>JASTWQ010000005.1:0-1200000 GCA_035220615.1 Leptothorax acervorum
CGTGTCGCGAACTCGGGTCCGTGGGTGCGTTAAGCCCAAGGAATTGCGCGGAACAATTCCCCCTGCGGATACACGCTCGTCTTTTACAGGCGCAGTGTCGCTTTTCAGACAAGTAACATTATTTAAAATAAAAAAGATGCATCAAATTTTTCCGTCCCACTTACAGACTGCGGACTGTCAGAAATACTTTTACAGTATGCCTGGTGTGGTTAAAAATATTTGATGCACAATACCACCATGCATCATGCACATCCATCCATCCATACTACATAAATATACAAAGAATGTTAAGCAAAATATTAAAGTATAAATTAAGTATAAGTTAGCGAACGAGCCGCTAAAGTCTCTACCTCTCACACATACGCATTATAAATTACGCTTCATACATGCATACACTAAATAAAATATGTTTGCTCGCAGCGCGCGAACGAGACGAGCTCAGGTGCTCGTCTTTACGTGTCCGCGCGCGGTCTCGCTTCGCTCGCAACGCGCGGATGAGACAAGCACAGGCGCAAGTCTCTTACATATCCGCGGCCCGCGTGTCGCGAACTCGGGTCCGTGGGTGCGTTAAGCCCAAGGAATTGCGCGGAACAATTCCCCCTGCGGATACACGCTCGTCTTTTACAGGCGCGGTGTCGCTTTTCAGACAAGTAACATTATTTAAAATAAAAAAGGTGCATCAAATTTTTTCCGTCCCACTTACAGACTGCGGACTGTCAGAAATACTTTTACAGTATGCCTGGTGTGGTTAAAAATATTTGATGCACAATACCACCATGCATCATGCACATCCATCCATCCATACTACATAAATATACAAAGAATGTTAAGCAAAATATTAAAGTATAAATTAAGTATAAGTTAGCGAACGAGCCGCTAAAGTCTCTACCTCTCACACATACGCATTATAAATTACGCTTCATACATGCATACACTAAATAAAATATGTTTGCTCGCAGCGCGCGAACGAGACGAGCTCAGGTGCTCGTCTTTACGTGTCCGCGCGCGGTCTCGCTTCGCTCGCAACGCGCGGATGAGACAAGCACAGGCGCAAGTCTCTTACATATCCGCGGCCCGCGTGTCGCGAACTCGGGTCCGTGGGTGTGTTAAGCCCAAGGAATTGCGCGGAACAATTCCCCCTGCGGATACACGCTTATATAAGATAGCGAACGAGCCGTTAAAATCTCTCCCTCTCACACATACGCATTATAAATTACGCTTCATACATGCATACACTAATTAAAATATGTTCGCTCACAGCGCGCGAACGAGACGAGCTCAGGTGCTCGTCTTTACGTGTCCGCGCGCGAATCTCGCTTTGCTCTCAACGCGCGGATGAGACAAGCACAGGCGCAAGTCTCTTACATATCCGCGGCCCGCGTGTCGCGAACTCGGGTCCGTGGGTGCGTTAAGCCCAAGGAATTGCGCGGATCAATTCCCCCTGCGGATACACGCTAATATAAGTTAGCGAACGAGCTGCTAAAGGCTCTCCCTCTCACACATACGCATAAACGTTGAATTACGCGCGATGCTGTATATACGCGATGCTGTGGACTCCTTTCTTTCTGCCATGGTGTAGACTGTAGAGAAATAATGCATTGACGGACGGGAACATGAGAATAATTATAAAAAATTTGAAAAAATACGAAAAACAAGAACTATAACTATAATAATTGTAATTTTAAAAATTATAAATATAAACAGAGCCTATGGATTCAGGCCCTGACCGCTCCCTATTTTGCCTTCTCAATCCTCTTCCTATCCATCCTCTTCCTCTATATCCTCTTCCTCTCCAGTTATTTCCTTCTGTCCATCCTTTTCCTCTATATCCTTTTCCTCTTCAGTTATTTCCTTCTGTCCATCCTCTTCCTCTATATCCTCTACTGCATTCTGTATCTTTCCAATTTCCGCTGATTCTCACCTAAAGTCTTTCCCTCTCACACATATGCATTATAAATTACGCTTTATACATGCATACACTAATTAAAATGTGTTCGCTCGCAGCGCGCGAACGGGACGAGCTCAGGTGCTCGTCTTTACGTGTCCGCGTGCGGGTCTCGCTTCGCTCGCAACGCGCGGATGAGACGAGCACAGGCGCAAGTCTCTTACATTTCCGCGGCCCGCGTGTCGCGAACTCGGGTCCGTGGGTGCGTTAAGCCCAAGGAATTGCGCGGATCAATTCCCCCTGCGGATACACGCTCGTCTTTTACAGGCGCGGTGTCGCTTTTCAGACAAGTAACATTATTTAAAATAAAAAAGGTGCATCAAATTTTTTCCGTCCCACTTACAGACTGCGGACTGTCAGAAATACTTTTACAGTATACCTGGTGTGGTTAAAAATATTTGATGCACGAAACCATCATGCACCGTATACTTTTCCCCGCGCGTGAACTTCTGTAATACTTATAATACGAACGAGTGCCGGCCTTCGGAGCCAGACCGCGGAGTACTTCTTCCCGCGCGTGAACCCCTATAATACTTATAATACGAACGCGTGTCGAGATATATAGAATGAATGACGTGAGATCCAAAAGAGACAAGAATTTCCGAAGCAATTATATTCACGCAATACTTATCGTAATCAACATATATATATTATATATATATATAATGAATTTATCGTATTCTCGCGAATGTGACTTTTTCTTTATAAATTCTCAGGTATATTATATGTATATTTATATATAATCGTCCCGTTATTTATCTGCCATACGTTATTAAAATTTTGTAATATGACATATGAAATACGTATCAATTTTGAGATATTTCTATATTTATATATACAGGGTGTAGTACCTAAACTGGCGATAAATATTTTAATGACAAATACTTTGTAACGTTTTAAGACAAAAATTCTAATACAAAAATGCCGAGGCTATAATAGTTTTCGAGTGAGAAAAGTTTAAAATGGTTATATTTCGCGCACAACATGGCCAATGATAAAGGTGCTTCCATGAATCGAATGCTTTTAACAGTAATATAAAATTATTATAAAAATTTCAAAAGTTTTATTAAGAAACTATTTCTGTTTGTCCGTGTAATAAATTATAAAACCGGTTTAAAAGTATTTATTCACTATTATAGCCTCGGCAATTTCGTACTAGAATTTTTGTCCTAAAATGTTACAAAGTATTTGTCTTTAAAATAATTATCGCCAGTTTAGGTACACCCGATATATATAAAATTACTCTGTCACGCGACGAAGTATTTGCTGAATCTCACGTCAGTTTATTTTATTTTATTTATCAATACAAAAGTAAAAGATTTAAATTATAGAGACGCTGAAAATGATCAACGTTTCAAAAAACAATTTTTACGCGCGTCTAGTTCGATTTTTAATTAAATTTACTAACTTAATTATCTATTTATTCCGAAAAAATATTTACGAGAAAAAACTTTTATGAAATTTTAAATGGTTTTTCTTTCTCTAATTATTTCTAATTATTTTAGATAAAACGGCCCGAATAAATGAGAAAGAACAATTAAACAAAATATTGATCGTTAACACGTTCGCATAATAATAAACATTTCTTGAGAAGGGCTAGCAAACAAAGCTCGTTAGTAATGCTTGAGTCATATATTAAAAATAATACATTAAATAACAAACATATCATTACGAATCAAAATTAGGTTTATTAAATCTTGTATTAGATCAGAGTTGATACCTTCGCATTTTAATATAAACAACGTATACGAATATCAGATACGAAGAAAGCGACATGCGAGGTCTATCAAACTGACATTAATTTTAATGTCAGTAAAGTAAAGTTTCGGTTAATTTTAAATGATTGTTTTTCACACACTGAGGAAGTCCACATTCAGGGTCGAAACGTTTGTTATTTAATATATTATTTTTAATATATGACTCAAGCATTACCAACGAGCATTGTTTGCTAGCCCTTCTCAAGAAATGTTTAAGAGCAATTAATTTTAAGATAAGAAATGATACTTACCCCAAGGTTGCCCGGCCGGTGCCCGATATGCCTCTGCCAGGCCTCCTCCTCCTCTCAGAATGTTGGGTTAAAGCCTCCTTTTCCTCCTTCCGTTGCACAGGACACTCACAAAACCACTGTTCAATATTCCTCGATCGAGAGAGAAGTAACATGCGTCATAATACGATCGCGATACTTTATATGATACACTCCCGAAATGAAACGTATCACGGCTCACGTGGCGCACTTTTGACATTTAAATCCGACAGTTCACCGAGCTTCTGTTATTTTTACTGAACGCGAACCGTTCAAAGACCGCCATACGTTCGAGACACACTGCGATACAGCTCAAACGCATACATAAATTCCGCGAGATGCGAATGCAATTAAACGGTCGACACATCACACATCACCGCGTCTCGATCGTTACTCGAAATCACGCGATCCGCGCACTCTGTCACATTAAATTCCACGAAAGCGGCGGTCGAATTACACATTCACAAATCAATAAATTCTTCGTGAGACAATCGTCGTCCGTAAAATAAATCGCGACGAAACGTTAGTCCAACACTCTGATCGTTTCCTCGCTCCCGTGTGCGATAATAGTTCATTCATCGAAATATTGCATGTATACAAAAAACGGAATATTCGACGTATAAATTCTGTATTAATTAAATTCAACGCACAAACAAAGTAATCCGATAGTTAATAGACAACGTCGCATCTATTTAGTACGTGCAATATTACCGTAACACTTATCGCGGCACATCTCGCGATGTAATAAACGCAACGTCACGCACGCGGAGCGGCTCGCTCGGCAACTTCTCAGGTCGATTGTCGGGACGTGAATGAATGAATGACAGCGCGGCGCGCGACCGGTCACCTCCGCGGAGTGACCGTTTTTGGTTGCATTCCGGTATTTACTCTCAGTACTGAAAATCAATATTTTTCTATAAGATTCACGAAGAACATGTGCACCAAAATATCTTTTGGACTTTTCATTCATTGATACATGCATGTTAAATTTTTTTTTACATTTTGCTATCTTGCATCAATTTCTGTAATATTTAATTCTGGAAAGGAAAGAAAATGAAAAAGGAGGAAAGAAAAATGAAAAAATATTATAACACATCTATTATTGGAACATTATAAATTCCCATTATAAGTTCACATTATAAGTTCTTTACAGTGATTTTAATATTAAATCGATATCGATTTAATTAAGGAAGGGAAAGGAAATTTATAATAACAAGTATATTATTTATAATGTTCCAATAATAGCTGTGTTTTAAGTCCGACAAATACGAAGGCGCGCAGTTAATATGTTGGAAAGTACGGGTATTTAAAATACATATAGAAAATAATATTAAGCTGCCTAAGATCCAAGCTTAGACCGTATGGCTATTTCCATTGTATTGATTTATATATTAACGGTCTTAACGTATATTAATTGTTTATAGAAAATTATTTTTACTTATTATTATTGTATGTCTAAGAAAATATTTGGAAATATTTTTGAAACCTTATTGCTCAAAAAATAAACGTCGAACAAATTTCAAAATGGAATTAATTTAATACTTGATAATGTGAAATATATAAAAATTAAAACAATTTCAATAAATCGCCTATCAAGCAACTGATATAGTACTTCGCGGTTAGTGTTTTATGCAATAAACATTAAACGCAACAAATAAATGATGCGTCGACATAACGAGTTCTATTGTGAACTCAATGCGTGCTAACGCGACAGCAATCTCCCGTAAGCACAACAAATTTGAACAAACTGATAAATAATGAAGTTCCAAGATTAATTATTTTCAGCCAAGTCTGATTTAGTCTATCCATTTTGAGGCACCGGATCTGTGACAAGTCGCATTTATCTGATAATATTATTAGATAAGAATAATACATAAATATATACAATCTAATAATCACAGATTCGTTACCCTATAATAAAAAAATAATTCCTCACTAGCCGATGCGCAACGGACAGAGTTATTTCGTATACGGAGTAGGTATACAGAATCACGTGATGATTTTGTAACACAAAAATAAAATATCCAAATTAAAAAGACGCTAAACATGATCAGCGTTTCAAAAAATAATTCTTACGCGCGTCTAATTCGATTTTAAATTAAATTTACTAACTTAATTATCTATCTATTCCGGAAAAATATTTACGAGAAAAAACTTTTATGAAATTTTAAATGGTTTTTTTTTCTCTAATTATTTCTAAGTATTTTAGATAAAACGGCCCGAATAAATGAGAAAGAACAATTAAACAAAATATTGATCGAAAACACGTTTGCATAATAATAAATATTTCTTGAGAAGGGCTAGCAAACAAAGCTCGTTAGTAATGCTTGAGTCATATATTAAAAATAATACATTAAATAACAAACATATAATTACGAATCAAAATTAGGTTTATTAGATCTTGTATTAGATCAGAGTTGATACCTTCGCATTTAAATATAAACGACGTATGCGAATATCAGGTACGAAGTGAGCGACATGCGAGGTCTATCAAACTGACATTAATTTTAATGTCAGTTTACATGTAAAGTTTCGGTTAATTTTAAATAACTGTTTTTCACACACTGAGGAAGACCACATTCAGGGTCGAAACGTTTGTTACTTAATATATTATTTTTAATATATGACTCAAGCATTACCAACAAGCTTTGTTCGCTAGCCCTTCTCAAGAAATGTTTAAGAGCAAATAATTTTAAGATAAGAAATGATACTTACCCCAAGGTTGCCCGGCCGGTGTCCGATATGCCTCTGTCAGGCCTCCTCCTTCTCTCAGAATGTTGGGTTAAAGCCTCCTTTTCCTCCTTCCGTTGCACAGGACACTCACAAAACCACTGTTCAATATTCTGCGATCGAGAGCGAAGCAACTGTTACAATACGATCGCGATACTTTACGAGACACTCCCGAAATGAAACGTACGCATATCACGGCTCACGGCGCACTTTTGACATTTAAATCCGACAGTTCATCGAGCTTCTGTTATTTCCACTGAACGCCACTAACGTCTACAGTGGCGAACGACGACGGACAACATAATAAACGAATATAAACAATGACGAGCTAAGAAAGTTATAACGAATATAATTTTGTCATATAATTCCGAGAAAATAATAAACTCGTTATAACTTTCTTAGCTCGTATTATAAGTTTCCATTGTAAGTTCACATTATAAGTTCTTTACAGTGATTTAATATTAAATCGATATCGATTTAATTAGGGAAGGGAGAGGGAATTTATAATGTTCCAATAATAGCTGTGTTTTAAGTCCGACAAATAATCGGCGCGCAGTTAATATGTTGGAAAGTACGCGTATTTAAAATACATATAGAAAATAATATTAAGCTGCCTAAGATCCAAGCTTAGACCGTATGGCTATTTCCTTTGTATTGATTTGTATATTAACGGTCTTAACGTAGGGGAGATCGGGGCTAACTCGACACGATTTTTTCAAAGGCAATTTTCAACAATTAAAATTTTCAAGCGAATTCAATGGTACACATTTAAAGAGTGTTCCTTTAGGTACAAAATTGTTTAAGGAAGTTTTGCTGTACGTCGCTTTGTTTTGCCCCCAGGAGAGGAAAAGTAACGCAAAGACAAATTTTCAAATTGAAAAATGCCGGGGCAAACTCGACACTTTGTCTAATCGATACAATTTGATCTGAAACTTATTTTTTATTGTCTGAAAATAAAATACGTTGTTTATCGTGTATTTAGAAAGTACAAAAATTCGGAATAAAGCAAAACAATCATTGAAAATAATGAGAAAAAGATCGTTGAACTTTCAATTATCTTCTTCTGAACTTATGTCTGAAAAAACAATTAAGCAGGTAAACTCGCGGTCGTCCATGCGTACAAATTTGTCATGAGCCATAATAAACGACGATTTGTTTTGACACCCCGAATATTTCTGCAGCATGTTTGATCTTTATTTTTTCCTTTTTACGGCAAGTACAGCTTCTTTCATTATTTCCTGATCTATCACTGGTCTTTTTCTATTGTATGTACAAACTATTTTGCTGCAAGCCAAAAGCAAATTACTTATTTACAACGCTTTATCGAAATAGATTAATGTCGACTTTGCCCCGGTGGCGTGGTGTCGACTTTGCCCCAAACGTCGTTTTTCACTTTTGTCACTCCAAGAACATATAAATTTTGAAAACTTGACTTCTTATATCCGGGTATTGCCTTTCGGACTCGTTTCAATTTAATCGACGCTACTCCTGAAATTTCCGACGAACAAATTGTCTCTCCCGTTCCGGATTCGTAGTGAAATAAGTTCTTACGATTCGTCGACATTTTTATCTCCTTCTATCGATATCCCGAGTTACGATGTATCTTCGAAAAAAAATGCAAACGATGGTCAACCGAATATCTATGCGACAAAATTAGACGATGAGATAGGTCAAGATAGCGGAACTTACGGAAAATTTGTGGGATACAGCGAGTTTGGTATCGAATTGACAATTCTAGATTTCCGAGATACTTTTGGTACGCTCGATGACAACATACCTATATACGCTAGGCACTTTTGAAATGTACTTAACTAATGATAAAGAAATATTTGATGTACCTATATCACAAAACTTGGGAGATGACTAAATTTTTGATAGGAAGGAACGAAGATGAACCTATCTGTAACAGACTTTATTGATAATATCTGGACACAATATAGGACTGTCTTTGACGCGTCTGGGAACAAAGATAATACTTTCTTTCCGAATACTACTTACACCTTTGTTGATAATGCACGAAGAAGTTTTGAATAGTGAAGATATATATAAAGACAGTCAAGAATACGGAATCTCAATTCCTGGCGAATATAATAATAAGAAGTCAATTTATTCCAACGATTTTGATTACAATAATAGATCTATCGATGAAGCGTTACTTACAATTAAAGAATTTTCTAATAACTAATTAATGTATATTTAACAATGCGTATATTAAAATATAAATGCGTTTCTCTTTATTTATACCTTCAGGCACTCTCATATATGTATATAGGGCATTCCATGACAAATCGATCAAAATCCGACGATGACATTTTAAATCTGCTCCGTAATTTTTTATATAAAAGTACTTGTCGAAAAACATCTTTAAAATTTTTTTTAGATTTTTTAAATTATCCGTTTTTGAAATATAATTTTTTAAAAAATTTAAAGAACTACCATTTTTAAAAATTTGAAAAAATTTACATAATTCTAATAAAATATAACAAAATTGTTGAGTCATGTACCAAGATGGAGGTTTTATAATTACAGGAGAAAAATTTAAAAAAAAATATAAAATAAATTTTTAAAAAATGGAACACGTTTCTGACACAAAAATGAGCAAAAAAGTTCCTTATGATATGGGTCGAAAAAAATATATTTAAGGGGTTATGCCTAGTCAGGAAGCCACAAAAAGCAAATTTCTGAGAATTTTTTTTGGAAAAACCATAAGCATATACTTGTAAAATATGCTTGTTATGAAACACTTGAGCTGTTATAAGTCTCGAAATATTTTACGCTTTATATAAAATAAAATTAATTTTTATTTTTTATAATATATTTTTTACAACGTTTACATATAAAAAAAAGGATTTATGCTCTGCTCGATGGCTATTCTCCTTCTTTTCTTCTTCCGAACGTATTTTAGGCGATCTTGCATATATAGTCAACCGAATTAATTGATCACGTAGAACTTTGTACTGCATGACGTTAATCGATCGAGTAGGTACTTTTTATTATATTTTTTATGCCTGAAAGATGATAAAGCAGTTTTTATTTTTGCGACATATGTTTTGTTTCACTTTTATCAAAATTTATTGTGACGATTAGATGCTAGCCTAATATCCAAGATATTAATTTAAGTAATGAGATAATCTATGCAAAGTCTTGTCTTGCAACAATGGCGTCATTATACGTCAACTGCAGCGTCAACGTTAAAAATGGACTGTGCGCAATAGTCATTGATCGAAATGAGATTTTATTGTAACCGGCCGGCCCGCGATATTATCTTCCACCTAGATGATTTCGAGAGACCGGTTTTGTTCTCAGGTATTCGCCCTGCATTCGTTTTTCCCCCTCAAGAGCCGCCGATATCGAAGAAAAATAAGTATGCGAATCACATAAGGAGGCGTTTTCTGCGGGTTTTTCTTTGAGAATTTAATTTGTTCCCCGATACGAAGACTTTATAGTTTCATTGATTTTGAAAATTAATTGTATTTTATGGCAGTAGTAAAACAACAACCCAAAAATTGAATTCAGAAAGTTCAAATTTTTAATTAATGATTTTAAAAGTCAATTTATCATAATAAGAAACTTCTAATATTCAATTTTATTATGCCTATAGTTATAAAGAAGTTAATAACCAGCACGTATGCATTTTCTCCTAATATCTCACGCACATTTGACATAAATTATGAGAAACGTTACAAGTTAATCCTCTCATAAAGAAATTTCGTTTAACACGGATTTCCTGTTGACTCAACGAGAAGTTATGAAGTCCCCCATCGAATCAGATCCGTTTGGAATGAACTATGGACCAGTCTTCAACCCTCGAATACTGATCATCGCATGGGACAAAGGACTGGATTTCTCCTATGCCCATGCGTGCTCGTTCGGTCGTATTTTTGTCGTTTTGTCTCTCGACTTGTCTGTCCTAGAAGGCTCGTTGAACCGCAGTCACTAATTTCTACGCTAATGAGCCGCGCGAGAAAAATTCTCGTTCTTGTCGGTGACCACTCATATTGCGAAACACGTTGCATTGGAAAAACCGCACAATGTACTTTTCGACGAAGCCCGTCGTGACACGTATTATTCATTCGCTGCAATGAGGAAACGAAGAGAGGAAAGAGGAAAAATTTATTTATTTTATAGCAATTTCGTGAAAGAGAATCGGTTAGACATGGATATTTATGCATTTGACACAAACGCTTTTTTCATTTCAAAAATGAAATTTTAATTTAAAATAAAAAAGCATTCTAATTGTTTAAATATAATTAGCTAATAATTATAATTCAGACATTAAACGAAAAATTTTGCTATTCTGCTATGACGAATGTATGTTTTGATCGAGAGAGACAATGAAATATATTTTGCATTTGTTTGCATATAAATTGTTTACCAAAAATAAGATATTGTCTGAACCGTCATGTATATTAAAAGATTAAATCGACTCTAAATCCACAAAAAAGTTCTAGATGATAGGAAACGTATACATATATCTTGATATATATTAATTAACATCATCGTTGATGTCATCATAAGAGAGAAATTGATAGTCATAAATAAAATATCGAACAACAGCGGAACAAGAGATATTTAGAAAGGGACAAGATAGAATGACGGAGCACCGCTCAAGGTAGACAGGGACCAGTGGGTAGATCCCCTTCTTCTTGACCCTTTTATTATTTTCCATAAGTTCTTTCATCAGACCTGAATCGTCCAGTGACGTGAAAGTAACGACAGTGGTGCTCAGCTCTAAGAAAGAATTTTTATTTATGTTATATTAATATATTTGATCAATAAATAATAAATATGTAACAAATACATTTAAATATATATTATTTTAGAACATGTTAAAAGCCATTTAAATTGTTAAAAACTCCGAATTTTTACTCGCGCGCGCATTGCCTTTTTAAAAATCGACTCAATTCCACTTATACATGTATTTTCGAAGATTTGATGATAAAGAAGAAGTATAAATGTTACATACTTAAAATAATTTTTAACTTAAAAAAGATCGTAAATGTCAAAAATATTATAAGTACTATTTTTGTGTGTGTGTGTGTGTGTGTGTGTGTATGTGTGTGTGGAAAGCACTCATAATAATTCTGAATATAAAAAGTATTGTTTATATTTATCCGAAATGAACAAACGTTGTTTAGAACAGTAGATTTTTCTGTCTTTTTTATTTAAACGCAGTATTGCAGGTATAAATGTATTCGAAGTATTCGAACAATTGTCAGCTATTTTGCCTATTTTCTCGTTTTTATAACGAATGTTTATTCGAGAAATGCAAACGGATCCGGAACGCCGGCTATCCTTGCTGGTCGAATGATCATCCTTGGCCAGAGATCAGATGGTCGTTCTCACCTGCCGGTAGGATTCCCCCGGTTTGAGACGCTCTGACACACCTGGTGTTCCCGACTTCGACTTGGACATTCTCTGGTGGGGCCTCTTCAGCCTCGCCTCGATGCATTATATACGCGAACATTCAGTTGTCACCGCGACGTCGGCGGAGTCGCATTGTGTGACGCAGGTTACGCTTTCCGTTCGGCCGGCTCTATTGGTTGCGTTGGAGAACGCTCCGATTATTATTTTGGTAGTAGTGCGGATTCGGTTCGCGAGAATATATTCGTGTCCAGCCAAAACGTGTCTCAGTGTGAAAATAGTGCAGGAACGTGTCTTGTGACCGAAACTGCCTGAAATCTAATTTCGGTCTCATGTGGTACCGCTTTGATTCGGGAGCGATCGGTGCACATGTACGTCGGTGATCAATTTAATCTCTTTGCGGCGATAAATTGTGTAGAAATTAAATTTAGTTCTTTTTAATTTCTACTTGTGAATTACATTTTTTAATTCCTATTCTTTTGAGGTCTTACCCCTGGAATTTCTAAAAATATACGAGTTTCTTAGGAAGTAAATAAAAGTTGATAAGCGCGTATTATGCAGATTTATTGAAAAATATTTTATATAAGGAGTTTTTTTATTTACAGACTATAAAACAAAAAAAAATGAGAGTATATATGTCTCGATATGATAATTTTGATAGGAATGTATTTATTTGATAAATTTAAACTCTTACTTTGTTACACTGTTACTCAAGTTATTTCGAGTGTATTTATTAAAATTTTGTTGTAAGTTATTATATATTATTTTGCTCTTTTGTTTTATATCTTAGAACTAAACATTTTTGGACGGGATGTGGCAGAATCTCGAAAACAGTGATATAACATATTTGAAGCAAGTGTCATACGCTTCACGTTATAACGATTATGATATTATGATATTATATATATCTCAATTGTTTT
Organism: Leptothorax acervorum; assembly: GCA_035220615.1. Taxonomy (NCBI): domain Eukaryota; kingdom Metazoa; phylum Arthropoda; class Insecta; order Hymenoptera; family Formicidae; genus Leptothorax; species Leptothorax acervorum. The sequence continues at coordinate 12,983 of JASTWQ010000005.1, forward strand.
ATTATTTGTAATATAACAAATAAATTACGTTGTGTTAAAAATACGTGGATTTAACTATAACATTATTCGAGGAAATACATATTTATATGCAAAATAAATATACTAAAATAAATACATTTATACTTATATACAAAAATTATATTATGACAATTACTGAATTTAAACTTTAAGAGAACATAATTATTTAAAAAATTTTATTTTATTTTTATTAGCTCTGAATCGGATTCAAACTTTTTGATATATTTGTTTTTGTCTTTAATGATTAATGTACATATGTGATGACACTTTCATTCGTAAACATAATTACGTGCTATACAAAAAATGTGATTACGACATATCAATCGTCGTTATTAGTGGATAGCATCTGCCTAAAAACAGTCTTGTAATACAAACAAATGGAATTTGATAAAAATCGAATTTATTTGAACTCGCCATCCCACAAGTATTCTTCAACGGTAAATAAATTAGCGAAGATTGATGAAGTGCACAAACAGATGTAAAACAGATAGTAATTATACATATATTTACAATGTGATAGCCAAATGAACGTGACAACCAAATGGATTGCTTATGAGACTGAATAGTGTAGCCGTGGGATTCACATGTAACTATCTTTTTACTTTTAACGAAAAAAGTTTTATGCAATATAATATTTTTCAATTATCACATAATTATTTCTACATGGTTATTAATTCGAGCGGCGAGGCATTTTATCGTTAATATATGTTCAAAGATAAGACATGTAAAGTTTTATTGGTAATATGTTTTCTTTTGAAACATCTGTTTTCAAATATCAGAACTTTAACACATCAGAACTTTATCATGCTAATGAACAATTAGCAAAAGACATTAATATAGAACTGACTAAAAGAAGAATGTTTTTTAATTATTTGCAACGTGGTGCAATAGCTCGCATTTTTTAATAAAATGTATTATTTTAGATAATAACCGTTTAATTTGTATTATTGACATAGAAAACATAATGTATCCACCTCAATTATTATATTACTGTAGAAGTAGAATATATTATTAGATTAATAATGATAATGACACCACTTTATTGCAAATGTATTGTATATTTATAGTAGATATATATTTGCATTAAAATAATATTATTATCTATTATTTTAATGATGTTTTTCTATATTCAAAAAATTTTTTAATACGTACATCTTTTATATTCCATGGATTGGAAAATAATGTATATATGTATAATTGGTGTTGATGTATTTAGGATTTGTTAAACTTTGATATTGATTTTACTAATATTTATATTAAATAATTATACAACTTTTTTATTGACGTATAATTATCAAGTATTATTTATTTAAAATCCAATTACTGTTAATATATAATATGACATCATAGCACTCTGAAAAACAACCACATTGTGAATACATGTTCAAACAATATTTAGCATGTTTATTTAGTTTACTACCATTAGATAACCATGGGCAATACTTTTATTTCAATATCAAAAAATAAAAATTAATAATCTCATTTTTATGCAAAAATCTTATTTTTACTTTTACGAGACTCACTTTTTTATAATATATAACAAATTATTTTTCTAAATAAATCATAAACATTTACAAATGGCAATTGTTCAATGTCAAGAATTTGGCCCGACTTTTTGATTAACGCTGTATAAAAAAGAGAAGTTACATATATCGTATAAAATATACAATTTATAAATTATACGTACATATATGATTCCAATATACCTATGCAATATGTGCATCATACGTAAAAACAAAATGCGCCTCAAGGCATATTTGATCTAGATTTGCGAGTTTCGCGGGAATAGGAAAGCCATGTGCTATTTGGGTTAGTAGACACAGACGTTCTACATTTGAATTATAAAATATTGACCGGCTTGTTCGCACGTTAATTAAACGAATGGTTAAAATGAACTCGAGACGCACGATTTCTTAATGAATGAAAATCGAGCGTGATAGAATGCGACTGCTACTTTCTCGCGGTTAATTGCAGTTAGAATTGTTAACAATTTTATGCGTATTAACGCGAATGCACAACGCACGTAGTTTCTCTTCCATTTAAAAATATTGCTAACAGGATTTGTTGTTCTAATAAGTTTATTACACATAATATTTTTAAATAATATATTTTTTTAATATTTAATATAGCAATGTTATTCTTTTAAAAAATGCAAAGAAACAGAAAGAGCGGGAAAGTATGAGAGAGGAAGGGAGACATATTTAATTTCTTGATTGTGTACATGTAGGAGAGACCGGGGCTAACTCGACACGATTTTTTCAAAGGCAATTTTCAACAACTAATTAAAACTTTCAAGCGAATTCAATGGTACACATTTAAAGAGTATTCCTTTAGATACAAAATTGTTTAAGGAAGTTTTGCTGTACGTCGCTTTGTTTTGCCCCTATCAGGAGAGGAAAAGTGACGCAAAGACAAATTTTTAAATTGAAAAATGCCGGGGCAAACTCGACACTTTGTCTAATCGGTACAATTTGATCTAAAACTTATTTTTTTATTGTCTGAAAATGAAATACGTTGTTTATCGTGTATTTGGAAAGTACAAAAATTCGGAATAAAGCAAAACAATCATTGGAAATAATGAGAAAAAAATTATTGAACTTTCAATTATCTTCTTCTGAACTCATGTCTTAAAAAAAATTAAAGCGGAATCTACAATAAGAATTTAAGGCGTAAAATTTAAGTTTTAAGCCTTAAGCCGTAAGAAATTGACAAATCACAATCGAATATGAGAAGAATACCTACTCAACTGTGATTTGTTAATTTCTTACGGTTTAAGGCTTAAAGCTTAAATTTTACGCCTTAAATTCTCATTGTAGACTCCGCCTATAATGCAGGTAAACTCGCAATCGGCCATGCGGGCAAATTTGTCATTAGCCATAATAAACGACAATTTATCTTGACACCCCGAATATTTCTGCAGCACGTTTGATCTTCATTTTTTCCTTTTTACAGCAAGTACAGCTTTTTTCATCATTTCCTTATCTATCACTGGTCTCTTTCTATTGTACGTACGAACCATTTTGCTGCAAGCCGAAAGCAAATGACTTATTTACAACGCTTTATCGAAATAAATTAGTGTTGATTTTGTCCCGGTGGCGTGGTGTCGACCTTGCCCCAAACGTCGTTTTTCACTTTTGTCACTCCAAAAACATGAAGATTTTGAAAATATGCAAAAACGATTATCGGATTCGTATAGAGCATCGAATTTCCCATCAAAATCACTTAATGGTAGATTCGTAAGAGTAAATCTCGATAAAAGAGCAGAAATTTTCGAGACATCAAAAAAATTACTTTTCACCATCGAAAACGCTTATGTCGCACTAGAAGTTACACCATAACTCAGAATGTCACCAAATTCCGTTGACAACGCTGGTACATAAAGACTTATTTAAGTACCGTAGGAAAGACAAGTTCCTACGATAGATTTAAATTGGCAAAGAGCCTAGTGTCAAGTTTGCCTCGGTGTCGAGTTAGCCCCGGTCTCCCCTATTTATAATAGCTATGTAATTTTTATCAAGAAAATTAATACAACCAAAAAGTACATTATAGATCAATGAAATAATTTGATCGCATTACATCGATTTCGCTCTCTCTCTCTCTCTCTCTCTCTCTCTCTCTCTCTCTCTCTCTCTCTCTCTCTCTCTCTCTCTCTCTCTCTCTCTCTCTCTCTCTCTCTCTCTCTCTCTCTCGCTGATTTAATTCTGCTTGATACAATAAAATCAATATTCCAAATGACTTCCAATCAATTTTATCGCGATGGAATATGCTTCTGGACACTATGTGTTCACACAAAACACTACAACAAACACAATATCATGTTGTATGTTAATATAAATTATGAATATTCACATATAAATGTAAATTATAAGTAACACTCGAGGCGGATGATTCCAGGGCCACATACTTCTCGCAATTTATTGACGCACGTGTTGTCTAATTATAAAAAAGATAATAGAAGTATGTAATGAGCCACTAATTAAATAAAGCAATAAAAAGAAAAAGAAGAAGAGTATACATAAGTAAATAACATATATTAAAATAAGTTTGAATTATAATTAAATCCTTATTTAGCATAAAAATTGTAGATTTTTCTTTTTACAAAACTATAAAAATATATTATAAACAACTAAAATTTACGTTAAATATTTATTCACGCTCTCTAGTTTCTCAAAAATGAGAGAAATACATTTTTTTAAGAAATACATTTTATCAAATAAATACGTGTATTGTGTCTGCACGTGATCATCAATTTGTACCGATAAAAATGCCAATTACGTTTTTGGTCTTCTGTTTATAGAAACAAAATTAATGATGAGCAAATGTCACAAGGTGTACGCGACTAGCTGTTATATCACGTAGCAATGACGTTGGAAATATAATTGTTCCATTACGTATACATCTTTAGAATACATGTATATATACGAAGGCTACACTGTTCTTCAGAATGAAAGAGTAACATGATATTTTATCGCCTTAATGACTGTCGTTTTCGTGACAATTATTTATTATTACTCTCGCGCATGTGAAAAAGAGCCCTTTTTGCTAGATTGTTCAGTCTGATCATTTCTCGCATAATCATTTTTCTTCCGAGTCTACCAGTCTCATGGGAAACTGTTGCGTTTGCAGCAATCGCATTCTATAGCTGCTATTACGTCAGTAGCCTATATACCTACTTTACATAGGGATCATGAGACACTGAATACTTTTGACCTGGAGCGCCGAAAAGTGCTTAATTTATGACTCTACTTTACATCACGCCGTAAGGACGTAATGAAAGATGATTTCATAGAATAAATAATAAAAAAATCTTTTGTTTTATAACTAGTACAATAAAGTTACAGATAAACATAGATATTTGCAAATTATTAAATTGAAGCAGTCAAAGATCAAACTACGTGAACTTTTAATATGCGGTACATTTAGAAATTTTTGTACATTTGTAAATTTTACAAGTTACATATTTTTATATCTTGTTTTGTCTTTGTACTATTTTATAGCATTTTTATCTAGTTCGAGAGTAATAAACACAATCTTGCTATATAATTTTGCAAACTCGCTCTTCCCCGATATTCTTCTGATGATATACTTTGTATTTTGGCACTCATTGTCAGATTTATGGTACCGAGGTAATACAAAAATAGAATCTTAAGATACGTTCGAAGACGACGTACGTAATAGAATAGACAATCATCAGTAAATAAATTCTTACACACGCAAATGTATTTACTTAAAAAGTAAAATTTTAAAACTATAATTTTTTTGTCACAAAATGTATGTTATCGCGATTTGTTCTCTTTGTAGAAATCAAAAAATTGAATCTGCATAAAAAAGAAAGTCACATTTTATATTCATTTTGACGTAGAACTTGATTTTAATTTCAAACTGTCTTGTATAGATTTATATTATTATTTAATTATATAATTACCTACCATTTACATCTTTTAATGCTATCTTTCATATGTCATTATAATAGTTATACTTTTGTATCACACCTTTGCACGCAGCAGACAATAGACAGGTGACACTCAATACGCGACAGCAGGTGATTACATGATCAAGAATTTTTTCTTCCTTTTTTTCTCACCTGATCATCGGAGCGCGACGTCGTGGTCATACTTGTCGAAGCTCTGCGAGCGCGGGGTTTTACTTTCACGGCATAAGATCCCAAGTTAATGCGCCATTGCGCAATATACGCGAGGTAATAAAGCCGCGGAGGTTACTGAGCCCTTGCACGATCGCTATTAATAACACCGTGCAAATACTGTCATCAGCGTCAATTTTTCGTATTGTCAATAGAATCTTCACAACGGCAATAGATCAATAATATGGAAATGCCAACGATAATCATTGGGTAGCATGTAGCATGAGAGATTCTTTAGGTCCCTGCGCAATAGTGTGACCTATCTATGACAGGCTTATGTGTGTGTGTTCGGATTATATGGCTGGAAATAAGTCATTTCTCCATTAAGCCCTCTTAGGCGATGCTCACACTAGTCTTTTGTCCTTCAGTCTAGCTCCTTTCCTTCTATTTCTTCATATTTAGTATGCTTCGCAAGCTCTTTCTCACAAAAAAAATGTTGATAATCCCTGTCAGATTTTACAATTCACAATACGATCAAAAGATAGCGATTTTCTGCAGAAATGGCAAATGATAAATAAATAATAATTAATTACGTTTTCGTGTTTTTTATAAATAGAGAAATGTTGATAATGACTTATTCTTACACATATATTTCTGTATACATGTTTTTTTAAATCTATATAATCTTGAATTTTATCTCTTTTATATGATTTTGCTCTATATAACTGTATGCATAAAATAATACCAACAGAGACGTTAGAGAGAAGTAAATTATTCTTGCACCGTAAGCTTCGGCTGACTCGACAAGTATCAAGAGCAGCACGTCAAAAAAACATACAGACGCGTCGCATTACTCCACTTACCTATTTATACCGTCGATTCTCGTGAGGGTCTGCAACGGTAAGGATATAATTAACTTTGTACGGGAAATAATTAACTCTTTTTTTCTTTAACTGCATAACAGTTGTCAGAATACTAGGTTTTTTGATAATCCTTTTTACATTCAATTTCCTTCTCGCGGAAGCGAAACGGATAGGTACTTTCGTTGAGCGTCACTTTTGCTGCTCCCTCGAAGGCTATGCATATAATTGTAAGAAAACGTGCCGCGTGGACTCAGAACAGACATATAGCTGCGAACGAAATCAAGTGTCGACGAGCTGCTGCATTCCAATGCGTCGCACCATAATGCAGAGAGTTTCTTATGGGATGTTTAAGTGCACCATACCTTTGTTTTTTACCTTCTCGTCGACGTGCGGAAAATGTTAGAAGTTTACCTGTGGTCTATAGAAACGTAAGATTCGTGAAAGTGTTTAATATTAGAAATTTTTTTATTATATTTGTTCTTGATGATTCTATAATAAGAAATAAAATAAAAGGTTTTAAGTCAAGCGTAAGATTTTATGCTGGAATAAAATAATTATAAAAATTAAAATTGACATACGTACATCAAATTCTCATACTTACTGATTGCACATCTAACATTTTCAAGAAAAGAAGATTATAACTTTTGTTACTAATTGTGTTAGCATTTTTATATATTTACTTTTTAAAATGTTCTTCTTTATAGGTAAGAACAAAAACATTTAGGTTTATCCATATAGGTAATTCATAAATAAAATTGTTTTGCTCTCTAACGCTAATGCTTAATTAGATAAATAAAAAATATTGTTTAAAACTTTAAACATTGCAAGAAATAAGCATAAAGCAATTTCTAAAATTATTCTTGTTTAATCGTCATTTTTTCTACATACTTTTCCGAAAGATAGATTCAAGCGGTACCCTTCAGAAACGCATTAACCGGACATGAAGTATCACTCGCGCTAATGGCTTGGGAAATCATGCGACTAAGCCGGAATCAAAGTTTCATCAGCACTTAAAGGTCTCGTGAGACCGAAGAAGCCATAACGCCGAGACCGCCTTAACATAATTTGCGTCGGGGATCCCAGAAAAAATATCGCCCTTTTTTTTAGTGAATAGTAAGATGGTTTGAGACAGCTCGAGAAGATAAAGCGACCTCCGTAAGATCGAAAACGCCATCCAGTATAATATTTCGGAGAATTGTTTACAAAATGATGCTCAAATCTCTTGTAAATTTTCCTACATTTTATTTTTCATATACTGTTTTGTATTTTCCTCATGATCCTAACGAATCTAGCATGTTTATTTCGAGCCAAGGCGAATATTGAAAGCGATCGGGGGATTCCGCCAGTTCCCGGAATCCCCGGTGTCGTTTCCGACGATCATCGGTCGTGACTTCATCACACCGATGAGTAACTCTCACTCTTAATCTTACCGTCGCCTCGAGCACACAATACGAGGCATCGCACGCGAATCAAAGATACATTATAATAAACGAGAGTCAAACTTAGCCGAGTTTCGAAGAAGTTTTGTAACGGCCCTACCTGCCTCCCAGACGCCCGTCCGACTCATTATTATCAACCTGAGGCCTGTATTGCCTCGCTCCGCGTTACCTGTGGAGTTCCCGGACGTACACGCGGGGAATACTTAACACATATTTATAGCACTGATCTGTTTTTATGTCATCGCAACATAGTAATTTATACACTGATAATTGAATAGAGAAAAAAGAGATATATGTTTTCTTATTAGGAGGAATAGAAAATGTGGGACATTTTATTTATTGTATTTATCGCTAAATACGATAATGAATTCTTACAAGATATAATTTATTTTTATTTTTATTAACTAATACGCGCGATTATATATGTAATAATATTTAAATTTACTTCATGTAGAATTATTTAACTTGGTTATCTTCAAAGATAATTATACATTTATATACACTTATCTAGAATTATTTATTTAAGTACGCGTAAAAGAAATTGGATATTTTCAGAGTAGAGTTAGTCATTCTTCAGATAAACGGACCTGTTCAAATAAACGATAGATGCCCGCGTTCAAAGCTATTCTCACGCGAGCAATCTTTCCCAATTTTCGACATTTATGGAGTGACGGATGCGCCACGCACGTGATCGAGCACGTGGGACACGAGCGTCAAGAAAATCATAGACCCTCTATTTCGTCTCAGATGCCTGTTCATCCCTGTTTTATGCACAAGCACATCCCTCGCGATGCCGGCGCGTGACTTACGACGTGTCGGACCGGATTAGAAGAAAGTTCCCTTCCGAAATTGCTTGCAATCGGCAATCTATGAGTCATCAACCACATTCGATGTGAAAGACATAAATTCAGATACGCTTTTGCGGAAGAGCAAAAAATTTCTGCGCAGTATGGAAATGATATTTGTCACGAACCATTCTTTCGGCTAATAAAAACATTCGAGCATAAACAGATAAGCATTTTATAATTTCTATTTTGGTCGTTTGAATCACGAAATAAATGTGTTACTGCCAAATATATTAAACAAGAATCATCAATCTGATAATAATCATTAAAATATTGTTAGGAATTTTATATTTATTAATTATACAGGGTGTCCGACAAGTCACTGACAAATCAAAGGTGAAGATATAGAGTCAAACTGAAAGAAAAACTCATGTACCATTTTGTAAAATTTGCAATAATTATTGAGTAATTAATTAAAACGTGTCTGAGCAAATGAGCGCATGAGAAGCAGTAGGCCGGACTCGGTGAGCATATAAAATGACTTACAATTAGTTGTAAGATCTCTTAGCAACGGTAAGAGAGAGCATAATCTGATAGCAAATAACAATACCTACGTGGAGTTATGCAGTGAGCGGCGAGCGACGCGTGACATGACCACGTGCTGAAAAACTATGGTCCATCTCTCGCTATCAGATGATGCTCACTGTTGTTAAGAGATCTAACAACTAACAATAAGCCAATTTACATGCCTGTCAAGTCCAGTCTATCTCTTTTCATGCGTTCATTCGCTTAGACGTTTTAATTAATTACTCAATAACACTATTGCGAATTTTGCAAAGTGTGGTACATGATTTTTCTTTTCAGTTTGACTCTATCTTCACCTTTTAATTGATCAGTGACTTGTCGGACACCCTGTATAAATAAATTAACTACAGAAATAGCTGAAGTAACACAATATTTTCATAGTGCTGTTAGCAATCATTCCACTTAGACAGTGCGAAACATAATTCTTATTTACAATTCTTTTTGCGCACATGAGATTACCACTTACTGCGCATTACGACGCTAATTTGCTACTCTTAATCGTGGTCTCGTTATGTGTCGTCATGCCGTCCATGGTCACCTTAGCAGATCCGCCGGAAGTGGTGGAAGAAGGGAGAGTGACCTACGGAGGACGTCCTACAAGTTGCGCGCGCAACCCTTAGGAATATTGTCACACGGAACACGATGCAGATCGACGAAGAGATTCAGTACGCGCCGAGAAGCCGGCCGGTTAGCTTTTACGACAATTACAAGGTGAGTCTTTACTCACGTGTTTCTGTTTCACGCGTGTCATTGTAAGAAACTTTGCGTGCACCAATGTAACGTGACTAGCATTAATCATCGAGCCAATGACTTTTGTATCTTTCGGAGTAGCGGAAATTATACACTATAACACAGGCATTCTTACGTAAACGGGAAATAAGAATATTACAAAAATTTCAGAGCGTCAACAGGTACAGTTATATAAACGCGAGTGAAAATATGTAATAGATTTTGTTTTAACAGAGTGTTAATTTAATCCTTTAAAGTTTCTGAAGATTAAATACTAGAAATGCAAAGATTGTAAGAGAGTATAATTCTAAATTGAAAGGATCTGAAATGTATCTGTAAAGGATCTGTAATTCAAAAGAATGACAGTTTTTCTAGACATTCTATGTATGGCATAAAATATAAATTATATAAAATAACCTCTGTGTAATACTATTAATAGCATCACATATCGGAATAAAGTTACACAAAAGATCATAGTTTACGACCGTTGCATTTATTGTTAATTACTTGACGAATCCAAGGAGAAATATCTAACATAAGTAAGGCTCACAAATGTCTATTGCTCCTTACATTATTATAAGTATTCTGCTAGACAGCATCTAAGAAAAACGTGAAAGCATCTAAGTAAGAAAAAAAATGAAAAATACCGGAGCTTCATAACCGTAACGTTTCATACTAGTATATAATTAGATTCTTAATTTTAATCAATATTAATTATCTAGATATGTTCGCCGTGCACAAATCACCATAAATTTACATTCTAACATTAATGATAGACATTTGTTCCGTACAATGTATTTCACACTGTCAGAATAAGGAGAAAGCGACTCTTCTCTCCTGTATCTAAAAAAACAAAGTTTTTAATTTATTTTTTCTACATTTGACATTTAACTGTGATACGCAAATCCGTAAATGAATAGTATCCCTATAACTATTGTACGTGTAGTATCCTCAGCATTACCAACTATGCTCAAACTTTTAGAATAATAGTTTTAATTCTAAACACTGAAAAAAAGAAGAAAATTGCACAAACTCGTTAATAATTTTAATTCCACACCCATAGTAACTATAATTTAATATTGAATATCGTATTTTATTTCACTGTTCTTCTCGACTGTATTTTCTCGACTTTTTTAAACACCTCGTACAACTCGGTCTTTTCTTAGAGTGGCAGGAATCATTTGTCAAAATTAACACAATCGTTTTTTCGACCCTGCAGGACGTGCCGGTGATGCCGCCTTGCGTCACTTCCGCCATGAGTGTAGGCAATTTGAACCAGGTTCGTGATGGCAATGACACGTCCGCCGTATCTCATTGTCAGAGCAACAACAATAATAACAGCATTAATAGTAGCAACAATAACAACAACAATAGGGTCAGTAACGCCGTTAGCGCGGGCAACGTATCGAAGATTCACACTGCCAAAGTCACGGGTGAGTTGAATGCACTTTTTACGACGCGCTTCCTGCGTGTGTGCATACATACGTGCGAAATGTCTACTTTTTAAGCACGTGATGATCGATATATGGTTGTTTCTACATTTGTAAGTGTCAAGTTGACTCGCTTCGAGCGTTTTCCGCTTATATTTTGCGGAGGCTTTTTCGTAAATTAGCATTTAATCAACATACTTAACTTAAAACAATAGAAATAATAATATAAATTAGTTTTGAATAAATTAGTTTGCCTAAATAATATATTATAAGCTCAATTAATTTCGAAGTAATAAAGTTAAACACAAATTACAAAATGGATATCAGTAATGAATAAATGGGATTAAATTATCTGCATTATTTGCCTACACCGTGTGTTAATCTCTCGTGCCAGCTTGACCTGTTTGTTCTACTTTAGATGTTACCAGTGCGCGAAATCTTATCGTCCTGAATTCTCATTGTGCCATGGTACTTGTTTTTCGCGACAGCTATGTTCGTGCGTGCCAAGATCGTGTACTAAGAAAGTTGCGTATTTTCGTGCAGACTGTGAATGTGCAATAATTACATTATTTTTTGCACTTTTCTTTTAATGATGAAGAAGAAATTTAAAAGACATTATATTTCTTCTATAATAATATAATATCATATATAATAGATTTTATGAAAAATAAAAAAACAAAGATTTTGCAAATGTCATCGACGGGCGCTGTATTTTCCTTAAACTTTTTACTGTAATATTGTACAAGTTTCCTAAAGAAAAGAGTGACGTAGTATACGCGCGCGTAAATAATAATTAAGTCATTGCGGATTTGAAATGTGAAAGCAAAGTCGAGTTTTATGACATCATACGTAATTACATAGTTTAACTGATTCATTCGCTTGCAAAATACCTACCTATATTGAGATATATTTCTCTAAAATATTGAACGTTGGAACAAGATAGAGAACGGTGCAAAAAAGATACCTTGCACCTGGGCACCTTTTGCTGAACGTTTTACTGTCGACAGGTGCAGTGTCAACCGGGAACATCGGGCGTATTAGCCGCGGCGACAAAGAGAAGGAACTTGGTCGAGCACCATCGATGGCCAACTGTCTATCAACCACGGTTCCTGTCAATCTGGCAGCTTCTCAAATAGCCGGTCGACATACGCCCACGAGAAATTCTTTGAGGCACAGCAGGATGATCGTGATGCATCGGACCGGCCATCGTGAGTACACAATAATTTCTTCCTGCGTTATAAGCTTTCTAAGCTTTATATTCTTTTAATCGTGGCGTGCGCGATCGGCACGCAATATGATAAAAATAAACCTTTAATTTTTTAAACTCATATTTCTACTTTTTATCTCGCAAAGTGTTAAACAGTTAATTCTTTGTTCAAATGTCTTTTTAAAAGTATTACGAGTTACGAGTAATTTATGTTACCTATGAGTAATTTATACATCGTGCACGCCTTGCATTGCGCAATAAGCGATGCACCTAATAGCCAAGCAATTTTGCGGCTTTTAATTAGTAGGACGCAATAATTTGTCTGTTCGTTATTATATCGCGAATATGCATTACGATGGCAAAAAGATACAAGAATTTAATAATCTAGGCGAGCGTTTCGGAATAGTAGCCAAGAACACGTGCAATCGACGAAGTACCGCAAATCGAGAAGTGGCATTCTCTGCGCTCTTCTCGATCAGCCCGATAAAATCGTGCGTGTATTATAGGAATAATCAGCTTTTTGCGATCGGCGGCGATGCGATCGATTTCTCCGGTGAGATCGCGCGGCCGCGAATTACAAGGCCGCGAATCGCTTCTCGGCCGCGGAATGCGACCAGCCTGGTATCACTCGATTTTCTCGATTTCTTTCAATAACCGTCTCGTTGCCTCGCGCGACACATTATAGCACTGCTGTATAATTCTACGCTAACGAACGCGCGACTGTCGCTGTTAATACCCGTCGCCGCTGGTCGGCAAGCAGGATTGAGGTTGATGCCAAGGCAGACAGGAAGATTATAATTAGCGCCGCCGCGGACTGCAGGAAAGTTCAGTGGCTTTTTATCACCACGATAATTAGATAGAGTAAAATGCACGGAGTAAATGGTAGTTAATGGAAAGAGTTAGAGGTGATGAAAATGTAAGGCGCGGAAAGATGAGAGCTTTTAAAGGGGGGTAAATATAAAAGTTGAGATAACACTTACACCTGTGTAACTGGATGAGGAATATGTTTAAAGAATATTTAAAGATGACAAAAGTGTAATATATATTCCATTAAGAACATTATAAAATTAAAAGATTTTTTAATGGCTTCATTAATATTTTACTTAAAAATTACTTAAAATTTTATTTTTATTATTTTACCGATTAACTGTTGTGTTCAATTGCCGTATAGTATTACTAGATAATAGTATTATAATTTATTAGATATTTTCTATTAAAATGATATATAAACTTATAATTTTATTTAAAGTCTTAACATGTAAACATATTAATATCAAGATACAGGGCAGTGTCTCGCACGATATATGCATACATGTGTATAAAATTATAATTCTATGGAAATTATTGTAGCATTGTAGCACATTATACAGTTTTTGTTCGAAAGGAAATACAAAGAGACCAAAAATGCTCTTGAAGAGACACACGGTTGAAGAAACACGGAACATTGGATTTTATTGTATATATTCTTTTAACTACGCGTTTATCATCTTTTTAGAAAAAAAGATTCACTCTTCTTTCTTCAGTTACCCTCGCGTATATATTTCACTGAGTTTCAAACGTTTCTTGCTCCGCTAGCCACAGAACGTACTTTAAAGTGGATGCACATGGTTCTCCGCAGATAGCGGAAGTACCCAGCCGGAAATATATTGCGTGATCTTTTTGGTTCGCGTTCGAAATACGCTGCAGTCTCATCTCGGCGCGCAAATGTAAAGAATTCATTGTACTTTTTAACCGTCTCGCTTTGTACACACCGCAATTAATTACCGTATCGTAATTCCATTATACTTGCAAAATCGCAACATTTTACAACTTCTTTATTTTAATAGATGAAAATTATTCCTGCGAATTATAATTTTAAAAAGCTAAACTTCTTTTTTTATTAAAAAAAACGTATTGGATAAAATTATAAATCTCTGTTATATCTAAAAGACTTAAACAGATATAAACACTTTTAATTTATATATACTATAATATTTAAATTTGTACCAATAATATTCAAATACTAATTAAAGCAAAGAAATGGCACGCTACGTGAACAATAAGCATCGTTTCCGTACCTTTGTGCAGAGGAATTGAGGATATACAAGCGGACACGTGCGAGCGACGAAGGGTCGAAATTGATGAAGTGCGTACGTACCGTGATTCCGTTCTGCTCGATTCAAGGGCTCGTATACTTGGCATTTACGTCGCCCTAATTCTATTTCAGGACCGGCGAGCAGACTTATAAACCGACCTGCTATTCTTACGCCCAATTTCAGCGCCCTTACATGCATAATCCGCATTTGGTTTTCGTCTAGAGACGCCGAGTAGTCAAACGATTATGCTATTTTTCTTGTTACGCTATTATAGTTAGTTTACCAACAGATTGGAACAACCGGCCCTTAAACGTATATTAATCAATTCATATATGTGATGTAAAAAGTATTTATATATAAAATTCTTACATTAATAAATTTCTCACCTGTGGCGTGACAGAAATTGAAAATAGTTTCCAAATACGTTGACCTAGAGATTGAATACGCGTCTTACGAGCAGCCGTCAATTATTTAAATTACAGTGCAATTACTCAATTAACCTGCAGTCGTTCCTTTTTACGCAAGTTACATCGTTAGCATTATCCATGTATCGGGGACAACGGATGATGAAAACGTACCACCCAGTACGCGTATATGTCATGCGTGTACGTGGGCCGCACATTTTACAGCGAATTTGCCGGCCGTGACGACGCGACGCGATGTATAAACGAGGACCAACTCATTGTTATCTCGTGTATATAAAGTATGCATTCACGTTCACATTCACATAAACCGGCCTATATTTACATGGTCGTATGTGTTTAATACCTGATACGAAGACAAATTACCGGTAGTTGGGAATTTACGCGGTGAATGAGTTGCAATATGTGTGAGTCGATGTTAAAAAATATTAGCTTTAGATTTTTTTTTAACTTTAGTAATTAATTGTCCGGTACAATTTCTTGACTTTCACAATTTTAATAACGGACGTGGCATGCTTTTAACTTCAAAAAATTCAGCGATCATTTTCACCTTCTGTCTATTGTTATCAATAAATCATTCATCAAGCATATCTACGAATATCATCTGAGTTGCTGAATATTTTCGCATTGGCGACATACCAGCGACAAATTGATATTGAATTAACGGTAATAAGTGCATGCGTGATTCAATTCGTCGGTCGTTGTCGTCGTTTTACCTCATGGTACGGCCCTTTCTTCCTTTATACCCGCATCGCGCGCGCGGTATATCCTCGCATTGTGCAATAAATACGACGTACATATGGCGAGGTAATACAATGCGAACAACACGTATTCATGTTCTGCATTCCCGCACCCGTGCGAATCGCTTTTCAAAGGAGCAGCAATATCCGCTACTTAACGGCTGCGGTATGGTCGCCCGTTACGTCGAAAACAGTCCGATGCGGTTTTTTATGGGAGGAAAAGTCTGAAATTTTACGTTACTTCAAGATAATTATGCATGAAAACTGAGATTATGTTCGGCTTTTATTTTTATCGACTTACAACCGTTTTTATAGTGTATGCGGACGTTTACATTCCGTAGTTGCAGCTTACCTCGTTCGCTAGTTATAGCGCGTACTTGCAATACAGTTAGAGACGTAATCCTCACGTGGCAGGTGCGCGCATTGCATTTTTCTGCGAGTGAAAATTGTTTTTCACTTCCGATGTAGAAAGCACGTATCGTATCCTTTACGGATTGGCAACCAGCGACGATCGTGATATTGAAATTTTATATGGGGAGGGATGTCGTGCTGCAAAAGAATTTCTCTTTCACACGCGTGTGACATAATAAAGTGCATCCGCGATCAGTATCCATGCGGACATTGGGATAGGTCAATTGTGCGAAGATGAATTTTGAGCTGCGATAAAAAAAATTGTGTTTTAACTTAACAATGTTGAACGTTAGTTTGTGTAAATTCTCTAGATTTAGATTTCTCATGCATTCTTTTATCCTCATATATATTTTTCTATATAGCATGGGACAACTATATGATACAGTATAATAGCTAATGCTAAAAAGTTAGGTATATTAAATTTTTGATAACGGAATATTCTTACAATATATCGCGAATTGTTACAAAAAATCGCGAAGAGGAAAAGATATTTTTTAAATGTTATTAGAGTGTAAATCAATTAATATGACAATCAATGTTGCTAAAGATACTAAACATGCAAGCAATTCTAATTATTACCTGTAAATCCTTATCTTGAAATCTGCTTTCTTAAACATAGAAGAGAATAAATAATACGTTATAAAATAATATAAATTTCTATATTCGGAGTCTCTAATCTTTTGAAATCTGCTTTCTTAAATGCAGAAGAATACAATTTGCATATCTATTACACACCGTCTATCGGTCGCCTTTGCCATCACCTTCCTCGCTTCAAAGTATGTCGCGGCACCAAAACAGTTGAAAAATACTGACTTGGTCTCTTAGAGACTGATTCTCACGTATGTGTGTTGCATATACACGACGAATAGAGTTTCAAAGAAATTTGGATAATATTATTTATATTCTGTATTATCTATTCTTCTATTATCTATTCTATTATCTATTTAATTATAAACTAAATAATAAATAAAAAAAATTGCGCAAGTAGAACAGAGTTAATCATGTACTTTGTTAAATCGACTCTCAGTTAAGTCGATTATTGAGAAATCTCTTCTTTTCTTATATTTGTCTAATTACCCCTGCTTCGCTTCGAGCAGGATATATTAATCTATTAATATATTAATTTATATGTTTGACCGAGGTATAAGTTTGCATACTATACTTCAACAACCGAGTATTCAGCGCAGCGTATTCAGCAAACGTGATGCATTCGTCCCTTCACTCTTGCGGTTTTTCAATGGTGGTCCAAGTACTCGCTTCTTCCTCATACCGTCGTTTGACAGTCTATTCTATCCGTTGGTGTCAATATATACTGCGCTAATCATGTTGAAACTGTTTCGCTTGCTTCATCTGTAAATCATGATTCATCATTCACGAGAAAATCCGCTTTTATTACTGCAATAGAGGATTTATAGCGTCCTAATTAAACTCATTTATGATTTCTTTGACGTCCGTTCTAATTTTGATTTTTTTATATTGCGTTCTCACACGTACTGTATGATTTACCAAGAAAGAATGTCCCAAGTAATTTTATCTGAGTTATGTGGCGATGAGGAAATTGATTAGACTCGATACGTCATATAGTTTACTATGATAATTAGTTAACTATAAGATATAACTACTAATAGCTTTACTAATTTTTTATTATTGGTATTTTTAAGCATTTGGCGTGAGATATTTTGAAAAAAAATTTACTTATTTTATAATTATAATTTTTTTTAATTATACCTACTGAAGTAATGTTCATACCTTTACCTAAACTCGGCAAGGGACAAGGGACTGTCATTTGCATATCGTTGCGAAATACTGTGGCGATAGCTCGGGTTTTTGTCCGATATCCCGGTGGGAAACACTCACGGATCTTGTGTAAACGATGATAGTAGGCGAGTTTCCTGGCGATTCGATATGGCAAGGACGCTACGTTCAATCATTCATCAACCGGTTAGGATGCCTTGTAAGGAGGGACGGCGACGAGGCCACCCTGCACGGGAACTCTCCTTTCTTTCGCAGACTTAAGTATCTCGATACCGCGGGATATCGACCGTTTACACTACGGAGAAATGTGTGTCGCAGTGAAGGATGAAAATGGCGCGTGCCATGTCTTCGCAACGTCGAATTACCTAATTACCTAATAGGCAACCAACCATGTCTTAACTCTCCAGCTTAAGAGATCTGCGTCAGCAAATTGTCTGTAACGGATGCAATGTGGCGAATTGCATTACGAAATTATCGACTTTTGCTCCGGGGAATAATCCCACAGTATGACTAAGAAAGGATGTGAATTGCGGTAGAAGATAAAGACGACACTACAACGGTTTATTTTCTTTGTGTTCGAGTTTGTCTAATCTTTACTTTTAAAAGTGATCTAACTCCATTTTGTCCAATATTATATTTTATATTTTTAAAATAAACTTTATGCACAGCGTAAAGTATGCTGATCATTGTAAAGATTATTTATAATGTAATCATCCATAGGACGAATTCTGCGTAAATGTTCAATAAACTGCCAGCGATAATTATGTACTAATCGTACACGCAGTATTACGAAAACGGTATGGTAGCACGAGAGTTAAAAAGTAGGTCTATATTTTTAGGTCCAGAGAAGTTTTTACCTCCTTTGATCTACCATCGGCGATTAGCCCGATGCCTGGCGGCATTTAAAACTATCCTCGGCGTCGCGGTGATTTCCTTGTCGTTATGGTTGCTGCTTTGGGCACCGCACCTGCCTGTCATGGACAATCCGTATTGGAGTGGCATGCCCGTAAGTGCAATAATTTCATACGGCAATTAGATTTGCATTCTTTACCATAACAATGCAAGAATAATACAGAATGACAGTCCTCGCTTATCTAATAAGCTGAGTTTGCTGGAATGGTTATATTAACGTGCGACTGCAATTAGACTTACATAAGGTATTATAAAATGACATAATCATGCTTGTTAAACATTAAAGATATGGGTATTATTGCTTTTGATATACTCTAGTCGCATGTGATAGTTTTAAGTTTTAAAGTGATTACGTATTGCATGGGGCTAATGGTCATTTATTGGCAACTGCATCAGTTTTAACGGTTTTGGACATTTTTATACATTTTACATAAGTTAACATTATTTAAAAGCTTTAACTAACTGGAGGTAAGTATGCAATAAAAGTACCTAATGTTTTATCTTTTTAACAATAAGAACATTTTGCTAATAACAACAAAAACTCCTTATATTTACGTAATGTGTTATTTGTAAGAAATAAAATTATATCATTTTTAACCCGTAAGTATGCCATGCATAACACTTCGTAAGTTAAAAATATTTCTTTACAATATTTTCTTTGCGCGTTTAATCATTTAATATTTTTTATCTCGGTGTCTTCAGCTCTTGATGTCCGGGAGCTTCGGAATTTGCCTTTTGTGCTGTTTTAAAAAGGAATATCCGACTTTGACTTCTGGATTTTGTCTTTCTGCCACGAAGGTACGTAAGAATTCTGACTCATTGTAGAGATTTCTTAGAGAAATCTTTCAAGGCCGCGAGCCGTTTATTACTCAGATCCTTTAATGATAATTTTTTGCATTGTTAGAGTAGTACAATATATGCGTTTATTATATAGTATTATATTGTATTACAATAGTACATTTTTCTGCATAAATAATTTATTTTTAAATTTTAATTGCAAAAAAACATCAATTTGATTCAGATTTTATCTTGATTTATTAAATTTATTTTGTCTTATTTTCAATGTAATCATTGATAAAGTTATCTATAAAAATATTATATACGCTTCCTCTTAATGTCTCTTAATGCCTCTGTCACACTTACATCACGTTTTCTTCACGATAAACAGGTAGTTAGCGTGTTTTTGGCGGTTCTGACAACCATTGCGTGTGTGAGCGCGTGCATATTCTCCGCGATGCACTTGTCACGTCTCATGGGACTGGAATGCACTCCGGCACGAGTATTAAATGCCACGTGCGTATGCAGACCACGCGGCGAGCCGCCTGATTCACTCGAAGGTGCAGTCAGGTATGGCCAAAAAATTGGGCATAGATTGACAAAATTACGTGACATTTTTCAGAGCATCTGAAAAATCATAGAAATTATAATGTGTAAATGTATATTACATTTCTGAAGGCGATCTTTATAAAAAGCATTTCAGTTTTTTTTTTTGCTTATATTTATCGGGAATCTATATTACATAGCGTAGACAAGTTTAGTAATGCACCGATGTATATATGTAAAGCGATACTACGTATATATATTTCACCAGGTACATAGACCTTAATTGTCCCGAAGTAGAAAGTATCCTGACGATCCTCCTCATCTTCTCGTGCACTTGCAACGGATTAGGCGCCTTGGCGGCGGGATGGTATAGTTATCTCCATTGGAACACGCGATACAAAAGGCCAAAGTATACGCAAGTCAGGACCAATACCATTTCCATAAACAAAAAATTTAACAGTAGATCAATCTACAAATTGAACCCCCAGGAGGAACGATGACGTTTGCAGATGTTATAATGTGATTACGCTTCCATTTCACCGTGATCCATCAATATCTTCCGTATGATTATTATTGTGTGATCAATACATGTGTACAAAGAAATATGAACTACTGCAAAAAAATTTTATTTTGTACTATTTTGTTAACTAGCAAAATTATCCTGATAAATTTAAACGTCAGGAACTATTTGTTAAGCACATTTTGGTGTACAAAGAAAAAATGAAAACGTAATTCTTACAAGGATACAAAGCAGAAAAATTTTGTTTAATAGCTACAATTGTCATTCTAGTATTAACAACAATTTTGCAATTTTATAAAAGGACGAGGATTATATAAATGCATATATTTATTATTAATAATTAATAATGTAATAATAATAATATTGTAATAATCATATCATTAAAATACGATATATATATATAGACTATACAATAAGCCAATATTTTATGGCTTAATTAACGCTCACTTTTTTATTACGTATGGAGACTAAGTAATTGTTTAAACGTAATGTGTGTATTTATGTGTGCATGCGTCTTCCAGTGCGTCTGACTTTTAACGTGAAAGAAATTTGCGGAAACGAACGAAGACTATTGATTAATTTACTTGTTTTAGGATTAATTAAGATTTATAAATGAACTAGAATACCTCAAGAGACTACTGAAATGATGTAATATTTAAAATAAATGTTTGCGTTTATCTTTTGTACGTCATGTTGAATCTGTTTAGTGAAATAATATCGATCAAGAATTGTCATAAATTAATGGAACATAAATCTGTGACGAGTAAATTTGGTACCAAATTATTTGCGATATCTGTTATTCTTACTATTTACTACTCATCTAATCCCATAATTGTTTAAATTATCGAAATAAAGCATTAAAGCATTTTATGATAATAATGCAAAGGAGTAATACGAAGAAAGAAGAATATCAGAAATATATGTGTTTTATTTTTTTTATCATTAATATGAACTCTTTTATACTACAATATTGTATTTATGTTGTTAGATTTGCAATTTTATTTATATGTATATTCGTAAATTAATTAATGTATTTTGCGCACATTTCGATTTGAGTAAATGTTAATGAATAATTGCAGTATTCAACAATAATTTTTATCTTAATTGATTGATTATACTGACAGCTACAAATGATTCAAGATTTATCGTGATAATATACGCAATTCTAAATTTGATGAGGGTCATCGAACATTTGATAATTATTAATAGACTCTTTTTGCAGTTATTGCTAAGTTTTAGCCAATCCAATTATAAACATTATTTGCCAAGTGAAAGCTTTATAAATAAAGAGCTAACGAAATATTATGCAAATTATAAAAAGTAAGTATTATACGTTTTTTTTCTAGTTCTTTTTTTAATTATCTCTTGTATAATTATCCTATTTCATATTTTATCTATATTTATTGATAAAGTTAAATTTGTTTTAAACGAAGTATATATTTAATTTGATTTTATTTCTAAACTAACAACAGATGAAAATTGTATACAGATGAATATTGTACACTACGCTAACGTGTAGCCTGTGTACAATTTCAATGGAATGAATTTCAGATAGTCTATTGCGTTCACAGCTATTCAATATAAATTGGAGCATACCACTAACATGCTCACCGTGAATCGAATACCAATTATTTTTGCAAACATCTTCATGAATTGAAATGCGGAAATATTTCGGTATACATGTCTTATTAGAGAATTGTATGATGTACTATTATGTATAGAGAAACAGGGAGATGGAGAGAAAACGGATATATGGAGAAGTTCTTTGAACTCTGAGTAAATTATCAGTTATCAACTAATTGTAAAATACATAAAATATCTCACATACACATGCACATCACAGAAATGCTTATAATGATTTTATTCATATCTTCAGCATTAACACAATTTTTTTAAATACTGATGAGATGCTTTAATTAACACTTTTTATTTTTCCTAAATATGCTTAAAACTTGTTCTTACCATTATTTTTCAAGAAGCACCAATAAAAATTCTTGGTAGAAATTTTATAAATCTGAAGATTATCTTGTCAATACTAACAAGGTATTAATATTTATTTCTACATTTCAACATTCTTTTCCATTTTTGTAATTTCGTAATAAAATAAATGTGAACAATAACAATTTCTATTTATTAATTATGTAACTATTCATGCGTTTGATGCAGCAAATTGAAAACTGAATATGACATCTTAAGCAACTGTAAAACATTAGATATATTAAAAGTTATCTAAAATAATTGCAGTATTTAGTAATGATATTTATCTTGATACTGACAGCTACAAATGACTCAAGATTCATTGTGATTATATACGCGCTAGTAAATTCGATGGGAGTCATCGCGCGTCTCATAATTAATAAGAGATCTCTCTTGTTGCTATTGCTAAGCGCCGGCCATTCTATGTCATAAATGCTATTTACCAATTGAAGGCTCTAAAAGTATAGTATTTTTTTATATAACATTAGTAAGAAGTATTATATTTCTCATGATAATCTCAACTATACATATATTATTTCTAACAGATAAGGGCCTGAGCAGAATGGTTGACTTATAATTTTAAGACAATGTTTTATGCTTTAAATCTTTTGTTTTTAGTAACGCACAATACTGTCTTGTGTCTCAAGTCTTACAAACGTTGACCTCGTACAAACGTTTAAGACTTGAGACACAAGACGGTATTGTGCGTTACTAAAAACAAAGATTTAAAGCATAAAACATTGTCTTAAAATTATAAGTCAGCCATTCTGCTCAGCTAGGCCCTAACTTTTTTCAAGTGTCACACTTCAATTGTTTGATTTTTTATTTTTTGGATTTTGATTTAAGATTTTGTATGAAAAATCATCTTTTTTGTCAAAAGAGATGATTTTTCATACAAAAAATAACTGCTTAATATTAACCGTTGCGCTTATACACAGTGTCTCATTTTTAATAAAATCTAAACAATTATTGTTTGCATAAAAAATCATCTTTTGACATCTTAAATCAAAATCCAAAAAATAAAAAACATCGGCTTGTGACATTTAAAAAACTTGTTACTTATTAACTCTTCTGTTTATTAGCAACCCAATTATAATCCTATTTTAAATAATATACATATTTAGTATATAAATGAAATCAATTTTTAAATAAGATATACTTTTAACTTGACTTCGTTTCCAAACCAGCAGTAGATGAAAATCTGCACTAATATAGCACTCGTATACATAATCAATGGAATAAAACTCACGTAGTTGGCCGCCATAGCTATTCGATATAAATTCGAGCACACTACCAACATGCTCGCAACAAACTGGATAGCGATTATTTTCGCAAACATATGATTCACCGTATAGGCGTATCTGCGATTAGATTAAAAATTCTCAATTTGTATCCTTGCATTTTTTAAATTATTCTCTACTTGTTAAATTCAATTTGTTATTATTTAATTGCTTATTTAAGACAAAATATTTAGAAATAAATGTTTAGAAATGAGCGCAAGGCGACAAAATATTTTCGGTACTTCTCATACATTTTTTCTACAAAATTTCTATTTTAAAATTTATTTCCATTTAATAAAATATAATTTCATTAAGTACCTACTTTTATTTTTAGTTACAGAAATGTACGAAATATATTAAAGTATTTAAATATTTAATTTAAGTATTAAAATTTCAGTATTTATCAAATATTTTATTTTTACGAAAAAGTTTTTTTAGCCCGTTATCAATCAAATTCTACTTATTGTTAAAGTTCAATGAAGAGTTCAAGATTCTGTTAACTAGATTCACATTTTTTAATTTTATTTCTATGTAGAAAATTTCTAGATCCTTGATCTCTTAATTATAAATTAGAAACTATTGCTGTGTCTTTCCAACTGTTGTAGAAAAATTAGTTTGAGATGTCTTTGTAATTGTTTAGTGTTTCGATTATTTATCTATTTGAGGAAAAAATGACTATTGTTTTGAAAAATATATTTATACTTCGTGCACAATCAAAGTTTTTTAATTAGAAGAAAAAAAGCTAAGAAGAATTTTGTCTTAAGTACAAAACTGCTTAAATAGACTAACTCAAAGATACGGTTGTGGTGACAAACACATTCGCGCAGACTATTTTGATCATGCGTGAGTTTTGTCAATCGGTACCCCAAGATTTCAAACTGGCAGCAGATGTGCAGCAAGAATCCACAAAGTAAACTCTCGCAAGCAACATTTACTATACCAGAGGTTGACATAGCTAATAATTGGTGAGTATATACAACAAAATATACAGCGGGAGATGAGTAATCAAACGGTATCCATGCTTTATACGTCAAATTTCTTCTCATGAGATCCGTAGAGACAGACATCGATATTATCGATGTGATTGACATCATGACGATGGTTAAATATCTCCGCGTATTGTTCCTACAAAATAATTATATAAAACTTATTATACAGCCAATTTTGCAAGTTTAACTCGTTTTCTTTTTTTACATCTTCTGCATTACTACATATATTTATTACATTTTTTACTTTTCTATTTATATTTTAAAATCGTAAAAATGTTTATTATTTTACAAAAAGTTAAAAAAATGTATTTTGGAAAATTTTAATTAAATGAGATATAATTTACATTATTTGTATCAAGTTACTGTATAGTAAAACAGATAAAATAATTCTGTAAGATATTACTATAATTACTATAAATAATTAGTATAAAATATATAAAAACGCAAGGCAATATATTTTACTACTTATTGTTAGAAAATTTTTGTCGAAGAGTGACTGATTTAATTGCACAATCTTATGATGACACTTACTGTATCAGTTTCTCAAATTTCTTTTGAATCATTACTTCGTGTGTTTCATATGGTGCAAAAGGTTTCTCGGTAAGAACATTTATTATTACCATCACATTTTTACGGTCTATCCACATATAAATCTGTTTGTAGCCTGCTACAAGTATCGTCAACATCATGTATAAGGCATCGGTAAATTCATCAGAATTGCCGACGTTTAATATGATGTTTATAAATTGAGAAATTAGAAATATATATAATGAAGATATCAGAAACATTGCGTAAGCCTTATAAATTATATGTTTAAACAGTGATGTCCACGTAAGCGGCTGCCAGCATCCAGCGAGCGCGCAGATCATGAGTGTAAATTTCAGCATGCGCATTTGAGCTTTTCTTTAATGCAAATTAGCCTACACAATTTGCTGTTAACATTACATTATTGTTTATCATGGTCGAAATACACGTCTCTTTTAAGGAGAGAGAAAATGTTAAGAATAATTCTAATAATTTAAAGAAGATTTTTTGAAATTTGTTTTAAAATCTTACTTTCATGCAATTTTATAAGTAAATTCTATTTAAGTAATGTTTTATAATTTAAGATTTAATTTTAAAAAATGTTTAATATTATATAATTATATGAAAAATATTTTTTTTATATAAAAAGTAATTTTTAAATTAGTCAAAAAATTGTACTATGTAAAATTTATTTGTAAAGTGTATATGAAACATTCATTAATTAAAAAATTAACTAATCAATTTTTTTGTAATATTATGGTTTTTTTATATATAGTGTACTTACAAAGATTTTCCGATTAATTTGCACTATTTGTATCTGCTACAGCTGTCTATCACATTGTCAAGACTAACTTAAAGTGCTCAGGATTTCAGTAATTTTCAAGAACATTATTTGATTAAATCTTTGCTCCGTCTCCAAACGACAATGGATAAATGTCTATTGCATCTCTCAATGACTTTCTAATTGTAATATATTTCTACTCGTCCCTCGCGTATCCATATCCCTGTTATTATTATAATACGGAACTATAAGCAAAACGACTTTCTTGAGAAATAATATTTTCATGAACCAAGACGCAAGACTATTTCGAGACATATGCTTTATTAGAAAATTACATAATGTACCCCGTCTAAGAATATTTTCATGGAGACGACGGGACAAAAGAGACAAACGGGTATATGTAGAATAAATTCTTTCAATTGTCCCCAGTAAGATATATTATTTGTTCTCTATTTCCATGATTATTCGTCGTACCTTCAATATGGTTCGGTTATAGTATGTACATTACAAAATATTTTTACTGTCTCTTCGCAATGTGAATACCTTGGTTGTTGCATAGTAAATTGTTAGCTATAGTTCATAGCAATGAAATTTTAATGTTGATAGTCAATAAACTCAGTTAGATAGTAATATACTTCTTGTTGCAACGTACTGTCTACTATCTGCTGTCACATGTCGAGATGAGGAAATATCATATCGTCCTTCTTTGAATATTGACTTTTACGTTTATTCTCTCTTTAGCGAATATAGTAAGAAAATCGCTTTAATTTTTAGATGAAAAGCTGAAGATATTATGTAGTTATTCACGGTAGTTATAAAAAATTTTTTCTATTATAATATATTTTTTTATGCAATTTTCTCTGCAATATTACTTACTATAATAAAATATCAATCAACAGTTTTAACGTAGGCTATAAATATTTGTAGCCCAGGGAGAAATATGCAATAATAGAAATATATCGAAAATGTTTATAACAATACTACTTGAATATATCTACTTATATTAGTATAAATTCCTTGTAATATCGTCTTAATCTGTAATTTTGTTTCTCATTATCCACATATGCTTAATACCTTTTTTACAAGCAAAAAATTTTAAATATGTCCTATAATATTATGTTCCTACTGAGAGCGTTTCAATAGATTGTAAGCTGAATACGATGCTTTAAGTAACTGTGAAAAGTTTAAAATGCATTTAATATTACTTAAAACGTTTATAGGAAAAAGTAAACATATTTTCATAAAATTGACTAATACTGACAGACACAAACGAGTCAAGATTCAATGTGATGATAACTGCGCTATTAAATTCAATGGGAACCATCGAGCGTCTCATGATTAACAGGAGATCTCTTTTGATCTTGTTATCAAGCATTTGCCACTTCATATTGTAAATGCTGCTTGCTACTCCAGTGCTCTGTAAGTAAATAAAATACTGCTTATTATTAAAAATATATTACGTGTTATGTGATAATACTCCTTTTTCTTTGTCTCTATTTTTTATTTTTATAATTTTTAAAATTCTAGTAGTTACAGAAGAAATCTAATTAATTTTTTTATACATATATGTGAATATAATATCATATGTATGTTGGTGAATTATATACTTTTAATTTAAGTTCATTTCCAAACCAGCAATAGAGAAAGATTTGTGACAATATGCAAGCTGTATACAATATCAGTGTAATGAGACTTCCATTGATTATCACGATAGAAATAGAAGCCAATTTGTATAAATTAGCACACATCACTAGCATGCTTACTGCGAACTGGAGAGCGATTATCTTTGCAAACCTGCGATTCACCATATATGCGTATCTACGATTAAATAGAGGATTTTAGTCTATTCTCTACGTGTAACTTTTAAAGTTATTTATCTCTCATATCGGATATCTTTTATAGTATTATCCTATTGAGTCATTTTCAAACGAGAATTTCGCACAAAAAACGTGTAAAAAAACATTTCCAAATTTTTGAAATAACAGAATGGTTTTAAAAACTAACTCATATATACGGTCGTGGTGACGTACACAATCATGGAGAATATGTTGATTATGTAAGATTTTCGTCAATCGGTATTCCAGAATTTCAAGCTGACAGCAGATCTCCTGCAGGAGTCCGAATACCAGGCTGTCGCAGGCAACGTTTACAGCCGCACAGATACACATACCTATCATTTGGTGAGTGAATACGAAATAAAATATAATAGTTAGCGTGTAGTCGAATGGCACCCATGCCTTGTATGTCAAGTTTCCGTTCATAAAATCCATAAAGATGGCATTTAAAATTATGCATATGACCGTTACCTGGACGAGGCCATAATACCAGAACGCGTACTTTCTATAATATATGTTTCTCATGAAAATATTCTAACGACTATGGAACATTATTATGTTTACTTGTTTTTGAAGCGTTTGCTCGTGTGTTACTCACATTGCTATATTTTCTTCGAATTATGTTACCTACTATTATATTTATATCTATGTTGTTTTTGTGTGAAATATTGATGATTTACAAGCATTGTCAGGAATGTAA
Source organism: Leptothorax acervorum (assembly GCA_035220615.1). Classification (NCBI taxonomy): domain Eukaryota; kingdom Metazoa; phylum Arthropoda; class Insecta; order Hymenoptera; family Formicidae; genus Leptothorax; species Leptothorax acervorum. The sequence continues at coordinate 41,865 of JASTWQ010000005.1, forward strand.
AAAATAATTATGTTTAGAAAATGATGAAATTGTGCCAAACACAATATATTATGTAGTGTTAAACTAAATAAATAAAACATATAAGGTATGGTTACATTCTGGAATTGCTATGATGTAGGTATTTATAGGCACGTAATGATAAAGTTAAAAAATTCTGATTATTCAGAAATTGATTATTAAATGATGATTGCATGATGCGTTTGCTTGTGTAACTCGCGAATGATATCTACTTACTTTATCATTTTGTTATATTTTTGTCGAATCATTACTTCCCATAATTTCGACGGTTTAAAAGGTTTCTCCGTAAGAATATTTATTATCATTATAACATGTTTCTTAGTTGTCCACATAGTAACTATTTTAAAAGTCGCGATAAATACCATCAACGTCATGTGTATATTGTCGCTTATTTCGTTGAAGTTGCCAACGTTAAGTGCAATGTTCATAATTTGCGATATCGTAAATGAACTCATTAAACAAATTAGCAATATTCTATAACTGTTATATATTATATGTTTCGACAGCGATGTCCATGAAAGCGGTTGCCAGCATCCGCTGACCGCACAGAGTATAAGTGTAAACTGTAGCACAAGCATTTGAGCTCTTTTTAATTTAATCTCACCTATACATAAATTACTCATAGTATTAGGTATATCTACTTATATTATGATTCTTTTTAATATTATACATAAAATAAAAAGAAGTAAAATGTTTCTATGACAATAACTTTCACTTAAATAGACTTTAAAATTGAGAAAGTTACGAAAGTTTTTAATGTTAGACAATGGATAAGAGAGCATGGAAAAATTTCTTTTGTTAAATTATCTCCAAATAAAGTCTTGTTAAAATATCCCAGATAGCACAGCTGGTCTTTATGAATTCAAAAAGATCTGAATCTGATCTTTATGAATTTATAAAGATCAGCTGGCTATCTGGGATAAGAAGCCCATAATTTTAAAATGAACATAATATAATCATACAATTTTATCTTTTAACACATATAAAGCTTGTAAATTCATAATATCTGTTATACTTACAAAGTGATCAATTTTCACAGTCAATTACTTGATGTCACATTAAAAGTGTCAGATAGCTGACACAAATATCTTTAAAAGTAATTTATACTATTTAAATAACTTGTGGAAAAATTATTATTTACCCAAATTATATTCACACTTCAAAAGTCAAATGACATTGGACAAATTTTACGAGAGAGCGGGATACATCCAGAATAGGGTATGTCTATAGTATCGCGACACCACTTTTTGACAATGCGGTATTCGTTTGCCGAACCCTCTTCTTATTTGTCTCTATTGTTATCATAATACCGATCTTGCGACTGCGCGGAATATTATTTTCATGAGTCAACGTATAGATAAGCTTTTTGTCACGCGATGGGGTAAATAACATTTCCACAAGGTAGAAGGCAAGTTGGATGTACTTTCGAAGGTTTATCAATGTATAGAACACCAGGTGTAAGTTGTCCCTATAAAGTATTCACGCAAGTTACTTATTGTACATTGATCAAAAAATTGTTTTTTTTATTACTATCGCTACCCAGTGCTTGACATGTCATCACGTACTACGTTTTACATATCGATTTCTATTTGCAATTGTTGCTAGAACATAAATATCGGGGAGAAAGTAAACCGCAGGAGCTATTATACCTCGTATTATACAGCCTACAGTGACATAATAACTTTTATGATACTAACTCAAGCTCTTTTTACATCATGTTAATATAGTTATTGCAGCGATTAAACACTATTGTACGATGATCTTCGCTGATATGCGCAAAGTAAAGCGCGTATTACAGTAGTATTAATACAGGTGCTTAACATTAATATTGCAGTGATACATCGGGCAAAATTATACAAAAATAAAATAAACAGAATAATAAATTTCTTTCGCCAGTATAGAATAACAATTAAAGTAATTTAAATCGATCGTGACTGGCAAAAATAAAATATGTTACATAAATTGTACTTATGCAATTCTATATTTATGTTTTAATAAAATATTTTCATATTCCAGTTTTAATCTAGATCCCTTTTTTAAATTTTTATTTAATACATCCTTCATTTTTTACCAAACTCTCTTTCTCTCTCTCTCTCTCTCTCATGACATATTTGCATTATATTATTGAAATATGAGTTATGGCAGCGTCTCCTACGCGCAATAATACTTCTCCTACGCATAACGTCACTTCATGATATGTGGTCTTTATGACAAAACTGCGTAAGATATATGGCAATTGCTTAGAACAGCGATACGCAGTAATGAGAAAAAGCATCCAAATAAAGTTTTTATATTCTTATTAACAAGTCAATATATGTTACGAACTATTTCTCTGATTATAGGTACTTACAATTAGATGTTGCTCTTTAGTATATGCATTAGTTAATATTTTCATTAAATATTTTATTTATTACTGTACAAAAAAGGAAATTTGTTATATAATACTTAATGAATCAAGAACTATGACTTATCTGTTATCTAGGAAATACTATAGGATAATACCATACGGATAATATACCCTATAATATCTATCATTATTGTATTATTTGTTCTTATCAGTCTCAAAACATCACGAAGCACCTCATTGCATATCGATTTTTGCATCCGCTACGTCGTATATATAATAAGTAAGAATATAAGAGAAGATATTATCTTGATATTACAAAAGCCAAACTTTTTCATTTAAACATTGCAGTTATAATAAAAAAACGTGTAAGTTACGTATTACCATATTTATTCGAGTTGACGATTCCTGTTAAAACATCCTTGTCAAGAAAAAAGTGATAAAAATAATGTAATATCATATGAAAATATCAAGTAACATTCCTTCAAACAGAACCTATAAGGATAAGGTATAAAGTACAAACATTAAAAATACAATGTAATGTCTATTTCAAAGACATTAGGTGTTGAAGGTTTAATTACACGAAATCTGTAATATGACGTATATTATTATTGGATAGATATTAAGATAGACATTAAGCTATAAATTGATCAGTTATTTATGAGAGAGAAGATGAAAATTAATCATCAAGAGACACGATGGTGTCTCGCGCCAATCACATACACACACACACACACACAGACACAAGAACGTTTGCAATAATTATATTTATATATCTTTATTGTAAATAATCAGTTTCTGTAATTTATACTTATATTCGGCTTAATTGATCACGTGCGCACGCGTTTCTAAACTATAGTTTACTAATTATTATTTATTAATAGAAGGTATTTAACGTACTTTGACAATTTTGTAATATTTTTTCTTAAAAATTTGTTATTAATTAATTGATTACTATTATTCTCGATGTGTTGGTAATATAAAGAATCCCACACAATTCTTATGGAAAATGGCGCTTTCAGCGAAATTAAATGTAACTTCGCTATTTTATAATTTAGGTATGTGATATTTGCGGAAGTTGTGACACTGTTAAATTTTGATCAGCATTATATAAATTATAAAATAGCGAAGTTTTACTGTCAAAGACCATTTTCCATAAGAATTGTACGGAGTCCTTTATTATAAATAACAATTATTAATCTTGTGCTACGTTAGTGTTTCTGCGAATGTATTAATACATTAAAAAGCGAATATGACATCTTAAGCACCTAAACAATCATAGAATTATGCTGATAAATTTATATTAAATAAATTGTATATTTATCACATCGAAAAAATAAATTCCTTATACAAACCTTTATGAAAGAGTCAAGATTCACAGGCATAATGTCTGCGCTGGTAAATTCGATTGGAATCGTAGCACGATTCATGATCATTAAAAGCCCTTTCTTTATGTTATTGCTAAATAACGTCCATTCCAAGTTATAAATACTGTCCGACAATTGGAGGCTCTGCAGATAAAATTATAATAAAATGTCATATACATATATTATTCCTTTATACAATGTGTGTATGTGTGTGTGTGTGTGTGTGTGTATTTGCGCGTGTATACGTTTCATTCTTTTTGTAGCGATTGACGTTGAATTCGTAACTTTCTTTCAGATAAACTGATTAATAACTGTGAAATTAAAACCAATTACTAGAACTACCTTCAGCTTGATTTCATTGCCAAACCAACAATAATAAAAAATTGGAGCCAGAGTGCTAGCCACAAACATAACGTCTTGTATATAAGAAACGGTATTGGACGATTTAAAAGCCATATGAATTAAATTATAGCACATTACCACCGTGATCATTGCGAACTCACTAGGAATTATCTTGGCAAATCTATCGTTCAGCATATACGCGTATCTAAAATTATAGAGAACATCTTCAATTCATCTACCGATTTTTTCAAAGATATTTAGTCGAATTTACATTGGCAATTTTAACATTCAAACATGAAAAATATCTAATACTTTTATTATTTAATAAATATTTTTATAATAGCTTCTATATAATTCTTAATTAAAATTTGTCTGAAATGGCAATTATATTCAGCACTATTCTTATATCGAAGATAATATAATTGTTTATAAAACATATTTCTAATATACAATTATGGCGAATAGAAATAAATATATTATTCATTATTTAATAAGTACAGTAATTATTTTTGCAAATCTTGAAAAAAAAATCTGAATAAATTTATACAATATAAAAATAATTTACCCTCTAAAACACTAACAATAAAGCTTCTTTCCATATTTGTTTATTTTATATATTTTTAAGATGTCTCTCTCTCTCTCTCTCTCTCTCTCTCTCTCTCTCTGTCTCTCTCTCTCTCTCTCTAAGAAGAATAAAAAAAAATTGCAAAAAATATGTAAAGTATTTATATAATTTGTCACTTAATTTAAATTTTACCCATAAACTTTAACTCTAACACTTTAAATTAAAGAATCTAAATTATGAAAAAAATAATATTAAGAAGTTGAAAATTTTATAACTGTTAAAGAAATGAGAAATTTCAATAAGAGCATATTTATCTTAACAAACATGTATAGTATTCTACGATAAAAAAACTTACTCAAATATATGTATGTGGTGACGTACACAATCACGCAGATTTCCTGGACCATTCGCGATGTTCGACAAACGGTACTCTAAAATCTCAATTTGGCAGCAAATATGCAACAATAATCCACATATTAAATTGTCACATGTGGGATGGAGAAGACCGATAAATATCAGAGTTAACATCTGATGAACGTAAGCGAAATAAAATAGCACAGATATTGAGCAGTCGAACGGTAACCAAGCTTTGTACAGTAAAACTCCATTCTTGAAATCCGACAGTAGTGAAAACAAAATCATGTAGAAGACAGTTATCATAACGAGGGTTAAATAGCATAATGTGTTATTCCTATAAAATTAATAGCATGTAAAATATGTAATATATTTTAATAAGTATATTTCGCTCAAAAAACAAAGTTTTCCAGAAAATGAGTTTGAATGTTTTGAATCAATAAAATTTTGTGACATTATTTTTAAAGGCGATTTGGATGTAATAACTAGAGAGGGATAAAAGTATTATTAACTCTTTATTCAAAAACTCGAAGACCTGTTCTTTTTGCAAACAATTAAAATATGACAATTTTTTAGTTATTGTAGCTTAATTTTTTAGTTATCGTTGTTGTAGCAAATGAGCGATTTGTCGATAATATAAATGGTAACACGTCAATAAAGGTAACTTACGTTATTTTTTTGTCGAATTTTTCTCGAATCATGTTTTCGTTCAAATCCATCGGTTTGAATGGCTTTTCGACGAGATTATTAATTAACATTGCAATATCATCGTGATTTATCCGTATAATAATTGCTTTGTAACCCGCCAAAAATGAAATCAGAGCATTGAACAAAGCGTCGCCAATTGCGTCAGGGTTGTCAGCATGCGATATCAGCTCCATAATTTGGGTCATTGCAAATGTGTATAAAATTATAATTATTGACGCTGTGTAAGCGTTATACATTATGTGTCTAAACAGCGACGTCCACGACGTTGGTCGCCAGCATCCTGCGACCGCTAAAACCGTGAGCGTTAATTTTAAGACAGGCATTTCGTTTTTCTTCCGAACATCACTTCTCAACATCCACTTGCCCAACATCAATCACTGTTTCGATTAATGTATTATTTACCACAAGTTTTGACTCGAGTTTTGATTATTATGATAATATACTGATTACAGAGCTATAATTAATAGATTGAGATTTTCAACTACATAATTTACAATGTTACATTAAGAAATAATTAATTAATTGTTTATTTTTATAAATAATTGTTAACTAGTTGCCTTCATGTATATTAATAATCACATGCAAACATTGAGTAATAACAATAAAAATTACGAGTAAAAAGTACTAAAGCACATCTATACATATTATACAATAGTATTATTATAATATTTATCTAAAACATTCAATTTTTTTATATATTAAACTTACGAAAATTTTGTTTGTTTGAACAAACTTCGATAAATACTTGAAAGGTTTTAATCAATTATTTGCTGCACTTTGTGTGACGAATCAGATGATGTTCAAAAGAACAACAATCTCAGAATGTCTATAGTCTCTCAATTTGATAACGACATTTTGCTCAACTTTCCTCTTCGTATAAAATATCTATATCTGTTATTATCATAATAACAGAGTAGCAACGATGTTTCTCTTATAAAATAATATTCTCGTGAATTGAGAAGTGATATTCTTCCGAAATAATACCTTTATTACAAAATTGCGTAATGTACCGTTATTTTCATGGAGATGATCGCGGGATAAAAGAAGGAAGTCAGGTACGCAGTCTGCAGATATATACCTAGAAAAATAAATTCTTCAAATTGTCATCAATAGAGCAGTAACCGTGAACTATTTCCGAGATACTTGCTACAGTTTTTCTTTGTTATACGTCTATTATAAAATATTTTATTTATAACCGTCGACAATATTGCAATATTGTTTTATATAGTACAATGGAAAGGTACGAGAAAATAAATTCTTCAAATATTAGTTAAGCAGCGACTATAGTTCACCTGTATGAAACGTTAATACCATCCGGTTCGGTTACAAGCTGTGTTATTGTCACATTTCTTGTTATAATATCTACAATATATTATATATTGTATATATGTGTATATAATAATAATAATGTGATATCGTGCACTCTTCAGAATATAATTTTTGGGGAATTTTTTTATTAAATATAAAGGAGGTATAAAAGAAACTTCAATTACTTTTACAGATTACCAACACTTATGCAAGTTTTATATAGTAATGGTAATTTACAATATAATTTTTAATATTATAAACATTTAAATATTTACTGCATAATAATAATTTTGAATAATGATTAATACTTTTTGAGATAATTTATGTTTTATTTATGTTATCATAAATAAATGTATATGTGACTCCGTATTGGAATATCACCGGGTAATCTGTTTTACATTGGTTTTTACAATTTTTTATGCGGAATATAAATAAATGTCATATGCATAATGCACATCGTTTCAAGTGAATTATTAACACAGAAAGAAACAAGTTGAAATAAAATTTTCTTGCGATATATATACAGGTTGATTCAGAAATACACCAACAAACTTGGGGGATGAGTTCTTCACATAAAAACAAGAAAGAAATGTCATATGAACATATGTCCGAAAATGCTTGGTTTATGAGTTATACCTCAAAAAACTTTTTTACACAAGTGGTTAGTTTGCTTCGTACGTTCGACTTTTACTACAATTCAGTTACATGTGAGTTCCTATCATGGCAGGATATTTATTTCGTGAGCAGGCAAACATGATTTTCATGTACGATCGCGCTAATGGTAGTGGACGCAGGGACGACAGTCCATGATCCGAAGTGTCCATGCGTGCATTGAAGCAAGTAGAGGACATTTTGAGCATTAGTTGTGAATTGTAAGCGAAGAAATAATTGGGCTGAAGATGTATTCGACTGGTCATGTGATTGTAGATGTATTCTGTCCATTTCTTAACATTGAATATAATCTTTCGATTATAACTCATAAACCAAGCATTTCCGGACATATGTTTATATGACCTTTTTTTCTTGTTTATGTGTGGAGAACTCACCCTTAAAGTTTGTTGGTGTATTTCTGAATCACTCTGTATAATATATAAATCTACAAAGATATACTGTGTCAAGTAAATATCCGTACGTACATAGATATATATCACAATATACATACCTATCACAATAGAGTTTTTTCGGTAGCACCAATATTAAGTTTGATTTGTTTAAGGGCCGTGGCACACACAAAAACTTAAGCAGTAAGACCTAAGCAGTAAGGAAATCAACAGTATGGATTTGCTAAACGCTTGTCGCTTACGTTTATGCCTTAAGGTCTTCACTGTGATTGGCTGATTCGCTTACTATTTAAGTTTTACTGCTTAAGTTTTTATTTGTGCCATGGTCCTAACACTTTTATATTCACTTCCCAGCAATACAAAAATACGACAGGAAAGTATAATAAAGATCAAATTTTTCTTTTCTCTTATAATTATTTCTTATAAGTAAATATTAAGATATTATGTAAATAATATCTTTAATAAGAGTATTAATATCTTAATAATATATTATTATATGCTTAATTAATAATGTTTTTCACTGCATTTTATTATATTTAAAATATTATTAATAAAGATTTATTATTAATAAATATACGTTATGTGGATATAAAAAATTCCATATGAATACCTACTAAATCTGCTATTAATATAATCATTTATTTTTATTGCATTTTCATTACATATGTATGCTACTTATATATTGTAAAACAGGGGATCGATCATGTATTTTTTCCCCTAACGATAAGATGGAAACGTGAAAAGTTTCATGTGACTATCTCTTTCTATTCAACACCAATAGAAAGAGGTAGTTACATGAAACTTTTCACTTTTCACGTTTCCGCCGTAGGAAAAAAGTTACGTGATCGCTGCCCAGAACACATTACACATTTGTCTTACTTTTCTTGTACTTGTACTAATAAATTATAAACGGAGTACGATGTTTTGAGAAGCTAAAATAATAAAACGTAGTGAAAATCCATGTGACATTTTAATCCAAGTCGACGATGAATATTACACAATACAAAATTTACTATACTAACCACCACGAAAGAGTCCAAGTTCAAACTAATAATATGTGCAGTAGTAAATTCGATCGGTACAATCGCGCGTTTCATAATTATTAGGAGATTTCTTTTGACGCTGTTATTCAGCATTGGCCACTTTATTTGAAAAATGCTATCCGATAATTGAACACTCTATAAATTAATATGCAAAATAATATTTTTCCTACGGGAGAGTTTTGAATATACAAAATAATAAAATATTTAAGTACTTTTATGTACAACAGAGATTGCTCTTTATAATATTTTTATTTAGGCAAAACTATAATGCATGATTTAATATGAATCGTATGCATAACATGACAGTAATGCATTATGAGATGCAAAAAGACTAGACATATCTTAATTAATTAGACATACCCTTGATTTAATTTTTTGACCGAACCAACAATAAATAAATATTTCTGTTAACATGCAGCACGTAAATCCAATTAATCCAATACTATCCGTGTTTAATGACGATTGGCTCAGTTGATACAAATTCGAGCATATTATCAATGTGCTTATTATAAACTGTAATCCGATTATTTGTGAGAATTTGGCATTTACTGAACACGCAAATCTGCAATCAAATTTTTTATTTTATAATAAGCTGATATGTATGTTGTATCGATCCAAAGCATGACCTATTATTTTTAAAACAGCTATGTATTATAATAAGTATTGTAGTTCAAAAGAACGTAATAATGTGCTGATTGGAACGTTAACAACATATGTAACATAACAAACAAATATACATGAGTCGTTTAAATATATAAGAGGAAAGATAAAAATAAATTATATTATTTAGCTATATTAACTCAAAATTTTCGATTTTTTTACAATAATAGAAATTAAAGAAAATTTAATGTAGGTATACCATTATTCTGTCTAATGCAATAATTAGGTACATCATGGAAATCATGAATTATATATAACGTTCTTTTTTAGTTATTATTAGGATGACTCACTCAAATATACTGTTATGATGGCGTATGCAGTACTCCAAAATACTTGGATCACTTAAGATCTTTTTTAAGCGATATTCCAAGATCTCTATTTGACAATACACGTGCATTAAGAATCCACATATGAGAGTATCGCAGGCGACGTTCACACTAGCGCAATAAAACGTGCTCAGAATTTGACGAGCATACGTAACGCAAAACACCATGTAAGATGAATAATCGTATGGTACCCATTCTCTATACATTAACTTTCTGTGTCTAAAATCAGTGAGCAACGACATCAAATGCATAAACATCCATGCTATTGCAATCAAAAACGAATAGCGTAATGTATTAGACCTGGAAATTAATGTCCCAAAAGAAATCATGGTTAAATATAAGTTTAAATATATATAAATATATGTAGATATACACAGTGCGGTCCAAAAGTTTTAGGACTGAATTTTTTACCGCTTTTCCTGTGATGCCATGTACCAGAACGCAGTAGAACTACGTAGTAGATACCTTTCTCGACACATGTGCCAATGGGCGTGTGATTTCAGTAGTGATTAAGACCACACGTTTCGAACAATTTTCATTAGTTAGCCTCAGTCACAACCGTGAGATGGATGTAAAGGAAGAACAACGGGCCACCGGAAAATGTTTGAACGACTCAAAGAGGCATTTCCGTAAGCTTTTTTAAACAATTTGACAGTTTTCAAAACCGACTTTGCAACAAAATTTTATTGCCACACATTGCTCTTCCTTCACATTCATCTCACGGTTTTGACAGAGGCTAACTAAGTAATGAAGATTGTTCGAAACGTCTGGTCTTAATTACTATACTGAAATCACACTAACGCTCATTGGCACATGTATCGAGGAAAGTTTCTACTACGTATAGTAGTTCTACTACGTTCTGGTACATGGCATCACTAAGAGAGCGGTAAAAAATTTAGTCTTAAAACTTTTGGACCGTACCGTGTACATACATATTTACCGTATTAATTTATCAAATTTTTGACGAATTTCCAACTCGCCTGGATCCAACGGTTTAAATGGTTCCTCATTAAGTGTAGTAATTAATGTTGTAACACTCTCATAATTTAGCCACATTATCAAAAATTTAAAACCGGAAACGGACACATTTAAAGCCATATATAAAATATTAGTAAAGTCGTCGGGATTGTCGACGTTCAGAAAAATGTCCATAAATTGTAAAAAAGCAAAAGTATATAAAATGGTAATTATAAATATTCTGTAGAGATTGTAAATAGCACGTCTAAATTGCGACGTCCATGATAGCGGTCGAAAGCACCCAACGAACGTAACGATTAAAAATGTTAACTTTAAAATATGCATTTTTATCTTTTGTTTGAATTAAAAAATACAAATGTGTTTGCTTATGTAACGTATGTTACAAGCTCCGGTATTGTTTTAGGAATTTTGAAAATTTTTAAACAACAATTATTATTTTTAAGATAATTTTAACTTAACAGATTTTGCACGTGAAGTGAAGACAAGAATATTATTTCGAGAGAGTGCACTTAGGAATGTCTATAGACTTGTGACGCGATTCTCAGACAATAAACGCGATATTCTCTCTCTTCTTGTATATTTAATAACTGTATCTTCATGATACCGCAACAATTTTCTCTAAAGCGATATTTACGTAAAATACAGTAAGATGAATTATTTCTACATGGAACTTTTCTTATATAAGAGAGATCAACTATTTTTATATATAATACTATACTTACAGAAGAAAGGACAAAATTCTAATACAACAAAGAATTAAAGGAGAGTAAATTCTTTAAAGATACATCAATAAAATATGAGGTAAAAATAATGTTTACTGTTACGTCCAGACCCTGGGATTTACTGGGAAGCGAAGGAAAGGCTTGCCAGAGGTGGAGGTATGGGAGGACGCAAACAGGTACTTATTGTTAGTTATCTCGAGTACACGCACGGGCGCGTGCCTCGAGTCAAACGCACTTTTCTATGGCTCTGGATTAGAGTCAACGTTCGTAAAAAACGCTATATTACACCTACCGAGAGCGGCGCGTTTGTTGGTCCTGTTTTGGGTAAATATGCATAAAAGGTCACACCTCACCGATATTATCGCCACTTAAATATGTTGCTCTGTGCTAAGATCTAGCAGCGCCGTTTTCTTACAAAAAAAATTTATTTATTTCAATTAATTAATATTATAGTTCCCTGCTCCGTGCTCCGTGTGCTCCGTGTGCTCCGTGTGCTCTGTGCTAAGGTCTAGCAGCGCCAAGTTTCCTTACAAGAAAAATTTATTTATTTTAATTAATTAATATTATAGCTCCCTGCTCCGTGCTCCGTGTGCTCCTTGTGCTCTGTGCTAAGGTCTAGCAGCGCCGAGTTTTCTTACAAGAAAAATTTATTTATTTTAATTAATTAATATTATAGCTCCCTGCTCCGTGCTCCGTGTGCTTTGTGTGCTCCGTGTGCTCCGTGCTAAATTTTGATTGAATAAAGAAACAATAAAAATAATTTAGGGAAGAATGCGGCGAGAGTAAAAAAGCAGCGCCAAGTTTTTTTACGAGAAAAATTTATTTATTTTAATTAAATATTGTTATTTTGTACTGTTACGTCTTTAATTCTTTTGATATTATAATTTTGTTAAGGAGAAATAAAGCTATTACCATTTGGGAATAGGAAGACCCTTGAATGAGAATACAAATAAGATACATTCCACTTATGTTTTATTTTTCTACTAATGGAGCGTGCTAAACTTCAAACCGCGATGTCTCGTAAACGCTTGAGAGTCGCATCGTCTCCGTATAGCATTTGTTACTTCTATATGAATGCTACATTCCTGCAAAAGTTCGGCAAAATTGGTGACCCCGAAGGGTTGACCCTTCCCTTGTTAGCTTCTTCATGTATAATTCAAGAATATAACCAAGAATAAAACGAGAATAAAACAAACGCTTAATCCTCTTGCTAAATTAATTTTACATAAATAAAATAAACTAACAATAAGTAAACTAAGAGTTTACTACTTTTAAAATCTAATACTTCCGTGTAATTTTTTATAATTTAATAATCTAATATCCCTTTCATTGAAAATTAAATTTTGTAATTTATGACTTGTTCAATTAACAATTGTTTAAATTTTTAGTACATAATTGCGCCAAATTTTAATCAATTAATTTAAAAGTAAGTCACTGTAATGACAAATGTAATTATTTTACCTTAAAATTCGCATAGTCATAAATCAGTATGCACGTAAGTAGTAATATGATGTATGTATGTATGAGTAGTAATATCACGTAAGTAATAATGTATAACCGGTACATTTTTGAGAGGATAAATGAGTGATAAGAAAGAAAAAATCAATAAATGTTTTGATATAATTAAAGACTAAAGAGAATAAAGGAATAGATGTATAAAATTAAAAAGATTAGAATTATTGTAAAGAAATAATGACTCGTATGTATGCAAATTGATTGCAATTATTCAACTCTTATTCATATTTCTTATTGATATTATGGTACACAAATTAATAGCGATATAATTCTGATGAATTATAAATTTATCTTATTCATTACGTGTGTTTATTAACAGCATCATCTAATTCGCAACAAATATTATACGCAACACGCGGTATTATACGGACGTCACGCAAACAATCTTTTGTCTGGACTCTGATGCCTGTGAAAGCGTGAATTGTGCGGTCACTAACACTATCGACACGCGACTCACGGACAGGCTTCCGTTTAATCGTAATCTGTAATTGGCCACGTTTAAACCTTTTTATCTCAGAAACTACTGCTCGGAACGAAAAGTGGCAAGTACGTTTTAAATTTATTTTTTCGAAAACTTTATTGCTGTGGTATTTTGATTCGCGAATTTCGGGACACCCTGTATATATGAAAGACTAATATACCAAAGTACATGCGTGGACAAAAGAGCGGGTTTTACACGGGTCGGGGGGAGGGGAATGGACCGCACTTCAACTTACAAAGCACATACTTGTAAATAAATGTGCAATTTTGCTTTCCTTTCTTTAACTATATACCTACAACATGATTTATACATTTTATATTTCTTCTAATCACTGCATATGAATATTGGAATAAAGTCAATAGTATGTCAATGCCTTATACACACAAGATATCATATATTTTATATATTTAATTATAATAACATATAAACATAAAATTTATATACATCAAAGAGGAGAGATTTTGGCAGTATTATCGTAAATTAAAGTATATAACATTTATATATATTCTTTCGATAGTATGTACAAAAATATACTTTCAAAGTATAAAATACAATGTCATATACATGTATATACAGAGAGAAACCGTATATATATTATTTATAGGTATAATATCTATTGCAAATAAATAAAATAAACATTATTTTTAACAATCATCTTATTACAATACATTTATGATTATTATGTGCAACTTAATTGAAAACGCTTTACTTATTTTAATTTCCATTATTCTTGTACACGTGCTAATAAATTATAAACAGAATATGATGTTTTAAGCAACTAAAATGACAAATGACATTTAAGATTATTATAAACACGATAATATTTATAAATAGGCTATAATGATAAAATACACAAACTTATATAAGCAAATTTAGAAAATGACAGATTTATTAGATAATTAAATATAATAAATGTTATTATATTGTGAATTGTAAGCAGCGATAAAGTTTTTTAAGTACTTTATTTAACACAAGAACTATACCAAAGGGCTCAAAATGGCTCGTTTGACAGTTTTTAAAATAATTATTATTTATATTCAAATAATCGCAATTTCTGAAATTTTTTCTGACTCATTGAAATATACAGATAATTAATGTTATAAATTTTTTTTTTTTACGCTTTTGGTAGAAATAAGTATAAGTTAATTTTCGATTATTCTAGTATTAAATTTAAAACTTTATACACATTAAGATAAATATTTCTATACTGACCGTTACAAAAGATTCCAAATTCATAGTCAAGATATATACAGTAGAAATTTCAATGGGTGTCATTGCACGTTTCATAATTATCAACAAGCACTTCTTGACATTATTGTCCATGATTGGCCACTCCATTTGAAAAATGCTATCTGTCAATTGGAGACTCTGTAGCATAATATGTAAAGTGTAATATTTATTATATCTAAGCGTTTGCTCTATTAGATATTCCCTCAATTTCACTTTGTTTCCATATTGTGCCATATTAGATATACCTTCAATTTGACTTTGTTTCCAAACCAGCAATAAATAAATATCTGCGTTAACATGCAGCTTGTATATATAATTAACGAAAAATGATCTGCATTTAAAGTCGACTTAGTCAGTTGAAACAAATTTGAGCAAATTATCATCATACTTGCCATAAACTGAAACCCGATTATTTTTGTAAATTTTATATTTACTATCTGTGCAAATCTGCAATAAAGATCTCGCTGTTAAAAAGTCGTAATACATGTACGTATAGTGAGCAAATAAAATTCATAAATAATAAATTAAATTTCTTATTGTGACTATACAATACCAAAAATTACAAAATAATTTATAACACACTGAGAGCTGATTAACTAAATTAACGCAATAATAGAGCGCTGGTAAAAATATCTATGGTAAATATGGAAATAGAAGCGTGATAAAAGTCAGTATAATAGATGATTACATTTAGGCAATTACAGTATAAATTAAACAATAAGAGCAAAACACATCTTGAAGATTTGATAATGCGCTTAGTCATATCGACTTAGCGCAGAAATTTTTACCTTCTTTTTTAAAATTAAAGAAAATAAAAAGAGAAAAAGTATATGACTTCCATCACAGGTTTGTCAAATGACACACACATATAGTAGCAATGTTGAATAACATATATAATTTTTCAGCGTTAAAATGATAACTAACTCATAAATTCGATTATGATGACGTACGCAGTAACCCACAGTAAGTTGATTGTGTAAAATTTTCTTCAAGCGATATTCCAAGATTTCAATTTGACAACATATATGCATTAAGAATCCGCACATAAGGCTATCTATTGCGACGTTTACAATAGCGCTATGACATGCGCTTAACATTTGTTGGGCATATGTAAAGCAAAATATCATGTAAGATGTATAATCGTACGGTATCCATTCTCTATACTTTAGCCTTTTGTGCCTAAAGTCAGTAAATAGCGAAGACGAAATGACGATCGTGCATGTTGCCGCGACTAAGATTGCATATCGTAATGTATTGTTCCTAGAAATTGACTAAAAAGTTATATCAAGGTTATCTCTAAGATACACTATAAAATAAAATACTTGAGAAAATTATGTTTATTTCTCATAACTCATAACAAATAAAATGTTGTTATTAGGTAATAGTACTATTAATTTAACCTTATTTTATTGTAGCTTGGAAAACATAATATTAAACTAATTAAACTATTTACAATTTTTAATTTTCAGTTTTCTAAATAATTTTAGTTATTAATAAAAATAACTTTTGAAATAGTTAAATTTAAAAAAATACATTATAAATATATATTTAAAAAATACATATATCACTATTTGTATATAAAGGAATCTTCTATATATATAAAAAAATTAAATATTGCGCAAAAAAATAATGTTAAATAAAAAATAAAAAATTACAAAATTAGATATATATTTACCGTATTATTTTATCGTATTGCCGTCGAATTTGCATCTCATCCGAATCTAATGGTTTAAACGGCTCCTCGGTAAGATAGTTAATTAATGCTATAAAGTTCTCATAATTTAAACACATGATGAATATTTTATAACATGAAGCCAGTACGGTCAACATCATATTTAGATTGTTCGTGAAATCATCAGTATTGTCGACGTATAGAACAATGTCCATAATTTGCAATACTGTGAACGTGTATAACATAGTAATTATGTATAGTCTGTAGATGTTATAAACTGTCCGTTTAAATAAAGACGTCCACGATTGCGGCCGAAAACATCCAGAAATCGTAATAATTATATATGTCAATCTTAGAATATGCATTACAATCAGGATATTATATTAGTTTAATTGTGTGAATAAAGATTAGAGGAAAAAAATATGTTTAACAGATATATATGTTCATAAGTTGTGCAATGTTATATAATGTGTTATTAACTTTGTTTGTAATTATGGAAAAGTCAAAATATTCATTGCTCTCAAGATAACTTTAGACTGATAGAATCTCTATTGTACGAGAAATAAGATAAAATAATATAATTTTACAAAGGTGCACTGTAGAAGGTCTATAGACTTATGACGCTATTTCTCGATGATAACAATATATTCCATCGACATTTCTTACTCACTTTTGCATACTCAATACCTATATCTCCATAATAACAAAATTGCAGTATAATTGACAACAATGCAATATGTTCTCAAGATAATAGGATAAAACTATTTCTAAACACAATTTCTATAATGTAGAAGATGTAGTATTTTTATGGCTACATCGAGATAGAGAACAAAATTATAACATGGAAGAGAAAACATATTTTAAAGATTTTTCTATAATATATGAGATGCGAACCTTGACAATATCTTGATATTTCTTTCGATATACAGCATTTCTCATTATATCATCTCCTATCCTTAGAAGAGAAGAGTCGCGACATTCTAGTATTGATTCCTACACGCAACATAGGCGAAGGAGTCGCTATATAAGCATTATTAGAGGTATGCATTTGTACGACTACAGTCAAACGTAATAAGGATTCAATAATACCTAAATTTTTTTAACATTATATTTACATATATGCAATTTCGGTTTCTTTTCTTTAACGATATAATTCTTTTCTTTAACAGTATAATGATTCTTTTCATGATTCATCAGTCTCTGTATATGTATAGATATTGGATAAAGTCAATGATATATTAGCTATATACAAAATATCACATATTTTATATTTATAACAACATGTAAACTTAAAATTTATATACATAAAAGTAGAGGAATGTTAGCCGTATCAATTTTAAAAGTAACATTTCTATACCCACAGAAATGTTACTTTTATGTTACTTTTTAGTTTTTACCTTCTATTATTGTTTTTATTCTAAAGTATAAAGGACGATGTCATATACATGTAGGTAGATATAATTTTTACAATTATTGCTAACGCATAAAATATACATTAGGTTTATTATTAATAACAATTATTACAATTTCTTTATAATTACTATATTCAACTTAACAAGTTTTGTTTTATTTATCCTATATTTTCTATTATTCTTGTACTTGTATTAATAAATTATAAACAGAATATGATGTTTTAAGCAACTGAAATGATAAAAGACACTAAACATTATTAGAATCACGATAATATTTATTAATAGGCGAATGATAAAATACATAAATTTATATAAGCAAAGTTAGAAAGCGACAGATTTATTAGATAGATTTATTAGATATATATAAATATAACTGTGGAGCGTAAGCAGAAATAAAGTTTTGTTAAGTACTTTATCTATTTAAATTATAATAAAATTTTATACATTAAGATAAATATTTCTATACTCACCGTTACAAAGGAATCCAAATTCATAGTCAAGATATATACAGAAGAAATTTCAATGGGTGTCTTTGCACGTTTCATAATCATCAACAAGCTCTTTTTGACGTTATTGTTCATGCTTGGCCACTCCATTTGAAAAATGCTATCTGACAATTGGAGACTCTGCAGAATAATATGTAAAATATTATATTTATTACTTCTAAGCTTTTGTTCTATTAGATGTACCTTCAATTTGACTTTGTTTCCAAACCAGCAATAAATAAATATCTCCGTTAGCATGCAGATTGTAAATATAATTACCGAAACATGGTCTACGTTGAAAGTTGACTTAGTCAATTGATATAAATTTGTGCACGTTATCATAATACTCGCCATAAATTGAAATCCTATTATATTTGTAAAATTTATATTCACTATCTGCGCAAACCTGCAATTGAAATAAAATCGTAAAACTTATCTATATATGTACGGAGCAAAAGTTTATATATAATAAGTTAACATACTTATTATGATTATAATGGTAACAATTAATTATGACAAAAATGAGAACTAATTAATAGATTAATGCTTTAATAAAATAATAATAATATCTGTAAATATTATATATAGATATAAGTATGTGGTATAAGGTATATAATTTCGATAATTATATTTAGTGATAATTACATTTAAACATACTTTAATAATACCTAGTAACACATTTCAAAAATTTTAGTACGCTTAATTATTTGGACATACCTTAGAATTCTTAGCCTACTTCTTTAAAATCAACGAAAATAATAACAGAGAAAGTGTATAACTTCCATCACACAACTTTACCAAATAAATTACGTATAATAGCAATGCTGAATATACAGGGTGTCCGCGTATACAAGTGGCCACCCATTTTTATCTTGCAAACTACAGGAGATAGACCCAACAAATATAATATCAAATTAAATGGTTTTAATTGAACTTTATTGTGAGCATAGTGATTGCTTATAAAAATGATCTATGTTAGAGAATGGAGTAGTATGCGTAACTTTTCACTGTGATGTGAAGTGTGATAGGTGTCACGTATCACATGTCAATCGCTAATGCGAGAGTCGGAACTTAGCCACACCGCAGGGCCGAAACTGAAAAGGTAGTAGTCACCCGCAAAACTTTGACTTAACAAAACTCGTATAATTTATAAGATAAATGTGTTATATCATACATCGTTGTATTCCTTAGAAAGAACACTACAACTTTTATTAGATCGAAATATTCACATTACAGTGAAAAATTGTGCATACTACTCCGTTCTCTAACATAGATAATTTTTATAAGCAATTACTATGCTCACAATAGAGTTCAATTAAAACCATTTAATTTGATATTATATTTGTTGGGTCCATCTTCTGTAGTTTGCAAGATAAAAAGGGGTGGCCACTTATACGCGGACACCCTGTATAATGTACAATTTTTAGGCGTTAAAATGATAATTACTAACTCAAAAATTCGATTATGATGTCGTATGCAGTACCCCACAGTAAATTGGTTGCTCAAAATTTTCTTCAGGCGATATTCTAAGATCTCAATTTGACAACATATGTGCATAAACAATCCACATACAAGGCTGTCTATCGCGACGCTTACGATAGCGCTATAACATGCGCTTAACAGTTGTTGAGCATATGTAAAGCAAAATATTTTATAAGATGAATAATCGTATGGTATCCATTCTCTATATTTTAGCCTCTTGTGTCTAAAGTCAGTGAATAGCGAAGACGAAATGATGATTATGCATGTTGCTGTGACTAAGATTGTGTATCTTAATGTATTGTTCCTAGAAAGTGACTAAAGAGTTAGGTATATCGATGTCATTATTAACGTAAACTGTAGAATAAAATATTTGAGAAAATTTATATCTATTTGTTATAACAAATAAAATGTTGTTATTTGATAATAGTACTACTAATGTAATCTTATTTTCCTGTAAATTGTCAAACATAATTTATTATTAAACAATTTAAAAATTTTTATTTTGTTTTTTAAATAATTCGTTATTAAGAAAAAATAACTTGTAAAATCGAGTTAAATTTAAAAAATTAAAAATTTAGATTTGTTTAAAATTATATTTATTTAAATAATATTATATTTATGAAATAAAATAAATATTTCCCAAAGAGCAATGTTAAATAGAGGATTAAATATTACTAAATTAAAAGATATATATTTATCGTATTATTTTATCATATTGTCGTCGAATTTTTATCTCATCCGAATCTAATGGTTTAAACGGCTCTTCGGTAAGATAGTTAATTAACACTACAATGTTCTCATAATTTAAACACATGATAAGTATTTTATAGCATGAAGTTGAAACAGACTACATTGTGTTCAAATTGTTTGTGAAGTCATCAGTATTATCAACGTACAGGACCAAGTCCATGAATTGCAACATTGAGAACATGTATAAAATTCCAATTACATATAGACTGTAGAGAGTATAAACTGTTCGTTTAAATAAAGATGTCCATGATTGCGGTCGAAAACATCCAGCGATCATAACGATTGTATATGTCAATTTTAGAATATGCATTATATCTTATATGATGCAGGTTTAGTTCAATTGTGTGAAAGAAGAAAGAAAGAAACAAAAAAGATACGTACAACAGAATTTTAGGGGAGCACGAGGATCGTATCTTCCAATTTTGTTAACTATACGGTTTTAGAACATTTATAAGCGGAACAGATCTCGAACAAAAAAATACAAAAGAAAAGGAGAATCACTCTTAATAACTAGTAAAATTTTATTTTCTCGTACGTAGTCTTATCGACTCGGCTGTACAAAAGCTTCTAGATCATTCTCTAATTTTTTTCATCAATTTTGGAGCTTATCAATTTATTATTCTTGCGTATGACGCCGTTTTCAAATTTTGGTTACTTTAATTTCTTATAGATTTTAGTTATATACATAGCGCGTATTCGCAACCTTCAGTTTTCTGAAATTTTTTGGTCAATGGGTATTCATTGCTTTCAAGACAACTTTAACTTGACGGAATCTCTATTGTATGAGAAGTAAGATGAAATAACACAATTTTAGGAGGGTGGACTGTAGATAGTCTATAGACTTATAACGCTACTTCTCAATGGTAACAATATTTCTCATCGACATTTCCTACTTACTTTTGCATATTTAATATCTGTATCGTCATAATACCAAAATTGCTATAGTTGTCTTCAATGAAATAAGTCCTCAAGATAATTGGGTAAACTATTTCTACGTACATATTTTATTACGTAGGAGATGTAATAATTTCATTGCTACATCGAAATACAAAATTGCAACATAGCATATAGAAGAAAAAATTTTTTGAAGATTTATCAGTAATATATGAAATGCGAACCTCGGCAATATCTTGATATATATGTCTCTTCATATACAATACCTTTTATTATATTATCTTATATTCTTAGAAGAGAAGAGTTGCGACATTCTGGTATTGATTCATATAAGCAATATAATCTGGGAAGGACTTACATCAGAGGTATGCATTTATAAGACCATAGTCAAATAGACGGGATAAATTTATCAAATGTTAGATATATGTAATAGCTGTTGCGTGAGCGGCCATTAAGTTGTAGGTAACGTGTGGCCGTACCTGGAGAAATTCGGCCCGACACATCTTTTTTGATAAAGTTAGCGATCTAGTACTGTATTAGACATCTGTGATCCAGAGAGAGGACGTAATATAGTATAAGGAGACGGAGAATTAACTCTCCAAATATTTATCAATTTGATATGAGATATAAGTATATAGTCTCTGTAATATCTCTGGAAATATGTTTCTTCTCGTTACTTGATTTTATTTATTTTTTTTTGCGTCTGGTGTCATACAGTATGTCATACAGTAATGTATTACAGTATTATGGTGTATCATACAGTATTGATTTCTATTCGCTCAACAAAATCAAGCAAAAGAATATCATACGGGGTATGCATTCATAAGGCTATAGTCAGATAGAAAAAAATTAATGATCTTAATAATATCTAAATTTCTATGACACATGAGCACATGACGCATTTTCCATATTTGCAATGATGTATTTAAGTCTTTTCCATTTCAAATAGAAGTACGTATAACAATTTTTTACGAATCTCGCAGTATCGTCCTGTCGTCCTGTGTATAAAAATATTAAGAAATTATTATTTAAAAATAAATAATTCACAATCTAATATATTATACTCTCAAATATATTCTGATATAAAAAAACATTAAAAAAGATCAGCTCTTAATCATTGCTAAAATATTTTTAGTTTTATCTTAATTTAACAATTTCTTACACCTTTCTATAATCGCTAACAATATTTATTATAATTAACGTACATCCAGTGTTGGTGTTATTATCAAGAGACTTAACAAATTACGCATTAACTTTTAGTGGCTGCGTGTACAACCGTGGTCAAAAAGGTTGTCCGGTTGAGTTTCGGAAAGCATCCCGTGTGCATTAGTGCTCAAATAGGATGCGTTCCAAAACTTAACCGGACAACCTTTTTGACCACGATTGTACACGATTGATATAGAACGTCAGATGTCAAATGTCCAGGCATTCCTGCCGGTGACCTTACACCGTAAACTTAGGCCGCGGCCTATACCTCAAATTCGACCTAAATTAATTTAGGCGAATTTGAGGTATAGAAATTTAGGTCGAATGTGAGCTATAGGCCGCGGCCTAAGTTCACGGTGTAAACGTAGCCAATATAGCAATATATATGTTACTTGCGTTAATACCTGCCTTTATACCATTATTCTTTTATTT
Organism: Leptothorax acervorum; assembly: GCA_035220615.1. Taxonomy (NCBI): domain Eukaryota; kingdom Metazoa; phylum Arthropoda; class Insecta; order Hymenoptera; family Formicidae; genus Leptothorax; species Leptothorax acervorum. The sequence goes on from JASTWQ010000005.1 coordinate 65,220, forward strand.
GTGTGAGCAAATTGTAAGCAGAATACGACGTTTTAAGCACCTGCAGCAATTATTAATGTATTCAATCTTTTTTAAAATTATTTAAAGGGATAATTTACAGTTAAAATTTATTTAAATTTTAATACTATATTCCGTAATTATTAATTATGATGAATATTACCTACATATAATATGTATATTATACATAAAGTGCCATATAATATCTTTTTGTGGAAAATTTATTATTAAAATTTTGACCAAAAGATAAAAGATAGAAATTTTATTAGTAAATTAGATCTTTTCAGAGAAGTGTTAATTTTATAGCATACTATGTTTTATACTGACCGTTACAAAAGAGTCTAAGTTCATGTTAAGAATGTGTGCACTGATAAACTCAATAGGTCTCATCGCACGATTCATAATTATCAAAAGGCTTCTTTTAGTTTTATTATCCAACGCTATCCATTCTATTTCGAAAATATTATCGACTAATTGAAGGCTCTGCAAATGCATGTATGTTAATATACTAAATGTTTTACTATCAGATTTCTTATAAAAGACGTGCAATAATATAATACTGATATTGTATATACATATATATGAGATGTATAGGTTATACATATATGTATATACATATTCGCATAATATAATTTCAGGTATTATAAATATGCACACCATCAATTTAAGTTTATTTCCAAACCAACAGTAAATGAAAATTTGTACAAGTATGCAAAACGTATATGCAAATATCCCAATAAAATATGTATTTAATGTAGTTCTACTTAGTTGGTACAAATTCGAGCACACTACGAATGTACTCGCTACGAATTGAATGGCGATTATTCTCGTGAATCTTGCGTTAGTTGCGTATGCATATCTGCAAACCAGAAATGTTTTATAGTAAGCACTACAATTAATTGTATTGGAAAAATTGAAAGACAAAAATAATTTTTACATATTATTTAATATTTTAATAGTAAAAATAAAAAATAAAGAGATAATATCGTAAATTTAAATAATTACTACTAAAATTAAGTCTAACAAGATTTCCACAAGACTAACTCGATTATGTGATGATGTTGGCGTACACAGTCGCTCAAAGTATTATGGCCATTTATGATACCTTTCAGACGATACTGTAAGATTGTAATCTGACAACATAGGTGCAGTAGTATTCCAACAATGAGACTGTCACAAGCAACGTTAACAAAGGCCCCAGATATCACGCCTATATATTGATGAGCATATGTGAGACAAAATATCACGAACGACGAGTAATCAAACGGCACCCATCCTCTAAATGATAACTGCCTCTTTCTGAAATTTGTCAGTAACGATAGCAAAACGTGGCCTGCACAAGTAACCATAATCAAGATAGCATAACACATTGCGTAATTCCTAAAGAAAATAAGAAAAGTGATTATGTTCCTATCTCGCAAGACCAAAATTTTTTTATTTTATTAGAAAAACGTTGTTCTCTATATGTAAAATTTATAAGAAATGTACAAATAATACATAATATACAAATAACTTTGAATATACACATATATGATATTTATAGAGTTCGTAGAGCGAAAAATATGAAATAAATTTTTGGGAAAATATGGTATAATGATTTCTTAAATATTCCGCACTTATAGAATTAATATTCTAATGTACGTATATATCTGCAAGACATTACTATTATTGACAATTCTTACAAAATAGATAACATAATTTCATACTTACTGTATCATTTTGTCGAATTTACGTCGAATTTCTATTTCGACAGGTACTAGTGGTTTAAATGTTCCTTCTGTAAGATTCTGAATTAATTTCGCGAATCTCTCGTGATTCACCCACAGATTGAGTATTTTATAACACGCAGCGAACATGGTCACCATCGTGTATAAGATGTTAGTGAAATCGTCCGGATTGTCGATATTCAGTACAGCATCCATAAACTGCGTGAATGTGAAGCTGTACATTAGACTAATTATTAATAATGAATACGCGTTATATAATATATGTTTGATCAACGACGTCCACGAGAACGGTCGCCAGCATCCAGCGATTGCGAGAATTGCGAGTGTAAATTTCAGCGCGTTCATGTTTTTTAAATAAAATATTCTTTAAATTCCTTAATAAGACACGCCCTTTTTTTTCTTAAAAGAAATTTTCACAATTGCATTAATCTAATATGTACAACAACATGATCAACTACGTAATTTAATTTATTGTAACGTTTTGAAATGATCTTTATTGTGTACTGTTTTTATATACGTTATGCATCGGTCACAAGTCAGCTGAGGAAAAAGACTTTACAGCGTCTATAGCTCGTGCAACGCGACACTTGTTATTTTCCCCTCGAATAAGTAACATTTTATTATTATAGCAATAAACCTGGATTGATATTTTCCGTTTCAATTTTCCCAAGAATTCTAATCCTACATTTAAATATTGTAATATAAATGCGCTGTAGAGTTCAAATGTATGAAATCTTGATACAATGTTGTACTCATCCATTAAAAAATATTTTATTCATTAGTGTCGCTGTCCGTGACTTCAGTTTTCCTCAGTCCGATATTCCCTTTCTTTTTCTCGGTGTCTATATCGAGCAGCACATCTATGCATTTTTTATTAAGTATAAATGCGGAAAGCGAGGAATCTTCAATTTATTCGTTTTCGTAACGTGACACATATCACACCAAATAATGTTTGGACTGAATGGATATGATAATTGAATCTGTTTTTTCATATTTATTTCTGTGGGATTTCTTAATTTAATTTACAATGTATAACAGTAATATATAAATAATATTTTGGAAAAATATAACATTATTATTTTTACTATAAGTTATTATTTCTTGTTCTTTCTTATAACAAACTATTAAATTTTATAAAGCACATTATTAACAATTTTGTTTCTCACAGACGCTAATACGTTAAAAAAAAAGCGAAAACAATTATTAACTTTTTTCGGCGGTCGAAAAACTTGCTGTGCAACAATAGTTTAACTGAAGTTAAGGTAAGCAATTTATAATATTATTAGTTAATATATATAGTTATCAGGTGTGAGAAGCGTCAAATCTTAATTCCGCATAATCTAAAATTTGCAACATGCTAAAGACTGAAAAATGTGATCGGGGCTGGTCGGGGCTATCTGTTTTATTTTTGATGGGACAATGTGTCCACACGCTTCAATGACGGATTCACTGCCGATTGTTCTTTTATACATAGATAATGGGGCGTAACCACAAAAGAATGACGGATAAAGTAGACATACCTAATGAAACTATACTTAGAGCGATTAAAAGTATATATAAAGAAAAGTCAGCTCCACGCAGAAATCCTGTCAGAAAATCCACACAAAGTGCCTACTGCTGCTTTGACTCCGACGACAGTTTTCTCAATATTATACATTAATAATATAAATAATATTATAAATAAGTATAAAAATTAATATAAATTATGTGTCTTTTATTATATGCATGTAGACAGATAGCCCCGCATACGGGGCCATCTGTCTACGCTTGACTTGTCCACTTAAAAAATTCCCCTCTTTAAAATGTTAAAAGATTAACGAATCTAATTAAGTTTTTTTTAATAGAAAGCTTGAAATGTTACACCATTAATATGTTCAACCAAATATCTTTATTAGTTTTTTAGTAAACTTGAAAAAAGCGCAAATTGTAGACAGATAGCCCCAGTCCCTCCTATATATAACAATGTAGAGAGACTTTGACAGTATCAAACATAACATCTATACATATATCACTATATTTCCTTTGGTTTATATAAAAATACTTTTCAAGTATAAAAAGACAATATATCGTATACATGTACACATATTTATTACAATTTATTACTATTGCTAATAATTAAAATAAACATTAGGATTATTATTAATAACAATCATTTTATTACAATTCTCTTATAATTTTTATATGCGACTAATAAAAAAAAAGCTTTATATTACTTATTCCTTAATTTTCATTACTCCTGTACTTGTATTAATAAATTATAAACAGAATATGATGTTTTAAGCAACTGAAATGATAAAATGCGCTTATATAATTATATTCTAAATAATATATATATACATACAGTATATATATATATATATATATACACTATATGTAGGCAAACGATAATATATAACACAGTATGTGTAAGCAAATTTACAAAAGTGACATGTTTATTATATAATTAAATATAATTGTGGAGTGTAAACAGCAATATAGATTTGTGAAGTATACTTTGATTATTTAAGTTATAATAAAATTTTATATATAAACATTTTTGTGTTTATATATAATATTATACACTGACCGCTACAAAGGAATCCAAATTCATGGTCAGAATATATACAGAAGAAATTTCAATGGGTGTCATTGCACGTTTCATAATTAACAACAAGCTCTTCTTGACGTTATTGTTTATGCTTGGCCACTCCATTTGAAAAATACTATCTGACAATTGGAGACTCTGCAGAATAATATGTAAAATATTATATTTATCACTTCTAAACTTTTGTTCTATTAGATATACCTTTAATTTGACTTTGTTCCCGAACCAGCAATAAATAAATATCTCCGTTAGCATGCAGATTGTATACATAATTAACCAAAAATGGTCTGCGTTCAAAGTTGACTTGGTCAGTTGGTACAAATTTGTACACGTTATCATCATACTTGCCATAAACTGAAACCCGATTATTTTTGTAAACTTTATATTTACTATCTGCGCAAATCTGCAATCAAGATTTCAATGTTCAGTAACTGTAATACACGTACATTGAGCAAAAAATAAAATTTATGAATAATAAATTAATTTTATTATTATAGCTGCAATATCAAGATATAAAAAATGCTTCAACACACACATACATAAAAAGAGAGAGAGAGAGAGAGAGAAAGAGAACTGATTAACAAATTGACATAACGCTAAAGAACTGGTAAAATTATCCACATTAAATACGATGATAGAAGTGATAGGTGTCAGTATAATAGATTACACTTAGAACCATATTCTCAACTCTCTTTTATCGATAAAAGCGCGTATTATTTCTGAGGTGCTTTAATTCATATATGTTACATATCTATAACATCTCAGAAATAAAAGCGCGCTTTTATCGATAAAAGAGAGTTAAGAATATGGGCCTTAGGCAATTACAGTAAGTTAAGTTGTAATAGCAAAACACATTTTGAATATTCTATGATGCGCTTAGACTTTTCGACATAACATAGAATTTTTTATTCTTTTCTTTATAATTATAGAAAATAAAAACAGAGAAAGAATATAACTTCCATCACACTTTCACTAGATGACTCACACATAGTAGCAATACAGAATAATATATATAATTTTCCGGTGTTAAAATGATAACTAACTCATAAATTCGATTATGGTGCCGTACGCAGTAACCTACAGTTATCTGATTGTTTAAAATTTTCTGCAGGCGATATTCCAAGATCTCAATTTGACAACATATATGCATTAAGAATCCGCACATAAGGCTATCTATTGCGACGTTTACAATAGCGCTATGACATCCGCTTAACATTTGCTGAGCATATGTAAAGCAAAATATTACATAAGATGAATAATCGTATGGTATCCATTCTCTATACTTTAGCCTCTTGTGCCTAAAGTCAGTGAATAGCGAAGTCAAAATGACGAATAAGACTGATGCCACGATTAAGATTGTGTATCGTAATGTATTGTTCCTAGAAAGTAACTAAGAAGTTATATCGATGTTATTTCTAACGTACACTACTTGAGAAAAGTATAGGTCTATTTTTTATAACAAATAAAGTATTGTTATTTGGTAATATAGCATTACTATTTAAATTATATTTGATTTTAGATTATAAAAAATAATCATCATTAATTTGCTTGCAAATTTTATTTGCAATTTTTTAATAAATCTAATTATAAATAAAATTAACTTTTGGAATCAAGTTAAATTTTAAATATATTTTTGAAAAATAGGTACGTCTATGTGTGCATAAAGATTTATTATAAACAAAATAAATATTTTACAATAAATAACATTTATAAGAGATTAAACACTACTTAATTAATCGATATATTTACCGTATTATCTTGTCATATTGTTGCTGAATTTTTATCTCATCCGCATCTAATGGTTTGAACGGCTCCTCGGTAAGAAAGTTAATTAATGCTACAAAGTTCTCATGATTGAAACACATGATAAGTATTTTATAGCATGATATGGATGTGGTCAACATCACATTCAGATTGTTTGTGAAATCATCAGTATTGTCAACGTACAGGACCATGTCCATGAATTGCAACATTGAGAACATGTATAAAATTCCAATTACATATAAACTGTAGATATTATAAACTGTCCGTTTAAACAAAGATGTCCATGATTGCGGTCGAAAACATCCAGCGATCATAACGATTGTATATGTCAATTTCAGAATATGCATTATATCTTATATGATGCAGGTTTAGTTTAATTGTGAGGAAGAAGAAAGAAAGAAACGAAAAGGATACGTACAACAGAATTTGAGAGGAGCACGAGGATCGGATCGTCCGATTTTGTTAACACACACTACACGGTTTTAGAACATTTATAGTTTATTAAGCTCACAAATTAAGCAAAACAGATGTCGAACAAAACAATAAAAAAGCAAAAGGCCAAACACTCGTAATAAGTTTAGTAAAATTTTGTCGTATACGTGGTCTTATCGACTTGGCTGTACGAAAGCTTCTAGAACGTTTTCTAATTTTGTTAATCAATTTCGGAACTTATCAATTTATTGCTCTTACGAGTTAAAGCAGCGCGTAAGAGTTCTTACGTATGACGCCGTTTTTATATTTTGATTACTATAATTTCTCATAGAATAGTTATATACATAACGCGTGTTCTCTCAACCTTCAATTTTCTGAAATTTTTTGGTCAATATTTATTGCTCTCAAAACAACTTTAACTTGACGGAATCTCTATTGTACAAGAAGTAAGATGAAATAACACAATTTCAGGAGGGTGCACCGTAGATAGTCTATAGACTATTATAACGCTACTTTTTGACGGTAGCAATACTTTCCATCGACATTTATTATTCACTTTTGCATATTTAATATCTGTATCGTCATAATACCATGAAAATTACAATAACTGTCTTCAATGCAATATGTCTTCAAGATAATTGGGTGAACTATTTCTACGTACATATTTTATTATGCAGGAGATGTAATATTTTTATTGCTACATCGAAATAGACAACCAAATTGCAACATGGCATATAAAAGAAAAAAAATGTTGTAAAGATTTATTAGTAATATATGAGATGCGAACCTCAGCAATATCTTGATATACGTCTCTTGATATACAACATTTTTTATTATATTATCTTATATCCTTAGAAGAGAAGAGTCGCGACATTCTAGTATTGATTCATATAAGCAACATAATCAGGAAAGGATACCTATACATTAGAGGTATATGCATTTATAAGACTATATATTTAAACAGACGAAAAGATTTAATAATATCTAACTTTATCCTCAATATATCTTCAAGATAAAACTATTGTATAAAACTAAATTGGATAATACTATTTCTAAATAGAATTTCTATAACGTAAGAGATTTAACATTTTTATTGCGACATCGAGATAGAGAGCAAAATGATCAGCTGTTATTAATTGCTAGAATATTTTTAGTCGTAATCTTAAAGTAACAATTTTCTACACCTTATAAATTGTTAATTATATTTAATATTTATTAATAATTAATGTATATATAGTATTAATCATTAATGTCATTATCAAGAGACTAAAGCGTCGTCTACAATACGCGGAGTAAGAGCGGAGTAAGAAGTAAAAGTATAGGCGTAAGCCGCGTAAAGCGTCGTCTACAATAGCCGTAAGCGTATGGAGTAAGATGTAAGCAGTAAGCTATTGACTAATGGAATTTTTATAATTCAAAAATAATCGACTGTGTGGGTCAATAGCTTACTGCTTACATCTTACTACATACGCTTACAGCTATTGTAGACAACGCTTAAGGGAGGACACCACGGTAACTGCCCATTTTCGACTGCCTTCTTTGGTATTTTTTTTTTTTAGGAAAGAATAAAATATATGGTCAAAAGAAGTTATGAGCTTTATCACACATATATTAAAGTATGTAAAAAAAATTTTTATTTCTAAAAAAGATACAAAATGGCGGTGCATGAGTCGCTATAGCACTAGTGGTTTTCAGCAAACCCTCTCCGCGGCACGCAGCAGAACTCAAACAATTTTCATCCGATTGACTTGAAATTTTAACTGTAGCTTCTCAGATGAATTTAACAGTCAAGTACGGCGGGAAATTAAAAAATATATAAAACAAAAAAATAGAGGCGAGTTTGAATAGAAAGTTATAATTTTCGACCATAATTTTTCGTATAAAAAGTGATATATTTTTTACAAATTTTAATTAATCGAAAAATGCGCTCGTACTTGACTGTTAAATTCATCTGAGAAGCTACAGTTAAAATTTCAAGTCGATCGAATAAAAATTGTTTGAGTTCTGCTGCGTGCCGCGGAGAGGGTTTGCTAGTGCTATAGCGACTCATGCACCGCCATTTTGTAGAAATAAAAATTTTTTTTACATACTTTAATATATGTGTGATAAAACTTATAACTTTTTTTGACCATATATTTTATTCTTTTCTAAAAAAAGAAGGCAGTCGAAAATGGGAAGTTACCGTGGTGTCCTCCCTTAAGCGAAATAAATCATTTTTATTTCTTACTCTTACTTCAGCAGTACGTTTATAAGCGTAAGAGCTATAGTCAATAATAAATAGAGTATGATGTTTTAAGAAACTGAAATAATAAAAAACATACCAGGTGATTCAAAAGTCCGTGCCAAAATTTTAAGGGGCGGTAGAAGGGGGCACAACAAATATTTTTTGTTAAACAACATAGGGTCGGCGTCGCGTCATTATCCCGGCGGTAGGCAACGCCAAAGTCGAGATGGCTGCGCTGCACACAACACATCAGCTTGCTGGGTAGCGGTTGCTTACCTACCAGCAGTTACAGGAATTGCTCAAAGTGGTGGCACCATTGACCTGAAAACAAAGTTTGGAACGGCGAACTATTGATTGTCGGATTCTCTCAAAGATCCCTGGAGTAGCACGAATCGTGTCCGCTGCGGCTAAAATCCTGTTCCTCAGTTGTTCCTCGTCATTCACCAGTGTGGCGTACACCAACATACCCAAGTGACCCCACAAGAAAAAGTCCAGGCAGGTGAGATTTGGTGATCTTGGTGGCCAAGCAATGGGCCGTGGCGGACCATGCTCTAATATCAAACTTTTATATCTTTTTTCATATTTCTTTTAATATATAAAAACACTTTTAAATATAAAATGCGGTTTATATGCAAATGTACATATACATATTGTAGTATAGGTATATCTATTGTATAAAAGCGGTTTATATATATTTTCAACCGTTATTGTTAATAAGTATCAAATGTTAAAATTATTATCAACAAAATTTTATTATTATTCTTTAATCTGGCGGAATGAATAGAGAAAGAGGTTTTGTTTTACTTATTTCTTAATTTCTATTATTACACTTGCATTAATAAATTATAAACAGAGTATGATGTTTTAAGCAACTGAAATGTTAAAAAATATTTCAAATTATTATAAATATATGAATATTTGTAAGTCAATCAATAATAATTTATATTAGCAAGTTTATAAATTACTTAATATATAAACACATGTCTAATTTATTTAATAGAAAAAATTTTATTATTTAAATATAATTATAATTAAAGACATTAGAAATTTCTATTAAATAATTATTCAAGTTGATTGTTTTAGTTACATTAAGATAAATTTTTTATAATACTAACCGCCACAAAAGAATCCAAATTTATGGTCAGAACATATACAGTAGAAATTTCAATGGGTATCATCGAACGTTTCATAATTAGCAAAAGGCCTTTCTTAATGCTATTGTCTAGATTTTGCCACTCCATTTCAAAAATACTGTCCATTAATTGAAGGCTCTATAATATAATGTGTAAAATATTTTATTTATGCAGATCTTTAACAATTGGTTTTATTAGATATACCTTTGATTTGACTTTATTTCCAAACCAGCAATAAATAAATATTTGTGTCAACATGCAACTTGTATACATAATTAATTGAATATGGCTTGCGCTCAAAGCCGACTTGGTCAATTGATACAAATTGCAGCAAATTACCATCGTACTTGCCATAAACTGAAATCCGACTATTTTTGTAAATCTCATATTTACTACTTGCGCGTATCTGTAATAGAATTTTTGGTTTTTACATGCTGATATTTACACATAAAATTAATAATATTTTTACGTTGTCATAATTAATAGGTGAATTTTTTTTATTACTTATTTTATAAATATAATCAAAAAAATGATTAAACATGTGCAGTTTAAATTAACATATTAATGAAGTTGTTAAATATAATATATCTATAATAACCATAGTAATAAAAGTCAGTATAGTAATATGTACATATTGTACATTTTAGCTATTATTGTATAAAGTTACTATAAAGCACCTAATTATTTTGATTTAGTAGGTATAAAATCTTAAATCTTTTTTTTTCTTGCAATTAAAATAAATGTGAATAAAAAAAGTAGAAAGAGAAGCGTATAACGATTTTTATTATGGTTTTGCTAAATAATACTCATAATAGCAATGCTAAATTATATAATTTTTAAGCGTTAATATAATAACTAACTGTAAAATTCGGTTGTGATGGTATACGCAGTAGCCCAGAGTAAATTGATTGCTTAAGATATTCTTTAGACGATATTCCAAGATCTCGATCTGGCAACATATGTGCATTAAGAGTCCACATAAGAGGGTATCGCAAGCGACGTTCACACTAGCGGTGTGGAAAGTACTTATCATTTGCTGAGCGTATGTTAAACAGTAAGTTATGTAAGACGAATAATCGTATGGTACCCATTCTCTATACGTTAATCTCTCGTGCCTGAAATCAGTGAATAACGACATCATGGCGATGAACGAGCATGTTGTTCCAATTAAGCTCGTGTAACGTAACGTGTTGTTCCTAGAAAATTATTGAAGAATTGTTTTAAGCTTTATACAACATAATTATATAGAAGATAAAGCATTTGAAATAATTGCAATTCTCTGTAATAAATAATACAGGGTGTAACAAAAAAGGTGTCCGCTACTTTAAGGATGGGTAGTACACATCGAGATGATGAAAAAAGTTCCTATCAACATAGATCCTCAAATGACCATACCGGCCAAGTTATGAGCATTAAAAACTTTTAAGCTTAAATTCGGTTTATTAACAAACAGAATACGTTTTAAGTTGTCAGAACAAGTACAAGAATTAAAGAAGATGTTTAAAGTTACATTGCATTATTTGTATTTATTTTATAATTTTAACAATGAATTTAAGAATTAAAGTAATTTAAATCGACCGTGACTGGCAATATGAATTTAAGCTCAAAAGTTGTAATGCCCATAACTTGGTGTAGGGAGTTATTTGCGAACATATGTTGATAGAAACTTTTTTCATTTTTTTATGTATACTACCCACCCTTAAAGTAGCGGGTACCATTTTTGTTACACTCTGTATACTATTAATAATATTACTACTATAATACTATTATTAATAATACTATTAATAATAATATCTACTATAATTGATTTTGATTCTTTTTAATTAATTTATTATTAAATTATTTAAAATTATTAATACAAATTTGCTTTGCAATTTTTAAATTTCAAATAATAAATCTAAATTTTTAAATTACGTTAGAATTTGTAATATATTTTTAAAAGATTGTATCAATTATATGTACAAAACATTTAAATAAAAGAAATATCTATAACATATAATTATAATGTTACATAAGAGATTATTTAATTAAGATGTATATTTACCATATTATTTTATCGTACTGCCGTCGAATTTTTATCTCATCTAAATTTAATGGTTTGAATGGCACTTCAGTGAGACAGTTAATTAACGCTGCAATCTTCTCATAATTTAACCACACGATAAACAATTTATAGCATGAAGCAGATGAGGTTAACATCATATTTAAATTATTAGTAAAGTCGTCAGGATTGTCAACATTTAGAACAATGTCCATAAATTGTGTCATTGAAAAAATATATAACATGCCAATCACATATATCCTGTAAATATTATAAATTGTCCGTTTAAACAGAGACGTCCACGAAAGCGGTCGAAAGCATCCAGAGATCATAACAATTATACGCGTTAATTTCAAAATATGCATTATCAGCTTTCTTGTTTAATTAGGAAATAAAGAAAGTATATAATTTATAATTATATTTTATTATAGGTACATATAACGCGTGTGTTGTGCCATATATTTCTGATATTGATGGATAAAAATCTTTGAACAATATTTGCAACAATATATTTTTAACTATAACTTAACAAGGTTTCTATCGCGCATGCAGGAAAAAAAATCAGGTAACATTATTTCAAGAGGGTGCACAGTTAAATGTCTATAGACATATGACGCGATTCTATGACGGGGACGATATTTCTCGTCGACGATATTTCCTCTCTTTTCTATTGCATATTTAATATCCGTATCTTTATAACATAAAACTTACTGTAAAGCAATATCTATGCAAGATAGCTAGTATAATGACTTCTACCTGCAACTTTTATTACACAAGAGATGTACTATTTTTATTTTTTTCTATTTTCTTCTAGATAGACAACAGAATCGTAATATATAATCAAGAGAGGAAGAGACAAATTCTTCAAAGTTTATTAATAATTCAACAATCGCCTTATATGTGGTTGGTGATAGACAAGTTTATTTTATTTATTATCGTCCTCATCTAGAAGATAGAGATACCTCGCTCAGTATTAATGGCTACAATATAATTACGCAAGAAGCACTTTAAAGTTATGCTTTATAAAGTTTTATAAAGTTAAACAATCAGAAGAAAAAAATCGAAAAACGTTTATTTCGGTAATAATACATGTAATTCATGCATACGCACAATTGTATACCTTTTTCTTCTATAATGGTACGTTCTTTCTGTATTACTATTTGTAAAAAATATTATATTAAAGACACTTTATTTAAGATAAGTTGTGATATAGGTATGTTTTGTATCGGTTTATAAAATGTATTAATATTGAATATTGAAGTAAAAACAATCTGACAGTCGGACACTAATATTGAACTCAAGCTTTTGTATCTTACATGTATTCTTTCATTCTTTGGTACATAAAAATATATCTAAAATAAATAGACGGTAAAAAATATATATGTATTTATATATTTCTTACAACTACAATTAACAAAACAGGTATTGAACTAATATTAAATTAATATTAGTATAAATAATAATCATTTTATTGCAATTCCTTTATACTATATGCCAATAAATTAAGTTTATGCCTTCTTTTATTCAAATCTCTTTTCTATTCTTACTATTCTTGTACTTGTACCAATACATTATACACAGAGTATGACGTTCTAAGCAACTGAAATAAAAAAGACATTCGATACTATTAACTAGATATAAGACTATTATAAAAGTGTTTATATTTATATATGCCAATAATAACATATTTATATACATGTAAATTTAATAAGTATATATCTGAAGATAATATTTATAATTTAAATTAAATTTGATTAAATAAACAACATTAGAGTTTTATTCGATATTTTGATTGCTTTAACTATTTTAAAATTTACGCATAGAGATAAATACTTTTACACTAACCACTGAAAAGGGATCTAAATTTATGTTCAGAATATATATGGTAGAAATTTCAATAGGTGTCATTGTACGCTTCATAATTATTAAGATGCCTTTTTTAATACTATTTTCCACAATTAGCCATTCTATTTGAAAAATGCTGTCCGTTAATTGCAGACTCTACAGAAAAATGTGTAATATATTGTTTATGGTCTCAAATCTGTGTCAACCTGCTGTATTAAGGAAATACCTTTAATTTGACTCTGTTTCCAAACCAGCAATAAATAAATATTTGCGTCAGCGTACCTGCTGTATATATAATTATCAGAGCATGGTTTGTTCCTAAAGCGGACTTACAATAAGTCAGTTGATACAAATTGGAACATGTTACCATTATTGTACTTGCCATAAACTGGAATCCTATTATTTACGTAAAACTTCTATTTACCATCCGCGCAAATCTGCAATCAAGTTTTTGTTTTTAGAACACAGTGTGATATTCATACATCTAATAGAGTTATAGAGTTAGTATTAGTTATTATATATATATATATATATAGCTAATAGAGTTTTGATTGTCATAACTATAATAACTGAATTTTTCAATTAATTTATAGCAATATTAAAAATTATGAAAAATTATTGAAGCGTATGTACAATAGATTAACTGATTGAAATATTATTAATAAAATATTGGTGAAAATATCTGTAATAAGTACGATAATAACAAAATCAGTAATAGTAAGTTATTTATAATAGTAAAAGCTGTACATTTGATAAATTTCTAATGTATTTATTTATTTTGACATGATATAATGTCTAAATTTGTTTCTCTTTGCAATAAATAGGAACAAAGAAAATAGAATACGATTTCTATCACAATTTTGACAAATAACACACATAAAAGCAATGCTGAATGATATACTTAATTTGTTAATATGATTACTAACTAAAAAATTCGGTTATGATGGCGTATGCAGTAGCCCAGGCTAAATTGATTGCACAAGATTTTTCTTAGGCGATATTCTAAGATTTTGATCTGACAACATATGTGCATTAAGAGCCCACATAAGAGAGTATCGCAAGCAACATTTACAACAACACCGTGGAAAGTGCTTAATACTTGCTGAGCGTACGTAAAACAAAATATTATATAAGACGAATAATCGTATGGTATCCATCCTCTATATGTTAATTTTCTATGTCTAAAGTCAGTAAGCACCGACATAAAACTCATGAACGTCCATATCGTCGCAATCAAAATCGTGTAGCGTAATGTATTGTTCCTAAAAAGCGACTAAAAAAGTTATATTACTCTCTGTGAAATTTCTAATACTTATAAGTTTCGATACAAAGTCCTTGAGAATAATTTTATATTTATTCTTTATGATGATTAATCTGTGATAGTAATACTGCTAATTAGGTTTTATATTAATATATGATTAATTGAGAAACACGATCTTTTATTAAACAATTTATAAAATATAAATACATATGTAAGATCGGTCACATAAAGGTTGCAACACTTTTTTTGGATGGGTGATTTGTTTTGGCAGTGGTTCGTAGTCTTCGAAATATTTGTGCATTTCAAAACCCATTAAAAAATTAAGTGTTGCAACCTTTATGTGACCGACTGTATATGTGCAATATTTTTAATATCTCAAATTTTAATTAATATTGTATATAGGTAAATATTAGAATTTAGTTATAATCTGACTTTTATTTTTAAAGATACTGCGTGTTTAATAATTAATAAAAAATTATATTTAAAACAGCGATGTTAAATAAAATAAGCTAAAAAAATTATTAATTTAAGAACATATTTACCGTATTATTTTATCATAATGCCTTCGTATTTCCATTTCACCCAAATCCAACGGTTTATAAATGACTCTTTGGTAAGATAATTAATTAATACAGAAATGTTTTTGTAACAACCATGCAATATAAATTTTATAACACGAAGCCGACATCATATTTAAATTGTTAGTGAAGTCGTTAGGATTATCAACATTCATCACAACGTCCATTATTTGCGACAATGTGAAAGTGTATAACATGCTAATTATATACAATCTGTAGATATTGTAAACTATCCGTTTAAACAAAGACGTCCACGATTGCAATCATAAAAATTGTACATGTTAATTTCAGAATGCGCATTATGAAATTTTGTTTTATTATAAGATACGTACATTTATATCTGTTTATACAACATGTTTCATCAATTTTGGTACTGATTGAATAATTATATAATAAAATTCTTTGCAGTAATTTTAATTATTCTCAAAATAATTTTAGTCTGACAGAATCGCTATTTCGTAAGAAGCACGATGAGATAATATAAGTTAAGGTGCACTGAGAAACGTCTATAGACTAATGACACAATTCTTCGAACAAAGTTTTTACCAACGATATTTCTTTTTTACATTTAATATCTCTATCTTTGTATAATACTTGTACACTGAGAAAAAAAAATATTTAGATCCAAAAAATATTTATTATGTTATTTCTAATAGCTTATTTACTTAATATAATACAATATTTATTTAGAATTAGATAAAATATCTTAAAATTAGATATTTTATGTAATTCTAAATAAATATTGTATTATATTAAGTAAATAAGCTATTAGAAATAACCTAATAAATATTTTTTTGGATCCAAATATTTTTTTTCTCAGTGTAATAGAGTAATAGTGTCTGCCGAGAGTAATATCAAACTTGCAGTCATTGTCTGTAATGTAATATTTACACAAGGTAGTTGATATAAGAATACTTCTATGAGTAAATTTTCTTGCAGAAGATGTATTATTTTTATTTTTACATTTAGAGAGAGAGCAAAGTTGTAATATAGTAGAAGAGGGAGAATTCAATATCTTTATCAATATGATATGAGTTACGAGTAATCTTCGTATTATCTGGAAATATGTTATTTCTCGTTAGACAAGTATTTTATTTATTGTCGTTTGCATCTGGCGTATCATCCAGTATTGATTTCTACTCGCGTATCATAATCAAGCAAAAGAGTAACATACGAGGTATGCATTTATAATATAAGGCTACAGTCAGTCAGAAAATAATTAATGGGTTTAATAATACCTTAAAATTTTTCCTACATTTTTAGTATTTGCAATAATGTAAGTTTTTCTATTTTAAATATAAGTATGTGCATGATATCTATGATTTTCCCAGTATCGTCCTGCATTTGAAAATATTAAGACAACGTTATTTGAAAATAAACACATTTTACGATGTACCTACTCGTATTACATACTTTAAAAAATAGGAAACCATTTAAAAAAATAACTGTTATTATAATTGCTAGATAATTGTAGTCTTATGTTAGTGCAAGTTTTGTACACCTTTTTACTTGTTAACAATATTTAATACCTACTAATAATTGACGTACATCTAGTATTGGTGTCATTATCAAGGAACTTAACAAATTACGCATTAACGATTAATATTTGCAATTTACTTACCTATGTACCCACTTTTATACCATTATTCCTATATTTTTGCTAGCAAATTGTAAGCAGAATATGACATTTTAAGCAACTGTAATAATTATAAATATATTCAATTCTTTTTAAATCTTTAAGAGAGATAAATCCATAGTTAAAATTTATCTTTGTAATGATATATCCGCAAATGATCTCCTACCGAATTATAGGCATTACAACTTTTGAGCTTAAATTGTGGTTAAAATTATTAAGGACGTTTACATGTAAATTGATTTTCTATGTATTTGCTTAAAATTTGGACCATATGCTATTAATAGTGTTATCTATACACCTTTTCAATTGTAAGAACCGTGCCCTTACCAAAGTCGAGATATTCGCTATCAAAAATTGTATTTTTTACATGTATTGGATACACAAAGCAGACGGAAATCTCGTATTTTAAATTTTAATAATTAGAACAAATCTATAGAAAGTGATTAAAAACGGATATATAGTAGAAGGACACTTTAGGAATACTAGTAAAAAAACCCGAAATTATTGACCGTTTAGATTTATAAATACAATAATAAATAGACCTCGATTTTCACGATTATTCGACGTAAAGAAGCGACTGCAGAACAAAAATGACAGAATAGTCTTTTGTTCTGTGTGTGAGAGACAAAACTGTCCAAAAGTTTTCAGCCTGTAACCGTATATATTCGGATGTTTTCACGTCGATTTAGAGTATAAAATTTTGGCTACGATTATAACCGGTAAACATCCTTAAATAAATACAAACAATATTCAATGTAACTTTCAACATCTTCTTTAATTTTTGTACGTATTTTGACAATTTAAAACGTATTCTGTTCGTTAATAAACCGAATTTAAGCGCCCATAACTCGGTAAGAGATCACCTGCGGACTCATGTTGATAGGAACTTTTTTCATTATTTTGATGTGTACTATTCATCCTTTAAGAAGCGGACAACCTTTTTGTTACACCCTGTATTTTGTAATTATTGATCATGATGAATGTTACATGTAATATGTAGATATAGTAGGATACATATAATGCCCAATATTCTCTTTTAAACAAATTATTACTAAAATCTTGACCAAAAAATAAAAGATAGTAATTTTATTAGTTAAAAAAATTAAATTTTATAAGTATGTTTTATACTGACCGCTGCAAAAGACTCAAGATTCATGTTAAGAATGTGTGCAGTGTGTGTAAACTCAATAGGTCTCATCGCGCGATTCATAATTATCAAAAGGCCTCTTTTAGTTTTATTATCTAGCGCTATCCATTCTGTTTCGAAAATATTATCAACCAACTGAAAGCTCTGTAAATTTATAAATTATAATATACTAAATGTTTTACTTCCAGGTTTTTATAAAAAACATGTAACAAACCAGACAACACACACATGTCTTTACGACGTTCTTTTACTTATTGTTATAGTTATGCGTGTTGTCTGGGAATATAATTCTCATATACCTACATATACAGGGTGCTCTAAAAAGGTACAGCCAAAATTTAGGGAGATATTCCTCACACCTAGAGGATGAAAAAATGTTATATGAACATGGGTGCAAAAACGCTTTTTTCAGGAGTTATGTTGAAAATACTGTTGATTGTATTACTTACACAAGAAACAATTTAGGATTAATCATTGTGTAAACAAGTAACCATAACATTAAAGGTCAATATTTTTCTGATTTTTGCCTGGCAGGTAAGGTCACTACCTCATTTAGCCGTAACGTCGCATACTCAGAAAAGAAGCTCTAACTCCTGAAGAAAGCGTTTTCGCACCCATGTTCATTTTTTTATCCTTTAGGTGTGAGGAATATCTCCCTAAATTTTTGCCGTACTTTTTTAGAGCATCCTGTATATACAGCGTGTATCAGACCACCCATCTCCCCCCCCCCCCCCCCCTCCGATTTTTCTGCAAACGCGAGATGACAGGAAGTTGGAGAGAAATATAAAAGAGAACGAAAATCCGCTTTTGTTTGAATCAAGACGGAAGGCACTTTGAACATTTGTAGGGTTTAATAAAAGATGTTTCTTTTTTCGGATATAAAACTTTGTATTATTATTTCGACACCATCACCTCTCAATTTTCCAGTAATTTCTCCTCAACAGTTGGAGATACAGCGATTATGTTCAAATAAAAGATGTTTCTTTTTTCAAACTCTATCAAATAATGCCCTACACGACATATGTTCTCATTTGAGATTTCAAAGTTGACCCCATTACTTCCGGTCAGTTCCGGAATTCGGAAAACGGAAATACCCTCGAATTTCCTTTCTATTCGATTCTTTGAATAGGATTTGGGGCTTAACATTTCTCTCCAACTTCTTGTCACTTTGCCTTTACGGAAAGCAGGTGGAACGGTTGGTTTTGATACATCTTGTATTTATAGATATATATATATATCTATAAATATATACACACCATTAGTTTGAGTTTATTTCCAAACCAACAATAGATGAAAATTTCTGCAAGTGCACACATTGTATATGTAAATATCACAATGAAATTAGCATTTAATTTAGTTCTAGACAGTTGGTACAAATTCGAGCACATTATGAACGTACTCGCTACGAATTGAAACGCGATTATCTTTGAAAATTTCGCGTTAGTCGCGTATGCGTATCTGCAAACAGAATTTTTTTATACTAACAGTAAACGTTATAATTAACTGTTCTGTCAATGTACCGTACCCGGGTACTCAAACATTGAATAGCATAATATTCGACTTCACGGCCACGGTGCTACAAAAGAAAAATTGATATCAAGAAATGAAATTTATAGAAAATTGTTTTTTTATTATTTCAAAGATGGGGATCTGAAGCGTCATAAAACAATTTGCTAATTAACATAAAAATTTTTAATGTTTGGGTATACCCGAGTACCGTACATTGATAGAAGAGTTAATTGTATTAGATAAATTGAAAGACAAATAATTGTTAGATGTTATTTAACATATAATAGAATAAAAGAATAAAAAATTAAAAGAATGAAAAATAATGAACTGTTCTTCCGAAAAAACGCCCATGCTCCGATTTAGGTCAAAGTTTGTAAATAGATTCCTTTTAGATAAAACAGAAATATTATACCAAAAAAATTTTTCATCTAAAAGGAACCTATTTACTTTAATATAATTTAATCCAATACAATTAATTATAAGGCGTTAAACAACTTAATTGAGTTGTGAAAAATGTTTTTGGTATACGACTTTTGTATCTAAAAGGAATTTGTTCACAAACTTTGATTTAAATCGGAACACGAGCGATTTCAGAAGTTTGGCCAAATAATATATTAAGATAACATATATTAAGATAATGTATTAAGATAGATTTAACATTGCAAATCAGTAACGAATTGAATATTTTAAAACATATTTCATATAAATAAAAAACTAAGATATATTACCAAATTTAAATTTAATTATTAAATATTCCAATATTATAAGTCTAACAAGATTATCACAAGACTAACTCGATTATGTGATGATGATGGCGTACGCAGTCGCTGAGAGTATTCTGGCTATATATGATACTTTTCAGACGACATTCTAAGATCGTAATCTGACAGCATAGATGTAGTAGCAGACCGACAATGAGACTGTCACAAGCAATGTTAATAATGCACGAATATAAGCCGCCTACGATTTGATGAGCATATGTGAGAGAAAACATCACGAACGACGAGTAATCATACGGTATCCATCCTTCGAATGTTAACTGCCTCTTTCTGAAATTCGTCAATAACGACACCAAAATGTGAAATGCGCTACTGACCATAATCAACATAGCATAACACATTGCGTTATTCCTAGAAAAAAAATAAGGAAAGTGATTTTGCCTTTATCTCGCTAGATAAATATTTCTTTCATTTCAGTAGAGAAATAATGTTCTCTATATATGTAAAATTTATCAAAGTTATAAAAGTAATACATAAAATATGAATACTTTTAAACGTATACATACACATAATATTTTTAGTTCTGTTAA
This sequence comes from Leptothorax acervorum, assembly GCA_035220615.1. NCBI lineage: Eukaryota > Metazoa > Arthropoda > Insecta > Hymenoptera > Formicidae > Leptothorax > Leptothorax acervorum. The sequence goes on from JASTWQ010000005.1 coordinate 86,407, forward strand.
TAATATCAAGAGTGAAATCTACGAAATAAGTCTTTAGGAAAAATGCTTTAATGATTTTCTAAACTTTCCGTATTTATAAAATTAATATTGTAATCTTTATATCTGCTAGACATTAATTATATAGACACAATTCTTACAAATCAAGTAACATATGTAAATAAAGACATAATTTTATACTTACTGTATTATTTTGTCGAATTTACGTCGAATTTCGATTTCGACAGGTACTAGTGGCTTAAATGTTCCTTCCGTAAGATTCTGAATTAATTCTGCTAAACTTTTGTGATTTACCCACAAATCGAGTATTTTGTAGCATGAAGTGAAGAGGGCCAACATTAGATACACAATGTTAGTAAAATCGTCCGGATTGTCGACATTTAGGACAACCATAAACTGCGTGAATGTGAAGCTGTACAATAGACTAATTATTAATAATGAATACGCGTTATATAATGTATGTTTGATCAGCGATGTCCACGAGAACGGTCGCCAGCATCCAGAGATTGCGAGAATTGCGAGTGTAAATTTCAGCGCGGTCATGTTCTTTAAACGAAATATTCTTGAAACTCCTCAATAAAAATGCTTTCTTTTTCTTGAAAGAAATTTTTACAATTGCATTAGCCCAATATGTACCACAACATGATCAACTACGTAATTTAATTTATTGTAACGTTTTAAGATAATCTTTATTGTGTACTTTTTTTATATACGTTATGCATCGGTCACAAGTCAGCTGAGGATAAAGACTTTACAGCGTCTATAGCTCGTGCGACGCGACATTTGTTATTTTCCCCTCGAATAAGTAACATTTTATTATTATAGCAATAAACCTAGACTGATATTTTCCGTTTTAATTTTCCCGAGAATTCTAATCCTATATTTAAATATTGTAATATAAATGCGCTGTAGAGTTCAAATGTATGAAATCTTGATACATTGTTGTACTCATCCATTATAAAATATTTTATTCATTAGTGTCGCTGTCCGTGACTTCAGTTTTCCTCAGTCCGATATTCCCTATCTTTTTCTCGGCGTCTATATCCAGCAGCACATCTATGCATTTTTTATTAAGTATAAATGCGGAAAGCGAGGTAACTTCAGTTTATTTGTTTTTGTAACGTGACACATCACCAAATAATGTTTGGACTGAATGGATATGATAATTGAATCTGTTTTTCCATATTTATTTCTGTGGGATTTCTCAACTTAATTTACAATGTATAACAGTAATATATAAATAATGTTTTGGAAAAATTTAACGAAAGTCATTTTTATTCGACCCAACTGGCTAAAATGATATATTTAATCTCACAATAATCGGAGTGACCTGTTCTTCCATGGTAATTTCTGTAAGATTCCTTAACTTTACAATACATAAGAGAGAGAGAGAGAGAGGAGAGAGAGAGAGAGAGAGAGAGAGAGAGAGAGAGAGAGAAAAAGAGAGAGAGGGAGAAATATACATAGATAAATAATATTTGCAAAGATATAACATTATTTTATTTCTACAATAAATTATTATTTCCTGTACTTTTTTATAATAAAATAGTAATTTTTTAAAATACGTAGAGTTACCAATTTTAACTCAAAATTTATTTATGCACTGAATATTATTGGTAAAATTATTATGTTTTATATATGCAATTTTCTTGGCGCTGGTTTTATACTTGTTGCAGTAAAGTGTATGCTGAATATGATATTCTAAGTACCTGCAATACATAAGTGCATTTAAAATTATTTTAATGAAGTTGTAGATAATCCAACAATAAAGAAATTTGATCAATAATAGTGTAATGATGTGATTTAGACTTTTCATGTACATACTAAGTAAATTAATTATTACTGTTGAGTAGAAATACGTATGAATTAAGATTAACAAATGTAACACTAAAGAAAGAAAAAAAAGCGAGACATTTTATATTAATAAAATTGGCTGCAAATATAATAAATTTATTAATATTAACCCCTACGAAAGAGTCAAGATTCATGGAAAAGAGATATGCGCTACTAAATTCGATAGGAATTGTTGCTCTATTCATAATCATCAAAAAAGCTTTTTTAAAGCTGTCGTTCAATTCTGGCCAATCCATTCCAAAAATATGATCAATCATCTGAAGGCTCTATAAATAGGTAATAAAACATTAAAATAATATTTACGCACTGTATAGTCATGATTAAAAAATATTGAAATGATAATTATTATTAAAATTGCGTACCTTTAATTTGACTTCATTTCCAAACCAACAGTAAATGAAAATTTCTATCAGCATGCAGACAGTATATAATACTAGCGGAAGATATTTTGCGCTTAATGTTGTCTGGGCCAGTTGACTTAAATTGGAACACACCACTAGCATACTTGTTATAAACTGAATAGCGATTATCTTTGCGAATCTTTCATTCACCACGGAAGCAAAGCTGCAATTCAGTAAATATAGTCTCTGTTCTTTGTCCCGCAATTGAAGAAATTGCCCATATATATTATAATAAAATAATTTTAATTCTTTTATCCTAAATATACGTGTTAACACCAATGTGGCAAAAAAGTACCTACTTCCCTTAGATCATTATGTCCCCCCGATACAGTAGACACTATTATACTAATAAAGAATCTCAATTTTCGAAAGAGAAAATTAGTTTGAAGCATTAATTGCATATTAATTACATAATTCCATTAAATAATGTACATTAAAAAATTTAATTTCCGAAATATGTTAGGGACATAATATAGAAAAAATTTTGAAGATTGAAAGTTGCAAATTTAAATATCTTGCATAGATGCGAATCACAAATCATTTCTTGTCCATGATTTGCAACAACTAAAGCGCTTACGAAACTGACTCAAATATATGGTCATGGTGACGTACGCAGTCGCGCAAGTTTTCCCAGGTGTGTGATTTGTTCAGTCGGTATTCCAATATCTCAATCTGACAGCAAACATGCAGCAGAAGACCACAGATAAAACAGTCGCAGGCGAGATTGACCAGAGCGCATATTGCCATGCTTATTAATTGATGAGTGTATACGAGGGAGAATAACGCCGAAGAAGAGTAATTGAACGGCAACCAGGCTTTGTACGTTAGGTCCCCCGTTCTGAAGTTCGTGAACAAGGAAGTCAAGGCGATGCACACGCACGTCGATTCAACCAAAACAAAGCAACATAATGTGTTGTTTCTGCAAAACAATTTAAAAATTTGTTACAAAACTGGCTACGTCTTCATTTCTTCTTATCCGTTCCAAATGTGGTCGATATTTACTTCGAGAATTCAAGCCCCTCGCACATATTATTATCCTCTTTCAGCAACTTTATTCTAATTCTACTATAATATATATTGTTGTTTTGCTATTTCATTACTTCCCAAATAAGACTCATTAAACACTTTCTACGGATAAACATTTATAAAAATATTATTAAATATAATATTTACCGTATCATTTTGTCAAAATTTTGACGGATCTTTATTTCGCCGGCTACCACCGGTCTAAATGGTTTATCAGTAAGAGTATTAATAATGTCCGCTAGATTCTTACGATTCATCCACATACTGGATATCTTAAAGATACTGATGAACACAGCCGCCATCATGTACAAAATACTAGTAAATTCCTCTGGATTTCCGGCATTCAGAACAATGGCCACAAATTGAGAAATCGCGAACGTATACAATAAAAGAACCAGAAATAACGTATAAACATTGTAAATTTTATATTTGTACGAGGTTATCCACGACAACGGTCGCCAGCATCCAGCAACCGTCATTAATGCGAGCGTATGCTTTAACAGGGCCGTTTTATCTTCTGTTTTATCATATTGAATGTGATTCTTTTCGGCACTAGATTCACCAGAAATTAACATTTCTCTACAACAATTATTACTTAATATGGGTACAAAAAAAGAAAAACTTTCTATAACTATATACAAGAAGCTAACCCTCTATTCACATCAATAGCATATAAATTCAAATTACAAGACTAAGGGAATTCGAAAAAGCTTATTATTGTAACTTACAAAAAATTGAATATTGTATATTAAATCTAATTAAATAAATTTACAGAGGTTCTATAGAAAATAGTATAACCAAATTCCGATCGCGTCCTATATAGTGGATAATAACGGGCAAGATTTTCTACGATACTGGCAACCTTTTAAAATTTCCATAGAAATGTCTATAGAAAATGTTTTCCGCCTACAGTCTCCTATTCGACATTTATGTCATTATCATAATGTAGAAATTATCAACGTTGCAATTTACTGATTGAATATTTTTATTTCAGGTTTGTGTCCCCGGCGGGAATTTTTTCAAATGTAAACTTTATGCGACAATAACATAATGTGATATTCTTCTTATACGAAAAACCAAGATATTGAGGTAAACGATGGATATGCGGAGGGGCTTTGCTATCCGCTTATAGACCATCGATGATTTGCCTCCATGCAATTTTGATGAAGGTAAATTATCATCCGTCTAAAAGTTACTTTATTTTACTGTTACTATCAGTATCTGTTTAATATTGTCTCGCGCTACTTCCAGTTGCAATTTGTTCTGCTCCTTGCATCGATTTCCACATTTGCATCTTTTGAGTGAAGATAAGTGCAAATAGAAACATGTATCTACGTATTATACCTGCCTAAATATAATCAACCTTCAAACAAATCTATCTACATTTTACCAATTATCTTCACTGAAAACTACTTTTCTTCTTTTATATTTTTTATGTTTGCAAGATTGTCTCCTATGCATAAATGTTATTCTAATTTATTTGGCGACTTATCTTTGGAGATCTTGCAATTTTCGATATCTGAATTGTAATTTTTTTTTAATATTAATGAAATTTAAGTATATTTGAATACATTTAATCGCAGTCTGCGATTTTGATGTTAAATATTTCATGAAAAATGTGAGTAAAGGATAATACAAGAAATACAGATAAATAATACTTTATTTATATACGTACTATATGCGATATGCAACAGGAGACTGCGCAGAGGACTACGATTACCATCGAAGGTATTTTCATACTTATTGTCCAACCTTTTTTAACATATGCATTGCACATATTTTAAATGCTATTTGTTTTTCTTCCTTTAGTATAGTATTATTATTACTATTCTTTCCTTGTTTGTTTAAGTATATTGTATACTGAATACGAGGTTTTAAGCAACTAAAAAATATATTATTTTTTATGTATTATTTTTTAACTCAATCACTATTATATATATCAAAATATTATAAATTTATCCCTAACCTTCACAAAAGAATCTAGATTCACTGTAATGTGTATACTAGAAAATTCGATGGGCATTAGAGAGCGATTCATAATTATTATAAGATTATCTTTTACTTTCTTATCTGCTGTTACCCAATCCATTCCAAAAATTTTATCGGAAAATTGAACGCTCTATAATAGAAGTTGTAAGACAAATATAATTATAACATTTCTTATTGCAGTAAATAATGTTTAAATATATTATACGTCAATATAACGTTAAGCTCAAATTAAAAAATTATTTTAGTTTAATTTATTATTATTAATCCTGGGATTATTAATAATAAACTATTCTGGGATTTTGTTATCATTACTTTTAAATACATCGACAAAATGCGTTCAATATGTATGCATTTAATTATGTACTTAATTATATTACCTTTAATTTTACTTCGTTTCCGTACCAACAATAGATAAAAATTTGCGTACACATACAAATTGTGTACATCATCAGTGGAATATATTTCACGCTCAATGCGGTTTTCGCCAATCGATAAAGAATGGAACATACCACTAGCATGCTCGCTATAAATTGAACGGCAATTACAATCCTGAACTTTTCATTTATCGTGTGTGCGAATCTAGAGAAAAAAACAATATTGTTTACCTTTAAAATTATTACTACTTATGATTAAACATTATCTTTAAAATTATTATTACTTATGATTGAACATTACCATAATCTTGATTAAACTAAACAATCCTTATCTGATTAATAAAGAAAATATTACATACAAACGTATGTTTGCAAAATATAAAGAGAGATTAAAATAATTAAAAAAATAGAAATGTGTATATGTACAATGTATATACAGGGTGATTTGAAAGAACCCTATTGTCCCTCAAATGTCAGATTCTAGACTCAATTCTGATTCTGAGAAGATTTTTCTTTTACCAAAATTGTCTCAGAATTGAGTCAGGAATTTGACATTTGAGGGACAATAGAAATATTTTGAATCACCCTGTGTATGCTCTACTTTGCTTTATAACTTAAAATTAATTTTTAAAAAATCTAAACGTATAAAATTGTACAAAGACTAACTTATAGATGTGATCGTGCTGACGTACACATTCACCCAAGTCGCCTTGATCGCGCAAGGCTTTCTTCATACGACACTCTAACATCACGATCTGGCAATAAATATGCAGCAGCAACCCACAAATAGTTATATCGCAAGCAACATTCACGATAGACGCAACCGTCAAGCTTATTAATTGGCGAAAGTACGTGAAATAATACACTGTATCGGAGTACTCATAGGGTATCCACTCCCTATACGCTAAATTTCCTTTCCGAAAGTCCGTAAACAAAGATGTCAAATTCATGCATCCGCACGTCATCTCAACAAAAATCGTGTAGAACATAGAATAAATCCTGCAAAATTACTATGGAGGCTGCACTAATTCGTGATGACTTTGTTTTGTATTTCTCTCTTTTAATTAAAAAAAAAAAAAAATATATTTTCTACTTCTTTCAAGTGGCAAAGATCTTAATATTTATCTGTTTATTCTTTATTTTATTAATAAAGGTATTTGCCATCTTATGTATTTGCCATTTTATCAATTAAATTAAGAAATGCTACAATACAAAGTAATTATATATAAATAGATAATATTATAAAGATATCATATAAAACTAATATAAAGAGAATTATTGAAACAATCAAATTAAAACATGCGGATCCTTTTTTATTCCTTAAATGTTCCAACTTCTTACCGCACTTTGTTATCATATTTTTGTAGAATCTCAATTTCATCTGGTTTCAAAGGTCTAAGCGGTTTCTCAACCAACGCGTTGATTAACATTTCAATATTTTTACGATTTAGTAATAGGCTGAACATCTTGCAGCAAGCGATGACCATAGCCAGCATTATATAAAATGTATCAGTAAAATCGTCGGGATTATCGACATTCAGGATAATGTCCATAAGTTGCGGTAACACAACGGTAAGTAATAATAAACACATGAGAATTGTGTACGCATTGTACATTGTCCGTTTGCATAATGAGGACCAGGAGATTGGTGGCCGACATCCCGCCACTGTGAGGATTTTCAATGAAAATTCCATAATTTGCATTTCTCAAAATATTTTTTACTCGATCTCTAGTTTAAGACAAAACATCATTTGTTATATTGCGCATTATTATACACTTGCATATTTCTTAGAACTTATGTAAAAGGCATAATTGTGCAAAAAAAACATATATAAGCTAAAACTCAACTAAAATAGATCTAAATAAGTTATTTTCACTTAAAAAATTGTATTTTATAATTGTAGTTTCAAACGTACACAGGAAAATTGCAGGTACACAGTGTATTGGAGAACTTCACGGCGTTCAATTCGGAATGTATTTGTGCACTGTTGATACTGGACGCAGTCAACAGAGGGTCGAAAGACACTCGAACAATGGTTACGAGATCGAAAACTCTTTATTTCGTATAATATAATTTCTAAGATTATTAGGCGAGTTCATTAGGCGCTCGTTGTTGTCAGACTGACTGGCAACGTTAGGATCTATTATGTACGCTTGTATGACCTCACATACATTTGTCACGGATTTGCATGTTAGAACCAATTAGGTTGTTAATGCCCAAATAAGGAAAAGATTTAGTTTTTTGACCTACTAAGCCAGGTGAGTTTTGTGTACGTGTGTGAGGAAGCGAGGGTATGTCGTGTGAGGGAAGTGTCATAGAAGAACCTAAAATAAGCGAAATTTTTCCTGTAATGTTCTCTCACCGCCAGAATACTTTAAGAAGTTAAGTTTTACTATTAATTACTAATCATAGCGATGAGAGATAATTATCAATGCATTCTGCAACACAGCTGCAATTTAAAATTTGCTTTTATTTTTAATTTTACTTTTATTATCTATTAATAAACATGATATTAATATAAAGTAAAATCCTTTTCTTTGCCAGTGAATAATAATGAGAAATCGTTATTTTCGACCAAAACTGGCAACATTTATTCATCAGTTAACACGACGTTTCGACTGAGATTCCAGTCCTTATCAAGTGTAAATGTATATATACGCCTTCGCAACACTTCATAATCTCAGATATTGTGCCAGCAATAAACTTAAATCTACAAAGTGTTTTGTGCAGCGGTCGACATTAAAAACGTACATTTTCGTAACGCGAGGTGACAGGTTAAAATAATTAAAAGCACGTCAAGACTGAACAGCAACGGACAACGTAAACCATTGCTGTTCAGTCTTGATGTGCTTTTAATTATTTTAATCTGTCACCTCGCGTTACGAAAATGTACGTTTTTAATGTCGACCGCTGCACAAAACACTTTGTAGATTTAAGTTTATTGCTGGCACAATATCTGAGATTATGAAGTGTTGCGAAGGCGTATATATACATTTACACTTGATAAGGACTGGAATCTCAGTCGAAACGTTGTGTTAACTGATGAATAAATGTTGCCAGTTTTGGTCAAAAATAACAATTTCTCATAATATATATTAATAATTGAGATGTTTTGTGCTGTACGCAATAATATTAAATTGGTAATGGTACAAGATTTAATCACTTGTAAAATCAGTTAATATATTTAATCGATATTAAACAAGTGAAATGTATATTGCGCAGAATTGCATTTTATCTATCAACTTTAAAGAATAATGTTTAATAATACAAACGACTTATTCGAATAAAAAATATAAAATAGTGTTTTGTAAAGTTTGCACATTAATTTTAAAACAATTTTACAAAACTTTAACGAATCTTACAATGTCTATAAACACGCAACACTACTGTCTGCATTCATTGTTCGCCTCTTTGTAGAACCTTCGAAGGCTACACATGTCATTATAATAATTATAAGGGGGGTATACCGAACTTGTAATATATTCCAATCGGTAATAATACTTTTGTAAAATAATATGTACAGCTGTGTCTTTTTTGCGACCTTTACATAACGGCTTATAAACGCGACGTTACATTAAAATGAAATAAACAGAAATAACGTACTTATAGGTTGTAGGAGAAACGAAAGCTTGATAAATTATAGTGTGTCACCATGAAATTTTAATGCAAGTGGTCTATACTTACATACAAAAAATATGGAATTTGTTATTGTGTCGCCAGCTCCGTTTCACATCCGGCTGTCATCGTTAATTCTGCTGCTAATATTGATCTATTCATATTTCTGACAGGGTACAAACGGTTCAAAGAACTCATCAAATATACATATGCACGTACTCGTCCCTCGATTTACGCGGTACTGTTTATACACGGTTTTTTATGCGGTACATTTTATACACGGTCTCAGTTTTATGCAATCTCTATTATGCGGTCAGAAAATATACCTATCTTTTTATGGTATTTATTGAAATTATTATATCCGCATAAATCGAGGAACAAGTGTATATACATTAACGATAATACACTCAGTCGCTACTGATTGTGAGCTAGAGAAATATTACATAGCGCATAATTGCATTTTATTCATTAACCTCAGAAAATAAGTATTATATTCAAGTATTATACAGGATCCATAGGTCAAATTTTAGAAGATGATAGGTCTCAACAAAAGAATTAATTTTTGTTAAAAAATCCGTGTTCTCCGACGCGGCCTTGAGGAGCTACGCATCCTTGTTCGCACCACGAGGTAGGCAACCAGTCGCATGACAGCATTGCGCCTGACGTCTGACAATACTAATCCACACTTTCTGTAATTTCGTGTTTTGTTGTTCTTTAATTTTTTTATTTATACATTTTATTACGGGAGGTGCTCAATGTTGCCTGCTTTGCACCTAAATACGTTAATTACATCTTTATAATAAACTCCTTATCCTTTCACTTTTAACATGTTCCCACAAAAAGAAATCAAGATGCGTTAGGTTGATCGAAAACTGTTGCTAGTAAGACGAAAAAAATAGGGGTTTTCTTTAGGCGGGGGGGCCTTTTTTTCCTCCCAAAGGTGGCTATTTTTGCTGTTGAAGTAGCAGTAGTCAGGGGACACTTTGAACATATCCTGTAATAAAATGTGTAAATAAAATTTTAAAAACCAACAAAAACAAAATTAAAGAACGTGTGGATTAGTATTGTTAGACGTCATGCGCAATGCTGTTGTGAGACCGACTGCCTCACAGGCGGTGCGAACAGGGATGCGTAGCTCCTCAAAGACGCATCGGAAGACACGAGTTCCTCAACAAAAATTGATTCTTTTGGTAAGATCTATCATCCCCTAAAGTTTTTCCCATGTGTCCTAAAACACCCAGTATAAAGCAAAAAAAAGTCAGTATTCTTAAATCAAAAACTTTCCAAATCAAATATTTAAAAGAATGTTATAAATAAATAAAGAAATAAGATTTTCGCAGCTTTTATTACTGTACTGTTGAAATATTTACAAAAAATTTTACTTAAAAATTACAAATTATATCTAATAAAAAAAGAGAAAAGCGTGTGTATCAATCAATTATTATTCATTTATTTATTGACGCTATATAACAAATAACAGAAAATTTAAACAATTAGCATTAAATACACAGGTAGTATAATTAGAAAATATAGCTCTCTAGCTTCTGTACTATCTTCCATTGGAATTATGTTTTTGTTTGTTGTAGTATATTATAAGCCGAATATGATGTTTTAAGTAACTGTAACAAAGATGTAAATCGTTTTCAAATTTATTTTGTAATTGCTAATTTCGTAAAATATTAAATAATATTGCCCAATGATAGAATACTTATCTGTAATACATAATTACTACAACTTCCAAAAACTTTATGGAAATTAGTTTTTATAGAGAAAGAACATCTTATGATAATATAACATAATTTAACAAATTGACCAAGTTTTGATATGTGTATATCATTAACTTTTTAATATGGAAATTATAAGAATTGATGTCTATTATTTTTATTTTTAAAATAAATGTTTTTGTTAATTAGTTATTAATTATTTAGTGGCAGTAGACTTGTCATACTCACGCCTACAAAAGAATCGAGATTCATAGTAAGAATGTACGCGCTAGAAAATTCAATGGGTGTTAATGAACGATTCATAATTATTAATAAATTCTGTTTTCTGCTTTGCTTCATTGTGTTCATTGTCAGCCATCCCATTCCAAAGATATTAGCGGCGAGTTGAACACTCTGTAAAAAACATAACACGTGCATGAATTAAAACATGTATATTTATAATATACATGTATATTTATAATATATGTGTATACACATGGGCGGCAGTGTGGTAGAGCGCCAGACTCGCAATCTGGAGAACCAGGTTCGAGGCCACTTGGGCACGTAAACATGGAATTTATTTCCGAAGCTGCGCCCCCCCCCCTCTCACGCGAGAGAAAAGGTCTCTCAACGGGGAAAAACTGGGCTCCGCCACCGATTAAAAACTACCTTTAACCCCCTTTATATATATATACATATATTATAAATATGAGTGCATTTAAATACACCGAGGGCAAGTAATACTAAAAAAATTTTAGTAATACTAAAAATTGTAACATTTAGAGTATAACACTGACAGTATATAATTATGTGCTTGGTTGCATTGATCTCATGTCTATTTTAGAGAACAAAGGTAATTTTTTAAAACATCTACTTTTTCCAAAATCCACATATATGCCTTGGCTTGTTATGTACTTGGCGTATTTCTTTTCTTTTGTAAAGATAACATGTTCGGGCTTTTTAAAATATGCATATAATTCGCACCTTTAGCTTCACTTCGTTTCCATACCAGCAATAGATAAGAATTTGTGTCAGCACGGAGCATGTGTATAATATCAATGGAAAGCACTGCACACTCAACGTTATCTTCGCCAATTGATATAAGTTGGAGCACACCATCAGCGTACTCACTATAAATTGAATAGCTATAATAATTTTGAACTTTTCGTTCACCATTAATGCAAATCTACAAAATAAAAATATTTCAAAAATTGATTTAAAAGCACGCATAAATTTTTATTTTAAAAATATTATTTAAAATATAGATATTACATTGTCTATCTTAAATATAAAAATAATTAATAACAAGCTCTTATATATTATTAGCACTCAATATTTATACGCAAAATTATTCAAAGAAACGCGACATACAACAAATTTTTAATTTTTTAAATATTTTTTTCACCAATTCACAATCTGCAGAATTATTAAAGAAACTAACTTAAATATACAGTCGTGCTGACGTGCACATTCACGCAGATTGTTTTGGCCGAGGGAGATCTTTTTCAGCCGGCACTCCAGTATTTCGATCTGACAGCATACGTGCAATAATAAACCACAAATCAAACTGTCGCATGCTACGTTCACCATGGCGCCGACAATCCAGCATATTAATTGACGAGCGTATACGACACAGAGTACCACCTCAGATGTGTAGTTATACGGTGTCCATTCTCTGTACATTAAATTACCTTTCCGAAAATCCGTGAATAATGATGTTAACGCGATGCATGCACACGTCACCTCGACCAAAATCGTGTACCATAAAGTGTTGGTCCTATATATAATGGCTGAATGGTTTATTAAGAACATTTTTCTTTGAGAGAGAGAGAAGAGAGAGAGAGAGAGAGTGTGTGTGTGTGTGTGTGTGTGTGTGTGTGTGTGTGTGTGTGTGTGTGTGTATGTGTGTGTTTTATACTTACTGTATTGTTTTGTCGAATTTGTGGCGGATTTCTATTTCGTCAGCCTCCAATGGGATAAATGGTTTCCGGGTAAGGATATTGGTTAATATTCCTATACTTTTGCGATTTACCAAAAGACCGACTAATTTACAAAAAGATATGACCATGGCGAGCATAACATAGAAACTATCTGTAAAATCGTCGGTATTGTCGACATTCAGAATGATATCCATAAGTTGAGACAGCATAACGGTGAACAGTATCAATATTACAAAAGCCGTATATACGTTATACACAGTACGTTTACATAATGATGTCCAAGAATTCGGTGGCCAACATCCCACAACCGTAAGAATTTTTAATGTAAATTTAAGAACTTGCATTTTTCGTGTTCTTAATCTCACTTTCGTGAGAACCACAACGTTAATAACGTTATATTAAATTATTTCTGTTATTGTAATTTATGTAAATTGTATAATAAAGTATATTAAAGTTTTCTTTAATTAATTAATAATAATATTAAACGTAAATATTAATAAATTAAATTGTCCTCACAAAATATTAACTGTTGATTAATTATTATATACATATAGCACACTCTTCCGACATAGATATCTGTTTAATATAAATAATATAATACAATATGATACACACAGAGAAGATTCCACGCATATCATATGTAAATATAGTCAATTTTGCAGTATCAAGCCACAATCCGCCCATGAGCAGCAAGTGCGAGGATTAAAAGTTCAGAGTTTCTTGTAATGCGTAAAATACGAAAGTCATTCTCTCTATCAATAGCACCGTAAACCAACTTTACGAAATTCCATGCGACAAACCTCAGAATGTCTATAGTCGCACGTGATATGACTTCATGACTATATGAACACTGTTATATTCTAGTTTCCCCTCCATGTTCGGTAGCTATATAATTATCGTAATACCAAACTCGCAATATTATTCCCCATTTTCTTGTAGCGGTTCGCATAGACAATCATTTTCAAATACAAACTTTATACATTTATGACAACCACGTAATATAATCGATACATTTAAATGCAGTGGGGAAAATATAAGAAAGCAATAAGAAGGTTGTAGGAACTTAATAAATTATGGGTTGCATTTTACCTTTATAAAATCATAATATAAGTAACCCACCAATTTACTTAGGAAATATTTATCAGTATCGCTAGCGCTATGTCTTTGCTACTCGTCTAAAATTCTAATGTTTAATTCCGTTCTTGGTATTGATTTGAACAGTCATAATCTCTGACAAAATATATAATATTAAAAAAACTTTTTACAAGTGCACGTGCATATACATACATATACTATATACAATACGTATATACATATATATACAGCATTATTAGGTATTTATTATATATGTTACCGTTAAAATCCATCAAAACCCGAATTTACTGGTAAATTCTAGTTTTAACTAATCCCTCTCGGTAATTCGCGTTCTAACGGAAAGAATTTAGTTAAAACTAGAATTGACTGAGTGCTTTAGTACATTCGCGTTTTAACTGAAATAATTCAGTTAAAACTATAGAATTGACCGACCGTTTTAGTAAATTCGCGTTCTAACTAAAAATAATTTAGTTAAGGAGGGTGGTTGCTCAAATCAAAATGATAAGAATTAGTTCAAATTTATGGAGAATATTCGTCTATGGGAATCTGTCGTCTACACCAAAATTGAAGACAATTGTCTACATGGTTGTCGAGTAATTAATTATTGAATTATTCATTTTTGCTATGTCGCCCGTATATAAGAGTATATCAAAATGATAAGAATTAGTTAAAATTTATAGAGGATATTCGGCTATGGAAATCTGTCATTCATGCCAAAGTTAAAGACAATTGTCTGCATGGTTGTCAAGTTATTAATTATTGAAGTTATAAACTTCAATAATTAATAACTCAACAACCATGCAGACAATTGTCTTCAACTTTGGCATGGACGACTTATTCCCATAGACGAATATCCTCCATAAATTTGAACTAATTCTTATCATTTTTTTTAGCTGATTTGAGCAACCACTTGAAGATAATTGTATGCATGGTTGTCAAGTAATTAATTATTGAAATTATACTCTTATACATAGGGCGAAACATTATACATAACTTATACATAGCAAAAATATTAAAAGTGCAAGCAACGCGTAAAACGAGCAATGCGAAGACACCTCTAAATTTTCCCCTCTTGCCGCGCCGCCTGCCGCTCAGCGGGACACTAGCCAACCTCCTTAAAACTAGAATTGACTGATTGCTCTTAGTGAATTCGCGTTCTAACGTGTTGGCGTGTTACCGTCAAAACCCGAATTCCGTAAATACCCGTTTTAATTATTCAAAACTAGGTTTATTGAAGGTCTCTCGTAATAAACGGGAAGTAATGGACCCCGTTTTAACTTACAAAAAGCATATACATGGAAGGGAGATGCAGAGAGAAACACGCGTATGCTTTGTAAGTTAAAGCGTGGTTTATCCTGTACAGGGGGTTGCAGGGAGGCTTTACCCCCCTGCCCACGCTTGAAGCAAAGTCGACTTCACATTTAGGCCCACCAAAGGCGGGCCCTAGGGGGGGGGGGGGGGTTTCTAGCACTTCATGAAATGTCTAGACACATTGGACACATGCTGTAATTCAATCTTTAAATTAAAAATTACCATACACACACACACATGCGGGGGGTGCAAGGGGGGCCTTCGGCCCCCCTCCCGCACCCCCGCCGCCGGTTAGGCAGGGTGGACCTCGCTTTACAACTTAGCATGTACTTTGTAAGTTGTAAAGCAAGGTCCTGACCGGCGGAGGGGGTACGGGAGGGGGGCGGAGGCCCCCCTTGCATCCCCCCCGCATGTGTGTGTGTGTATGATAATTTTTTATTTGAAGATTGAATTACAGCATGTGTTCAATGTGTCTAGACACTTCATGAAGTGCTAAATTACCGCATATGGCTGCGACATATATACTTTAACATACCAAAGTAGGACATGCGTAGGATAACCTTACCAAACAATAATTAATACTGAAATGCATCAATGCATTTCGCTGAATACCATTTGCCTGACAGCGGTTTAGTCAAATATCATTTGCCTAGGAATATAGCATTTGATTATGAAAATAGTTCTTAAACACAAAAATAAACGGGCGAAAGCCATTTGACAAGGCAGATAGTCGAAAACTATTTTCCTAAACTAACTATTTGCCTACGACATATATACTATATAGCAATGTAAATTGAGGGATTTCGCGTTTTGACTGTAAGAGAAACACGTTAGATCGCGAATTTACTAAAGCGGTCGGTCAATTCTAGTTTTAAATAAATTATTTCAGTTAGAACGCGAATGTACTAAAGCACTCAGTCAATTCTAGTTTTAACTAAATTCTTTCAGTTGGAAGGCGAATTACCGAGCAAGCTTAGTTAAAACTAAAATTTACCAGTAAATTTGGGTTTTGACGGATTTCGGGTTTTAACTGTAACATATGTATTAAAAAGTCCATTTTTTAATTTTTACTGTCCCTAATACCTTGGATAAGAATTTATTAAATAAATAGTTATAATAGGACGCATTGTAAGCAGTTGCTATTTATTTGTTCACAGATGTAATACTAACTGTGATGCAAACTTCTACAGATATTAATGATATTAACTATCAACAACAAGATGATATATTAGAAAACATTTTAGTAATCTCAATTTTATTTATACTTTACTCATAATTTCTATACTTGTTTTAATATGTTATAAGTTGAATATGACTGTTAACAGTGCTTTTAATAGTGCTTTCAAGTGATTAATCGCTAGCCAAAAAATCACTTACAAAATACCTCATACATTTCATACTAAAAAAGTAAAAGTAACAGAACACACCTTTATAGAAATTTAATACTGCAGTATTAAATTTTTATACTTCACATATTACACATAAATTCATTTGCTTCTTAATATTTTAAATATATGTTTTTATTGAAAATGGATATGGAGAATCGGGTTTCTCATAAGAGTCTCTTATAAAATGTGGAATTTTGATAATAATTTACGCAAAAATAGACTGGTAAGAAAATCTGAAAAAAATCACATGCAACCGTTATTTGTAAAGAAACTTCTATTATAAATTTCATGCCATTCTTATCATTTTGCATTATCCTTAAAGCCTCCTTAAAAATTACAAATTATATCTAATAATAAAAGAAAAACGTGTGTATTAATCAATTATTATTCATTTATTTATTAACTCTATATAACAAATAACAGGAAATTTAAATAATTAGCATTAATTACACAGGTAGATTAATTAGAAAATATAGCTCTCTAGCTTCTATTTGAATTATGTTTGTGTTTGTTGAAGTATATTATAAGCCGAATATGATGTTCTAAGTAACTGTAACAAAGATGTAAATCGTTTTCGAATTGATTTTGTAATTGCTAATTTCGTAAAATATTGAATAATATTGCCGAATGATAGTATATCTGTAATACATAATTACTACAACCTCCAAAAACTTTATGGAAATTAGTTTTTATATAGAACGGACAGAGTTTTTTTGATAATATAACATAATTTAACAAATTAATCAACTTTTGCTATGTGTATATCATTAAATTTTTAATACGGAAATTATAAAAATTGATGTCCATTATATATTTAAAAGAAATATTTTTGTTAATTAGTTATTCATTATTTAGTGACAATAGACTTGTTATACTCACGCCTACAAAAGAATCGAGATTCATAGTAAGAATGTACGCGGTAGAAAATTCAATGGGTGTTAATGAACGATTCATAATTATTA
Organism: Leptothorax acervorum; assembly: GCA_035220615.1. Lineage (NCBI taxonomy): Eukaryota > Metazoa > Arthropoda > Insecta > Hymenoptera > Formicidae > Leptothorax > Leptothorax acervorum. The sequence goes on from JASTWQ010000005.1 coordinate 104,063, forward strand.
ATAAATTCTGTTTTCTGCTTTGCTTCATTGTCAGCCATCCCATTCCAAAGATATTAGCGGCGAGTTGAACACTCTGTAAAAAACATAACACGTACATGAATTAAAAAATTTTACAAGATTCTCTCTCGAGAAGAAATCGTAACTAATGTTTTTTTATTTTGATTATATTAGCGTATATTGCTAAGTTCGTGACAGTTGCTCGTATAATAAACTAAGAATTTTACATCTAATAAGTATACATATATTTTATGTCGCGTAAGTATTTAATAAATAATATGATACATGTTTGAGCTTTTTGAAACGTGCACATAATTCGCACCTTTAACTTCACTTCGTTTCCATACCAGCAATAGATAAGAATTTGTGTCAGCATGGAGCATGTGTATAATATCAATGGAAAGCACTGAGCACTCAACGTCATCTTTGCCAATTGATATAAGTTGGAGCACACCACCAGCGTACTCACTATAAATTGAATGGCGATAATAACCTTGAATTTTTCATTCACCATTAATGCAAATCTACAAAATAAAAATATTTTAAAGAAAATGTATTAATTTTACAGAAAACATACTAATTTAAAAACATTTGCATACATTTTTATTTTAACGATATATTTTAAAATATATTATACGTCTATTTTAAATATAAAAATAATTAACAACAAGCTCTTATTATTAGCACTCAATACTTAAACTCAAAATTATTTTAAAAAACGCGACATATAACTAATTTTTAATTTTTTTAATATTTTTTTCACCAATTCATAATCTGCAGAATTATTAAAGAAACTAACTTAAATATACAGTCGTGCTGACGTACACATTCACGCAGATTGTCTTGGCCAGGGAAGATTTTCTTCAGCCGGCACTCCAGTATTTCGATCTGACAGCATACGTGCAATAATAAACCACAAATCAAACTGTCACATGCTACGTTCACCATGGAGCCGATAAGCGAGCATATTAATTGACGAGCGTATATGACACAGAATACCACCTCAGATGTGTAGTTATACGGTGTCCATTCTCTGTACGTTAAATTACCTTTCCGAAAATTTGTGAATAATGATGTCAACACGATGCATGCACACGTCGTCTCGATCAAAATCGCGTACCATAAAGTGTTAGTCCTATACAATGGCTGAGCGGTTTAATAAGAACATTTTTTTTTACACTGTTGTTTTGTACCATTTAATTAGTCTTCAAAAGTTTAAATTTTTACGTTCTTAGAAATACAGAGAGAGAGGGAGAGTTTCTATACTTACTGTATTGCTTTGTCGAATTTGTGGCGAATTTCTATTTCGTCAGCCTCCAATGGGATAAATGGTTTTCGGGTAAGAATACTGGTTAATATTCTTATATTTTTGCGATTTACCAAAAGACCGACTATTTTACAAAAAGAAATGACCATGGCGAGCATGACATAGAAAGTATCTGTAAAATCGTCGGTATTGTCGACATTTAAAATGATATCCATAAGTTGAGACAGCATAAAGTTGGACAGCATCAATATTAATAAAGCTGTATATGCGTTATACACAGTACGTTTACACAATGTCCAAGAATTCGGTGGCCAACACCCCACAACCGTAAGAATTTTTAATGTAAATTCAAGAACCTGCATTTTTTCGTGTTCTTAATCTCACTCTCAAAAATACCAAAACGTTAATAACGTTATATTAAATTCTTTCTGTTATTATAATTTATGTAAATTGTATAATAAAGTATATTAAAGTTTTCTTTAATTAATTAATTAATTAATAATAATATTAAACGTAAATATTAATAAATTAAATTGTCCTCACAAAATATTAACTGTTGATTGATTATTATATATAACACACTCTTCTGACATAGATATCTGTTTAATATAAATAATATAATACAATAATACACACAGAGAAGATTCCACGTATCCTATGTAAATATAATTAATTTTGCAGTATTAAGCCACAATCCGCCTATATGAGTAGTAGGTGTAAGGATTAAAAAGTTCAAAGGTTCTTCGTATGCGACAAACCTCAGAATGTCTATAGTCGCATAATATGACTTTCTAACTATATGACCACTGCTATATTCTAGTTTCCCCTCCATGTTCGGTAGCTATATAATTATCGTAATACCAAACTCGCAATATTATTCCCCATTTTCTTGTAGCGGTTCGCATTGACAATCGTTTTCAAATGCAAACTTTATACATTTACAACAACCATGTAATATAATGATATATTTAAATACAGTGGGGAAATATAAGAAGATAGAAACTTAATAAATTATGGATTGCATTTTACCTTTATAAAATCATAATATAAGTAACCCACCAATTTACTTAAGAAATATTTATCAGTATCGCTAGCTCTATGTCTTTGCTATTCGTCTAAAATTCTAATGTTCAATTCCTTTTCTGGTATTGATTTGAACAGATAATCTCTTACAAAATATATAATATAGAAAAAGTTTATAAGTGCACGTGCATATATGTATATACTATTGTATAGTGTATACAATACGTATATATACAGGGTGTATCAGAGCGCCCGTATCAGGCATTTTGTATGAAAACTATGCATTTTAGAGAAAAATGTTTCAGACAAAAGTCGTATGGTTTCAAGGGGGACATAAGATGGTGGTACTGATTTGACCTTGGATAGTCGTTTGAAGCTTACGTGAACGTCACTTTCAATTTCTTAAATGGAACCCCCCATATTGTGGTATATCCTTTGAAAGGGCATAAAATAAGAAAAATTTTGGCTCAAGTTAGAGGTCGTTACCCGTTGACCCGTTCGGGAGTAAAAAATTGGCTTTTTCCAACTTTGACTCTAAATAACTCCTGAACGGATCAACTTATCGACCTCTAACTTGCGCCAAAATTTTTCTTATTTTATGCCCTTTCAAACGATATAGGTACTACAATATGGGGGGTTTCACTTAAAATTTTTTCCTGATACGGGTGCTCTGATACACCCTGTATATACAGCATTATTAGGTAAGGCCATTTTTTTAATTTTTACTTTTCCTAATACATTGGATAAGAATTTATTAAATAAATAATTACAATAGGACGCATTGTTAGCAGTTGCCGTTTATTTGTTCACTGATGTAATACTAGCTGTGATGCAAACTTCTACAGATATTAATGACTATCAACAACAGGATGATATATTGGAAAACATTTTAGTAATCTCAATTTTATTTATACTTTATACTTATAATTTCTATACTTGTTTTAGTATGTTATAAGCTGAATATGACGTCTTAAGTAACTGCAACAAATATATACAAAGTTTATATTTTATTTCACCATCCTTATTACATTTATCTAATATTCTTTGTTAAACATTGCTATTATTGCAATATTTACAGATACTTTACAACAATTTTGCAATTTTTTTATAAATTGTTTATTCTCTTACTTGCTAAAGCTAAACAAAACAGTCAAAAACAAAAAATTATTGTCAATAGCACCAATAAGATATATTATTATAAAATACATAAATTATTAAATTGCAAATTAATTTTTTTACAAACCCCAACAAAAGAATCGAGATTCATAGACAGAACATAAGCGCTGGTAAATTCTATTGGTACGGCTGCACGAGTCATAATTATTAATAAACTTTCTTTGAGATTTTTGTCCATCGTTACCCAATCCATCGCGAAAACATTGTCGAGCAGTTGAATGCTCTATATTTCAAACCATATAGAAAATATTGTTAATCTTTCAGATTTAACAAACATGGTTATGCAAAAATCATGTATTATTATATAAATATATATATTTTTTAATTTAAAATTATATACTTATATTTTATTTTTTTAAATGCGCAAGAACTTGATTATGCGCACCTTTAACTTTACTTCATTTCCGTACCAACAATAGATGAAAATTTGTGTCAACATGCAGGACATGTACAATATTAAGGGAAGATAACTCGCATCTAAAGCTGTTGATTTAGTCATTTGATACAAATTGGAACATACCACCAAAGTACTCACTACAAATTGCATGGCTATAGTCATTTTGAATTTATTGTTTAATTTGAGTGCATACCTATAAAATGCATGTTTATAAATAACAACCGCCTTTTCAAAATTTATTAAGAAAAATTTAAAGTAGAAGATAAAAATATAACAATAATGTGCAAAAAAATATTATATAAAAATACTTCGAATCAAAACGGAATATGCAAATATATCTATAAAAAGTGTATTTTTTTATTAATGTGTTCTGTTACTATTACTTATTTAGTATAAAATGTATGAGATATTTTCAAAACAATAAGATAATACAACTAACTCCAATATACTGTCGTGGTGACGTACACAGTCACGAAGAGAATCATGATTATTCGATATTTTGCTTAATCGGCATTCTAAGATCTCGAACTGGCAGCAAATGTGCACTAGCAATCCGCAAATGAGACTATCACAGGCCACATTGACGAGCGATCCAGCCGTTAGGCTAATAAGTTGATGAGCATAGGTGAGACAAAATACAATGGTAGAGGAATAATAGTCATACGGTAACCATGCTCTATATGTTAGATTTCCTTTTCTGAACGCTGTGAATAAGGACGTTACGGTGATACAAACGCAAGTTGTTTCCACCAAAATAGCATAGCAGAATGTATTGATACTGCAAAATAACTGTAGAGATAATTACGCTCATTCGCGTTTAATAATACATCTTCGCATTATAATATTTTGCAATACATTATCAAAAACTATATTTGTAATAATTGTACTTACACATTGTACTGTATGTACTTGTAATAATTAGATATTATTATATAGGTACATATAATACTAGATATTTATAATTTTTGTATCAAAATATAAAATAAAAATCTACGGGGTGTTTTTTCTAGACATTATAATTAACTTATTCTCTAGAAAGTAATCTTTTTTGCTAGGCAGTAAAACTTACTATATGAGTCTATCGAATTTATATCGAATTCTCATTTCGTCCATCTCCAACGTTCTGTATGGTTCCTCAAGGAGTAAGTTTGTTAACATGTTAATGTTTTTCCGATTTACTAACAAACTGAGCATTTTAGAACACGAAACAACCGATGCCAATGTGGCATAGAAATTTTCGGTGAAATCTTCAGCATTGTCAACATTCCAAATAATGTCCAAAAATTGCGACACCAGAAAAGTGTACAATAATATAACCATAAAAACCGTATACGCGTCGTAAACTATGCGCAAGCAAAATGAGCATGACTGTGACCGCCAACATCCAACAATCGTCAGGATCTTGAAAGTCAATTGCAAGATACGCATTTTTTATTTCACGTTATATCTCTTTTTTATATCTGCTAATTTATCTAAATTTTTTCACACGTTATTTACACACTATTTGCACAATTAACCATACAAATAGAACTGATTGTGAAACGCTGGAAATCTCGAACGCAATTTTATTTACTACAATATTTCTAAAGTTTTGGCATCTTTATAATAAACTGAGAAACGACGAACAAGATATTATTTTTTGAACGACTGGTAATCATGGAACGTTCTTGGATCGTACAATTTTTTTTTTAAGATCCCATTGTCGATACAGTTATGTTATTATCATAATATCAGACTTGAATCATTGATCTTATAAATATATAATTTTGTATCGTACCGATATTATAGGTCTCTGAAAATGCTGACATTTGTAAGATAACATTATTTTTCAGTTGAAATGCCATGTAAGAAACAGAAGAGTATAAATACTGTCGACTGTTTTATAGTCTTCATAAATTTTAAAGAAGGTAATGCAATTATATTACTTCCCTTCAGTTCAAAACTATTTTATTTCTTATGATCATTCTGCGTGTTATTGAATATCATAGTTGCCGTATATAATTCTGTCTCCGTATTGATTTTAGGCACTGCAATTTCTCATTCCCACGTTACAAACAGAAAATGTTAAAATTATACTATATTACGCTTGTGAAGTGTGTTACAGAAGGTAGAATAGGCAAGAAAATAAAAAATGTAAAATACAGATATAAAACAAATGTTAATAAATGTAAGAAAAAAAGAAAAATATGCAATAGAATAAATAACATTTTTCAATAATTCTTTTTATAATTTTTATAACGTGATATGTTAAATATAATAATAAATTAGGTGAAAGTACCTAATGCAAATTATTAACATTAATTGCAAATATATTTATATATAGGTACCTATGTATGTATATTTTTTTTCTTTATTTCTTGCCTCTTCTCAGTGATATTATGATATGAAGCCACCGATTATTCACAGAATTACACCTGCATATTTTGCAGTAAGTTGTAAGTGGAATAAGATTAGTGTATAGACAATCTTAGTCTCTATCTAAAATTGTTCAGTTATTAATAAATTTGTAGCTAATTTCGTCAATATTAATAATAAATGTATTAAATAACATTAAATAAATGTAGTGCTGAATGTATATTATAACAAATAATAATTTTAAAAAAGTGATTACTTTACGAGATATTTCATATTTTATATTAAAAATATTATTATAAAATTTGAAATATCTCGGGAAATTCTTAACGAAAAGAAGCTTTATTTAGTGTTTTGAAAACGTCTCGACAAGGGCTACAAGAATATGCAATAAAAAAATAGGAAGTCCAATTGAAAAGTTTAAAGTGGCCTTGAATTGTTCTTAACGACGCCACCTTAAGTCAAAGTAATAATGTCAGTAAATACATTTTTTTAAACCCTGCAACTTTTGTATAAAACATTTTTTTTTTCTAAAATGCGTAGTTTCCAAGGTATTTGGGGGTTTTTATATCACCTACTTTTTAGACGCTCTGTATATACTATGTGTATATACAGGATGCCAGGTAATAAGCGGACCACTTCTCGTAGGCAAAGAGAGCGGATTAAACTAAAACAAAAAATCTTTTACCGTATTGTAAGTTTCTCAATAATTAATGAGAAATTAATAAAGATAAGCGAATCTCAGTATGCGTCCGAGCGATTTGACGAAGAGTAGTTTACGTATGCTATGCGCGTAGCAAAATATTGGAAGGGGAGCTTTATAAACAATGATGGCTATATATATGCACAAATGTCACTCATATATAGTTACTAACGTTTGTTACTAACATAGTGTTTCTCCCAATGCCTCGCCGCGTGCCTAATAGCAACATAAACGTTGGGCTGCTCCTTTTCGTCAAATCGCATGGACGCATCTTGATTCGTGTATCTTTATTAATTATAATTTCTCATTAATTATTAAGATACTTACGAAACGACAAAAGACTTTTCGATTCAGTTTTATCCTCTAGCTGTCAACGATTAGCAGTAATCCGCTTATTATCTGACATCCTGTATGTATAAGATACTACAATGGTATTTGCAAGGAAATGACACAATAAACAAAATTGTATTAGGCATGCAGTGTATTACCGTTTATATCACGCTATTTATTTAATTTTATAGAGATTTAACCTCTATAAACAAACTTATATAACTTTTAACTAACCGCCAAATGTGTAAGTCACTAAAGTTCTCTGCTTACAAGAATTTCATTGATTAATCAATTTAGATCCCAGTTACATCCGGCATCCAATGAAAGAACGAGTAGACAACATAGGATTCACTTACAATCAAAGATCATGTTGACCAAAAATACTTTTATTTATTAACAGAACAATTACTGGTAATTATACACATTAAACCAAGCTTGTTTAATAAGAAGTCTATAGCCAAAAGTTGATAAGCTAATATATTGTAGTTGTGGAGATCTTCGATAACAACCGATCAGACCTCGGTGAAACGCATATTCCCTCCAAATTTTCGCCAACCGACGGTTGGCAGCAGTCGGGAGGGTCCGGAGTAATAATTACGCAAGTATAGTTTAATTAGAAAATATAGCTTTCTGTAGCTTCTACACACTACCTTCCATTTGAATTATGTTTGTGTTTTTTGTAGTATATTATAAGCCGAATATGATGTTCTAAGTAACTGTAACAAAGATGTAAATCGTTTTCGAATTGATTTTGTAATTGCTAATTTCGCAAAATATTAAATAATATTGCCGAATGATAGAATATGTGTAATATATAACTACTACAACCGTCAAAAACTTTAAAGAAAATAGTTTTTATATATGTAGAAAGAACACCGTTCTTATGATAGTATAACATAATTTACCAAATTGATCAAACTTTGCTATGTGCATATAATTAATTTTTTAATATGAAAATTATAAAAATTGTTATTTATTATTTTTACAATAAATATTTTTGTTAATTAGTTATTAATTATTTAGTGGCAATAGACTTGTTATACTCACGCCTACAAAAGAATCGAGATTCATAGTAAGAATGTACGCGCTAGAAAATTCAATGGGTGTTAATGAACGATTCATAATTATTAATAAATTCTGTATTCTGCTTTGCTTCATTGTCAGCCATCCCATTCCAAAGATATTAGCGGCGAGTTGGACAATCTGTAACAAACATAACACGTACATAAATAAAAAAATTATACAAAGTTCTCTCTTGAGAGGAATAAATTGTAACTAATGTTTTTTTGTTTCGATTATATCAGAATGTTGCTAACAATAAATGACAGTTGCTTGTAATAGACTAAGAATTTTACAATTTTATTTTCTAGTAAGTATTTAATGTCGCATAAGTATTTAATAAATTATATGATACATGTACAAGCTTTTCGAAATATACACATAATTCGCACCTTTAGCTTCACTTCGTTTCCATACCAGCAATAGATAAGAATTTGTGTCAGCATGGCGCATGTGTATAATATCAATGGAAAGCACTGTGCACTCAACGTTATCTTCGCTAATTGATATAAGTTGGAGCACACCACCAGCGTACTTACTACAAATTGAATGGCAATAATAACCTTGAATTTTTCGTTTACCATTAATGCAAATCTATAAAATAAAAATATTTTAAAGAAAATGTTTTAATTTGTAAAACACGCATAAATTTTTATTTTAAAGATATTTTTTTAAATATATTATATGTCTATTTTAAGTATAAAATAATTAATAACAAGCTTTTATTATTAACACTCAATACTTATATGCAAAATTATTTTAAAAAACGCGACATCTAACTAATTTATAATTTTCCAAATATTTTTACACCAACTCATAATCTGCAGAATTATTAAAGAAACTAACTTAAATATACAGTCGTGCTGACGTACACATTCACGCAGATTGTTTTGTCCGAGGGAGATTTTCTTCAGTCTGCACTCCAGTATTTCGATCTGACAGCATACATGCAATAATAGACCACAAATCAAACTGTCGCATGCTACGTTCACCATGGAGCCGATAATCGAGCATATTAATTGACGAGCGTATATGACACAGAATACCACCTCAGATGTGTAATTATATGGTGTCCATTCTCGGTACGTTAAATTACCTTTCCGAAAATCCGTGAATAATGATATCAACGCGGTGCATGTACACGTCGTCTCGACCAAAATTGTGTACCATAAAGTGTTGGTCCTATATAACGGCTGAGCAGTTTATTAAGAACATTTTTCTTTGCATTGTTGTTTTGTACAATTTAACTATAGTCTTGAAGATTTTAATCATTTTTGCGTTCTTAGAAAAATATTATAAATAAATAGAGACAGAGACAGAGAGAGAGACAGAGAGAGAGAGAGAGAGAGAAAGAGAGAAAGAGAGAGAGAAAAAGTTTTCATACTTACTGTATTGTTTTGTCGAATTTATGGCGGATTTCTATTTCGTCAGCCTCCAATGGAATAAATGGTTTCCGGGTAAGGATATTGGTTAATATTCCTATATTTTTACGATTCACCAAAAGAACGACTATTTTACAACAAGAAATGACCATGGCGAGCATGAAATAGAAAGTATCTGTAAAATCGTCGGTATTGTCGACATTCAGAATGATATCCATAAGTTGAGACAGCATAAAGGTGAACAGCAACAATGTTAGGAAAATCGTATATACGTTATACACAGTTCGTTTACACAATGATGTCCAAGAATTCGGTGGCCAACATCCCACAACCGTAAGAATTTTTAATGTAAATTCAAGAACCTGCATTTTTCGTGTTTTTAATCTCACTTCCGAAAATATCAAAACGTTAATAACGTTATATTAAATTATTTCTGTTATTGTAATTTATGTAAATTTTTTGATAAAATATATTAACGTTTTCTTTAATAATTAATAATAATATTAAATGTAAATGTTAATAAAATAAACTGTCCTCACAAAATATTAATTGTCGATTAATTATTATATATAGCACGCTCTTCCGACACTCATATAGATATCTATTTAATATAAATAATATAATACAATGATACAGAGAAGATTCCACGCGCGTATCATATGTAAATATAATCAATTTTGCAGTATCAAGTCGCACAATCTGCCTATGAGTAATAAGTGCGAGTATTAATTTAGAGTTTCTTCATATGTGTAAAATAACGAAAGTTATTGTCTCTATCAATAGCACCGTGAATCAGCTTTACGAAATTTTATGCGACAAACCTCAGAATGTCTATAGTTATATGACTTTCTGACTATATGAACACTGCTATATTCTAGTTTCCCCTTCATGTTCGGTAGCTATATAATTATCGTAATGTCAAACTCGCAATATTATTCCCCATTTTCATGTAGCAGTTCGCATAGACAATCATTTTCAAATGAAACGTTTACAAATCGCACAATTTTTCCTTTAAGATCTCATTGTCGATATAATTATGTTATTATCATAATATCGGACTTCAATCATTGTTCCTATACAATCCTATAAATATATTCGTTTCGTTTCGATATTATAGGTCTCTGAAAATGCTGACATTTGTAAGATAACATTGTTTTTAGTTAAAATGCCATGTAAGAAGCAGAAGAATATAAATACTGTCGACTGTTTCATAGCCTTCATAAATTTTAAAGAAGGTAATGCAATTATATTACTTCTCTTCAGTTCAAAACTATTTTATTTCTTATGATCATTCTGCGTGTTATTGAATATCATAGTTGCCGTATATAATTCTGTCTCCGTATTGATTTTAGGCACTGCAATTTCTGATTCCCACGTTACAAACAGAAAATGTTAAAATCATGTTACGCTTGCGAAGTGTGTCACAGAAGGCAGAATAAGTAAAAAAGTATAAAATGTAAAATGCAGATATAAAACAAATGTTAATAAATGTAAGAAAACAAGAAAAGTATGCAATAGAAAAAATAACATTTTTCAATAATTTTTTATTATTTTTATAACGTGATATGTTAAATATGATAAGTTAGGTGAAAGTAACTAATGCAAATTATTAACATTAATTGCAAATATTTTTATTGTATCATGTATATATATTTTTTTCTTTATTTCTTGCCTCTTCTCAGTGATATTATGATATGAGTAGCTTTTTAATTCCATCGATTATTCATAGAATTACACCCGCATATTTTGCAGTAAGTTGTAAGTGGAATAAGACGTCTTAAGTATCTAGAATTAGTGTATAGACAATCTTAGTCTCTATCTATATAAAATTGTTCAGTTATTAATAAATTTGCAGCTAATTTCGTCAATATTAATAATAAATACATTAAATTTTAAAATTAAATAAATATAGTACCTACTAAATTTGTGTGTATTATAAAAAATAATAATTCTAAATTTCCAATATTGTCCAAATTTTTTTAACACTCCATCGGTCGTAGTTGAAAGAGTTACGCTAATGGTCGAATGTATTTCTCAGAGATACTACCATGTTCTAAAGAAACTATTCTAGCATATTCTAATTAAACTATTATCATATTCTAATTAAATAAAAACTAACTATTTATTTTTAAATATCCATAGATAAATTCTTCTGACCACAGAAAGCAACTGTGCAAACCATAATTCAACATTAGAACTACCGGAGATTAAACTATATTTATTTTCACCGAAATCTTAGAAAAGAAAAGTGAAAAAGAGAAAATAAATTAATAAAATTAATCATCTAGGTAATTTCAATAAAAGTCAAGGAAAATTTCAGAAATCAAGATGTTTCAAAAATGAGTAATCAATTATTAAAAAATGTCAAATGAGTTATTTTGATCCTCTTAGTTTCTAACAGGCTTTGACTATAGCGCTATATCAAAGTTAGAAACTGTATCTCACAGATATATTGCAACCGACGAAGTGTTAATAAACAGAGTGCATAATTTTAATTTGTTAAATAATTGAAATTAAATTGAAAAAATTTGTTGGTAAATATTGTGTGTATTGTAACAATTAATAATTCTTTATCAAAATTTTATTAAAATTATCAAAATAATTTAATAATATAATACATCGATATATTATAATTTTTTTAATGTAAAACATATTTAAATATGTCTAAAATTAAAATTTGGTGAAATTAGCTTTAATAACATTTTGTACTAACACTCATGAAGGAATTAAGATTCATAGGAATAACATAAGCATAGGTAATCTGAATAGGCACAATTGTTCGCCTCATTATTATCATTAAAGACTTCTTTCTCTTTTCATCCAATGTCAGCCACTCCATTTCGAAAATATTATCAACTATTTGATGACTCTACTGAAATATGTAAAATGTATCCATACACAGCATTTGTGTAATAAACGTCGAAATATATTTATATTACTGATACCTTGTACCAATAACATAATATATTAAAATGCTTTAACAATATGTGCTGTTAGAATTTTGCAACCAAATATAGACTAATTAATAGATTTAGCATTTAATTAAAAGCACGTATACCTACCATATATACCTACTAAATCTCTATATTACCATACCTTTATCTTCAATTCGTTCCCATACCAACAATAGAAGAAGATTTGCGTTAACATACAAGATATATATAATGTCATTTCAATATGTTTGGCTTTTGTTGTTGCTTTATTTATTTGATAAAGGCTGAAGCATACCACCAATGTACTCATTATAAATTGGATAGTAATAATCATTCTAAATTTCGTATTTACAATAGACGCAAGTCTAGAATTTAACAATTTTGTTTGTATAATTTAATATTTTAATAAAATAAACTTGATATAAACAATATTATTTTAAAAAGTATACGATAATAATTCTTATTATACATATTAAAATTTGTAAAATTGGCAAAATTGTGTAAAGCTTAACCTGAAGATGTGATAATGATGACGTACGCAATCGCGAACAACGTCTGAATAAGATATAATTTTTCTCAAACGATAAGTTAAAATCTCAATTTGACAGCAAATATGTACTAATAATCCACAGATGAGAGTATCGAAGCCAACATTTAAGAATGCTGCAAAAGCCAAACTTATCAGTTGATGAGTGTACATCAGATAGAATAGTAACGTTGATGAGTAATCAAACGGCAACCATGCCCGGTATGTCAATTTTCGATTTCTGAAGCTTATAGATAAAGAAGATAACACGATACACGATAATGTTAACGTTCCCAAATATACAAAGCGCCAAGTATTAATTCTAAAATAATTATAAAATGTTTGTCAAATATAGAATAAATTTCCTAGATTTTACATAAATTTTTTTATTTAAATCATTATTTTCATTAACTCATTAAGTCTTATTAAGAAGCCCTTGCACGTTTTAAATCCTTTTGTAATTCGGCTTCTAATCAAAATTTTTAGACTGCATTTGTTATTTAAGAGTAAAAAGTGCTACTTTTTCCGAAAACCTAGTTGGCGATGAGGTAAGATATCCAAGAAAAGAATTAAAGGATTGAAATTAGATGTAAGTAGTTAAACTTCGCCTATATAGTGGCAAATATTTAACTGAAAAATATTCAATAATTGATTTTCTTTACCATTTTAAGTAGAAATTTTTATTATAATTCACCCAAATAATAATCATATAGATTTATTCTACTTAAGAAGGTAAATGGAATCATTTATAAGTTAAATATTTGTCAGTAAAATGGCAGGGATTACACTTACATCTTTTAAGTACCTTTATTTTCAACTTTTATATCTTATTTTCAGATATTTTACTTCTCCACAAAATTTTTAAAAGCAGTTACTCTTTTTATCTCTATAAATACCATTGCGGTCTAAAAATTTTGATTAGAACCCGAGATACAAAAATTTAATACGGAAAAGCGCTGGGCTTGTTAGACCTTCATGGATTAAATAAAAAAGCAATTTATTATTATAACTCTTGAGTATGTTCTCTTGCATGTTCTTATTTACCATAAGTTAATTATATTACAAATTTAAATAAAAAAAGAAATTTTTACGTAAAAATCAAGATATGAAAAGTAACGCAAAATAATATTTAATAGCTTTATTAATATTAAGTAATAATACAACATATTATGATATTATTGATGTTTTTTAATACTTACTGTATGTTTTTATCGAATTTATAGAGAATGTTTATTTCAGTCGTTCTCAACGGTCTACATGGATCCTCCATCAATATGTCGATCAGCATGATAATGTTTTTGCGATTGGTAAGCATAATGAACGATTTACAGCAAGAAATAAGCATGCAAATTAGTACAAAGAAATTATCGGAAAAATCGTCGGCATTGTCCACTGTTAGGATTACGTCCATCAATTGTGATAGCATAAAAGTATACATTAATAAAACTATTACACTTGCATACATGTAGTATGCTATGCGTTTATGCAACGATGACCAAGAATCTGGTCGCCAACATCCACATATCGTTAAAAGTTGAAAAGTAAACTTAAGTATGCGCATTTTTTAAAAGATTATTTTGTTTAATATCATCTGCAAAGCACACAATACATGTAATTGTTTATGCAAACTTTGTGTAACGTACATTGTTATTAATTAAACATATCTTCAAAGTATTTGCAATTTTATCAAGTAAAAAATGCTTCTATTTCTATTATATAGGAGTGTAATAGATATTATTTAATTTTTTCATTGGACACAAACTATTTGTATATGACATTTATAACCAATAAAGCTCTCTGATTAATATATCAATTATAAGTAAACAATGTGGTAATTGCCTTGAAAAATAAATCAAATTATTATTATGAAAAAGAAATATTTTAAGCAATCACAACCGAAGTATAGTAAACATCAAAATCTTTAGACTGACTGGCAAAAGTCGACGGTCTATAGCTTCGCTATGGATCGAATTTCTTAGATGTAGACATCCACATGTTTACTGCAAACAGATGTGTGTCCATATTTCTACCCTTCGCAGTTGGTAACTTCATTATTCATTTTATAACGTATCCCTCGCAATGTACATATATACGTTGTACCTCGTGAAATAATATTTTTATGAGTGGACATGCAACGTACGTATATACACCAGTAACAAAAGTCACATACATTACGGTGACATAGTGTAATGATACCTTTAAATGCAATAACGTTTTTCAGAGGCGGAGTAAAGGAAATACGCGCGAAACAGAATTGTGAAATATTGAACAGGAAATTGTATCTTTATTTAATATTGGTTTACGTTATAATTCTACGATATTTAAGCTTTATAGATATTTAAATTTTATATGAAATTTTAATCTTTCTATAGCTATGATACAACTGCTACTTTTTAGAATACTTGTGCTAGTGGCGAATTACCGTTCAATTTGCGGCATGCTTCTTTGGGTGGCGAGACCGTAGGAAATCGCGTTGCAAAATTTTCTGACAAACCAAGTCGGCGTGCAGTTTTTCTAACCAATGGTCATATCGGAATGACGATTAAAAATATAGCCTACAGTTATTGTCGGATTAAAAGATTTCATTCTATAATTTAGTTATTTATTTTAATTATAATTTATTCATAATTCATTATTTTAAAAATCGCGTACCTTTAATTTCACCTCATTTCCATACCAGCAATAAAAAAGATTTGCCTCAGCATGCTGCAAATATATAATTCGCCAGCTAAACATACTTTAAATTCGTTGATTTGTTGTAGTTGACCTGGTTAATTGATATAAATTAAAGCACACCACCAATGTAGGTACTTACCATAAAATGAATACCAATAGTACCCCAAACTTTTCATTGATTGTGATAGCAAAGCTGCAATTAAATACAGTTTACTGTTTCAATATCTGCGAGTCAAAATGGCAGCTGCATTAACATCTTAATTAACACGGTAATACTAATATTTTTGTAACATTACATATGTAATATATTTGTAACAGTATTATAAATAAAACCTTAAAAATATGAATATGTTGCAATATGCATTCATAAAGAATATCTCTTGCACAAAATCTCACTTATTGCAATATATTTCCAAAAACTTTGGCATTTTTTAGTAAACTAGGAAATGACGAACAAGACATTTTTTTGAACGACTGGCAATCGTATAAGAACGTTTATAAACCGCTTTTTCTTTGAAATCTGCATATTGTCTACACAGTTATTTTATTATCAATAATATCGAACTTGAATCTCATTGATTCTATAAATATATTTTTATCGTACCGGTATTGTAGGTCTTTAGAAATATACACAGTCTTTATATTCTGACATTTGTAACATATACCTACATCGTTTATAGTTAGAAGTGATATGTAAAAAACGGAAGAATATGAATATTGTTGACTCTCTATTTTATCGTCTTTATAATAGATTTTTAAATAAAGGTAATACAAATATATTACTCTTTAGTTTAAAAATATTTTATTTATTATAACCATTCTGCGTGTTATTGAATTATATATATAGTTGCTGTATATGATTTTTCTTCCGTATTGATTTCAAGCACTGTAATTTCTGATTCCCTCGTTACAAACAGAAGATTTTAAAATTATGTTACACTAGCTTAAATTACCCGGCGTTGCCCAAGATTCTTATATTTGGAATATTAGCCTTATTATTAGAAAGGCAGAATAAACAAAAAAGTATAAAACGTAAAATATAGATTCAAAATAAAAATTATAATAAATGTAAAAAAGTAAGAAAAATAGAATAAATAACACTTTTCGATAATCTCTTTCTATTACTTTAATAACGTGACACGCTAAATATGATATGTTAGGTGAAAGTAACTAGTACTAATTATTAATTGCAAATATATATTATGTTTTCTTCTTCTTCTTCTTTTCTTGCTTGTTCTCAGATTTAGTATTATGATATGATAACACTTTAATTCCATCAATCTTTTATGGGATTACACTCGCGTACTTTGCAGTAAGTTGTAAGTAGAATAAGACATCTTAAGTATCTAGAATTAGTAAACAAACAATCTTAATCTCTATTTAAATATGTTCAGTAATTAATAAATTTGCAGCTAATTTTGTCAATAATAATATTGCATACATTAAATACATATAGTGCTGAATTTGTTTATATTATTCCAAATAATAATTCTAAATAACAATTTTTTTTAAAGTTCCAATATTTTCCAAATTTATTTACTAAAGAGCATGCATAATTCTAATTTATTAATCAATTAAAATTAAATTGACAAAATTTGTTTAAATTTGTCAAAATGTTTTAATAATATAATAAATCAAAATATTATAAATTCTTCTTTAAATGTAAAAACATATTTTAATATATATAAAACTATAATTTGGCGAAATTAGCTTTATAACATCTATACTAACACTCAAGAAGGAATCAAGATTCATGGGAATAATATGAGCACAAGTAATTTGAATAGGCACAATCGCTCGCTTCATTATTATCATTAAAGATATCTTTCCATTTTTATCCAATGTCGGCCATTCTATTTTGAAAATATCGTCAGTCATTTGATAACTCTACTGAAATATGTAAAATGTATCTATAAATCGCATTTGTGTAAGAAACAAAATATATTTATGTTACTGATACCTCGTAAATATTGAAATGCTTTAAGGGGATCCTAAAGCCGTCTGTATTACCGACTAAATTCTATATCTGTCTTTGTATAGACAAGAAGATAGACAAGGATAGACAAGGTTATAGGTTATATAACCTTTCAAAGGTTATATAACCTTTCACTAAATTTTTTTGTTAGATGTCTGAGCCTAATTCTGAGAACGGTATAATGTTATTTCTTTATGTTATACGCTGGGCCCTTGAGTCTCATTTTGTACCAACAAATTGTAGAATTTTTATATAAAGCAAATGTTGTCATAAATTGACGTTTCAAGTACGTAACGAAAATCTGCATTTCTGAAATTATTTTCGTTCTCGGCATAAAATCGTTCGACGGGCCCAACATTAGTGCACATACTTTAACTTTGGAAAAGAATTTTGCATTCTGTAAAGCCAATAAAAAGATCAGTGCTTTAAAAGAAAATTGGTAATATAGAAATTACAGGCGGGTTTAGGATCCCCTTAACAATATATGTACTGTTGGGATTTTGCAACTAAATATAGACTGAATAGATTTAGCATTTAATTCAAAGCATCTATACTTACCATACCAGTTAAAAAAATGTCTATTATTACCATACCTTTATCTTTAATTCGTTCCCATACCAACAATAGAAGAAGTTTTGAATTAAAATACAAGCCATATATAATATCATTTCAATATGTTTGACTGTCGTTGTTGTTATACTTATTTGATAAAGACAGAAGCATACCATCATTGTATTTAATATAAATTGGATCAAAATAGTTAGTCCAAACTTTTCATTTACAATAAATGCAAGTCTAGAATTTAACAATTTTGTTCGTATAATTATAACATATTTTAATAAAATAAACTTGATTAGAACAATATTATATTCAGATGTATATGATAATAATTTGAATAAAAATTTGTAAAATTGACAAAATTGTAAAACTTAACCTGATGATATGATAATGATGACGTACGCAATTGCGAAGAACGTCTGAGTAAGATACAATTTTTCTCAAACGATAAGTTAAGATCTCAATTTGACAGCAAATATGGGTTAATAATCCACAGATGAGACTATCGCAACCAATACTAACGACTGTTCCGACAATCATACATATCATTTGATGAGTGTACATTAGATCGAACAGTAATGTTGATGAATAATCAAATGGTAACCATGCTCTGTACGTTAATTTTCTATTTCTGAAGTTTGTGGATAAAGAAGATAACACAATACATAATAATGTTCCAGCTGTCAAATATATAAAGCGCCAAACAATAATTCTAAAATAATTGTAAAATGTTCTTTATCTATTTATCTATTTATTTATTTGTTTATTTATTTATTTGTTACGCTTTTAAATCATTGTAACTCCGGTCATAATATTAAAACACATTTGGTAGATAAAGGTAAAAGGAGTTGCTCTTTCCGAAAATGTAGTCTGCATTGGGGTATTTATCCAAAAAAATACAAGGATTGAAATTATCTGTGAATAAGTAAGAAACCTCGCCTACTTACTGACAAATATTTAACTAATAAATAATTTTGTCTACCTTTTAAAATAGAATTTGTATTACCTATAGGCTACTCAAATAATAATCATATAGATTTATTCTATTCAAGAAGGTAGATATTTATTAGTTGAATATTTATCAGTAAAGAGGTAAAGATCACTTACTTCTTTCTACCTTCACTTTTAATCTCTATATCTTATTTTTCAGATATTCCACTCCATGCCCGACAAAATTTTCGGAAAGAGTAACTCTTTTTACCTCTAAATAACATTGCGGTCGGAACATTTTGATTAGAACTCGCGATACAAGAATTTAAAACGGAAAAGCGCGGAGCCTCCTAGGACTTCATGGGTTAAATAAAAAAGCAATTTATTATTAAAACTCTTGGGTATATTCTATTGCATGTTTCTATTTACCATACGTTAATTTGAATGAGAAAAAAAATCTTTACGTAAAAAATCAAGCTATGAAAAGTAACACAAAATAATATTTAATTAAAGTAATTTAAATCGACCGTGACTGGCAATATATAACGTCTTTCCGATATAAACATTGAAAAACTGTGAGCCGACTTGGTTAAATAATATTTATAATAGTTTCATTAGTATTAAGTATAATATATATAATACAATATATTATGATATTATTAATGGTTGTTAATACTTACTCTATGCTTTTATCGAATTTATAGAGAATGTTTATTTCAGTCGATGTCGACGGTCTACATGGTTTCTTCATTAGTATGTCAATTAGCATAATAATGTTTTTGCGATTTATGAGCAAAATAAATAATTTACAGCATGAATTAAATACGTCAACTATTACAAAGAAACTATCGCAAAAATCGTCGGCATTGTCCACTATTAGGATGAGGTCTATAATCAGCGTTAGCAAACAAGTATTTAGTAATATAACCATTATACTTGTATACACGTAGTACGCTAAGCGTTTATGCAATGATGACCAAGAATCTGGTCGCCAACATCCACATATCGTTAAAAGTTGAAAAGTAACCTTAAGTATGCGCATTTTTTAAAAGATTATCTTATTTGATATCGCCTGCGAAGCACACAATACATGTAATTGTTTCATGAAAACTTTGTGTAACGTACAATATTATTATTTATTATATTTACGTATAATTTAAGTAATTTGCAATTTTGTTAATTAAAGAATGTTTCTATATTTATTATAGGTGTTTAGTAGATATTTTGGGGCGATTACGATAACTTGGGCTCCTTGATTTGACTGTGGTTTCTGGTAGTATTTTTTACGTTGAACAAAAAATTATATAGGTTTTATAGGGCTAACTGCTCTAGTTTTCAAGATATACAGTATTAAAATTAAAAATAAATAATATGAATTTTTAAATAATACTTCGATTTCCAAAGTGTATTACTTCATCTGACGGTTGTTTTTGGTAGTATTTTTAACTAGAAACATAATTGTGCCAGAATCATTGTATTAGCACGCTTAGTTTCCAAGATATGCGACTTAAGGGGAAATATACCTTTGTGAGGGCAAAATCAAGGGTCATTTTTGACAATTTATTTAAGAAAGAAAGCGATATTTTTAAATTCGGTTGTTTATACATCTTAATAATACAAGTCTTGAGGTAAAAAAAAAAATTTTTTTTTAATTATTTCGAAATAAAATGGCGGCGCAGTGGCTGATGAAAGAAAACTCCTTTTTTTTTATAGTCCTCCACGGGCGTACTCGTCACAGTTTTCAACCTAGGACAAGAAATAAAAAAGATTTAGAAATTAGATATAAAATACTAGAAAAGTACGTAGGATTTTCCAAAAATATTAATTTTTAAAAAAGTAGCGTCAATATGAAGGAAAAATGTTTTTTATAAAATACATTTTTTCCTTCATATTGACGCTACTTTTTTTAAAATCAATATTTTTGGAAAATCCTACGTACTTTTCTAGTTTTTTATATCTAATTTCTAAATCTTTTTTATTTTTTGTCCTAGGTTGAAAATTGTGACTTGTACGAGTACGCCCGTGGAGGACTATAAAAAAAAAGAAGTTTTCTTTCATCAGCCACTGCGCCGCCATTTTATTTCGAAATAATTAAAAAAAAATTTTTTTTTTTACCTCAAGACTTGTATTATTAAGATGTATAAACAACCGAATTTAAAAATATCGCTTTCCTTCTTAAATAAATTGTCAAAAATGACCCTTGATTTTGCCCTCACAAAGGTATATTCCCCCTTAATTGGTAAAATGCAACTTTCTACGCAAAGCAAGGTCCACCTCACCCCACCCCTGCTTTAGGGCGAAACGAGGTCTATCATTGTACGGTTCAGGTTTTCAACTTTCCACGCAAAGCGAGATCCACCCCACCCTACCCCTGCTTTGGGGCGAAACGAGGTTTATCATTGTACGGTTCAGGTTTTCAACTTTCCACGCGAAGCGTGGTCCATCCCACCCCATCCCTGCTTCAGGGCAAAACGAGGTCCATCATTGTACGGTTCAGGTTTTCAACTTTACACTCAAAGCGAGGTCCACCCCACCCCACCCCTGCTTCAGAGCAAAACGAGGTTTATCATTGTACGGTTCAGGTTTTCAACTTTCCACGCGAAGCGAGGTCCACCCCATCCCATCCCTGCTTACAGGACAAAACAAGATTTATTATTGTACGATTCTACATTATATGGATTCAATATCGTCAGATCAACTAACTGGCGTTTTCAAAACCGAAGTATTATTTAAAAATTCATATTATTTATTTTTTACTTTAACACTGCGTATTTCGTAAACTAGAGCAGTTGGCCCTATAAGACCTATATAATTTTTTGTTCAGCGAAAAAAATGCTACCAGAAACCACAGTCAAATCAAAGGACCCAAGTTATAGTGACAATATTTGTTTATTTTCTATTATTTACAAAAATTATTTGTAAATAATAGGAATTTTACATTTCTAACTAAATGAGCTTTCTAATTAATCCAATAATTATAAGTGAACATTGTGATACCTATTCGCAGTAAAGAAATAGATCAATTTTTTATTATAAAAAAGGAATATTTTAAGCGATCACAACCAATAAGTATAGCGAACACCAAAATCTTTAGACTGACTGGTAAATGTCGGCAGACTATAGCTTCGCTGTCGGATTGTATTTCTGAGATGTAAATATCTACATATCATGTATTCATTTCCACCCTTTGCAGCTGGTAACTTCATTATTTATTTCATAACGTATCCCTCGATCGCAATATACCTCGTGGATAATATTTTTATGAGTCGACATGCAACACGTATATTATACACTGGGAGCAAAATTTACATACATTACAATGACATATACCTATCTTAAATTTAAATGCAGTAATGCATATGTTTCTCTGAGGCAATGTAAAGAAAATACGAGATAGAATTGTCAAATGAATAGAAAATTACATCTTTATTTAATATTGATTTAGGTTTCTATGATATTTAAGCTCTAAATATTCAAATTTTCTATGAAATTTTAATCTTTCTATAGCTTTGACTTTACAGATACTTCTATAATAGCGAAGCTGAAAGGTTCGCTTTATAATTGTGTGTATCCTATTAATTATTAAAAATCGATATAATCTACGTCAACCTACGTTAATCTATGTATATACCCACGCATTATCAACTGCGTTGAATTCTCAAAGGCCGGTATTCATAGACGGATCTTATTATTATTTTAATACCGTTTTAAGCAATGTCTTAAGCTAAAGACGCTAATACGGCTCTGTGTTTGGTTCATGACATCTTAAGATTGTGCTTAAGACGGTCTTAAATATAAGATCCGACTATGAATACCGGCCAAAGCGTCTTTTTACTTGTCACTTGTTCTTCTTCTAGACTAGAACACTTGTAGTGCTCAAATCTCTCCTCTTTGTTTCATGAAATTATAACGTCAAAATCGCGCAGCTTTTATACTTCAAATATACCTTTTCAGGTAAAGAAAGGTTTGATAATGGATTATAATATAGTAGGGGAAATGTGTACAAAATAATTCCTCGAGGTAAAATAATCCCGACCGATTTTAACAAAAATAATAATGCCATCGCGCGGACATATTAAGAGACTTCTTCGGAGGAATCAGTATGTCAATCGAGTGTAATGGCGGATCGCGTCAACGTGCCGTCGTTTTAAAAAAATATATATAAAATTCACCAATGTGATATAAGGTAAGAGTGATTTTAATTACCGGGCAAGTATATTTATGCATGATTATCATATTCTATTATTACTACTGTACAGTAGCACTATCTAAGTTTATGTTTTTATAGTGATTTAAACGCAGCACTTAATTTTAGGTTAGATTTTAATATCGAAATGAAAAAATGTCATTTGGGGCAAAATAATCCCTCTCATCGTGTACAAAATGATCTCAGGATCATTTTACCCTAGCTTTTTTGTTATTTGTGCTAGATAATTATTTTTGTGACTTTTGTATTTCCAATCCCTTTGGTAAATAATTTTATCATTTTATTATTTTATAATTTTTTATTTTATTTTATTTATTCCATTTTTTAATAATTTTATAATTTTTATTTACTCGACATTCATAGTTTTATCTAATGTTAAACATTTTTAATTTATTTTTGTGTAATGATCCCCAGGGATTATTTTTTCCATACCCCAAGGATCGTTTTGTACACCCCTGGTACCAAATAATCCCTTTACAAAATTTTAGTAAAATAACAAGTAACTATGTATCTAGCAGCATTAATTCAAAACTTTATTTAATTAATTGTAGTTAAACAATCACTAAGCCAAAAACCATTAATGATTTAAACAGACACATTATTTCATACCATTTATTGATTTCTCCCTTAAGGGGATCATTTTGTATACATTTCCCCTAATATAGTAGCATTAATAAAAAATGTGCAAGTAGAAACTTGCACATTGCTTCCTTATAGTTTTTACGTGTGCAAGTAGAAATTTGCACATTGCTTCCTTATAGTTTTTACGTGTGCAAGTAGAAATTTGCACATTGCTTCCTCATAGTTTTTAAGTGTGCAAGTAGAAACTTGCACATTGCTTCCTCATAGTTTTAAAGTGTGCAAGTAGAAACTTGCACATTGCTTTCTCATAGTTTTTAAGTGTGCAAGTAGAAATTTACACATTGCTTCCTCACAGTTTTTAAGTGTGCAAGTAAAAACTTGCGCATTGCTTTGTCATAGTTCTGAAGTATGCAAATTAGAAACTTGCACATTACTTCCTCACAATTTTTAAGTATGCAAATTATAAATTTTCACATTGCTTAATCAACATTTTATTTTGCTCATAAAGCTTTCTCTATGAGGAAGCCAAATTAATAAATATCTACTAATAATTATGCACCAAAGAAAAAACAAGCTTCCTCCCTCGATCGTAGAAACATAAACATAAATAATTTTTTTAATTCTTTTAACAAAAACTACGTTTTGCAAGGATCAATATTAATTATAATACAATATAATTGGCCATGAGAGTCAAACGCGGTACTTGGTGCGTATTTTTAATCATAACTGATTAAATTTCGAGATACAAGATCCGAAATTCCGTAAGTTTCCAACATATTAACTGCGCGCCGATAATTTGTCGGACTTTAAACACAGCTATCATTGAAACATTAAAAATTCCCTGTCCCTTCCCTAATTAAATCGATATCGATTTAATATTAAAATCACTGTAAAAGAACTTACTGCGAAAAATATTACCCCAGCCAGGGTTCGAACCTGGAATCTCCCGCATTCCGTTCGGGCGTCTTAACCAATTCGACTACCGGGGTGGTAATATTTATCGCAATAACCGGATAATAATAATTTGAACGTCTTTCTCAGGCGACGTGAATAAACAAGGGAGATTCCAGGTTTGAACCCTGGCTGGGGTAATATTTTTCGCAATAAGTTCTTTTACAGTGATTTTAATATTAAATCGATATTGATTTAATTAGGGAAGGGACTGGGAATTTTTAATATTCTAATGATAGCTGTGTTTAAAGTCCGACAAATTATCGGCGCGCAGTTAATATGTTGGAAACTTACTGAATTTTCGAGAGTCCTTAAGGATTTATTATTAATTATAATGTTCCATTGTTTCTGTTTGCATTATTGCTTAATATTATTTAAACGCAAATAACAGTGTTATAAATTATTTTAATTGTTATTACATTGTATCACTCTATATTACATTTGCTGCAAGATATTATAAACTGAATACCATGTTTCAAGCAATTGCAAAAAATAAATATTCAAAAATTCAGTTAAAAATTATTTAAGAAAAAATATACTAAAAAATTAACTAAAAAAAATTTTTTTAAACAACTTATTTTACTTTATTTGGATAAAGGACTCCGCAAGAAACACGGAGGAAAAGTGGTTTTAGTCAAATTGTCTAAAAATTGGATGTTTTAGTTTATGACCTCCTAATCACAAATTCCATGAGTAAAATTATCGAAGATGGTAAAATGGTAAAATTATCGAAGATGTATTGAAAAGTTCGACATTGCATGTGGAAATGAGTGTATGTTGGTGTATGCGTGCGTGTGCGTGAGTGCATAAGTGCGTGTGTGCGCGTGCGTGTGTGCGTGTGTTGTGTGTGACTTTGCTGTTGTTCTCCACTCTTCACATTACCCAGGATCAACGACGTGGACGTGGTGAATGATTGATCCCTTGTGTATATGCGTATGTGTGTGTGTGTGTGTGTGTGCGCGCGCGCGCGCGCGCGTGCATGTCGTGCGTTCGTGCGTGTGCTTGTGTGTGCGTGTGTGTGTAAGGGTACATGAAATCTGTCCATATTGCAATAGGTCAATTCCTTCACGTATACATGGACACATATGAGGACATTTAAACACACGTATTTAGTATGACTCAAAGCTTTTACAGTTATTAATTACACGTACACACACACACGCACGCATACACACGCATACACACAAGGGATCAATCATCTACCACGTCCACGTCGTTGATCCTGGGTAACGCGAAGAGTGGAGAACAACAGCAAAGTCACACACAACACACGCACACTGTCACACACGCATACACCAACATACACGCATATTTCCACATGCAATGTTGAACTTATCAATACATCTTCAGCGTACGTAAATTTAATATTGCCGCTTTCGAACACCTGGGTTGCGTTCCGATTTCCCATCCGGGTGCTAAAAAGCTATAGTACACGTAACATATACTATAGGATTTGGACGAAAAGTTGTCGTCCGGACGCTTATACGGAACGCACCCCTGTAATAGCAAAAAAATTTGTTCATCTTCGATGGTTTTACTCATAGAATTTGTGATCAAGTCAAAAACTAAAACATATCAAATTTTTAGACAATTTGACTGAAACCACTTTTCCCCTGTGTTTTGTGCGGGGTCCTTTATACATATTATTAAATGCGAATTCTGTCTGATTCATTTAATCATGTGATAAAACAAACATTTTATACTAACAGTCACAAAAGAATCAAGATTTATAAAAATATAGACACTGGTGAATTCAATGGGCATTGCACTACGTTTCATAATCAATAATAAAGCTTTTTTTATATTATGATACAACGTACATCATTCTATTTCAAAAATGTTACTCACAAGTTGTCGGCTCTATATTTGTTATAAAATAATATTAAAATATAAAATCAATTATATAAACAAAATAAGGGCGGCAGCGTGGCCTAGTGGTAGAGCGCCAGACTCGCGATCTGGAGAACCAGGTTCGAGGCCACTTGAGCACGTAAACATGGAATTTATTTCCGAAACTGCCCCCCCCCCCCCCCCCCCCCCGCGAGAAAGATGTTTTCAAACGGGGAAAAACTTGGCTCCGTTTTTCGGAAAAGACGTTAAGCCGTTGGTCCAAAGGATAAAGGATAAAGGATAAACGATAAACGATAAACGATAAACGATAAACGATAAAGGTTGAAGGTGAAAGGGTTGATATGGGATAGGAGATAGTGGGAAAAGAGTTGGAAACGTTCCTACAAAACGCCTTGCAACCCTGAGTGGAGTCAATACACAATATTTATAAACAAAATAATAAATTTAATTATTAATTACTATTATTTATTTATTTTAACCTGAATTTATTTATTATTTATTGTTTGAACAATCGTGTACCTTCAGTTTCACTTCATTTCCATATCCAGCAATGAAAAAATATTTTCGTCAGCATGCTGCACATATACATATAACGCCAGCTAAACACATATACTTTACATTCGTTGATTCGTTGTAGACGACCTGGTTAATTGATACAAATTGAAGCACACTACCAATGTAGGTACTTACCATAAATTGAATAGCAATAGTAAACCCAAACTTTTCATTGATTGTGATAGCAAAGCTGCAATTAAACACAGTTTACTGTTTCAATATCTGCAAATCAAAATGGCAGCTGCATTAACATCTTATTCATTAACACGGCAATACTAATATTTTTGTAACAATACATATGTAATATATTTGTAACAGTATCATAAATAAAACCTCAAAAATATGGGTATGTTGAGATATACATTCATAAAGAATATCTCTTGCACAAAATCTCATTTACTGCAATATATTTCCAAAACTTTATCATTTTTTAAGTAAACTAGGAAATGACGAACAAGATATTTTTTGAACAACTGACAATCGTAGAACGTTTATAAACGGCATTTTTCTTTGAGATCACATTGTCCGCACAGTTATGTTATTATCAATAATATCAAACTTGAATCTCATTGATCCTATGAACATATTTTTATCATACCGGTATTGTAGATCTCTAAAAATATAAACAGTCTTTATATGCTGAACATTTGTAACATAACATCGTTTTTAGTTAGAAGTGACATGTAAAAAACGGAAGAATATGGATACTGTTAACTCTCTGTTTTACCGTTTTTATAATAGATTTTTAAATAAAGGTAATACAATTATATTACTTTCCTTCAGTTTAAAAATATTCAATTTAAAAATATTTTATTTATCATAACCATTCTGCGTGTTATTGAATAGTTGCTGTATGATTTTTCTTCCGTATTAATTTCAGGCTCTGTAATTTCTGATTCCCCCGTTACAAACAGGAGATTTTGAAAGTATATTACACTAGCTTAAAATACCTGGAGTTACCCGGAATTCTTGTATTTAGAATATCAGCACTTGTGGAAATGTGAAAATCCAACAACATATTAAAATTAATTCTTACAAGTAATATATAATTTACAAAATTATATAGTGTATCATTGTAAAGTGTCAAAAGGATGAAATCAGAGAAATGGGATGAGGTCTAGGTTTCATGGTCGCCTATATTCTCCACAGGGATCTAGAGAGTAACTGTGCAAAATTTGGTTCACATCGGTCAAAGGGTTTAAAGGTTAATAGACGTTTGATATAAATACGGACATGAGACATACTATTATACATAAATAGATTTGCGAAGTGTGTCATAGAAGGTAGAATAAACAAGAAAGTATAAAACGTAAAATATAGATACAAAATAGAAGTTTAATTTTTTAAGTTTAATAATAAACGTAAAAAAATAAGAAAAATAGAATAAATAACATTTTTCGATAATCACTTTCTATTACTTTAATAACGTAATACGTTAAATATGATATGTTAGGTGAAAGTAACTAGTACTAATTATTAATATCATACTAATAGCAAATATACTATATGTTTTTCCTTTTTTTCTTGCCTCTTCTCATATTTAATATTATGATATGATAACACTTTAATTTCATCGATCTTCATGGGATTACTCTCGCGTACTTTGCAGTAAGTTGTAAGTGGAATAAGACAAATTAAGTATCTAGAATTAGTAAACAGACAATCTTAATCTCTATTTATATATGTTCATCCATTAATAAATTTGCAGCTAATTTCGTCAATAACAATATTGCATACATTAAATTTTAACATTAAATACATATAGTGATAATTTTTTTTATATTATTCCAAATAATAATTCTAAATAATAATTTTAAAGTTCCAATATTTTCCAAATTTATTTACTAAAAAGCGTGCATAATTTTAATTTATTAATCAATTAAAATTAAATTGACAAAATTTGGTTAAATTTGTCAAAATGTTTTAATGATATAATAAATCAAAATATTATAAATTCTTCTTTAAATGTATAAAAAACATATATATATATATATAATTATAATTTGCCGAAATTAGCTTTATAACATCTATACTAACACTCAAAAAGGAATCAAGATTCATGGGAATAATATAAGCACAAGTAATTTGAATAGGCACAATCGCTCGCCTCATTATTATCATTAAAGATATCTTTCCATTTTTATCCAATGTCGGCCATTCTATTTCGAAAATATCGTCAGTCATTTGATAACTCTACTGAAATATGTAAAATGTATCTATAGATCGCATTTGTGTAAGAAACAAAATATATTTATGTTACTGATACCTCGTAAATGTTAAAATGCTTTAACAATATGTGCTGTTTTGGGTTTTGCAACTAAATATAGACTGAATAGATTTAATATTTAATTCAAATTGTATACCTACCATACCAGCTAAATGTCTATTACTATACCTTTATCTGTAATTCGTTCCCATACCAACAATAAAAGAAGATTTCAATGAAAACACAAGCCATATATAATATCATTTCAATATGTTTGGCTGTCGTTGTTGCTATACTTGTTTGATAAAGGCAGAAGCATAACATCAATATAGTTAGTATAAATTGGATAACAATAATTAGTTGAAACTTTTCGTTTACAATGGACGCTAATCTAGAATTTAATAATTTTGTTCGTATAATAACATATTTTAATAAAATGAACTTGATAAGAACGATATTAAGTATATTCAGTTGTATATGATAATAATTTTAAAACTATTGAATAAAAATTTGTAAAATTGACAAAATTGTAAAACTTAACCTGAAGATATGATAATGATGATGTACGCAATCGCGAAGAACGTTTGAGTGAGATACAATTTTTCTCAAACGATAAGTTAAGATCTCAATTTGACAGCAAATATGGACTAATAATCCACAGATGAGAGTATCGCAGCTAATACCAACGATTATTTGGACAATTATACCTATCAGTTGATAAGTGTACGTCAGATTGAATAGTAATGTTGATGAATAATCAAATGGTAACCATGCTTTCCACATTAATTGTCTACTATTACTGAAGTTTGTGTACAAAGAAGATAACAGGACACATAATAATGTTCCTGCGTTCAAACATACGAAGCGCCAATTATTAATTCTAAAATAATTGTAAAATGTTCTTTAAATACACATATAATACATGTATAGTAATATAGTGTATACAGTAATCTTCCTAGATTTTATATAAATTCTTTATCTATTTATTTATTTATTTATTTATTTATTTGTTACGGTTTCAAATTATTGTAACTCCGATCATAATATTAAACCGTATTTGGTATATAAAGGTAAAAGAAGTTGCTCTTTCCAAAAATGTAGTCTGCATTGGGGTACCTATCCAAAAAAATACAAGGATTGAATTATCTGTGAATAAGTAAGTAACCTCGCCTACTTACTGACAAATATTTAACTAATAAATAATTTTGTCTACCTTTTTAAATAGAATTTGTATTATGGGCTACTCAAATAATAATCATATACATTTATTCTATTCAAGAAAGTAGATATTTATTAGTTTTGTCAGTAAAGAGGTATGGATCACTTACTTCTTTCTACCTTCACTTTAAGGCCCATATTCTCTCAACTCTCTTTACCGATAAAAGCGCTCTTTTATTTCTAAAATGCTATAGTATATGTAACATAAACTATAGCATCTCAAAATCAGAAATAAAAGAGCGCTTTTATCGATAAAAGAGAGTTGAAAATATGGGCCTTAATCTTTATATCTTATTTTTCAGATATTCTACTCCATACCTAACAAAATTTTTGGAAAGAGTAACTCTTTTTATTTCTAAACAACATTGCGGTCTAAACATTTTGATTAGAACTCGAGATACAAGAATTTAAAACGAAAAAGAGCGGAGGCTCTTAGGACTTCATGGGTTAAATATAAAAACAATTTATTTTTAAAAGTCTTGGGTATCTTCTATTGAATGTTTTTATTTGTAACATACGTTAATTATATTAAGCATTTGAATAGAAAATAAATCTTGACAAAAAAATCAAGATATAAAACGTAACACAAAATAATATTTAATAGTTTTATTAATATTGAGTAATATATACATATGTGTATACACACATATATATATATATATGCTAAATCTTGATTTTTTTGTCAAAATTTTATATATATAATATACAATATATATATATACAGGGTGTCCCATTTTAACTTAGACAGCTGAATAACATGAAAAATTGCAATGTAATCAAAAAATGTTTCAGACAAAAGTTGTATGGTCTAAAGGGGGACATAAGATGGTGACAATGATTTCACTTTGGATGGTTGTTTGAAGCTCACGTGAACGTCACCTTCAATTTCTTAAATGGAACCCCCTATATTGTAGTATATCGTTTGAAAGGGCATAAAATAAGAAAAATTTTGGCGTAAACCAGAGGTCGATACGTTGACCCGTTCGGGAGTTATTTAGGGTTAAAAATTGACTTTTTCCAAATTTGACTTTAAATAACTCCCGAACGGATTAACGTATCGACCTCTGGTTTGCGCCAAAATTTTTCTTATTTTATGCCCTTTTAAATGATATACTACAATATTGGGGGAGTTCCATTTCAAATTTTTGAGTTGCAGTTCCCTGGGACACTAAAAAATTTTAAGTAAAACCCCCATATTGTAGTATACCATTTGAAAGGGCATAAAATAAGAAAAATTTTGGCGCAAACCAGAGGTCGATACGTTGATCCGTTCGGGAGTTATTTAAAGTCAAAGTTGGAAAAAGTCAATTTTTGACCCTAAATAACTCCCGAACGGGTCAACGTATCGACCTCTGGTTTGCGCTAAAATTTTTCTTATTTTATGCCCTTTCAAACGGTATACTACAATATAGGGGGTTCTATTTAAGAAATTGAAGGTGACGTTCACGTGAGCTTCAAACGACCATCCAAAGTCAAATCATTGCCACCATCTTATGTCCCCCTTTAGACCATACAACTTTTGTCTGAAACATTCTTTGATTACATTGCAATTTTTCATGTTATTCAGCTGTCTAAGTTAAAATGGGACACCCTGTATATATATATACTTGTATATTATATATGTATATAAATATGTATATATATATATATATATATATATACATACAGGGTGTCAAAAAATTTATTTACCAACTGAAAGGTACAGATAGATTGAGTCAAACTAAAGAGAAAAGTCATGTACCATTTTGCCAAATTTGCAATGGTTGATGAGTTATTAATTAATATAGCGAATGAGCCCATGCACGGCCGTCTTTATTTCCAGGCCGGGGCACTATATCTGGCAACGTTGCGTTTCGGCCGGCAAGGATCAGCTGGGATTGCCGGGAAAAGCATGTTTGTACAGGACTCTAGTTCGTATAAGTAGGTCAGGTTAAATAGGTATAGATCGTATAGGTAGGTCAGGTAGCCAAAGATAGTGTTTATTCTTATTTTGGGCGAACATAGTTTGTGAAGACGGTCGTGAGTCAGGCCAACTATTATCAGCTGATTGCAACGTGACATGACACCGCGCCGAAATATTATTATATCTTTTCGGTGGCAGGAAAATGATATGCCATCATTTCCACACCACCTTGCGGTAGATAGCTTGGTGCGTTTTTTTTATAGAGGTTTCCCCGATAGGCCTAATCCACTCTCATTACTTAATGCATGAACTGCTCGAAGTTCTGTCCTCCCTCACGTGCGCAAAGGAGGGCCCTTCGTATAACACTGCGCGTTGCACGGCGCGCCATGTCTGGCGTAATAGTATCGAAGGCCGCAAGAATGGTTTCACGTACCTCCTGCTGTGTACCATTACGTCGCTGCTCGACTAGACTTTTAATGTATCTCCTTACAAAAAAGTCTAATACGTTCAGGTCTGGCGACCGTGCTGACCAAGTAATTGGGCCACCACGACCTATCCACCTATCTGGATAACGCGCGTTTAATAATTCGCGTACCCGACGATCATAATGAGCGGGAGCACCATTGTGCTGAAAAATTAGCTGCGCCCGCACGCTAAGGGGTACATCCGCGAGAAGTTGCCAGCTGGCAATTCGTTCTCGATAAAATTAGCATAGATGTTGTCAGTTAAACGCGGTGGAAGAAAATACGGACAAATCTGGAAATATTGAACGAAAATGTGTCGGTTAAACAGCAAAAAATTGCTTTCTTTCTACTTGCACTTATCACTTGATTCCCGAGCATTCTCGCCCATACGTTTATGGACCAACGATATTGATACGCGCCTTCACGGACAACGTGCGGGTTTTCGTCCGACCAATGTAAAAAATTGTGGGAATTTAACACAAAGTTCGGTGTGAAAGTCGCTTCATCAGTCCATATATTGTCAGAAAAAAACAAATTCTACCGACATCGCGTGAGGAACTCTGCATGTTTTCCAACGGTTATTATACCCTCAAATTACCGCGAATATAAAAAATTGATAATGACAATACTTTCACAAAAGTTGATCCGTGGTTGTAGGTCCCTCTGTAAAAGCTGTTGCACGCGCTGATAATGGTACGG
This sequence comes from Leptothorax acervorum, assembly GCA_035220615.1. Classification (NCBI taxonomy): domain Eukaryota; kingdom Metazoa; phylum Arthropoda; class Insecta; order Hymenoptera; family Formicidae; genus Leptothorax; species Leptothorax acervorum. The sequence continues at coordinate 137,983 of JASTWQ010000005.1, forward strand.
ATACAATTGGTTTTCACGTAATGTTTGATGCACTTCGAAAGATCGAGTCCTTGTGTCGCACGACGCACAGTAAGCCCAGGATTCTCATAAAAGGCGTCAAGAATCCTTCCTATGTTTCGTATACGACGATGTACGGGTATAGGATTGTTTCTGTGCACGAGACATCCTATTTCACGAAATCTTTACACAACACGTAAAATTGTGTTCTTTGTCGGATAATGTGCACTCCCGGGAAATCGTTCGGCATATATCCGAGCCGCGGCACACGTATTTTCGCCCACTAGCCCGTAGGCCACTATCATGTCGGTATATTCGTGCGGATTAAATTTCATTATCGCTTATTTTTACCACTCTAATACGTGACTTTACAAGAAGTGCGCCGAGCGACGGGGCGACTCATACTGTTCGGAGTCGAACTCCGGAAACCATGGGGTAAAACTCAGTAGTGTTGAAAAGAGTTATCCTCTAAATTTTTATTCTATTTCTAATAAATGCAAATGCTCAAGGTAGCGTCATAAAACCCAAGTTTTTCGGAAATACCGAGAGTCAGTAAAAGAGGCTTTCGACTTTTTTCTGACTGTGTCGATTCTTTTCTCTGTCTCGGGCATCCGCGCAAGGAAATACTCGGGACCGGGGAGAAACAATTTATAGACTAAAACTCGCTTTTTTCTCTGGTGTCGACATCCGAATAGCCTATCATATTTTCCGGAGAGTGGAAGAGGAGAAGAGTTTTGTGAGTATTCCGTAAAAACCTCGGGGCTAGCGTGCGTAATGTGGAAATACATTCTCTTTTTCGCCGTACACAGTGCATTATACTTTTCGTGCAAACGAATTATACGTAACTAATCCAGCGTGTGCAATATCATTTAATTCTCATACATTAAATAATAAGAGTGGATTAGGCCTATCGGGGAAACCATTATAAAGAAACGCACCAAGCTATCTACCGCAAGGTGGTGTGGAAATGATGGCATATCATTTTCCTGCCACCAAAAAGATATAATAATATTTCGGCGCGGTGTCATGTCACGTTGCAATCAGCTGATAATAGCCGGCCTGACTCACGGCCGTCTTCACAAACTATGTTCGCCCAAACAAGAATAAACACTATCTTTGGCTACCTGACCTACCTATACGACATACCTATTTAACCTGACCTACCAATACGAACTAGAGTCCTGTACGAATATGCATTTCCCGACAATCCCAACTGATCCCTGCCGGCCAAAACGGAACGTTGCCAGATATAGTGCCCCGGCCTGGAAATAAAGACGGCCGTGCATGCGCTCATTCGCTAAGACGTATTAATTAATAACTCATCAACCATTGCGAATTTGGCAAAATGGCATGCCATAAAATACTGGCTTATAGTATAGTCTATATATATGTATATATACAATAATACAATATATTATGATATTATTAATGCTTGTTAATACTTACTCCATTTTTTTATCGAATTTATAGAGAATGTTCATTTCAGTCGATGTCGACGGTCTACATGGCTCCTTCATTAGCATGTCGACTAGCATAATAATGTTTTTGCGATTTATGAGCAAAATAAATATTTTACAGCATGAATTAATTATGTCAACTAATACAAAGAATGTATCGGTAAAATCGTCGGAATTGCCCACCATTATGATGAGGTCTATGAATAGCGATAGCATAAAGGTATATAGTATTAAAACCATTATACTTGTATACACATTGTACGCTAAGCGCTTATGCAATGATGACCAAGACTCTGGTCGCCAACATCCACATATCGTTAAAAGTTGAAAAGTAAGCTTAAGTATGCGCATTTTTTAAAAGATTATCTTCTTTGATATAACCTGCAAAGCACACAATACATGTAATTGTTTCATGAGAACTGTGTGTAACGTACACTATATTATTATTTATTATACGTATGTTTAAAGTAATTTGCAATTTTGTCAATTAAAGAATGCTTCTATAATATTTATTATAGGTGTTTAGTAGATATTTTTTTATTTTTTATTATTTACAAAAGTTATTTGTAAATAATAGGAATATTACATTTCGAACCAAATAAGCATTTTTCTAATTAATCGAATAATTATAAGTAAACATTGTGATATTTGCAGTAAAGAAATAGATCAAATTATTATTATAAAAAAGAAATACTTTAAGCGATCACAACCAATAAGTGTAGCAAACACCAAAATTTTCTATGAAATTTTAATCTTTCTATAGCTTTGACTTCACAGATACTTCTAGAATAGCGAAGCTGAAACGTTCGCTTTATAATTGTGTGTATCCTATTAATTATTAAAAAGATCGATATAATCTACGTTAACCTACGCATTATCAACTGCGTTGAATTTTTAAAGCATCTTTTTACTTGTCACTTGTTCGACTAGAACACTTGTAGTGCTCTCCCTTCTTTGTTTCATGAAATTATAACGTCAAAATCGCGTAGCTTTCATCCTTCAAATATACCTTTACAGATGAAGAAAGGTTTGATAATGGATTGTAATATAGTAATATAGTAGCAGTAATTAACAATATACAATTAAATAAAAAACATTTTTATAAGCGTTTATTTAAATGGTAATTTTTTATATTATTAGTTTAATAAAAGTTTAATTAAATTAGTAGTCATAGAATGATTTAATTAAAAATAGTTAAAAAATAATTTATTATAATAGGTTGCGTACAAATAATTTTAAGTAGCTTGCCTGAAAGGACCGATTTCCTTTTGTTACTGTATTGTAGCGCTGCCCGCTATAGCGGCGCTACAATAGAGTAACAATAGATTAAAATTATTTGTACGCAACATATAATAGTTGAAATATAACTGTAATAAAATTGTACAGGAATAAAAGAATAAGGCGCAATATAATTTTACGATCAACTGACAAAAATTTATATAATTTTATTGGTCGATTTGCAGGTGGTGATATTTCTTGTTCAACCACCTTCTTATATATGTTCTTCAGCTTGAAAAATAAATCTAAGTGACGTATTATTAGTTAAAAGAGAAGTTTCTTATACTATACCTACGATACCTACTATATCGACATGTTATTTTGAGTAAACAACAGTAATTTATTGTAATAAAATGAATGAAATTAAACGTATGTAGGGATGGGGTATGTTATGGCTCATAAGGCACTCTTAGCTTGACTTGCTGTTGCCGCGAGCGTGCGAGACGTGTGTGAACATGTGATTTGCTATCTACAATGCTGATAGAAGCAACAGAATTAACAGTAGCTGTAAAAGTAACCTTCTATCTTGTATATAGGTTAAAATGTGTATGAATTAATAAATGTATATAGTTATTGCCGGTCAATGATTACAACGGATGTAATCATTTACTTTCAAAGTTAGATTTAAGGATTCTTATATAGAATTGAATTAAATTAATTTTTGAGCATGCAGTCTCATATTATTGTATATGTGTCAATTTACCCCACTATCGGGGCAAGCTGGCTACAATGCAGCATGTTCGTATTTCACTTATTACAAAGAAACTACACAGTATACAGGATCGTTCCTGACATGAAAATGTAGAGAAAGGTTCTCTCTATCATATTAGTACTATTTAATCATGATAATTAGTTGTTTAAAAAGTCAAATACCGAAATTGTGAAAACTGTGCTAACGAGCCCCGGTCTCCCTTACCATTGATTTGTGTGTGTGTGTGTGGTGTATGTAACAAATTTAGGTATATATCATCTATGACATCTGTATTTAAGATACAAAAATGTTTTCTTACCTCATTTAAGTTTGCGATAGAATAAACGTAAGAATCAATGTAGAAATAGCATATCCCGATATATACATGTCAGGTCACACGCGATAGGACAACAAAAACTTAGTAAAACTGAGTGTATAGGCTATTGGTGTGGGGCTGCTCCGGTAGTAATGCAACTGCTGGAGCCCGGCGCAGCCCCGCAACGCCCGAGGTAGGCCACCCGCGGGAGTTTTAGCCGATAGGAGTCCCGGCATAACCCTCGGTCCCGCCCCGGGAGCCGAGGGTATCCATGAGGATTTCCCCCGCGTAACAAAAAAAAAGACTATTGGTATTAAGATTTCATAGAGGAAAACTGCAGGTAATGATTCCTTAACTGACGTTTAAAGATATGTATCTGATAAAATTGTGGATAATACAATAGAAAGAAATGTATAATATTTTGACATACAACGAAGAGTCTATACTGAAGTATTTTACAAATAGTTGATAACTGATAATTTATTCAGAGTTCAAAAAAAAAATGCTTCTCCATACATCTGTTTTCTCTCTATCTCGCTGTTTCTCTATAAGATAATAATACATCATACAATTCTCTAATAGGACATGTATACCGAAATATTTCCGCATTTCAATTCGTAAAGATGTTATTTCGCGAGGTATTATTTCGTGAGATATTATTTCGCAAGTTGTATGTATGGATATTACAATAATAACAAAAATAGATATGACGGATATGTAACGAACAGTATCATTATCAGAAAGTCGCAATATTCTATAGACATTCCGAGTAGGGGAGAGTAGGGCAGAGTGGGACACCAGATACAGTGGGACACAATTCAAATCTCGTGCCCCATGTTACCCTAGCGATTTAGAATCGTTGTCGATCACTGCTGTCAACCTTTGAGACCATCGAAATCCAAAAAGTTGGCAGTTTCCACGAAGCGCACGTCAGTGAACTGAAATCTAGATTAATTTACCTGTTTTCGAACGCTAAAGTTATTTTTTACGGAAAGTTGGGAATTAGTGGTTTAATATTTAATAGGTAAGTATGCCGATTTGCTTTTCTGCTTTCTTTGGTCGTTAGGTACTTAGTGTGCTTTGAAAATCAGATAGCTTTTAGTGTTTTGAACAACTTTGTGTTTTTTGACGGTCGACAATTTCTTGCAATGTGAAAAGTACCCAGCGGGACAAAATGTTACGGTACACAGTGGGACTGCTCCACTATGCAATAGAAAAGGGTAATAATGTTATCAAGGGTAGCGATGTTATCCTCAACTTCCTAAAAAAAGGAAAAAAGCAATTTGCCTTTCCCGATGTGAAATACGAGGCTGTAGTGCACATTTCTAAAATTAAAAAATGTTGCCCCAACCTGATGTAACAAGAGGTCACAACACATTCAAAATTAATTTTCCGGGTTCTTTAAACTTAGTGTAAGTTCAAGTATGTATAGAAAATGAACAAATTTTGTTCTTAGTAATTGTGTTTGTATTACAAAACTCTCGAAATCAGCATTTTACTGACTGTCCCACTGTGCACCACTATGAGTACACACTGGAACACTTGCCAAAGTTTTGTTTAAACAAATATTTCACTATCAAAAGATCTTCTTCACGTCAAACTAATTATCGAATGTAGAGTCGAAAAGGAGCCTTTACATTTTAGAATAGAGAAGGGGGGTGTCGAAATACAAATTAAGTCAGAAAACTAGGATTAATTTTTTCCGTCCCACTGTGTACGACTCTCCCCTACACGTCTTTTTCTCCCTTTTAAAATCGGCTTATTCATTTTCATTTGAGATGCGACGAGAGTTGAGAAAATGCCTGTAAAAATTATATGAACAGTTTAAATAAATTTAAAAGTAAAAGGTTGAATGTAAACGTAAGTAATTCATGGTGCAAAGAAATCAGAAGAGCTTCGTAAGTGCATAGTAAGTATAAATATTATATGCATATCAAAAGCTTAATATATCAGAAAATCAATTCTTACCAAGTGATTTTCAAGCGATATTAATATTCTTTTATAACTTATTTATAATGTAAATTATTTTTGTAAATATACTTTTCTCAACAGAATTTTTATAATACTTTAATCAAATTTTAATCAAAATTCAATAATATTCAATATTTTATATCTTTAGTTAAGCAAAAAAGCAATATTATACTACAGAAAGTATACTTATAAAATAAATAAATTGTATTTCAAGCTAACTGTACTTAAGCTAACAACAAGCAGAATGTTATTAAACAAATTAAAAAATAGAATTTTAACTTTTATGATAATTCCTTTTAACGTTTTTAGTAAATTTATTTTATTTCTATTTTGTAATCTTTTTCTCTAAAAAAGAAATGTTTATAAAATATTAAAAAATAATTTAATTATTAATAAATATCAACTGATAAAAACAAAATTATATTAAAGAAGCTCAAATGCGGGTGCTGGAATTTACACTCCTAGTCTGCGCATTTACTGGATGCTGGCAACCGAATTCGTGGACATCGTTATTTAAACATATAATTTATAAAACATACGCAATGTTTCTTGTCTCCTCATTATATATATTTTCGTTATCTCAATTTATGAACATTGTGCTGAACGTCGAAAGCTCTGACGAGTTCACCGATTCTTTATACATGATGTTGACTGTGTTCGTCGCAGGCTATAAACAAGTTTATATGTGGATAGATCGCAAAAATATTATGGTGATAATCAACCTTTTTTATGAAAAACCTTTTGCAGCATGTGATACACGCGAACTCATGATTCAACAAAAATTTGAGAAAATGGTACAGTAAGTATCATTAAGTTTACACAAAAATTACTCACTCATTCTTTAATAATACGTTTTCTAAATAGTAAAATATTTCTTATATGTTTTTTAAAACGATACTAATTATGTTGTATATACATTTTTACACAAATAAATATGCAACATATAATAGAATTTAATTTTTCCAAAAACTACCATATTCTTCTTTGGAATAAGAGAAACAAAAGTTTCTAAGTAGTATATATTTGTAAATAAAAATATCTATGGGAAAATTTTATAGATTAATAAATTAGTAATAAAGTAAAACAAAACTTAAAAGAAATAAGTTAATAGTATTTTTTGCAATGCCTGTCGCGAAAGTACGATTTTCGATTGCTGTTTAACGTGCGGAAAGTGGCTTATTTCTCAATGATTCAATGTATGTCTTACTTTACCGCACTAGTGCGAGAAAAGCACCTTTATGACTTACTTTACGTCAGGCATTGCAAAAAATAATTTTCATAATCATTTTATAGGAATAGCACATTACGATACTCGATGGTCATTGTGTCGGCAATTATATCAATAATTGTGACGTCTGTTTCTACGGCATTTATGAGTAAAAATTTGACATATAAAGCATGGGTGCCGTTCAATTATTCGCATCCTGTTTTATATTTTCTTGTTTACTGTCACCAATTGATAGGCATGGCAACCTCCGGTATAGTAAACGTCGCTTGCGAGGGCGTGATTTGCGGTCTTTTATTACACATCTGCTGCCAGCTTGAAATTCTGGAATATCGACTGACAAAAATGGCACATAACGAAAACATTCTGCGTGACTGTGTTTATCATCACAACCGTATCTTTGAGTTAGGTTCTTATGTAATTTTGTTACTTCTAAAAATTTGTATTATATACAATACAAAATCCCATTTTTGTAACAATAATTCTTTTAATAATACAAAAATAATTAAAGCACATATTAAAATAATTCCATAAAAAGTATTAATTTTTATTTACGGATCCTCTTTGAAATCAATTTTGGATTAATTCTTCCTTATTTATTGAAAATCTCAAGAAAGAAAAAAAGCGATATATCTATTTTTATTATTTTATTGTTGGATTCCATAATATAACAATCTAATTTGTAGATATATAATTTTAAAAGCCGCTCGCAAGAAACTAAGCGTCTTTTATTTAATCGCAGATGTGCGTACACAGTAAATAACATGTTCGCGAAAATAATTGGTCTCCAGTTTGCGGTGAGCATGTTGGTATTATGCTTGAATTTATATCGAATAGCAATGGCAACGGATTATGTGGTTCTTCTTTCATTAATGACATATACAGGTGCCATATTGTCGCAAATCTTCATCTATTGTTGGTTTGGAAACGAAGTCAAAGTAAAAGTATATATTTCTCTAAAATAGATTGACATACATATTATACATATATATATGTATACCATTAAATATAAATAATAAAAGAGATGTTATTTTAAAAAATGGGGCAAATTATATGGCATTTTTGCTTTTAATTAATGTGCAATATTTCTTTGCATCTCGTAGAGTCTTCAGTTGGCGAGTAATATTTTTAATATAAAGTGGCCAGGACTTAGCAATAGCAGTAAGAAAGGCCTTTTAATAATCATGAAGCGTGCAACTATTCCTATTGAATTTAGTAGCGCGCACATAATTACGATGAATCTTGAGTCATTTGTAGCCGTTAGTATCAGACAATTAAGATAGACATTATTACTAAGTATATTGTGCACAATTATTTCAATTAACTTTTAATCTACAATTTTTTTACAGTTACTTAAGATGTCATACTCAGCTTTCAACTTGTTGCATCAAACGCAAGAACAATAACGTGATTGATAAACAGAAGTTATAATTCATAAATCACGTACAACCCATATTTAAATACAGGATCCATATTTCATTAGTATTGACTAGATAATTTTCATGAGACTAAGATACAATTCTTATGGAAATTTTCATGGACATTAATTTCGGTGTTTAAAAAGATATTTGGACATTTTAAGGAGAAATAAAAATTGCATAAATTAAAGCACCATGTTAGTACTCCAAAAATTTCATATTAGTACTAAAAATAAAATTGTTAGTAGTCGGCATAAAATTGGTAGTAAGAATTTCTATGATATCTCCTTTCTTCCATATTTCTCCATATTCCTAATGTTATAATATTAAATTATAAAGATTTACATTAAAACTATTTACTTTTTATTTAAATATTCTGGTTTATTATTTAATAACTTGGATAAATATTCTGTATTAAATATCACACAAATACTAAAAAATAATGCATTATATAAAAGATTAACAAAGTTGTATATGTATAAAAGCAAACATATTTTTAAAAGAAATTAAGTTTGCGTTATTATCAATGTAGTGTTTGGACAAATCTAAAATTAATAATTAGGATTCTTTTCTTACCACATTTATTTCCGTTGAAGAGTATGCAAATTAGCAAGCGTACATGCGTGTACGCGCATCCGTGTCATATTCTTTCTCTCGGATTGACTGCACCGATTTTACCTGGTCGCAATCGAAAGCTTACTTGGACATTATATCAGAGAAAACTGGCCTTAGATTTTTAATGTTGGCGCGTAGTTCCTGATATATATTTTATTCAAAAGCTTGTTTTTTTATGTAAGAATTCTAGATAAGCTTGGTAGCGTTTTGACGTTTATATGTAGTGACATAATCAATTGCCTTTTTAAGTATACTTGGCAACGCTGACGTGCGTCGCTTTAAATGTCCAATAGTTACACTCCGATCTGTACCGCATCATCTCGACACATGGTGCCAAGAGAATTATAAGCAGTAATATAATAAAAAATAAGTATACCATCATAGATACCAGATTCCAAAATATGCAATCGAGTATTCGGTTGATCCTAAAATTTCATAAAAATAAATTTTAATTACTAATTATTCATTAATTAACATTAGAGATACATATTTCTTGGTATTGCGAAAAAATACAATATAATAGAAGAACACAATATAATATATATCATATTTTGTCATAAATGTACAATAAAGAAACTATACTGATATATCGTAAAAGTACCTTATTGAAGGCTAATAATTTATTAAACACAATTCGAAGAACTTATTCCTTCAAATATATTTATTTTATTTTTGTACTGCTATCCCTCTCTCATGTAAAATACTGGGTTATTACACGATTTTCCAAGAAAACATATATCTCGTAAAAACGTTGTCTTTATTCATGAAAATTTTACTTGACATTGATACAGTATATTACGCTTATAATCAAAATAAAGATAAAGATTTACAGTAAGAATTGTACCTAATATCCTTACTGAAAAGTAGTGTTACAAAATTATAAACATTCAGAATACCGATTGCCTTTGTAAAGTTATCTATTCGTATTTAAGACAAAAATTTACTTACTTATTCTTTTTTTAAAAATTTTGTGTATGTTTAAAAAATTATCTTTGCAAATATTTAGTAAGTAATTAAATACAAAACAATAAAACGCAAATAGTGAATTGATTAAAAAAACAAATTAATTAAAAAAGATATCAATATATAAGTGCAGCAATATGCGTTTTATATATGTAGAAGTTTAACTTTAAATAAGATTTATACAGATTTCAAAATAGGCTCATTTATTAATTAATTTAAGATTAACGTGGAGACTACGAAATAAAGAGAAACATAAAAAATTTTCACAAATAAAATTATTCAATAATTCAATTCCAATATAATAATGTAGCTAGTATCTGGTGAACTTATGCTATAATTTTACTGTCTTCCTTAAATTTATTTCGTGTTATATATGATCTCTATAAACAAGATATTTGAATTATAATAAAATGTTTAATATTAATAACAATTTGTGTAGGAGAAATTGAATTAGAATAGCTCAAATAAGTGTAACGATATATTTATCGTCATATAATGTGTACGATTGCTGAATTCTGGCAACCGCCTTCATGGACATCTCTGTTTAAACATATAACTTATAAAATTTACGCAATATTTTTTATCTCTTTATTATATATATGTATATTTTTTATCATATATATGTTTTTTATTTATTATATATACATATAATTTTATATGTATTTTCAACATCATAATTTATGAACATCGTACTGAATGTCAGTAACTCTGACGAACTCGTCGATTCATTATACATGATATTGGTCGTATTTGTCGCGGATTATAAACAAGTTTCTATGTAGAGGTAGATCACGGACCTGAGGGTAGATCAGAAAAATGTCACTATAATAATCAACGCTTTCAACGAAAAACCTTTTAGGAACCACATGAATCGCAAGAAATAATAATTCGACAAAAATTAGAATAAATGGTACAGTAAGTATATATAAATAAACGCATAGTTATTAGATTTGTAACTATTATAATATTATTTTATATATTGTATTTTATGTTGTATATAAACTTTATGAATAAGAACATTTCAATTATAATAATTCAAAAAATCCAAAATATATTCCAAAAAATAAAACAACGAGTAAAGTTTGATAAATAAATAATATGATAATATAATGGTATAATAACTGTGGTCATTTTATAGAAATAAAACGTTGTGGTATTTAACCCTTGTATGGGTACAGCGATCATTGCAGTAATTTTGTCATCTATCTTCATGGATCTGACAAAAGGAAACTTCACATACAAAGTATGAATAGATACCATTCGACACTATTCAATCCCTGTTACATTTACTCTCACATACACTAACCAGATGATAGGCATGTTAACCTCTGGTTTCACAAACGTCGCTTGTAAAGCCTGTTTGGCGAACTCTTATTGCACATGTATTGCCAGTTTAAGATATTGGAATACCGATATAAAAAATCAGTCAGAATCAAAACATTCGACGCGATTGTATTAATCATCACAATCATATATGCATATATAATTAAGTTATAGTTTCTTAAAATAATTTTTTAAAAACTAAAAAAGAAAAACTTTTCTTTATTCTTTAATTTAAAATATGTACGCAGAAAATGTTACTTTTTGTGACAATTTTTTATATCTTTCTATTAAAATAATAAGTACAAAAATATTAAAAATTTTAATTAGCTAACAAATAATCATTGGTTAATAAGAAATAACGTATTGGCTAACAAATAATAAAATATGACAAATTCTAATTTTGACTCAATTTTTATTATATATATAAGCTTATCTTATACCGGTTTTTAATAATTAACCGTTATATTTGACAACATGAGAGAATTCGACATAGTTAATAAATAACTAGAATAGATAGATAGAATGGTTGATTAAAAATCTTCTATTTAATCGCACATATGCGTACGCGGTAAATAATATGTTTGCAAAAATAATTGTTATTTAATTCACGGCATGTTGGTAGTATGCTCCAATTTATATCGAATAGCTGTGAACGACTATCTGAAATTCATTCCATTGAGATTGTATACAGGCTACATGTTAGCGCAGTGTAGAATATTCATCGCTGTATAGGTATACAATTTTCATCTGTTGTTAGTTTAGAAATAAAATTAGATTAAAAGTATATATACTTCGTTTAAAACAAATTTAACTTTATCAATAAATATCTAGATAAGATATAAAATAGGATAATTATACAAGAAATAATTAAAAAAAAAACAAGAAAAAACATATAATACTTAGGCCGGTATTCATATAGCCGATTCTTATTTCAAGACAGTCTTAAGAAATGTCTTAAGACGCTAATATGGCTCTGTAATTGGCTTATGGCATCTTAAGATTGTACTTAAGACGGTCTTAAATATAAGATCTAACTATGAATTCCGGCCTTTAATTTTTATAATTTGCAATATTTCGACATCTCTTTAATTATAAAGCTTTTACTTGGCAAATATAATTGGATTGGCTGAAACGTAGCAATAACTGTAAAAAGAGTCTACTAATAATTATAAAACTTCAGACGACACCCATCGAATTTAGTATTGCGTATATTATCACGATAAATCTTGAATTATTTTTAGCTGTCATTATTAATCAATTAAGATAAAAATTATTGTTAAATACTGCAATTATTTATTAACATTTACTCAAATTAAAATGTGCACAAAATACATTAGTTAATTTACAAATATCTGAATAAAATTGCGAATCTAAATACAATTGTAGTATAAATTGTAGTATAAAAGAGTTCATATTAATGATAAAAATAAATAAAACACATATATTTTTTATATTCCTTTTCCTTCGTATTACTTCTTTGCATTATTATCATGAAATGCTTTAATGCTTTATTTCGATAATTTAAACAATTATGGGATCAGATGTGTAGTAAATAGTAAGAATAACATCGTGAATAATTTGATACCAAATTTACTTGCCACAGATTTATGTTCCATTTTATGACAATTCTTGATCGATATTATTTCACTAAACAGATCCAACATGACGTACAAAAGATAAACGCAAACATTTTTTAAATGTTACATTATTTCAGTAGTCTCTTGAAGTATTCATTTATAAATCTTAATCCTAAAACAAGTAAATTAATCAATAGTCTTCGTTTGTTTCCGCAAACTTCTTTCACATTAAAAGTTAGACGCACTGGCAGACGCATGCACACATAAATACACACATTACGTTTACAATTACTGAGTCTCCACACATAATAAAAAAGTAAGCGTTAATTAAGCCATAAAATACTGGCTTATAGTATAGTCTATATATATCGTATTTTAATAATATGGTTATTACAATATTATTATTATTAATTATTAATAATAAATATTTGCATTTATATAGTACTCGTTCTTTTATAAAATTGCAAAATTGTTGTTAATACCAGAATAACAATTGTAGCTATTAAGGTGGTTCATGCATTTAGGTCATATGTAGTTAGCCCTGAAAATGTGATATGAAATGAAAGGTTAACGTTTCTAGAGTGAGTCTGTAAAATTTCGGATTTTTTAACCGATTGGTTCCGGAGATATATGTCCGTAAACTTTGCCAATTTAACGCGGTGGGGGTAGACCCTATGCGAAAAACGAGACAAAAGCGCTTATGCTGCAAAAATTGCAATACTTCAAATGTACTTGAACGAACCAAAAACTGACGAAACGATGCAATAAACATTTTGTAAGATACTGGACAAAAGCCCAAGTTCATTGACCGAACCATATAATAATAAAACGTAATTTTCGATTGACTAAATCGACAACACGGAACTGATAGCTGGACTCGAGCGGCACTAGCGGCAGCTTCACAACGTCGCACGTGTCAGCTGATGCGTAAGGCGCATACTTATCTCAAAACTTTCAACGTTTACCACGTTTGTGCACGTTTGTCTCGAAACTTCCCTTACGTCGAGGCTGCTCGCTCATATTTGACAATTGTACGTAAAGGTTATATAGATCGCGGCGACAAAGACTGCTTACCACGCGTGCTGCTGACTGGTCGTGTATACCGACCATGCTCATAACTCTAGTAAAAGAAGTGACTTTTGTCTCAATATTTTAATTACGTAGAGGTCGTATAACATTAAAGATGTCATAAATAATAAATGTAATTATATGCTGATTTTTACGGACAAAAATCATACTTATTTGTCACTAATAAAAATAGTTGCCTATTTGACTTGCAAGTACTGCATGAACCACCTTAAAGAAAATTTGTTTCCAGTAGTTCATATTTCTTTGTACACATATGTATAATTGATCACACAATAATAATCATACGGAAGATATTGATAGATCACGGTGAAATGGAAGCGTAATCGCATTATAACATCTGCAAACGTCATCGTTCCTCCAGGTTTAATTTGTAGATTGGTCTACTGTTGAATTTATTGTTCATGGAAATGGTATTGGTCCTGACTTGCGTATACTTTGGCCTTTTGTGTCGCGTGTTCCAATGGAGATAACTATACCATCCCGCCGCCAAGACGCCTAATCCGTTGCAAGTGCACGAGAAGATGAGGAGGATCGTCAAGATACACTTTCTACTTCGGGACAATTAAGGTCTATGTACCCCTGGTGAAATATACGTAGTATCGCTTTACATATACAAAGTGTCCCATGACTCGAGGTCCATACTCTGGGAAGTGATTCCTTGGAAGATTTTAAAGAAAAAAGTTCCTATAAACATGGGTCCGGAAATGCTTCCCTGCAGAGTTATACTTCAAAGTTAAAGAAAAATAAAAGTTCTTTTCCCAAGTAATATCAAAAACTCTAGGAAGTAATTCCTTGCACAAATTTAAAGAGAAAGTTCCTATAGGTAAACATAAGTATAGAAATAAAAATAAAAAATTTCTTTTTACGTTTTTCGAAAACTATGTAGGGAAGCATTTCCGGACCCATGTTTATAGAAACTTTTTTCTTTAAAATCGTCCACGTAATCATTTCCTGGAGTTTTTGACCAATTAAAAAAAACACTTATTTTTCTTTAAATTTGAAGGCCCATATCTCTGCAGGGAAGCATTTCCGGACCCATGTTCATAGGAACATTTTTCTTTAAAATCGTCCAAGAAATCACCTCCCAGAGTATGGACCTCGAGTCATGGGACACCCTGTATACATTGATGCATTACTAAACTTGTCTACGCTATGTAATATAGATTCCCGACAAACATAAGCAAATATAACTGAAATACTTTTTATAAAGATCGCCTTTAGAAATGTAATATACATTTACACATTATAATTTCTATGATTTTTTCAGATGCTCTGGAAAATGTCACGTAATTTCAATCAATGCGCAATTTTTTGGCCATACCTGACTGCACCTTCGAGTGAATCGCGGCTCGCCGCGTGGTCTGCATACGCACGTGGCATTTAATACTCGTACCGAAGTGCATTCGAGTATTAAATGCAACGTGCGTGTCCCATGAGACGTGACAAGTGCATCGCGGAGAATATGCACGCGCTCATACACGAAATGGTTGTCAGAACCGCCAAAAACACGCTAACTACCTGTTTGTCGTGAAGAAAACGTGATGTAAGCGCGACAGAGGCATCAAGAGACATTAAGAGGAAGCGTATATATTTTTATAGATAATTTTATCAATAATTACATTGAAAATAAGACAAAATAAATTTAATAAATCAAGATAAAATCTGAATCAAATTGATATTTTTTTGCAATTAAAAATTTTAAAATTAATTATTTATGCAGAAAAATGTACTATTGTAATACAATATAATACTATATTACCTAATAAACGCATATATTGTACTACTCTAACAATGCAAAAAATTATCATTAGAAGATCTGAATAATAAGCGGCTCGACCTTGAGAGATTTCTCTAAGAAATCTCTACAATGAGTCAGAATTCTTACGTATCTTCGTGGCAGAAAGACAAAATCCAGAAATCAAAGTCAAATATTCTTTTTTAAAACAGCACAAAAAAAATTCCGAAGCTCCCGGACATCAAGAGCTGGAGACACCAAGATAAAAAATATTAAATGATTAAACGCTCGCGCGCAAAGAAAATATTGTAAAGAAATATTATAACTTACAAAGTGTTAATATGCATGGCATGCTTACGAGTTAAAAATGATATAATTTTATTTCTTACAAATAATACATGGTAAATATAAAATAGAAAAGTTTTTGTTGTTGTTAGCAAAATGTTCTTGTTAAGAAGATAAAACATTACTTTTATTGCATACTTACTTTCAGTTAGTTAAAGCTTTTAAATAATGTTAACTTATGTAAAATGTATAAAAGTGTCCAAAACCGTTAAAAATGATGCAGTTGCCAATAAATGCCATGCTGCAGTCATACATTGATATAGCCATTCCAGTAGACTCAGCTTAGATAAGCGAGGATTGTCATTCTGTATTATTCTTGCATTGTCATGGTAAAGAATGCAAATTTAATTGCCGTATGAAATTATTGAACTTACGGGTATGCCACTCCAATACGGATTGTCCATGACAGGCAGGTGCGGTGCCCAAAGCAGCAACCATAACGACAAGGAAATCACCGCGACGCCGAGGATAGTTTGAAATGCCGCCAGGCATCGGGCTAATCGCCGATGGTAGATCAAAGGAGGTAAAAACTTCTCTGGGCCTAAAAATGTAAACCTACTTTTTAACTCTCGTGCTACCATACCGTTTTCGTAATACTGCGTGTACGATTAATACATAATTATCGCTAGCAGTTTATTGAACATTTACACAGAATTCGTCCTATGGATGATTACATTATAAATAATCTTCACAATGATCAGCATACTTTACGCTGTGCATAAAATTTATTATTAAAATATGAAATATAATATTAAACAAAATGGAGTTAAATCACTTTTAAAAGTAAAGATTAGACAAACTCAAACACAAAGAAAATAAACCGTCGTATTGTCGTCTTTATCTTCTACCGCAATTCACATCCTTTCTTAGTCATACTGTGGGATTATACCCCGGAGCAAAAGTCGATCATTTCGTAATGCAATTCGCCATCTTTCCATCCGTTACAGACAATTTGCTGACGCAGATCTCTTAAGCTGGAGAGTTAAGACATAGTTGCACATATGTCATGTTTGTGTGACGATTTCCAAGTGTATTTTCTTTTGAAGACGAAGTGAAAAAACGAAAGAGAAAACAATTAAATATTGAATTTTAGTCATTTACAATATGCGTTATTTGTATAAGTAAAATTATATACTTCTGAAAGAAAGCATTTATATTATTTTTATTACATAGCAAAATGCTAAATTGTACTACATTATACATCTTTTTTCTATATGTGGATTTTTGATGCTACAACTTCTAATAAAAAATTTGAATGTGCATACTCATAATTTTATTACAATTTTATTACAATTTTATTACAATTTTATTACAATTTTATTAATTATATTGTCAATATAAATTCGACGTATATACATGCAAAAATATGATTTTATAATATTAAAATATATAATGATGTTCTCTGTCTCTGTCTGTCTGTCTCTCTTTTTTCTCTCTCTCTCTCTCTCTCTCTCTCTCTCTCTCTCTCTCTCTCTCTCTCTCTCTCTCACACACACACACACACACACTCTCTCGATCGTAGAAACATGAACATACCTAAATAATTTTTTTAAGGAAAACTACGTTTTGCAAGAATCAATATTAATTATAATGTTCCATTGTTTCTGTTTGCATTATTGCTTAATGTTATTTAAATGCAAATAACAGTGTTATAAATTATTGTAATTGTTATTTACATCGTATCACTCTACATTACACTTTCTGCAAGATATTATAAGCTGAATAGGATGTTTTAAGCAACTGCAAAAAATAAATATTAGAAAATTCAGTTAAAAATTATTTAAGAAAAAATATACTAAAAAAATAAACTAAAAAGATTTTCTAAAACAACTTATTTTACTTTATTTGGATAAGTTTATACATATTATTATTAAATGCGAATTCTGTCTGATTCATTTAATCATGTGATAAAACAAACATTTTATACTAACACCCACAAAAGAATCCAGATTCATAGAAATAATATAGACACTGGTGAATTCAATGGGCATTGTACTACGTTTCATAATCAATAATAAAGCTTTTTTTATATTATAATCCAACATACACCATTCCATTTCGAAAATGTTACTCACAAGTTGTCGGCTCTATATTTGTTATAAAATAATATTAAAATATAAAATCAATTAGGTATATGTATAAACAAAATAATTAATTTAATTATTAATTACTATTATTTATTTATTTATTTTACTTAGAATTTATTCATTATTTATTGTTTAATAAATCGTGTACCTTTAGTTTTACTTCATTTCCATACCAGCAATAAAAAAAGATTTGCGTCAGCATGCAGCACATATATAACGCTAGCTGTACATACTTTGCATTTGTTGTGGTCGACCTAGTTAATTGATACAAATTGAAGCACACCACCAATGTGCTCACCATAAATTGAATAGCAATAGTAAACCTGAACTTTTCATTGACCATAATAGCAAAGCTGCAATTAAACACAGTTAACTGTTTCAATATCTGCGAGTCAAAATGGCCCTACACCGACATCTTTATTAACACGACAATACGATTATTTTTGTGGCGTTAACTATAGCATTTACATATAAATACAAACTCAAAAATTCGATTGTGTTGCAGAATGCATTCATGAAGAATATTAGGATCATGTGCTATTCTTCTTAAACGAGATTCCAGTATTTTAATTTGGCAGCAAATGTGCACCAATAG
This sequence comes from Leptothorax acervorum, assembly GCA_035220615.1. Taxonomy (NCBI): domain Eukaryota; kingdom Metazoa; phylum Arthropoda; class Insecta; order Hymenoptera; family Formicidae; genus Leptothorax; species Leptothorax acervorum. The sequence goes on from JASTWQ010000005.1 coordinate 156,665, forward strand.
TCCACAAATCAGGCCATCGCAAGCGACGTGAAGGATGGATCCGATTATTAAACTTATCAATTGGTGAGCATACGTGATGTGAAATAAGACTGGCGATGAATAATCATACGGTAACCAGGCTCTGAATGTCAATGTGCGTCTCCTGAAGTTGGTGAGTAACGACGTTAACATATAGCACACGCCAGTCGTCTCAACCAGAATTGCATAATGTATCGTGTTTGCTCTGCAAAATAACTGTAGACATTGTCGCGTTTCATTTGTAATTCAATCTTTCACTTAATATCAAAACGTGTTTTTTTCCTAATATGTAATTTTAGTAATATTAGAATATTAAAAAATATATTGTATTTTATATTATAATATTATATTTGAATTTAGTACTTAGAAATATAAAATGTGAACAACATTAGCCAGAAATATTTAAATCTCAAATTTTTATTTTAAAGTTATGTCATGTGTTTGGTATAATTAAGCAGTAAATTTTAATGCAATTATAAAATTATTTGGCATTTTTAATGTACTTACTGCGCGCCCTTATCAAATTTGTAGTAAATTTCCATTTCTTTCGGTTCCAATGGTCTACACGGTCTTTTCGTAAGAATGTTGGTTAACATTGCAATATTTTTCCGATTTACCAACATACTAAACATTTTACAACAAGAGACGATCATTGCAAGTAACATGTAAAAATTATCGGTGAAGTCGTCTGCATTGTCCACGGTAAGAATAATATCCAGTAATTGTGATAAAGTAAATGTGAAAATTAATACAAGTACGAAGAATGTATGCATATGGTAGATTACGCGTTTATATGTTGACGTCCAAGAATCCGGTCGCCAGCAACCGCAAATGATCAGAAATTTAAAAGTGGAATCTAATACCCGCATAATATTATATTTTAAAATTTTTTATATACTGTGTTTGATGGTAATAATACTTGGTCTGCATATACACTTTTTTTATATATTTTTTCTCATCTTTCTTTAGTTAAATAAAATTTTAGATACATAGATTTGGCTAAAAAAATAATTGAGTAATAAATTTTCTCTAAATAAATACAAAAGTTTTGTCAAATAAAACTCCAAGAAAAGCGTTGTGATTTGCACAAACTAGTCTGCACAAGCAATAATCTACTGCGGCAAACTCTTGAGGAGGACAATTATAGAATGTCTATAGAGTTGCGAATATCTAGTGAGAATACTCGCCTCAACCCTTTCTCTGACTTGTCCCTCCTTATCCGACAGTTATTAATATTTAATTTGTAACCACGTCCCTCGCATGCAACACAGATGTTAGACATATCTAGACTTTATCTGATAGTAGTATGTTATATTAATACTTTCAAAATAAATGATACGTTAGAAAGCACGGCTAATAAAAGAAAAAAAATGACAATTGAATGTCGCATGAGCGATTTGTATATCCGTATTCCGTACGCCGCATAAAATATTGACATTGGTAACTCCCATACTTCTACTAGGAAATATTCAATATCCTAGAAAATATTACTTCTATCTGGAAATAATAAAAATATCGATTTATCGAATTCATAGCAATATGTTTTCTTTCTCTTTTTCTGTTTGATCCCTATTGACCTGATTCTTATTTTTTGTATTGACCCTATTATTATGGATATTTTTCTGTTTCCTTATCATTACAATTTCTAATTTAATACATATGTATACAATCTTTAATAACATAATTATAACGTATTACTAGCATGTTACGTAAGTAAAACCCGCATGTTAAGATAAGTTGTAATAAAAATTGTAATACAAGTATTTCGATTTTTTTCGTTTATAATATTAACAATTATACAAGAGTTAATTGTATTAAACCAAAAATTATAAATGTACATATATTTTATGATATTTATATGCCTTGTTTGTAACATATATTCACATTGCGTACTATTACCAAGATTTTTGCTTTACTACATGTGTCCAACATTACGATCCTTGCGTTTGTTGAAGTATATTATAAGCTGAATACGACGTCTTGAGTAACTACAACAGAAATTATTACTAACGTTATATAAAAAAAGTTGATATAAATATAATATAATTACTTTTTATCCTAATTAATATCTAATTAATTAAAATAAATTTCTTTTTATTAAATAATAAAATATGTAAAATAATATTTTATTTAATAATAATATTTTACTATATAAATTTTAATATTTAAATATATTACATAATTTAAAATATGTATATTAATTAAGTAATATATCTCATTAAAAGAAGAAAGTACATTTGTTATTAAAATTTTATTTACGGCTTCGGTTTAATTATATAATAACACATTTTGACACTAACACCCACGAATGAATCCAGGTTCATAGAAATAACAGAGGCACTAGTAAATTCAATTGGAACTGCAGCACGTCTTACGATCATTAATAAAGCTTTCTGAGCATTTTTATTGAACTTAAACCATTCCATTTCAAACACATTATTTATCAACTGTCGACTCTGTATTTAACAAATAAAGACCTATAACTATTTATTTTATCTACATAATATAGATACTAAATATTTAAATGAAAAGAGATATCTATTTTTTAAATCTCTACATACTCTCAATTTAACTTCGTTCCCGTACCAACAATAGAAAAAGATTTGTGACAGCATGGAGCACGTATACAATATTAATTGCGTATACTTTGTTCTTAACGCTGTTGACTTGGTAAATTGATACAAATTAAAGCACATCACCAATGTACTCACAACAAACTGAACAAATATAGTTATCCTGAATTTTTCATTTACTATACGAGCAAATCTAAAATCAATAAAAAATAATACTGCAATTTTTAAATTGAAAAAATATATAAAACATAAAAAACGTATGATAAAAGTATATAAACAAAGATAAAAAATCGTGTTTACAAAAATTATGAACTCTTAATTGGCGTAAAGTATAGTATACATGAATTAAAAGTATATGAATATGTACAATTTGATAAGGAAATATAATCTATTATAGTAAAAGAAATCTTATATCTTCAAAAACTAAAATGCCCTTATTTCCAAATAGTGGGAAAAGTCTGTACTACATACAAATGTATCTTACACTTTAATAATAAAAAAACTGTATCTATACTTATTTCCAATGTTAATTATAGAAACAAACTTGAATATATGGTTGTGCTGAAGAACACATTCGCGAATAATGTTAGGATCATATGCGCTCTTTCTCAAACGGTGTTCCAGTATTTCTATCTGAGAGCAAATGTGCACCAGGAATCCGCATATAAGACTATCGCAAGCCACATGGTGCACAGATCCAATTGTAAAACTTATCAATTGATGAGCGTATACGAATGGAAAAAGTAGCGGCGAGGAATAGTCAAATGGCAGCCATGCTCGGAACGTCAAATTTCCTTTCCCGAATTCCGTCAGTAATGATGTCACGGTAACAGATAGACACGTTGACTCGACTAAGATAAAATAATGAAGCGTATTCGACCTGTAAAACGACTATAGACGTTTTCGCGTTTCACTTTTTATTCAATATTTTTTTCATTTGTTAAAGCATTGCGTATGATTTATTTATTCATATAAATAAGAAGCAAACTTAATATAAAGGCGCGCAAGCAATCGTTTGAAATATATATTTCAGTTATATATTGTTGTATGTTCCAGTAGAGCAGTAATAGCTGATGCTAGCTCGCGATGCTTACTGTATGAGTTTTTCGAATTTCTGTCAAATCTTCACCTCGTCAGGTTCAACCGGTCGGAACGGTTTACTCATAAGAATCTCGATTAACATCTCAATATTGCTGCGATTCATCAATAGAGCGAACATCTTACAGCAAGAAACAATCATAGCGAGTAGCACGTAGAAATTATCGGTGAAATCATCGGAATCGTCCACAATCATAATAAGATCCACCAATTGCGATAGCATAAACGTGTGTATTAGTAACATTACGAAAATAGTATACACGTGATAAACTAACCGTTTGCACGGGGTTGCCCAGAAATCCAGTAGTCCGCAACCACAAATCGTCAATATTTTAAACGTAAATGCCAGTATAAACATCTTTAATATATTTTTTCGATGTTATCTATATATTAATATTTCGCCTTCATGAGAAGAATTATAATAAATTATTTACTCTATATTTTTTACACATTTTTTTTATTCTTTAATTTATAAAATATGTACGCAGTAAATGTTACTTTTTGTGACAATTTTTTATATCTTTCTATTAAAATAATAAGTACAAAAATATTATAAATTTTAATTAGCTAACAAATAATCATTGGTTAATAAGAAATAACGTATTGGCTAACAAATAATAAAATATCACAAATTCTAATTTTGACTCAATTTTTATTATATATATAGGGTTATCTTATACCGGGTTTTAATAATTAACCGTTATATTTGACATGAGAGAATTCGACATAGTTAATAAATAACTAGAATAGATAGATAGAATAGTTGATTAAAAATCTTCTATTTAATCGCACATATGCATACGCGGTAAATAACATGTTTGCAAAAATAATTGGTATTCAATTCACGGCATGTTGGTAGTATGCTCCAATTTATTTTATCGAATAGCTGTGAATGACTATCTGAAATTCATTCCATTGAGATTGTACACAGGCTACATGTTAGGGCAGTGTACAATATTCATCGCTGTATAAGTATATAATTTTCATCTGTTGTTAGTTTATAAATAAAATCAGATTAAAAGTATATATACTTCGTTCAAAACAAATTTAACTTTATCAATAAATATCTAGATAAGATATGAAATAGGATAATTATACAAGAGATAATTGAAAAAAAAACTAGAAAACACATATGATACTTAGGCCGGTATTCATAGCCGATTCTTATTTCAAGACAGTCTTAAGAAATGTCTTAAGACGCTAATACGGCTCTGTAATTGGCTTATGGCATCTTCAGATTGTACTTAAGAAGGTCTTAAATATAAGATCTAACTATGAATTCCGGCCTTTAATTTTTATAATTTGCAATATTTCGACATCTCTTTAATTATAAAGCTTTTACTTGGCAAATATTATTGGATTGGCTGAAACGTAGCAATAACTGTAAAAAGTCTACTAATAATTATAAAACGTCGGACGACCCCCATCGAATTTAGTATTGCGTATATTATCACGATAAATCTTGAATCATTTGTAGCTGTCAGTATTAATCAATTAAGATAAAAATTATTGTTAAATACTGCAATTATTTATTAATATTTACTCAAATTAAAATGTGCACAAAATACATTAGTTAATTTACGAATATCTGAATGAAATTGCGAATCTAAATAAAATTGTAGTATAAATTGTAGTATAAAAGAGTTCATATTAATAATAAAAATAATTAAAACTCACATATATTTTTGATATTCTTTTTCCTTCGTATTACTTCTTTGCATTATTATCATGAAATGCTTTAATGCTTTATTTCGATAATTTAAACAATTATGGGATCAGATGTGTAGTAAATAGTAAAAATAACATCGTGAATAATTTGATACCAAATTTACTCGCCACAGATTTATGTTCCATTTTATGACAATTCTTGATCGATATTATTTCACTAAACAGATCCAACATGACGTACAAAAGATAAACGCAAACTTTTTTTAAATGTTACATCATTTCAGTAGTCTCTTCAAGTATTCATTTATAAATCTTAATCCTAAAACAAGTAAATTAATCAATAGTCTTCGTTTGTTTCCGCAAACTTCTTTCACATTAAAGTTAGATGCACTGGCAGACGCATGCACACATAAATACACACATTACGTTTACAATTACTGAGTCTCCACACATAATAAAAAAGTGAGCGTTAATTAAGCCATAAAATACTGGCTTATAGTATAGTCTATATATATCGTATTTTAATGATATGATTATTACAATATTATTATTATTACATTATTATTAATTATTAATAATAAATATTTGCATTTATATAGTACTCGTTCTTTTATAAAATTGCAAAATTGTTGTTAATACCAGAATGACAATTGTAGCTATTAAAGTTTGTTTCCAGTAATTCATATTTCTTTGTACACATATGTATAATTGATCACACAATAATAATCATACGGAAGATATTGATGGATCACGGTGAAATGGAAGCGTAATCGCATTATAACATCTGCAAACGTCATCGTTCCTCCAGGTTTAATTTGTAGATTGGTCTACTGTTAAATTTATTCTTCATGGAAATGGTATTGGTCCTGACTTGCGTATACTTTGGCCTTTTGTATCGCGTGTTCCAATGGAGATAACTATACCATCCCGCCGCCAAGACGCCTAATCCGTTGCAAGTGCACGAGAAGATGAGGAGGATCGTCAGGATACACTTTCTACATCGGGACAATTAAGGTCTATGTACCCCTGGTGAAATATACGTAGTATCGTTTTACATATACTAAGTGTCCCATGACTCGAGGTCCATACTCTGGGAGGTAATTCCTTGGAAGATTTTAAAGAAAAAAGTTCCTATAAACATGGGTCCGGAAATGCTTCCCTGCAGAGTTATACTCAAAGTTAAAGAAAAATAAAAGTTCTTTTCCCAAGTAATATCAAAAACTCTAGGAAGTAATTCCTTGCACAAATTTAAAGAGAAAGTTCCTATAGATAAACATAAGTTCAGAAATAAAAATAAAAAATTTCTTTTTACGTAATTTCGAAAACTATGTAGGGAAGCATTTCCGGACCATGTTTATAGGAACTTTTTTCTTTAAAATCATCCACGTAATCATTTCATGGAGGTTTCGACCAATTAAAAAAAAACTTATTTTTCTTGAAATTTGAAGGCCCATATCTCTGCAGGGAAGCATTTCCGGACCCATGTTCATAGGAACATTTTTCTTTAAAATCGTCCAAGGAATCACCTCCCAGAGTATGGACCTCGAGTCATGGGACACCCTGTATACATTGATGCATTACTAAACTTGTCTACGCTATGTAATATAGATTCCCGATAAACATAAGCAAATATAACTGAAATGCTTTTTATAAAGATCGCCTTTAGAAATATAATATACATTTACACATTATAATTTCTATGATTTTTTCAGATGCTCTGGAAAATGTCACGTAATTTCAATCCATGCGCAATTTTTTGGCCATACCTGACTGCACCTTCGAGTAAATCAGGCGGCTCCCCGCGTGGTCTGCATACGCACGTGGCATTTAATACTCGTACCGGAGTGCATTCGAGTCCCATGAGACTTGACAAGTGCATCGCGGAAAATATGCACGCGCTCATACACGCAATGGTTGTCAGAACCGCCAAAAACAGGCTAACTACCTGTTTGTCGTGAAGAAAACGAGATGTAAGCGCGACAGAGGCATCAAGAGACATTAAAAGGAAGCGTATATATATTTATAAATAATTTTATCAGTAATTACATTGAAAATAAGACAAAATAAATTTAATAAGTCAAGATAAAATCTGAATCAAATTGATATTTTTTTGCAATTAAAAATTTTAAAATTAATTATTTATGCAGAAAAATGTACTATTGTAATACAATATAATACTATATTACCTAATAAACGCATATATTGTACTACTCTAACAATGCAAAAAATTATCATTAGAGGATCTGAATAATAAGCGGCTCGACCTTGAGAGATTTATCTAAGAAATCTCTACAATGAGTCAGAATTCTTACGTACCTTCGTGGCAGAAAGACAAAATCCAGAAATTAAAGTCGGATATTCTTTTTTAAAACAGCACAAAAAAAATTCCGAAGCTCAAAGTTTTTGTTGTTGTTAGCAAAATGTTCTTGTTAAGAAGATAAAACATTACTTTTATTGCATACTTACCTTCAGTTAGTTAAAGCTTTTAAATAATGTTAACTTATGTAAAATGTATAAAAGTGTCCCAAAACCGTTAAAAATGATGCAGTTGCCAATAAATGCCATGCTGCAGTCATACATTAATATAGCCATTCCAGTAGACTCAGCTTAGATAAGCGAGGATTGTCATTCTGTATTATTCTTGCATTGCCATGGTAAAGAATGCAAATTTAATTGCCGTATGAAATTATTGAACTTACGGGTATGCCACTCCAATACGGATTGTCCATGACAGGCAGGTGCGGTGCCCAAAGCAGCAACCATAACGACAAGGAAATCACCGCGACGCCGAGGATAGTTTGAAATGCCGCCAGGCATCGGGCTAATCGCCGATGGTAGATCAAAGGAGGTAAAAACTTCTCTGGGCCTAAAAATGTAAACCTACTTTTTAACTCTCGTGCTACCATACCGTTTTCGTAATACGGCGTGTACGATTAATACATAATTATCGCTGCCAGTTTATTGAACATTTACACAGAATTCGTCCTATGGATGATTACATTATAAATAATCTTCACAAAGATCAGCATACTTTACGCTGTGCATAAAATTTATTTTTAAAATATGAAATATAATATTGAACAAAATGGAGTTAGATCACTTTTAAAAGTAAAGATTAGACAAACTCAAACACAAAGAAAATAAACCGTCGTATTGTCGTCTTATCTTCTACCGCAATTCACATCCTTTCTTAGTCACAGTGTGGGATTATTCCCTGGAGCAAAAGTCGATAATTTCGTAATGCAATTCGCCACATTGCATCCGTTACAGACAATTTGCTGACGCAAATCTCAGCTGGAGAGTTAAGACATAGTTGCACATATGTCATGTTTGTGTGACGATTTCCAAGTGTATTTTCTTTGAAGACGAAATGAAGAAACGAAAGAGAAAACAATTAAATATTGAATTTCAGTCATTTACAATGTGCGTTATTTGTATAAGTAAAATTATATACTTCTGAAAGAAAGCATTTATATTATTTTTATTACATAGCAAAATGCTAAATTGTACTATATTACACATCTTTTTTCTACATGTGGATTTTTGATGCTACACTGAGAGAAATGTTTTGTTGAAATTATAAAATTTTGTTAAGATGGCAAACTTTTTTAGTTAACTGAACAAAATTTTGTTCAGTTAACTAAAAAAGTTTGTTATCTTAACAAAATTTTGTAATTTCAACAAAACATTTCTTTCAGTGTACAACTTCTAATAAAAAATTTGAATGTGCATATGCATAATTTCATTACACTTAATTATATTGTCAATATAAATTCGACGTATATACATGCAAAAATATGATTTTATAATATTAAAATATATAATGATGTTCTCTGTCTCTGTCTGTCTCTCTTTCTTCTCTCTCTCTCTCTCTCTCTCTCTCTCTCTCTCTCTCTCTCTCTCTCTCTCTCTCTCTCTCTCTCTCTCTCTCTCTCTCTCTCTCTCTCTCTCACACACACACACACACACACACACTCTCTCTCTCGATCGTAGAAACATGAACATACCTAAATAATTTTTTTAATTCTTTTAACAAAAACTACATTTTGCAAGAATTAATATTAATTATAATGTTCCATTGTTTCTGTTTGCATTATTGCTTAATGTTATTTAAATGCAAATAACAGTGTTACAAATTATTATAATTATTATTTACATCGTATCACTCTATATTACACTTGCTGCAAGATATTATAAGCTGAATACGATGTTTTAAGCAACTGCAAAAAACAAATATTAGAAAATTCAGTTAGAAATTATTTAAGAAAAAATATACTAAAAAATGAACTAAAAAGATTTTCTAAAACAACTTATTTTACTTTATTTGGATAAATTTATACATATTATTATTAAATGCGAATTCTGCCCAATTCATTTAATCATGTGATAAAACAAACATTTTATACTAACACCCACAAAAGAATCCAGATTCATAGAAATAATATAGGCACTGGTGAATTCAATGGGCATTGTACTACGTTTCATAATCAATAATAAAGCTTTTTTTATATTATGATCCAACGTACACCATTCCATTTCGAAAATGTTACTCACAAGTTGTCGGCTCTATATTTGTTATAAAATAATATTAAAATATAAAATCAATAAGGTATATGTATAAACAAAATAATTAATTTAATTATTAATTACTATAATTTATTTATTTATTTTAGTTAAAATTTATTCATTATTTATTGTTTAAAAAATCCTATACCTTTAGTTTCACTTCATTTCCATACCAGCAATAAAAAAAGATTTGCGTCAGCATGCTGCACATATATAACGCTAGCTGTACATACTTTGCATTTGTTGTGGTCGACCTAGTTAATTGATATAAATTGAAGCACACCACCAATGTGCTCACCATAAATTGAATAGCAATAGTAAACCTGAACTTTTCATTGACCGTAATAGCAAAGCTGCAATTAAACACAGTTAACTGTTTCAATATCTGCGAGTCAAAATGGCCCTACATCGACATCTCTATTAAGACGGCAATACGATTATTTTTGTGGCGTTAACTATACCATATACATATAAATACAAACTCAAAAATTCGATTGTGTTGCAGAATGCATTCATGAAGAATATTAGGATCATGTGCTATTCTTCTTAAACGAGATTCCAGTATTTTAATTTGGCAGCAAATGTGCACCAATAGTCCACAAATCAGGCCATCGCAAGCGACGTGAAGGATGGATCCGATTATCAAACTTATCAATTGGTGAGCATACGTGATGTGAAATAAGACTGGCGATGAATAATCATACGGTAACCAGGCTCTGAATGTTAATGTGCGTCTCCTGAAGTCCGTGAGTAACGACGTTAACGTAATGCACACGCAAGTCGTCTCAACCAGAATTGCATAATGTATCGTGTTTGCTCTGCAAAATAACTGTAGACATTGTCGCGTTTCATTTGTAATTCAATCTTTCACTTAATATCAAAACGTTATTTTTTCCTAATATGTAATTTTAGTAATATTAGAATATTAAAAAATATATTGTATTTTATATTATAATATTGTATTTTAATTTAGTACTTAGATATATAAAATGTGAACAACATTAGCCAGAAATATTTAAATCTCAAATTTTTATTTTAAAGTTATGTCATGTGTTTGGTATAATTAAGCAGTAAATTTTAATGCAATTATACAATTATTTGGCATTTTTAATGTACTTACTGCACGCCCTTATCAAATTTGTAGTAAATTTCCATTTCTTTCGGTTCCAATGGTCTACACGGTCTTTTCGTAAGAATGTTGGTTAACATTGCAATATTTTTCCGATTTACCAACATACTAAACATTTTACAACAAGAGACGATCATTGCAAGTAACATGTAAAAATTATCGGTGAAGTCGTCTGCATTGTCCACGGTAAGAATAATATCCAGTAATTGTGATAAAGTAAATGTGTTTATTAATACAAGCACGAAGAATGTATGCATATGGTAGATTACGCGTTTATATGTTGACGTCCAAGAATCCGGTCGCCAGCAACCGCAAATGATTAGAAATTTAAAAGTGGAATCTAATACCCGCATTATATTATATTTTAAAATTTTTTATATACTGTGTTTGATGGTAATAATACTTGGTCTGCATATACACTTTTTTTATATATTTTTTCTCATCTTTCTTTAGTTAAATAAAATTTTAGATACATAGATTTGGCTAAAAAAATAATTGAGTAATAAATTTTCTCTAAATAAATACAAAAGTTTTGTCAAATAAAACTCCAAGAAAAGCGTTTTGATTTGCACAAACTAGTCTGCACAAGTAATAATCTACTGCGGCAAACTCTTAAGGAGGACAATTATAGAATGTCTATAGAGTTGCGAATTTCTAGTGAGAATACTCGCCTCGACCCTTTCTCTGACTTGTCCCTCCTTATCCGACAGTTATTAATATTTAATTTGTAACCACGTCCCTCGCATGCAACACAGATGTTAGACATATCTAGACTTTGTCTGATAGTAGTATGTTATATTAATATTTTCAAAATAAATGATACGTTAGAAAGCACGGCTAATAAAAGAAAAAATGACAATTGAATGTCGCATGAGCGATCTGTATATCCGTATTCCGTACGCCGCATAAAATATTGACATTGGTAACTCCCATACTTCTACTAAGAAATATTCAATATCCTAGAAAATATTACCTCTATCTGGAAATAATAAAAATATCAATTTATCGAATTCATAGCGATATGTTTTCTTTCTCTTTTTCTGTTTGATTCCTATTGACCTGATTCTTATTTTTTGTATTGACCCTATTATTATTGATATTTTTCTGTTTCCCTATCATTACAATTTCTAATTTAATACATATGTATACAATCTTTAATAACATAATTATAACGTATTACTAGCATGTTACGTAAGTAAAACCCGCATGTTAAGATAAGTTGTAATAAAAATCGTAATACAAGTATTTCAATTTTTTTCGTTTATAATATTAACAATTTTACAAGAGTTAATCGCATTAAACCAAAAATTATATATATACACATATTTTATGATATTTATATGCCTTGTTTGTAACATATATTCACATTGCGTACTATTACCAAGATTTTTGCTTTACTACATGTGTCCAACATTACGATCCTTGCGTTTGTTGAAGTATATTATAAGCTGAATACGACGTCTTGAGTAACTACAACAGAAATTATTACTAACGTTATATAAAAAAAGTTGATATAAATATAATATAATTACTTTTTATTGTAATTAATATCTAATTAATTAAAATAAATTTCTTTTTATTAAATAATAAAAATGTAAAATAATATTTTATTTAATAATAATATTTTAATATATAAATATTAATATTTAAATATATTACATAATTTAAAATATGTATATTAATTAAGTAATATATCTCATTAAAAAAAGAAAGTACATTTGTTATTAAAATTTTATTTACGGCTTCGGTTTAATTTTATAATAACACATTTTGACACTAACACCCACGAATGAATCCAGGTTCATAGAAATAACAGAGGCACTAGTAAATTCAATTGGAACTGCAGCACGTCTTACGATCATTAATAAAGCTTTCTGAGCATTTTTATTGAACTTAAACCATTCCATTTCAAACACATTATTTATCAACTGTCGACTCTGTATTTAACAAATAAAGACCTATAACTATTTATTTTATATACATAATATAGATACTAAATATTTAAATGAAAAGAGATATCTATTTTTTAAATCTCTACATACTCTCAATTTAACTTCGTTCCCGTACCAACAATAGAAAAAGATTTGTGACAGCATGGAGCACGTATACAATATTAATTGCGTATACTTTGTTCTTAACGCTGTTGACTTGGTAAATTGATACAAATTAAAGCACATCACCAATGTACTCACAACAAACTGAACAAATATAGTTATCCTGAATTTTTCATTTACTATACGAGCAAATCTAAAATCAATAAAAAATAATACTGCAATTTTTAAATTGAAAAAATATATAAAACATAAAAAACGTATGATAACAGTATATAAACAAAGATAAAAAATCGTGTTTACAAAAATTATGAACTCTTAATTGGCGTAAAGTATAGTATACATGAATTAAAAATATATGAATATGTACAATTTGATAAGGAAATATAATCTATTATAGTAAATGAAATCTTATATCGTCAAAAACTAAAATGCTCTTATTTCCAAATAGTGGGAAAAGTCTGTACTACATACAAATGTATCTTACACTTTAATAATAAAAAAAAATGTATCTATACTTATTTCCAATGTTAATTATAGAAACAAACTTGAATATATGGTTGTGCTGAAGAACACATTCGCGAATAATGTTAGGATCATATGCGCTCTTTCTCAAACGGTGTTCCAGTATTTCTATCTGAGAGCAAATGTGCACCAGGAATCCGCATATAAGACTATCGCAAGCCACATGGTGCACAGATCCAATTGTAAAACTTATCAATTGATGAGCGTATACGAATGGAAAAAGTAGCGGCGAGGAATAGTCAAATGGCAGCCATGCTCGGAACGTCAAATTTCCTTTCCCGAATTCCGTCAGTAATGATGTCACGGTAACAGATAGACACGTTGACTCGACTAAGATAAAATAATGAAGCGTATTCGACCTGTAAAACGACTATAGACGTTTTCGCGTTTCACTTTTTATTCAATATTTTTTTCATTTGTTAAAGCATTGCGTATGATTTATTTATTCATATAAATAAGAAGCAAACTTAATATAAAGGCGCGCAAGCAATCGTTTGAAATATATATTTTAGTTATATATTGTTGTATGTTCCAGTAGAGCAGTAATAGCTGATGCTAGCTCGCGATGCTTACTGTATGAGTTTTTCGAATTTCTGTCGAATCTTCACCTCGTCAGGTTCAACCGGTCGGAACGGTTTACTCATAAGAATCTCGATTAACATCTCAATATTGCTGCGATTCATCAATAGAGCGAACATCTTACAGCAAGAAACAATCATAGCGAGTAGCACGTAGAAATTATCGGTGAAATCATCGGAATTGTCCACAATCATAATAAGATCCACCAATTGCGATAGCATAAACGTGTGTATTAGTAACATTACAAAAATAGTATACACGTGATAAACTAACCGTTTGCACGGGGTTGCCCAGAGATCCAGTAGTCCGCAACCACAAATCGTCAATATTTTAAACGTAAATGCCAGTATAAACATCTTTAATATATTTTTTCGATGTTATCTATATATTAATATTTCGCCTTCATGAGGAGAATTATAATAAATTATTTACTCTATATTTTTTACACATGTATCTACACAAAACACATATCTTTCAGTGTTTCCTTTAATCTTGAAAAATTAATCTTAAAAAAATAAAAGATAATTTTTTATTTTAATTACTCAAAAATTTCAAGCATTCCATAGCATAACTGTTCATCAAGCCAACCGCACACAAATCTATATGTACAGCAATATGCTTAAATTAATAACTAAATTACATCTTGAACGATAATTTTCTTGAATCATAGGTACGAGATAATATTAAAAGACAATTCATATTATGAGAAAAGTTATCTCATGATATAATTTGATACACAATAAAATCTTATGGCGAACTGACGGTACGATCGTCAAATATATCTGTCTATAGCTTCACGATTTTCCGGCAATAACACAGCTTACCCTACTATTCCCTCTTCTACAACTTCTATTATTCAGATTGCAATTGTGCTCTTCCCATAATAGTATTTTCATATAGTCGGCTAAACACAGACTTGACGATTTTACGACATAATAATACTTCACGAGAACTATGTTTTGTGATATTACATATTAGACAACAGAGCGGAGGAATAAAAAATAATAACTCTTGAATGTCGAGTCGAGCTCTACGTACTTACTCTTCATAAAATATTTACATCAATAACTCATAATACTTTAACTGAAAGATATTTAATTCATAAAAGCATAAATTTGCTATGTCGTGACATAAATGACAAATTTTTCTTCCTTGTATTGATTTCTATTGCTTTCTGATATCTGATAGTCTATGTAATCTAACGTGTCTATGCGTGTAATACGTGATAAAGTATAATCCATACGAATATATTTTAATTAGTGCGCAAGTAAAAACATAATACATCACGTATAATCGTATATAATTAATAGTAATAAAGGTTTTAAGATTCAACACAACGTCATTTTTAAATTTCTCTTTAAATGTTTTTCTATTCAAATGTTACAATAATGTTACAAGAGTCATATATCATCATCGAATAAAATCATTTACTGTAATTACTAATTTAACATTTTGAATGCGTACATATACTAATGATACAAACCCATATTACTATGCAATCATCTTAATACGAGCTTGCATTGAAAGATGATGGAATATAGCGCAATTCTTCTTCTAATTTGCCTCTACCACTCTTACATTTGCTTCAGTATGTTGTAAGCCGAATACGATGTCTTGAGTAACTGCAAATAAAATTATTAGTGTTATTTAAAGTAAATTGAACATGCATATAGTCTTTTTCTCTTTCTCTCTCGACTCTGTTAATAGTTATATTAAAAATAATTATATTAAAAAATTTCGAAAAATATGTAAAATAACTTAATTTTTTATCTTTAAATTTGTAGCTCACACACACACACACACACACACGCGCGCGTGCGCGCGCACACATACACACACACATACAAATGCGCGCGCGTGATTACTTTTTATTTATATTAAATATATAAAATATTAAAATTGCTTTTGATATAAATATGATAACATTTAATTCTATTTTTAATTAAATAATGTCTTTTATTAAAAAGAAATTAATTAAAATAGATTTGATATTAGATGCTTTACTTACAATTTCGGCTACTAATTATATACACAATAAATTTTGATACTAACACTCACGAATGAATCGAGATTCAGCGAGATAACATGAACACTGGTAAGCTCGATTGGTCTTGAACTTCGTCTCATAATCATTAATAAAGATTGTTTAGTATGTTTGTTCAATTTGAACCATTCCATGTCAAATATGCTATCGATCAGTTGACGACTCTATATTTAACAATTCCAAGTTTATTATTTTTATAGTTATTTATATAGTTTCTGCTCAATATAGAATATTAACCTCTTGACATTGACGCATATACGCGCAGAAAAAAGATGTGTCATCCGTTTGGTGCTTATTTTCTCGCCACTCAAGGGGTTAAGGGTGCGTTCGAAGAGCGCACTATTAGCACTATTGCGTCATTCTATCCTTGTTTTACATGTAATGAGCGATAAAGATAGAATGATGCAATAGCGCTAATAGCATGCTCCGCGAACTGACCCTACATAAAAAAACAAAGAAATATGTGTTTCAAGCATACATACCTTCAACTTAACTTCGTTACCATACCAGCAATAAAAAAAGATTTGTAATAGCGCGCAGCCCAGGTACATTATTAATTGTATATACTGTGATCTTAGCGCGGTTGACTTGGTAAATTGATAAAGATTGAAACAACCTACTAATGTACTCACAAAAAACTGTATAACAATAGTAAGTCTAAATTTTTCATTCACCAAATGAGCAAATCTAAAATTCAAGTCAAACATTGTAACTTTTTTTTAAGTAATTAAATATAATATGAAAATTTCAAGAGCTATAAGAATTATAAAATAATAAATTGTGTAAGAAAAGAAAAAATAAAGTTATAAATAAATTAATTAATTAAAGTTTAAATACGTAAAAAACATTTAATATTTCTAAAAACGTAAAAGAACATACTTTATTTTTTCTCTAAATAATACAAGTAACAACTCTAATCTAATTAAAAATAGATGTAAAATATTTATATATGTCATATTAGTTGCCAATCAAAGTTAGTTGTAAAACCCACTTGAATACATGATTGTGCTGCAGGACGGATTCACGAAGATTATCCTGATTGTATGCGACTTTTCGTAAGCGGCATTTGATTATTTCTATCTGGCAGCAAACGTGCATCAATAGTCCACATATCAGAGCATCGCAAGCAACATGAAGAACAGATGCAGCTGCCAGACTTATTAATTGGTGCACGTATACAATGCGAAACAGTGATGACGAGGAATAGTTGAACGGCAACCATCCCCTAAATGTCAACCTTTCTTTCCTGAATTGTGTCAGCAACGACGTCACAATAATACACAAACACGTTGTTTCAACCCAAATCGCGTAGTAAAGCGTATTTGTCCTGTAAAATGACTATAGAGATTTTTCCGTTCCATTTTTATACAATTTTTACTTGGAATTTAACTTTGCGCCTTGCAATTTCTTTCCGATTATAGTTTATTTGTTATATTTATCAAAAATCTATATTGATAAAGATTAAAAAATCTACATATGTATAATAAAATCTGTATTGAAAAAAGAAATATATATATAACGTAACATTGCTCAGTTTCAATAAATAATTTTTATTAATTAGTACACGTAGATATATGTAAGACCAAAAATTATTTAAAAGTCATGAACATTATCATTTACCAGAAAATCATATAAATCATTATAATCATTGAAACAATTATAATCACAAGTGTAACGTGCAAATTATTTAAATATTTAAATAGTCTATTTTGAAAGCTTTAAAAATTAATTTAAAATTTAATTAAACTTTAACTTATTGTGTCAACAGGAATCGATTTTTACTTAAAAGTACCTAATTTGCATTTCTGTATGTAGTTAAATTTTGTATTGTCAAAAATGGTCGTATAAAGATACTTACTGTGCATGTTTATCGAATTTCTGCTGAATTTCGATTTCGTCGGACTGGACCGGTCTACATGGTCTCTTTACGAGAATATCGATTAACATCACAATGTTACTGCGATTCATCAATAAAGTGAACATCTTACAGCAGGAAGCGATCATTGCGAGTAGCACATAGGAATTATCAGTAAAATCGCTGGCATTGTCCACGGTCAAAATTAGATCCATCAATTGCGATAGCATAAACGTATGTATAAGTAACATTATGAAAATAGTGTACACATGATAAACTAACCGTTTATATGACGTCCAGGAGTCTGGTATCCAGCATCCGCAAATCATTAATATTCTAAACGTAAGAGCTAATATTTGCATTTTTAATTTCCGATTTATTTCCGTCGAAGTCAATCAATATCTTTTCTCCAGATAATCCGTGTGATCGTAAATCATTTCTTAGAAATTATAATATTCTCTATACATTTTTTTTCTTATTTTAAACGTGAAATCTCAGGTATATGTATATCTTGCAATATATAATAATTACTTAGCAATGTACTCAAAAATGTACTTAAACAACAATATATTGATAGTTAAATTACAACTCGTTTAACGATTTACAGTACACCATTTACTAGTTCAGGTCATATTATAATAAAAATGTTTTTTTTTAAGAAAATATTATGGTGCACAGTAAGCTCTTGAGGGAGACTGACGACATAGAACATCTATAGCCTTGCGATTTACTCAATAATCATACGTTTTGCTTAACGTCCCCTTCACGTACACGACAATTTTTATTATTCAGATTGCTATGTCATTCAGATAATAATATCTTCATGCATCAACTTCCCCATGTGCAGTTTTTTTCTGGTTGTTAAATATATAGACATACACAATATTATATCTTAACATAGTAATACTTCTTGAGAAATAAAATATTAGGAAGCAAAGCTACAAAAAAATAAGATGTTTGAAAATAATGCAGCATTTCATACATGTATATGTTACAGCATTCCATATATATGTTGTAGTATTAGGAGACATTTAATTTACTTCTGAATCAGAGGATAGAAGTAATAATAAATTTTGCTGCTTTACATTGATTTTTGCGACGGTAGTTTCTAATCAAATATCCTAGCTGTATCATACATCCAGCAGTTGTATTCCAGTCGAACACTTTAACATTCTGTCACATTGTAATATGCCACAATTTCGCGTATACACGTCCATATTAAATAAAAATTAATATATGAAAATGTGGATACATATCGTAAATAAAGATGTATATTAGGAAAGAAAATATAGCGCAAGTATAATAACACCATTTAAATCATTTCCTTTTTATGTAAGTATAATATACGATTATGACAATATTAAATTATAAAGTCAAAAAAATTTTATTTTATATAATTTTTAACTTTGCACCAATTATTCCTGAACACGAAAAGCACAGACAACAATATTAAATAATAATCTCTCATTTATAGTCTTCGATACTTGCATCTCGCATTTGTTGAAGAATAATCCCTTATTTAGTCTTCGATACTTGTATCTCGCATTTGCTGAAGAATATTGTAAGTCGAATACGATGTCTTGAGCAACTGTAACGAGCAAATTTAATTAAATTTAGAATTTGTATTTTAGAATTGTTATAAAAGTCAGTATTGATCACGCTACATAGAGACATAATTACACTGTCAAGATAAATTCGTACTAACAGCCATAAACGAATCGAGATTCATAGGAATAGTGTAGACGCTTGTAAATTCGATAGGAATGCTACCACATCTTGTAATTGTTAAAAGATCTTTCTTTACATCTGATTCCAATTTGAGCCATTCTATCTCAAATAGATTACTAATCAATTGCAGACTCTGTACTCAAAGATACAAATTGTTCATTTATTTATCTTGATTGTAATAAAAAAAGATATCAAAAGTTGAACATATAAAAATGTCAGTATTAAAACAAAACTAAAAGAAGTCTTGCACATTGATAATGTATAATTGTATAGTATGTAGTAGATAATGTATAGATAATATTTACATGTTTATTGTTTAAATATCTTATTTAAATAAATATTATTTATCTAAATTTTATTTAAAAAATAAAAAGTTTACATTGTTAAAATGTACAAAAGACATAACATAAGAATACTTCTTTTAAATATGACAAAATAAAGAGACTATATAAGATAGACTTATTTTAACAATATACCACCTTCAATCTGACTTCATTCCCATACCAACAATACAAAAAGATTTGTGTCAGCATGCACGACATGTACAATCCTAATTCGATGACTTTTGCATTTGTTTTGGTCAATTGATATAAAGTAACGCATACCACCAACGAACTTACTATAAATTGTAAGGTAATAGTCAACCTAAACTTTTTATTCACCATAACAGCAAATCTGAAAGTAATTAGATATATGATATATTACTTAATTTTTACAAATGCAAATTATTTCACAAATATAAATAATTTATTTTACAAAAATTACAAAAAAGATATCTTACTTTTTAAAAAATTTATATTGAATACAAGCACATTAAATACAATAATGTTTTATAACATTTTTGTAATTTATCTTTTATGGACTGCAAATAAAACTATGCTACATATGTGTAATTATACATAAATTACAAAAATAATTTTTATTTTAATACTAATTATATAAAACAAACTTGATTATGAGGTTGTGTTGAATGACGCAGTCACGAAGAATTTCTGGGTTGTATATGACATTTTTCAAGCGAGAATTCAGTATCTCTATTTGACAGCATATATGCAACAGTAGCCCACATATTATACTGTCGCAAGCAACATGTAGAATAGCTCCGACAAGCAAGCTTATTAATTGGTGGAAATATGTTAATTGAAAAAGTACTGTCGTTGAGTAGTCGAATGGTAACCACGCTCTGAATGTTAACTTTTTCTCCCAGTAGACCGTAAAGAATGAATATACTCCCGTGTACGAGCTTGAGAATTCAACTAGAATCGCATAATGCAGCGTATTCATCCTGTAAGTAACTAGAAGCGGTTTTACATCTCTCACTTATTATTCAATATTTTCATCAATATTATCTACAGTAGTTGATATATTTTTTAAAATAAAACAACTTTTCTCGAAAAAGATTACTGATAGGAGTTTCAAAGTTTTACTAAATTAATCTCATAGAAAACAAAGCTTTGTAAAAACAGACGCAAAAGAAATTAAACATATATATAATATTATCTTTTATAAATAATATAAGAGAGATTTGTAATAGAAGTGTAACTTATTGTTAGTGTTGAGAAAATTAATAGTATACTAAAAGACGACTAATTCTAAATTCACTATAGTAGGTATACTATAGTCAAATTTAATGCCAAATTTCAAATAGTATGAATATGAATTATATTTAATTCTTATAATAATTAAAAAGCTATTACGTCATAATACTTACTCAATAAGTTTATCAAATTTCTGTCGAATTTCTACCTCATCTAGTTCGATTGGTTTACACGGCTTCTTTCTAAGGATGTCCGTTAGCAATGCGATATTACTACGATTTATTAACAGACTAAACATTTTTAAACAGGAAACTATCATGGCAAGCAACATGTAAAAATTATCGGTGAAGTCGTCCGCATTGTCCACGATCAGAATCAAGTCCAAAAATTGCGACAGCGTAAACGTACTTATTAGTACAAATATAAAAATTGTATATGCATGATACAGCAAACGTTTGTGGGGAGACGTCCAGGAATCCGGTACCCAGCAACCGCAAAATGTTAAGAGTTTAAACGTAAAATCTAACACGCGCATTGTAACTTTCTCCGTCTATTTCCCGTATGTGACGAAAAATAAGTTATTCAACATGTATATCTTTCCTTTTATTTCGGAGACGACATCGCGGAATAAGCATATCACATAATTATTTTTCGCAAATTAATTTTGTAGAGATAAATTTATGCACTACGTTATGTAAACTAGCAATTGAAACACTCAGCTGTCAATCGACAGTTTTGATGAAAATATGAATTTGCAGTAACGTTTGCAGAATCGTTTCCACAGTGGTATAGCTCGCAATAAAATCTTTAAAGAGACTGACGATGTCATCGAATGTCTATAGCCATGCAATTTTCTGACAAAGATATTCTTTGCCTCCCTTCGTGAATAAAGATTTTTATTATTCAAATTGTGTTTCTCAGATAATTTTTTCATACATCGAGTAGAGAAAAATACAATCGTTAGATATAAGTTCAATATTACTGTTACATGTAGTTCTATGGAAATAAAATCATGAATAAAATAATGTCTTACCAAGTATAGTTGAGAATAAAGAATAGAAATCCTCTATCACCGTCGTATTAATAATTGTGTATATTTCTTTTACTGAAAAATTCTTTTACTTTAAGCTGATTGTATAATGTTAAGTGACAGTAACGGTAATAGCGAAAATCTTCTTCCTTTATGTTGACTGCTATTTCTTCGAATAGAAAAATTTTAAGGGCCAGTTTTTCAATAGTCGTTTAAACTGAAGTTTAGCTAAACTCACTCTTCGTCTTTTTCTAAAAAGGAGAGTTAGAAAGAGACGAAAAGTGAGTTAAGCTAATTGTAAGATTAAAGTTAAGCGACTATTGAAAAACTGGCCCTAAGTAGTGTTTTTAATATATATACATATGATTTTTAAAATAAAAGTGCAGATTAAACAATTTCTCAAAGATACCAATATTAAGATAATCATACCGTTGAGAGACATAAAATGTGAGTATATAAAAACGCATTATAAAGATATTACCTATAAATGGTGTAAACCAAAAGAAATATTGTACAACATATGAAATATCTTTTTATCTAGTAATTTTATTTAATATCTACACAAAATTATTAATTATGGTACTCTAATTTACTGTTTTACTTCTATACACATTTGTTTCATACAAAGATAACGTTCATACAAATACAAAATATATATATTAATTTTCTTCTATTTTCGTATTTTTATTATTTTATTATCGTATATGTTGAAGTAAATTGTACGCAGAATATGATGTCTTAAGCAACTGCAATAAATATAATTATTTGCTTACTATGTATTTGTATTATAAATTAATAATAAATTTATTCCTAACAACACAAACAAACGTGGAAAAATAATTATGTAAATTATAAGTTATTTGTAACTACTAAAAAACGTTAATAAAGGTTAAGTTTAACTTAATCATAAATCCTATTTAGAATCGATTTATTGCATATTTATTATTAAAATAAAAAGAACTTTTATAAATTTGGCTATTGTATAATTTAAAATTAATCACTAATTTTAGATTAAAAATCAATTTTTATACTAACACTGACAAATGATTCAAGATTCACAGAGATAACGTAGGCACTGGTAAACTCGATAGGCACCATACTGCGTCTCATAATTATTAACAAACTCTTTTGCACTGGATAATCCAATGCAAACCATTTCATTTCGAACACACTACTGACCACTTGCCGACTCTGTATTTCAGAATATACATACAAAAATTTATTTATTAACTTATCAAACTTTAGTTTTAAAATATAAAATAAAAAAAACAATCAAATTCCATGTACTTTTTTGCAAAATGGTTTTATGTATCTATATGAATACAAATGTATGATAAAATGAAATCCAATTCATAGACTAGTCCAAAACGTAAGTATTTGTACCCACCCTCTCTTTCTCTCTCTCTCTAAATATATTTTTCTCTCTAAATATATCTTATTTCATTTGTATAAATTAATTTTTGTGATACAACAATTTGACATATTTCTCACATGTTACTGTCATATGAGGCATTAAAATATATGCATACTATCAATAAATATGCAAAAAAAACAAAAAATACAAAAAAAAATAAAAAATTATATCTGTGCATACCTTCAGTTTAACTTCATTTCCGTACCAGCAATAAAAAGAGATTTGTGCCAGCATGCAAAACATATATAATATTATTTGAATAAATTTTGCACTTAACATGCTCGTCTGTGTGAGTTGATACAGATTGAAGCACACTACTAACATACTCACTAAAAACTGGATGGTGATTGTTAATCTAAATCTTTCATTCACCATTAATGCAAATCTAAAATTAATTGTAGACGCAGTTACAATTAATTGTAACTTTCAAACTTTCTGATTATATTTTTATATTTATATATTTTCAATTATATTCTTATGTATGTTTCGAAAAATAATAATAAAGAACTGACTGAAAAATACTTGTATGCTGTACGACGCATTCACGAAGAAAATGTGGCTTGTCTACAATTTTTTTCAAATGACACTCCAATATTTCCAGCTGAGAGCAAATGTGCATCAATAATCCGCAAATTAGGCTATCGCAAGCGATATGAAGGACTGATCCAGCTGTCAAACTTATCGATTGATGAGCATAAGCGATTCGAAATAGCGTCGGCGAAGAATAGTTGAACGGTAACCATGCTCGGAAAGCTAATCTATGTTTTCTGTAGTCTTCGAACACACGTGTTACTAAAGCAAATGCACATGTCAATTCGACCAGAGTTGCGTAGTAGAGCGTGTTTATTCTGTAAAATCAACATTTTCGGATTGCCCTTGTTATCTTTTTCACCAGATTTTATTACAGTAACACTTTAATTTAACGTCAAATAATTTAATGTAAAATTAATACTCGAATAAATCATCAACTTTTAAAAAAAAGTTGCTTTACGTAATTACGCATATTTAAATAATAGTTTCCGTGTGACTGTTATTTTCTCACATAACATTTTTAATATAAAGATTTAATTCTTTATAACACGCGTGATTACGTTTCGTAACTACTAATTATTTTAAAATACTTGCTGTACGAATTTGTCGAATTTCTGTCGAATCTCTATCTCATCGTGTTCAGTAGGCCTGTATGGTTTCTTCATCAGTGTGTCGATCAGCATCGCAATGTTATTACGATTTCTCAATAAACTAAACATCTTGCAGCATGACACAAGACAGGCAAGCGTCACATAGAAATTCTCGGCGAAGTCGTCAGCGTTGTCAACAGATAGAATTAAATCCATCAATTGTGACAACGTAAATGTATTTACTAGCAAAACTATGAGGATTGTATATACATCATACATGATACGTTTGTACCATGACGTCCACGAATTCGGTGGCCAACATCCGCAAATGGTAAGAACTTTAAATGTGAAAATCAAAACACTCATTTCTTTTTTACTAATTGTCGTGTCCAGTAACGTTATAAGGCAAAGATTTTATTATACAAATAATACAAAACGTTTTTGTTATGTAAATTATATATATTTTTTAAGTGTTTTCATGAATATTACTTTCGATATCATAAAAAGAAGCTGATTATCATAATGTTCATTATAATTTACAAAAACATAATTTTTGTTTAACAAATTATATACACATAGTAAATAATTGTAAAATAATTATGCATAATTAAATTTTGTTAAAAAAAAACTATAAATTGTAAAATAGAAGAACGGTGATAGTTTTTAATTCTGTTTTTTTTTTTTTATTATCGCTCGTTAAAAAATACACATATATATTGAGCGCTGCAATAATACGATGACTATATTCTTTGCAGCACGACAAATAAGAAGATTTAACTGACGACCATAAAGGATTCGAGTCTATATTTTCGCAATTCAATTTTTCATCTGCGGCTTCCGTCTATGCATTCGACAACTATATGTCATTATCGTGGCATAAAACTTGCAATTTTGCGTCCCCACGCAGAACGATATGTTTTCGCATACGCAACAGTTTTAAAATACATGTCTTATATATGATGTCGTGCACTACCACTTTTATGCCAAACTGTGGCTTACAGTTCAACGTAATGCCGTACAATGTCAGCAAACTATCAATTATGGTTTAGCCATATAAAATCTTGATGCAGACGTAGCTTAAATCATATTTAATTTATTGCTGCCACGAAGTACAGTTGAACGTTTTATCCCGACATTCATTGATTAATATGCCGAATCGGTTGCTTTTGTTAAAGCAAGAGAAGAAAATAGTAGTTTAAAGATATAGATAAAATCATTCAAATACATTGTAAGAAAATACATGTGGAAAGATTAAGAAAAATATAGTGTTATGAGAACAATATTAATCACAATAAATTAACATATATTAAATTCTGCAGTGTGTCCTGCCTCTCAGATTATCTAAAAAAAAATTATCTGCTTAAAATTAAAATTGTGTACGTTAAAGTGCATTAAAGTTTATCACAACATATCGAAAATATGATATAGTAAGTAAATATAAAATATAGTGTATAGAATATACTATATGCGTGTATTATATCATTACTGTTAAAGTAAACTAGATAGATTTTGTTATCTTCAATAATATTTTATAATAATATATTTTACAAAGAGAGAACCATTAACACTAAATATAAAATAATACTTTAAAAACATTGTAATTATGTAAAAATATAGAATGCATAAACTCAATTTAATTATCAATAGGTTTATTTATTGATCTTAGATTTATAATTAAAACTTAACAAAATATTATATAATATTTGCAACATATAGATTTAGAATTTTCCGCGTATGTAATTTTATAATAAATTTGCAAATTAAATTGCTACCAAATAAAATTTTTAAAGTTTTGTTTTTATTTCAGATATTATCCGCTGTTCAGTATTACATATAATTTTGCATTGATCATTTATAAAAATAAAAAAGGATCAATAAATAATAAAGACAAGTCGTTGATCGACTAAGGATAACAACGTTAGTGGTGCAACGATTATTGATTCAAGGTATACAGAATGTGAGACGAGAGAGTATTATCTATAGAGTAACGCTATTACGATCAAACATGTATGGAGTTTGCCGACTGATAATAATTCGTTTTGTCGATAATGAAATTTAGAAGAATTTTTAAAAAAGAATACATAAATAAGTCATTACAAAAAATATTAGAGCATCTTGTGCATATTAATATAAAAATCTTAAAATAAAATTGTAACAGGCTTTTGAAATATCGTGGTGAAAGTTTTACCTAAATTTTTACAAATCTAAGATTACTGTAAACATAATAATAAATAGTTAAAATAATATATATTTATAATTTTATATGTATAATTGTATATCTATGTATATACATTTGCAATATTTTCTAATAAGTTACCTTTATTTTGTAATTATCGTCAATCGTTAACTTCTAGATATACAAAATTTACGACATATATGATTTGTCCTGTGAACTATCTCTTATAAAATCTACCAGATGACTCTACTGTTTAATAAATGCTCAAACTCGAGCTCTTTATAGCTTTATTTTTGGTAAAGGCTAATTTACGAGCTCCTTGAGAATCTATGCAATCCATTAGACTCTGTATAATACTTACTATCATTATATTACTCTTAGCCTACAAGCTAATTCTTAAAGTTGTATTTATTTTTCCAATAAAAAAAAACTCGAGCTCTAAACCAATAGACTGCGTTCCTAAGGTTGATAGGATGTATATTTCTCTTCTTGGTTTAATAAAAAAAAAGTTCGATCTCGAGCTCGAGCTTCCGTTTTATATATACTGTTATTATAATAATTGTTAATTTCTAAACATTTATAATCAAACAAAATTTTGATAAAAATCAATTTACGTGAGCTAATGTTTTATATAAGATTAAATACTTACTTTAATGTAAAATTAAACTTTCTTTTATTTTTCAGCAACAAAATTATATGAGAAAAGTCTATTTTTGGCCAAAAGTACGAAAACTTCTTTTAAATGTTCATTAATTAATAACCGGTATATAGCTACAATATGCTTAAAAGCATACTACTTATTCAATACAATGACATGATACAAGTACCTATGCTTTAAATTAGAGCTGGGATATAGGGATGCACATTTCAGGCCAATTTCGTTGTCGACGCCTACTATCCCTCTCTTGCCGCTCGTGTCTTAACAACGAGCCGCAAATACGTGTAAATACAACGCGGGATGCTTCAACTCAGGAGCGCTTGTACTATAAGTACAAAAATGTAATCATATTTCAATATAAAGTATAATCTAGTTAATTATTAATAACAAAAAATTTTTAATTTAATAATTGATAATCTTAACTAGACAATTTTCTACGCGTTAAACAACGTTGGAATATCTTACGCGCTTTCAAAAAAACCGCCCACGTTTTTAAGCGGTCTTAAAAAATTGCACGTAATAACTATGTTACATTAAAAAATCCGTCCATAATCTTTACCGTCTTAAAAAAAAAACGCACGCATTTTTTAAAAACCGCACGATTTTTCTTAAAAACCGCACGCGGTTTTAAGCGTTTTCCAAAGAAGTACGCTTGCGTTTTCTTTGCGTTTTAAAACAAATACCAGTTATTATTACGCAGTTTTTTTTACGCGCAAAAAACGTAGGCGTTTCCTTTTGAGAACACGTAGACGTCGGCGTCTTTTCTTGAAAACGCATAGAAAACTGTCTAATAAAAACTTTCTTTTTTAAAATAGTTTTAGAGTATTAATTTAAATTTTTTTGTTATTAATAATTAACTAGCTATTTCATATTAGTTAAGACAATTATAATTCCATCAATATATTATAGTACAAACTAAGAATGCTTCTGATGATGAGATAAAGCATTCTTAGTTTGTACTATAATAGAGAGAAAGAGAGGGAGAGAAAGGGATTTGCAAGGTTTATGTGTACGTAGTTGTAATTTTATTACCCACGATCCTGCGTTTACACGCGTCCGGTGTGACTCGTTGCTATGACACGAGTGGCAAGATGGGAATTGTAGGCGTCGCAACGAAATCAGCCCAAAATGTGCAACTAAATCCTGGCTCTGCGCGGGTTTAAATAAAATACCTTATACAATCTGTAATTAAATCAAAGTTCTATTTTTATAATTTTATGTATTCTATAGAAAACATTTGAACATTTAAAATATATGTATATACATAAAACAGAACATAAATTATATGTAAAAATTCTCTGAATTCTAGGGAAAATTATAAATTGTCTAATATTTAAATCGATATTTGTTATCAATTATATAAGCGTCTCATATTTTACATTTGCACAGGATGGACCGTGGCCGTGTGAAATTCCAATGAGAGGGTGAAGATGAAGCGAAACCTAAAGACCAAGCGGAATAAATCTGATCGTACTGAAAGGGTCGGGGTTGTCAGCGTTACAATATAGGGTCTGTCCTTATCTTCAAAATACAGGCAATGCCTCCCCGCTCTCTCCCAGTATTCTAGATCCCACGTGTACATTGTCCAAAGTCCAAAAGAGGAAAGTGAACAGGACACACCATGATGAATCGGCCATGTTGCCCTGGACCATTCTTGAAAGAGGGTTAATCCTGCTTGTAAACTGTTATTTTCACGCCTAGTCACACATATTTTTGGGCCTCTTTGGCGAATAAAAAGTACGGTAAAATGTTAAAAAGTGTAAATTTTTTTTTAATTTTACAGCAAAATATCACACAATTTGAGATAACGTCAAAACTCTTCAAATGATCTACGGGTTTATTTTTTCCTTTTGTTTCTTTACTAATTAATTTCTATATACACAAAAAGCATTTTGTAAAGAAAAAAGTAAATAATATAAATTATAAGCAATAAACTCTCTTGTAAGTAAAACTTAAATTAAAATTTGAAAAAATTGATTATAAATATTTTTTTATTATAAAACTTCAATCTCGACATATCTTTTTTAACATACAGTTCACAAAAGTTAAAAGAGAGAAAAAGAGGGAGAGAAAGGGATTTGCAAGGTTTTTATGTGTACGTAGTTGTAATTTTATTACCCACGATCCCAGCGTGGGAAGATGACAAATCACCTTATCAGTAGCAACGAACGTGACAACTTCGTATGGTAACCGATTCTGAGCATATATGTATCTCTTATATTCTCAAGTCATGCTTTAGAGCATCAGTTATGACCACAACCGACAGATTCTATATTCGTCTGAACTGCACGCCATGTATAGAGTGTTCCAAAAGTAATTTTTATTCTATCACTACGGGATTGATCGAATTTTTTCCAAAGAATCTCTCTCAGAATTCAGATTCGTATCATTATTGGTAGATACAAATGTATCTCGAAGCAAAACTGACTTTCTCCTCATTTTCCTTCT
Organism: Leptothorax acervorum; assembly: GCA_035220615.1. Lineage (NCBI taxonomy): Eukaryota > Metazoa > Arthropoda > Insecta > Hymenoptera > Formicidae > Leptothorax > Leptothorax acervorum. The sequence continues at coordinate 186,884 of JASTWQ010000005.1, forward strand.
TCGTTAAGCGCGTCGTATGAAATTAAATGGTTCACAAACGTACGCAACAACGAAACTTCTATTCTTATCGCATTTCTAGATCGAACTCGTTCCCGCATTCTTCTCGGGTCGGTCACCGGGTACAATTAACGAATCCTATCGTCTGGCCGGCTTCTGTTGTCCTTAGTGTGAACTTTACAAGACTTATATAATGCATGCGTAAGAAGAATGGACCACCCATGTAGAGAGGTCTCTCTCGACTCGGCCTCGAGTGCACTTCGGGATTGCGCGCGCGGACGAAGCACTCCATCAGAAGAAGTAGTCGGCCGGACAGCATACCGGGTAGAAAATGACACCAGTCTCGAGATGCACATTTCGTATCAGTCAAATCGAACTCTCGAACCGTATTTTCTCTTTTCGCATTTTCGCGAAATTTGTACAAATAAAATTTATGCAATAATGCATAAATTTTATTACAAGTAAAGCTTGTGCTGATATCAGCCTGCTTTGGCAAAAATTTTATCTATATGTGATAAAACAATAAGCATGAGCGACAAAATTATTTGAGAGCAAATAAGCCCTTTAAAGAAAATTAATATTTACATATAATGGTGAGACAAAATATATATATAAATTGTAAATATAGTTTTCTCTTATGTCTGTCTAGTAATTAAACTGCATAAGCTTTTCTATCTCAATATATTCACGTTTAATATTATTTGTCATAATTCTTAGAGAAGTTTTTATCTCGACACATATCTCGAAAACTTTTTACATTGAAATATACAGTTTCTTTCTTTGTTTAGAATCTAGTATCTGATGGTTTCGATATCAGCATAGATAATAATGATAATTATGGAACAGGTTTAGCTCCACAAACAAGCAGTTGTTACGATTTACGATATTGCTACGTAGGTACAAATCTTTTGGTTTGGTGCTTCGAAAGCGGTATTTTCGCGAAAGAGCAGAAACGTTTTCCAGAATCTTACGTTTGCGAATATAGAAAACCATATTCTCTATACACAATTTTCGAAACACGTTGTATAACGCAAACCCATAGAAAGCACACCTGAATAACGAGACGCGTCGCTGTTCCCTCGAGAAGAGCGGCAGAGGTCGAAGATTTCAGGTCACTACGTCTCGAGAGCATAATGCATCGCAGCGAGGGAAAGAGTTGTGTAAACGAACTTTCATGAACTTCCGAAAGTCGTCGCTTTTTCACATCTTCCCTGTCGTTGCCATCCTCGGCGCGATCCTTTTGCGCGCTCGCGAGGTGTGTATAGTTTGTACAAAAATAACAATATTAAAACCGTAATTTATAAATTCGCGTAGGCAATAAACGAGAGAATCTATCAGCCGATCATTCAGTATTCACTTTAATAAATCCAAGAAATTCTCGGACGAAATATTTTTTTTTTTTTCATTATTTCTGATAAAATTACACGTCTACGATTCGCGGCCTAAGGAAATAAAACTTCAGATATATGTTACTTTAGAATTTAGATATATCATCGTTATATCATTTGTGTCGCAATGTCCGCGCTCGTTAATAAACGATTATCTGATAATATACTATCACGTTTCATTCAATTCGTACACTCGAATCCAACTCTCTTTTTCTCAAACAGAAACGGCTTTCTAATACGTGGAACCCGAAATGCGTGTGGTCCGTGCGGTCTTCGGGAAGTGTTAATCGCCTGGCTCGCTACCGTGTTGCTTCTGACCGGCCCTTCAATTAGTATGTGCCACACATGTTTCGAGTCACGTGACGCAGCGTCTTGGTCTCATCAGACATATCCACAATGAATTTTAAGGAAACAAGAAATCTGTTTGAAGAGTACCTATACAGCATTCCTGTTTAACTCAAAATTCAGTTTTCATTAAGTGTTATTAAATCTCATTTGAGATGACTATATTGTACTGTTTTGTCGTTTTATGATTAATCATAAAATAAATGCGATTCATCATATTCTTAATTTACGGAAAACGCATACCTACACTACAGTAACAATATTACTACAATTACCATAGTTAGTGCAATTTTTGGTACGTGAGGATCGATTACGCTATTTGTAGCGATATCTTTTCACCCACAATTTAATCCTTTATAAACATTCGTAAATTAATAGTCAGTACTGTGTACATTAGAAGAATTTTATTAGCTGCTTCGCACGCGAGAACAGCCCGAACGAGAACGAACACCGAAGCGGCGAAATCGCCGTGGATTCCGATGCCGGATAAACTCCTTAATCAAACAGCGAAGCCAATCGTGCGCAAATCGTCTGAATGAGCTTGCTTTTTTGTTATAGTTTACCAGTCGGGCACCTGTCGCATGTGTGCGCAAAGGGGTGTGGATTCAGAGATGGAGGATGTGAGAGGGAAGAAGAGAGAGAGAAGGAAAGAGAGAAAAGGGGGAAGAGGGACACAGAGAACGAAGCGAAGAGGGGCAGAAGTGCACGGATAGCAGGGAGGGATAGAGGGTGAACGGAGGAACACGTGGTTCTATTTGCAAAAACAAAGTTTGCGCGGGACAAACACGGGCAGACACTAGCCAGTCTAGTCGACTTCGGGGTCAAAAGCGCAACAAAGACTCAATTGCATTTCGTTCCCACCCGTAGAATTCTCTTTTTTCTACCCCAGTTTCCGTCACACAGTCGCTAATCGAATGATAAAGCGCCGTCGAATATCGCCAACCGATCTAACTGATCCAGTTTCCGAATCTCGGAGATCTGCGCGAGACGACCGTGAAAAATTAAATTAGATTCCGAATTATTCACTTGATTTCGACGCTGAAATATTACATAAATCTGTTTATGTAATAAATAAAGGAAATTTCGCTAATTTAATATGTCAATGTCTACTTAAGCAACAATTCTATTAATAATAATTTAATTGAAACAATATTTTACATATCATCTTAAAATAAAATCATTGAATTATATTTACTCGTTTACATTGTTAGCTGAAATTGAGATTTGTAATTTGCTCGCTCTGCCAAATAATTAATTATTTCTATATAATTATAGAGAAAGAAAGAGAGAGGGAGAAAGAGAGTTTCAATAGGCGATCATCGGAAAGTCATTCTGTTGGTTCTTAATTCGAATGCTTACCCTTCCGTCAAACATACTTCACGTTGTCACAATATTGTTATCGGCTGCGCGGGAGTATCATAATGAATCTCAAACACTCGATTTCTCATCTCGATCAACGTTATACATGTTGTCTCAAAATATCTCGTAAATCGTACATTCTGCGAAAAGATTAGATAAAATAGGTAGAATGGCAGAAAACAATTTTGTCATTTTATCTTTCATAAAATCTTTCTAATCATATAACTTTTTCTAACTAGTTATAAGGTAAAGTTTTCTATGTACAAAATTCTATTTTAGAAAATTTTCTAACAAAAATGTGATTATGTCTTTATAACATTATTAAATAAATATGAAAATTGGATCTCTTTGCCTCTTTTCATGTCCTCCGAATTTTTGTTATAAAATTTTTTGCAAAAGTAAAAATACACAAAATAATTTTTCATATTTCAGGGTTTTTTGCATAAAGAAAATTTGAATCGTTATTACCTTTATATGAATTACATAAAAATATTATTACTGTTGGTATATGTTAATTAACTTTGCGTATAATGCGGCGGAATTTACATGTGGCGCCAGTCTTTCTTGGTTCAAGTATATATAGGTAGATATAAGCACACGCGAGCGTACCTGGAAACTTAAAATGATACTTAACCTTCCGCTTAAAGTGGTTACGCTTGGTCACGCTGACCTTATTCATTGTATTTCATTGTGAGGAAGGTTCCGTATACTCAATATTCATTGTGCTGCACCTCATGCAACTTTTAAGTCAGACATATTCCAGACTTGCAAATTCGTATAAAGATAGATTATGCAGAAATTAATCTTACATGCACATTTTTATCTTTATAAAGATTTTATATTTATAAATAATATAAACATCCCATTTTTCATTTAATATCAAAACTAAATAGAAAATAGCACAAAAATTTAACACTTTATCTCTATTATATCATCAATGTTTTCAGAAGAGGATTCATTCTAGCTCTTCTTTTTCAGATCTCAAAGTATGTAGGTCCCGAGACATTCAAATCTTGAAATACGTGCGAGCTGACTGTATGGAGGCTGAGGACGCAAGGTTCTCGAAGCGGAACGTCATCATTGCATTACCGGGGAATTTTCAGCGCGTCTTTCAGAGCGTGACGTCCTCAGGTTCGTCGCGCGAAAACGCGACTCGACGGCGGGAGAGGAGGCGGGAAAGGGTTGGCGAACGCGATGGACGCGTTGACGAGACGAAGACGGAGGCAACGACGGCGGCTGCGGCGGCGGTGGCGGAGGTGGTTGACGGTGGTGGTGTATGCCGTGACAAATATTTGCCTGTCAACACAGAGAGGCTCGCGCTACCATCCCGCTCTATCCCTATGCGCGCCGCAAACGACATGCATAGCCGAGGGAGGAACGTTTGACGGGAGGTGCAGGAGAACGGCAACCAAACGAATCATAAAAGGGTCCGATTGAGAGACAAAGTGGAATGAGGAGGGTAACGACGCGCGATAAGAACACGGAGAACTCGATTCCCGGCGTTCCGACCCGATCACGACAGTTTGTCAGCATACTAACGCGCCGCGATGAGCGGGATAATGATCGAAGGGGGGTGTTTGCACGCGCTGTGAGTAGCAAGAACCGAACGTTCCACAGATAAGAGAGTGCCAAAGTTAGATTGCATTGTCACGAATACATTCGTATATAATGTACTGTACAATAATACAATACTAAACAATATAAATTAGGAAATGAAATAGATAAATTACTAATTATGAAAAACAGGTATTTCAAATGATACTAAAATATATGCATATTATCAAAACTACATCGCATTACCTATGTTCGCGCATTCTTCAATTAATTACCCGCAATTTATGAAATATTATATAAAGCTACTTTGTTTGTGTTATTCCTTGTCAATGATATCATGTTTAATGTAAAAATTTATCAACAATACAGGAAGATTCTTCAAGAAAGGTACAAGCTCGGGTTCCCGAAAACAACCGCGCGCTCACGCTTCGGTCCGGAGAGGAAGAAAAGTATCCGCGTAGGAAGCGAGTCTCTTCATTCACGTGGACCTTTTTGGGCAAGGAGAAGAGCGAATGACACGGATGGAGGGGAAGGAAGAAGGAGGATGTGGGATGGGGCAGGGGGGGGACAGAGAAAACGATGGCCACCTACGATCCGTTCCTCGCTCGCTCGTTCATTCACTTACTCACTCTCCTCTCTCGTTTCTATTCTCTCTCCTCTCTGTGTGCTTTTAATTTACCGGGCGGCAGGCAAATGTTTGCGCCACTCCCCCTCGATCGTACAACCCATCTCTCTCTCCTGTTCTTCCTACTTCTCTCCACCTTCGTGTCTCTAGCCGCCACTTTCTATTCCCTTCGCCCGTCCGTTCCCCCTTTGCGAACGTTTTGCACCCTTCTCTGCCGCCCCTTTATCGAGGGTCTCTCACTCCCTTCTTCATCCCGAATATATTGACTGATTCTGACCATAAAGAATCCCCGAGCGGATAGCACGAGAGAGAAGAGGAGAGAAAGTGTGGAATCCATCCGCGGATGGTAATATGCCAATGTAAAAAAAATAGCCTCATATATAGACTGAAGTGATGGGAAAAAAACGTACCGGTCAACTGATCGCGATTTTTATTAATCGCGAATTAACGGGATGTGTGCGAAATGCGCATCGGCGATGAAAATATTGATATTGGACGACGTACGCCATCGACGGCAAAAAGTTATAAAAAGAAACGACGAGGAGAAGCGGAGAAGAGAGGTAAAGAGAGAGGAAGAAGAGAGATGACGACGATAGAAACGTTTGACTTCATCGCACAAAAGAAGTTACACTAACGGGAGATGCCAATCGCGTCCTTTACCAGCAGCGGTTTTTAAAGTTTAGCAAATAGAACTTGCTACACATTAATCGTGCATATATCTATAATTTTCCACGTGCGATTCACTATCATAAAACGCAATTACGCGCATGTATTCTATGCTTCACTGTACAAAACATTGGGGGCCGCACGCGGAATCGCAGATACAGCGATAAAATATACAGAATAAAATTCTTTGGTATTAAATCTCTGGACACCCTATTCCAATCATGCCAATGACGGCCTAATCTGGATTTCTAGTAGTCGAATGTCGTCGAGTCAAAGAATCGTCGCTGTTGCGAATTTCGATTGCGCCCGCGCGCTTGCGTTTCACTTGTGGCTTTTAATAAATGGCATAAAAACGAGATCAAATATTTAATCGGGAAATATTTGAGTGCCTATTATTACAGGGTAGTGGCGCGGCATAGATACCCGGTGCAGCAACCCCATGGTGCCTCCACTGTGCCATTCCGTTTATGTCTGGCAAATATACATAGTTGTTCGCGTTAGATACATAGACATCCGCGCGTCGATTTAAAGCGAGACACCGGCGCGAGCGAGCTCCACTTTCCGCTCGTCGTTTTTTCACTTGTAACCAGTCCCCCGTGCTGTCATCGTTACTCCGCAAAGATACTCTGGTTAATTATAGTGTTTGGGGATGGGATTGAATAATATATCGGCCGATCGAGTTGGCAAATTTTCCGGGAAAGAGACTCCTGGCATTTGCCAGAACGATGGTAACTATGAAACCGCAGTTTGCGGCACTCGATAGATATCGACGAAAGACATTAAGAATACAGCTAAATAAAAAAAAAATACGTATTTTCTGTTGGAAAAAGAATTTTGTTGACACAAGGCAATTACAGTTATTATATCGTTATTAGCCAGACGTATCTTAATTAGCGAGCGACGTATTTTAATTTTTTAACTTCCAATAATTACAGCTAAATATATTAAAATAATAATATATATTACTTTTTACAATTTTATAAATTATAATCATAATTTATAAATCAAAATAAATAATATTATAAAGTTCATAATTTGATCGGCAAGAACCGAGCGAGAAAAAAGGGAAAGGACGGCTTGCGTATACAGACAACAATCTCGAGCTTTATCATGCTTCCACCCCTACAGTTTTTACTCTTTTTTTCCACGGCGTTCGCGTAAGGGCGTCGCGGCGTAACCTGGGAGATGCCGGCCGGGCAAAATATTTGTGCTGGGCAAATGAAACAGGACCGAGGTGCCCGTGTCGCGTGGGAACTCAAAAGATTCCGTCGCGAGTGGTTTACACACGTCTGGGAGGAAGGACACGAAGAAGCAAATAAATTAGGCGGTCCTACGCAATTAATGCCCACGAACATGTTCGCGTACGCGCAACCGGCATGTAACGAATGTAACACACGAGTGACACGCCACACGGGTTGCTTCAGGTGAGGCGCGCAATTACGCGTCGCCGCCACGCGCCAATGTCCTGATATACGGCGCCTAATGAGGGTGGCCCTTCACATTTGACCCTCTTTTTCCCGCGGTGTCCACGTGACCGGAAACGAAACGACGGACATCGAGGACATCGCATCCACGTGTAATGACACGACGCTGTGTAATAATAATTAATCGCCGCATCAAGGCGTGTTGCGCTGCCAAGTGAACGAGATGAGGAAGATAATCGCGAAAGAGTGACGCGCGACTACAATGCTTCTCCAATTTATGAATAAATAATATTAATTGTGCGCAACTTGGGATTTACCAAGATTAAGATTGAGTTTTTATTAGAACACTCTTATTAGAACATTTGCTCCGATTAAAAACTTACAGTCAAGATATTATTGTATTATTATATATGTATAAATTATCCAACATAATCAACTGAGAGAGAATCATGATTAGGTACTGATCATTGATCATCCTGTAGTCCTGTACCCACATTCGCATTTTAGAAACGTCGCGCGATATCGCGAACAAGTTTGATCATCTAGTATACATATAGGATGGGACCTGTATACGCAAGCTCAAAGCTAACGCGCGGATAATTACATCGCGCCGATGATCATAACCGGCGGCTCGAGTGAACCGAAAAACAAATAGCGGCTGCACAGCACTTTTTCGAGCCACTCTCCGCACAGCCAAGTGCATACACACACATATATATGGAGATGCGTGGTAGTTGGAGCTGATCGTAAATATACACGCGCGTGTAAACTATGCTAGTGCACAATCTTCTCTTTCTCTGTCTCTCTCTCTCGCAGCGACGACGACACGGTGTAAATCACGTCCCCCGAAGTCGGGTTTATTAGCGACCCGGCGACTAGTAATGTTTGCCCTACGATACAACGATGTATGTAAGGGGGGTAGGACGAGCGAAGGAGCCAGGGCACACGGCGGAAACGGCGGCTTAAAGATCTTTCACCCCCCCCCCCCCCCCCCCTCCCCCCCCCCCCCCCCCCCCGAAAGTCCCGCCCGCAATAACTATCGTACTGTGTGTTAAGCGGAATTATGCTCCAATAAAGGCCTAGAGGGGGTCCTCGTTGTTCCCCGTCGACAGATAAAGCACGTTTACCGCAGGATTCGCCCGCTCGCACTCGCCTAATAAATGCCGATGTAAAGACACCGCGAATACGTTTACCCTTGCTTTTATTTTATTTTCGACTACTTACTTTTGTTGGCAAAAATAATGAAATTGTCTCAAAACAAACTTTCTACTATGTTTTCATCCCATAAGTATAAATACTTTCTATTGACTTTCTATACATTGAAATTTACATACATATATGAATAATGAAATAAAAATAAGAAATACTTCAGATTTTAATTGAGAAATTCACACAATCATTCAAGCAGCAAAATAATATTTTATCAAAAAAAGCATAGGTACTTATTATATATAAAATTATAATTTTGTATTCGGACAATGATATTTCTGCTTGTTTTTATTAACATTACTTTTTATAATTCTACAGTTATCACAGGAAACAATTACACCTTCGCACATATATACATGGATATACTTATATGCGTGTACGTGCGAACATGTGAGGATCATCCACGTGTGTAGTTGGGAACACTCGACGAACGGGTTGGAAATGTTGCGGCTACAATGGCCGGTTCTTTCACGGCGTGCGGAGAATGAGGAGGAAGGAGTGGAAAATCTCGAGGTAGAACGTCGGATACCAGAAGGCGGATGATTGTACGGTGTCTTTGAAGCGGATTGAATTCGCTCTCGAAAGGGTAAAGTTGAGGGGAAAGCGCGGAGTAAAAGGAGGAGGAGGTAGAAGCGGTGCAAGAGAGAGAGAAAGGATGATAGAACGGTGAGAGAAAGGGCCGAGCGAACGAGCAAAGCCACCCTTTGAAGCGAACTGGTTAGTAGATGAATTCGAACGCTGTCTCTCTCTCTCTCTCCCCCCCCCCCCCCCTCTCTCTCTCTCTCTCTCTCTCTCGCTCGCTCGCTCTTTCTCTCCCTTCCACCCTCTTTCTCTCTTTCCCTCTTCACGGAGTAGTGTACAAAAGGGGGCGAGGGAGGAAGGTGGACGAGTACGCGCGGGGGATGAGTACAAACACGGAGATGGTAAAAGTTTATTAATTAGCTGGAATTAAGCGGCGGCTGGCCCGGTGTTCGTGAGAGCCGGCGAGAATTCCTCATCAAGGCGAAAGAAGAGGAAGGAGAAACGCAAAAGCAAGAAATCGAGATGGGAGACAACCTTTATTCATTCCTCACTGATAATCTCGGACCGACTAATCGACCGTCTCGATGTAATTCTCGATGTTCAAGATATAATTGCGACTCCGTTTGTCGAGGTAGACTAAGGACGCACGAGAAATGGTAACGCGCGCGTTATCCACGCCGAACTGTTTTTATCTGTACTTTGAGCGAAAAACATCATACTGTTACTGTTACATATCGATAATTCATAAAAATGAGATATGTAATGATATGACACTTTTATCTTTATAACGGTAGTATATTTATCCGTAACAAATACTAAGCAATATCAATTTGTGTTTTCAATCAGATTTCACACATGTACGTACAGTGCATCTATGTATTGCGCTAAACGACTGTTGTATATCCGTTTGATCGCAAGATTAAATTACAATGCTGACTAGATTTCGCGAAAATACACCACGCAGACGAGTAATTCGGGCTCAATAATTCTCTTTTTCAATTACCCCATATGAGCGCCATTAAATGACCATTTGTCTCATCGGCCGGGCAAGCCATGAGAATTGCTCGGTCGACCGGCATTCTGCTTATGCATATTTAATTCACCTGGTACGTCAAGGGGTAGTTACGGGCGTCGATCGTAGGGGTTCGCCACGGTTAAACGTGAGATATTATATACCGCGTTTCCGGACGACTTCGGTCTATTGTCGGCGCATCATCGTCGATAATTGAGGGGCAGAAGAGAAGTAAATCATCCCTCCTCGTTTGCGAATTAGTATAACTCGAGACTTACGTGCTATTATTTAAGTAAATCGTTATAGTATTAGTTTACGAAATTACATTTTGTTTAAACATGTCGCTGTTCTTATTTGATTCTGTTAATTATATTTTTTTAATTGTTAGTTTTGTAATAATTTCTCTTTGTCTTTTTACAAAAATATGTAATTTATTATATTGTTTTTCTCATATATTACAAATAAATAGAAAAATTTTAACCCTAATCATTTTAAACAAAAAAAGTTTTAATTTTATCAGGTGCAACAACATCAATGTATTTAAAAGTAATGTATTTTTAATTTATTCGAAGATATTTCCGCTATATTTAGCTAGGCTCTTACAATTAGATAATCTAGATAAATTTAGGATCTATTATTCATTTCACAAGATCTGTACAGATGGCACCACTGAAGTTAAATTTATAGCTACAGGGTATTTTAATCAATACATGATGTACAAGTTTGCAAAAAATTACAAATTAGTATTCCTAAAGAATAAAAAATAATTATATGTATTTCGTCGTTTATATAACAATATTACATTGAGAGAAAAAATATTTTGATTTGAGTAAATAAGCTATTAGAGATAACCTAATAAATAATTTTTTGAATTAAGTAATATTTTTTTGGATCAAAATATTTCTCTCCAAAAATCCGATCCAAAAAAATATTACTTAATTCAGAAAAATTATTTATTAGGTTACCTATCTCTAATAACTTATTTACTTAAATCAAAATATTTTTTCTCTCAGTGTACGCACATATGATTATTAGATAAAGTAAGGAACCATATAAGCGTTTTGTTTTTCCCAGCCCCCCCTCCTCAAGTTAGCTATTATCTAATTGCATCAGCTATTATCTATAATCACGTAGATTCGGAATAACGGGATATCGTTTCTGCATCTCATAACAAAGAGGGATTCGAGACGATGCAACCCTCGCAAACTGCATGCGCTTCTCCTCCGCGGCGCGGCGCGACGGGATGAGACGAGCGTTTACGTTTAGAGTAGCCTGCAGTCCCTCCTTTTCCAAACAAGAATTTGCACTCTCTTCGTTACGATGGCCAGGCGTCTCTGCAAACTGCGCGAACGCTACGATAAAGTAACGTGGAGTAACGCGGTGTGTATATACACCGGGTGGGTGTATACTTCCTCCCACTCCCCGCGGGCTCACTCGTCCAACCCGTGAAGAGGGCGAGATAGGACGAGGGAAGGAGACAGAAAGAGAAAGAGCGAGAGGGAGAAAGATTTGCAGGCCCTGTGGGCTTGTTTGACTTTACTTGCAGCTATGTAATTGAATATTATACCAGGCTACCTCGCTGGAAGGGTTGGAAACTCTTACGGAAGGGTAGGGCTCGGGGGCCGAGAATCCAAATGGTGGACGGGAGATAGCCCAGGAAACCTGGAAGGAGCGCCTGATGGAGTGGTCCGTGAGAGAGAACCAGAAAATTAACTGAAAATCTCACGAAATCGCGAAGGACCCTCCGCCGCTCCGGTGAATGTGTTTACCCTTTATTATACTCGCGCATCCTCTCCTCGCAAGCCCTCGTTCTCTTCTATCAGGCTATCAGACCCGCCAAATCGCCTTTGCGTCTTCCTCCCTTCCTCTTTCATTCCCTCCCACCACCACTCTCTATTTCTCTCTCTTGCTTACTGGCTTAAAATAATTCTTTTATGCGCATTTTATTATCTTTGCGTTTGTAACTTTTATTGCTCCTGTATAAACAATATTTTTCTTGTGTAATGAAAACTAGAACATATACCTTGTATCAATCCTTTTATTATCAAATCCGCATTTAGGTATATATATTCGATTATAAGATTTTTATGTTATTTTCAAATAGCTAAATACTTAGGAGAGGCTATAACACTTTTTAAAAAAAACGACTTTAGAAAGAGAAAGTAATATAACTTTCTTAATAAAATTTAATAAGAGAAGTAGCAAACACTTTTATCTATTTAATATCAAGTTAAAATAAAAAATATATATTTATATATATGTATAATAAATAATAATTAATCCACTTTTTCTACATTGTACTAGAATAACTTGGAATTTGTATAATTTTTCTAAAATTAATAAAACAAACATACTTTTACTAATCGCGTCTTTTTCAATATTGCATTCTCTATATAATAACATCTTTTTAATTAGTAATACGCGAACTACGGCGCAGATATCTAGACTACAAAGCAAATTTGCAAGTTAATTTTTGGCCGTTTATTCGATTTCCTAGCTCTTTCTAAAGTAAATATTTCCGGTTACGCGTTTTATTGAATATCGCGCTTGGCTATATCAATTGTATGCGAATATTGTTTGAATTACGTTTAAACTTTAAAACGTACTGCAACGCGGGCGTTACCTACGACGCACTTTCGGCGAGGAAATACGTGTGCACACACGTAAATCCTAATTTCAGTAATTGTGTAAGCTTCATTTATTACTTGTATTTTCCTCTATAAAATTAATGACAGAACAGAATTACGACACGCATACATAATCTTTCATTAAATGCCTGGATATTATTTTTTAACGACAAACGAATACTTAAGTGCAGGCCAATAACCGTATGATTTGCCCTATCCCAAGCACGCAATCGCATTAATATGTATAACCATAGAATTAGGTGTCTTCCGGAACCGATTACAATCGATCCCGAACATTATCGAATCAAATTAAGTTACACGATCGATGCTTCCAGGCTTTGACTAAAGCTGGGGCCTATTGCACAATGATTTACAAGTTACTAATATTTGTGAAAAAGCTTTGTTTTTCACTAATATTATTAACTTGTAACTCATTGTGCAATAGGCCCCTGGCCTAATAAGACTCAGGCAAATTTGACAAGAAACACATCTTAGGAGAGATTTTTGCACATTTGTTCACGCACGAATGATGTCATCCACGCAAAGTAAAAGCAAATTTTCACAGTGCATTTTTTATTTTATCCGAGAAATCGTTTTTGATATCATATTAAACTAATTATTAAACGCATTTCTACAGCTATTTAAAAAATTCGAAATGAAAAAGAAGGTGCCGTTTCAATATAATTATGATAATATAATCATATAATATTTACAGCGACTATTTACTGAAAATTCAAATGGTGACAGAAAGTAGAAAATAAAATTATACAGTTTTAATACGTTTCATAATTTTTTATAATTTCTTTTTTTAAAAATAAAAAGATGCTCTTTAATGTAGGTACTTGTTCAGAACTTATTTTATAATTATGATATGATTTTGTAATTATTATATTCTTTTAATATAATTATTTTTTATAATTTAATTGAAATTTCTTACAACTAGATTTAAATATAGCGTTGCTTTTCCTAGAAAACTGGAAGACTAGCATGCGCTTTATCGCATTACGCCAGTATTTCTCTTACACACACACACACACAAATAATGCATCCTCTGATCATCAAAAGTGCACCGTGCAAATTCGCCTTAGGAGCTATGGAGAAAGCGAGAAAGCCCGACTCTCTCACTTTCTATTTCTCTCGCTCTCTCTCTCTTTCTCTCTCTCCGCAATGAGAGGGGATGAACACGCCGCTGGATGGTTGGTATACAGCGGACCGGTATAGTGCGCCGTGCTGGTCGATGGTGCGGCCCGTAACGCCCAGCTACTGCGCAACCAATGCGCGAGTCCACCATGTTTAATACCGCGAATTCGCTCTCACCCTCGCCGAGGGGGTTTGCCACCCTCGTTCCCCGCGACGCTCCCTCCGGTATCCAAGCGTGCAGAGCAACCCTGGTGCCGACCCTAACCCCGGTCCGATCTGGTCCTCCACTGATTCTTCCTTCCACCACCCCGACTCTTCATCCCCCAGGCCGCCGCGTACCTGGAAGGCCGCATAACGTACAACAAATTCCCGTGTACGCGTGGCTTCAAACCGCATCATCAGCCGCCCCGTGCAACCCCCGCGGCTTCGCATCCCACCCTGCCGCCGCATCTCGCGGATTCTATTTTATCCCTGTTTATCCCCGCGTTTATCCCCGTTGCGCTGACCGACCTATGCCGATCGCAGTCAAACAGCGCGCTTTTAACGAGTTTTTTTCGCAAGGCCCGACCGCGATTGTGCTTTTGGCCGACAAATTGCAGCGGATCATTAGCGAGATAAAAGCCCACGGTGCATCCCCATTAATCGTAACTGTCGACTATTCGCGACGCTGATTTTCCGCTCATAAACGATCTGATTGAAAAAGTAGAAGAAAGGTAAACACTTCATATAGAGTCGCATATAAAGAATATCAGCTAAATTCTCTTTCAATAATTAAAGAGAAAAAGATTTTAGTATTGTAAAATCTGTAAGATTGCCTTTATAAAACCAGCATATTATTTATTGTTATTTACAAATTATATCTTCGGATTTATAAGCATCTCTATACTATTATCAATCACAGGGAGATTCATAATTACTACAAACGTTAAATACAAATTCGCATTTTTCTGAAAAATAAATAAGTTAATGTTACATGTGTATAGAAAAAGAACTTATGTATGTCTACAATCTTATAGTATAAATACAAGACATACTATTTATATATTCTTTTATAATCCACTTCTAAAAAAGGTGTCTTATCGATACTCGAATCTATCGAATTTATTGTTGTCGCTTTTCCGCGATGTGCCAATTGGTTCTTTCGTTGCGCTTACTTCGTGAGTGGCTGTCATTGTATATTTTGACAGTTGTGTGTATCAAAGTTTAATAGTGTTATAGTAACATATAATTTTAAGGCTAAATAGCGCGTCTGTGATGTCTAGTTATATGTATAATCCAAAACTAATAATTAATAACTCTTTTATTGCGAGAGAAATGACTGAAAGTAAAAATTTTTCACAATATCATACATAATGCTTTGTTGCCAATTTCGGGGACTGACGCGGAGGTCGACTATTGCACCCGGAGGTCAGTGATGGTGGCGAACGCGAAACGGCCAGGGGAAACAAGAGGTTGACGTGGGCAGGAATAGGACAAGGGTATACCGTGGAGGGCGCGAGGTAGGGGTCGGGCCAGTACGGAGAAGCACTAGTAACGTGTATTTGCAGGCCGGCTCGATGCATAGTTAATGATTTGTCAACCGAACCCCCTGCTGGACCGCGCCACGAACCTGACTAGGCCATACATTATAAGCGACCAGATACCGGTGGAGTTGCCGGCCCGCACGACGCTCGCAACCACGTACATAGCGCGCTAATCAACTATTCATTTCTGTCGTTGCCTCCTGGCGCAGTCACTGGATTGCAACAACGGCCCTCCGTAGAACCGAAAAACAAGTGCGAACGAAAAATCCGTTTTAATCAACGACTCTTTTTTTTTTTAATTCTACGACGTACACAAACCTTCAAATTTTGCGTGCATTTCATATTAACGGCAGCATCAAAGTATCTTTTATAAACAATTATAAAGTTCTATTTTATGTTTAAAATATAAAATATAACTTTACGAAGGTATAAGTACTTTGTAATATAATCTTATTTTTGTTTTCTCTTTTTTTTTTTAATTAAAGAGAATGATCGCTTTGCGACTTTTTATTTCAAATTTCTGTCTTTCCCTCCATTACTATGTTAATAATAACTGAGGATTTAACGAGCGATTCGCTTGTCCTCCGTGCTCGCATGTTCGTCTACCATGCATCGCGTTTACCTTCGTGCGATCGTCAATCTCCACCCAACGATTCCAGAAAAAACCATGAGCAGTCGGGCGGAAATGAAAAAACCGTATATATATTCACCTACATGCCGCGATTTCGATTTGCGTTTCGCGACGTGCCGTGCGACCGCGCATGAATTCGGATTAATCGCGATTTCGTGGACGCGTACCAATTCCCTGCACATATGTCTCAAAGAGCTATGACCGAAATCGGTCGACGCGATATCCTGCAATGGAAATCCGAAATATTCGTACATGTGTGCGTGGCCAAAAACCATTTTATAAATGAAAGAAATGGCCGTAGTGGAATTGGCTACGGAATATTGGAAGGATAAATCAAAACAACCTCGATGGGATTGGGGAGTCGACATGTGCATTGGTTTTTCTTCCTTCTCGCTCTTTCTCTCTTTTTTTAATTATAGATTCTTTGCTCTGTTGATTTTGTCACAGATAGGTTTTTAATAATTAATTAAATACGCTATACTAAAATTAATTAATACGAGTATATATCGTATGCTTGCTATTACATAATTAGATTATTCACGGATAATCAGTGTTGAAATATACCATAGCAGCCCTCGACAACCCTAACAACCGATTAATGGTTGACCACATTATTCAGAAGGACTTGCGGTTTTTTACGAAGCCTCTATCTACCCCGAAGGATTGCGGTTTACGATCACGCATGATTAACCCGAACACTAAAATCACCTTTCCATGTTTGTCTTGTTCCATATATGTAACATTATCATCAAAAAGTTTTAAAGCACTTACTATTATTTTTAATCATAAAATTGAATTATACCATTCTTGATAACTAATATAAATCATTATTCTTTATCTTTCATTGATATATTAATAGAAATCAATATTTTCCTTAATTTTAGAGTAATTAATAAACTATAGGTATGTATTATTTAAATAATAGAAAAATTTACTATTATTTTAAGTAATATTTCATAACAATATTTTAATTTATAGAAATATTATAGCCGCATCGATTATATGTTATTTTATTTCCGTGTTTTATTAGCATGAGTCATATACCCAATGGATTTGTAAGATATTTTCAATTCTCAATCATATGCTATTCCTCATATAACAATTTGTCCCTATAAGATTTGTATTTTTAATAATAAATTTAGCTATCTATACAATACATATCTGACGTCTCTATTTTACATCATCAGTACTTTAATATGTATAAATTTCCCGTGATACAAACCACAGATCATCACAATATTGAATCGTGCGATTTACGTAGGACAAATCGACGTTTCGCTTCGCGGATTATCCGAATAATAATAGTATCTAATAAAGTCAGCAATGCCCGCGGGGCGCAAACAGCGCAGATAAAGTGACATTTGCGTTAAGGCGCATTAACGCCCCGGACGTTAGTGCACGTCATTAATTAAATGTAAGAGCCGATGGAGTGGTGCGCGGTGGTTAGAGGCTGTAGACAATCTCCAAATATTTGCGAGAACGAATATCTTACCTAAACATCGGCACGGCGACGGGCGGCGGTAGTTTGCGACCGCCGCGCTTAACTACAGACCTCGTGCTCAAACGAACCCGATTTCTGAATGCACCGACCGATCCGATCGTACTGGAGAAACCGGTCCCCCCTTTCCCCCGATTTTTCCCGTGTAATTTTACAGCGCGCAAATATTTGTGACAAACAAAAACAAGTTCAACGTATCAAATCGCATTAGCATGGTTCAAAAATTTTACTCAGGAATTTATTTAAAACATTACACCAAGTATATAATTATATATGCGTGTAGGTCACTCGGCCGAATAAAATGGAACTTTAATACCGATTTTATTATCATTATACGTAAACATATTGGATTGTCATAAATAAGAGATAAAAATACCATCACGCTTTCATAAATTCGATTGCGTTACATTTTACTGATGTTATAACCTTCCACAAAATATAACACAATACTGTCAAATTGTATCCAGTTACAAAAGTATTAACACAAGTTAAACATTGTATCTTTCGAGTTCTCGGTTGTCTCCGTTCTCGTTTTCGTAATTTTTGACATACAACTCTACAATGGGTATAAAGCGATGGCGATGTGTGCCGACTGCACACATATCTTTCGCAAGAATCGATTCGAGGCTCTTCCAGGGGAGTCCCCGCTGCGCTCGTGGTGCGTTTTATGGTGTTACGTAATTGTTCGCCTCGCAGCATGGGACGAACACGCCCCACCTGGCACCAGGTCGCTCATTTATCCTGGCGGGTCCTGACGCAGAACCCTGCCGGGCCCATAATTTCGTCCGTAATTTGTCATGACTACCCGGAGATTATCGGTCTCGCTGACAACTTTTCGGCTACCGTTTACAAGCGGGACTGTTGCTCCTCCCTTCTTATAGGAAGAACCGTGATCATGAGACGGATTAAAGGAATGTCATACCGATCATCTCTCATCGCGAGACGACGAAGAACCGGAAACTTGACTTTCATTGTAACGCCGATCGAATGTGTTCGATAACTCAGGTTTTAATTGTCAGGCTTAACGAGTAGCAGGCCGCGTTTGAAACATTTAACATCCGCAAACAATTATCGAGAGAGCAAATAATTGCCTTACAATTAGGTTTTGCAATTATTCCGAACCGTTAGATTTTTACTGATCGTAATCGTTCGAGATTTGATAACTCAAAAATGGTGATATATTAGAAAATAATTACTTACACTAAACGTTAAAATAATTTATCCGCTACATTTGCATAATATACAATACAATTTATACATAAAAGGTACATCTATCAAATATGTTTAAAAGAAATTAACTATTAACATTATCTTGTAACATTATCTTTTATAAACTTTATGCAAGAAAATAGATTAATATTAAATTCAAACTTTGTATTCTTAAAAATCTGAAAAAATAAATCTAAACCATATTATTTGCACGTTTGAGTCTTTTATTATTTTTAAAAAATTTTTATTTTATATTTTGAAGATGGTAAAATTTTTTTGCTAAATTTTAAGAATATCCGCACTAGGCACCATGTCTAATAGATAAAATAGTGTTAAGTACATGCAAATCCGCAATCGCGATGTGTCAGTTGGCCAGTCAGCGAGTTCCTAAGTAAGAAACTTTCATTCTTCGTTCCTAGAAGAAAATCGTCGCGACGCCAAGCGTCGTTTACCGAGCACACAACGCGATTTGATTCACTTGCTCCCTCGGCTTCTTCCCGTTTTTGCGCGCGTTTATATGTGCGGGACTCTACGCATACACATCTATAAGTTTATGGAAGGAAGAAGGGTAGTGCAGGTCGCGTAGTGTCACGAGTATACGAAAGAAGCGAGAGAAAGAGAGAGAAGAGCAGACGCATGCAGATAGACAGAAAAAGACGGAGAGAAACGGCGCGAACAAGGGTGTACGCGTGCTCTCTTTGCTTGTGTGTACGATGTCAATATTATACGACAAACACACTTAAATAGGCTTAAAATACTAACATCCACCTCGCGTCCTCCGCCGTTGTGTGAATTATTCGCGTGCAATGTGTGCGACTTTATAGAAGTGCGTTTAGCCACGTTGTTATGTCGCCAGCGCGGAAATACTGGCCCAAATATTACGACTATTCGCGGCCACTTATTGTTAGTCGGTTATGCATCCAATTTCGTCTGATCAAAAGATAGTAATATAACGTTCCATAAATCAAATGTACGTACACAAATCTATATGTGGCTCTGTTTCATTCACCTAATAAATATAAATAATAATAAAAGCACGAAACGCTTTAAATTCTTCGTATAATCAAGTTAAATTTGATAATATTTGATTTTATGGATCACTTGTCACTGATTTTCTGGTTATGGAAATTATCTATTTTTACCATGTCTCTTAATTTATAAAAATTACTCTTGGGCATTATCATAATTTGTTATAATTATTCGTAAGTTTCGTACTATTAGAAAGAAAGCTTAGCTTGATTACTAATTTGTGTTTTTGAATTTTATGAAAGTAACTTCGAGTACAAAGGGTTGATAGTTCCGGACCTTGTAATTAAAATAAAATGTAGCTGCCCTAAGGAAACGGTAAAAGTAGGAAGGACCGAGGAGAACCGGTGCCCGGCATGTGAATTGAATGGCGATGTCTATTGCTGCGTGGAACGCAACATTGGAGTTGTAAGAGCTCTAACGAGATCAATGCTGAGATTCGGCACTGGTGACCGGTTGTTTGCTGATTGGCTTAAATCAACGTTAAGCTGATCCAATCCAATCCGTGCTTCGAGGCAAGCGGCCCCTTTTCTGCCCTTTCTGCGGAGCCCAAAAACTTTGGGGTGAAACGCCCGTACATCCCGATACACGTACACGTGCAAAAGAACTTAAGGCTACGGGATACATTTAACGATAGGATTAGAAATCGAGATTCTTGTGTAGCCACAAGGTCGACTTATCGATCATGCTCACATCCTGCAGTTTCGACCTCGATCTCGCGATTCGTCAGGGACGTCCCGAAAAGCAAATTTTGGCATTCTGCAGGAGTATCCTTTGTATTGTTTCGCATATACAAAAAATTTGAGATACTTTATAGGCTTTTATATACGAAATGTCCCACAACTATCTTTAATAACGTATTGTAAAAATTAATTAAAATTGAAAATTCTAATATAAAAGTCAAAACCACAATAACGTTTAAATGATAAGCGATCAAGCAACGTATAGTATCGCGTAATAAAAGAAGATAATGTATCTTTACTAGATACATAAGTCCAAAGATTTATTGTACAGCATTTTTTTTTTTTTTTGTAAAATGACTGTTATGTACCTACCACTTTATACCCGAACTTACTCTATGTATAAAATTTTCTTATCTTTGTTTTATTTATTTGCTTCTTTTTACTTGCAGGTTAATCTACTCTTGCCTATATATTTTATATAGCATTCAGGAGAAGTTATATTTATCTGTATAATTCATATACCTACTATATTTCTATATATTCATGTATACGTATTATATTAATACATCTATACACATATACGTACAACTAACATGAAAACATAAAAATCCATTTTCTCAAATTATAATAAAATATAATCTCACTCACGGATAAGATGCGCAGCGGTGGAGTTGCAACTTACAGATCTCCTTTCCTTCTCTTTTGTTCCTCCATTGCGGCTCCTTCGCCTGTCACTTGTACACAATTCTCACTCGCGAAAATACAGTTAATTACGACCGAGCGTGTATTAATCACCAGAATACGAGACACCTCGTACGGCACTCCCGACGTTAATTGCATGCACGCACGACACTTCACACTCCCGATGCGACACTCATTTTATTGCGACGAAAGAATAATGCGAAAAAGTATATTCATATAAAACTATTATCCGCTTGACACCCATTGTATTTTATTAATTTGTAACGACAAATCTCGAGTGGAGGGAACAATTATCAATGTATCCCAAATTTATGTTACGCGACTAATAAATATAAAAATGCGAGGTTAATTAATGGCTTACTAATTAAACACGTCGTTTAATTTGGAGTCAATCCATTGGAGTCAATTACGTTCATTTACATTCCATAAATAATTGAAAATTTTGAAAGTAAAATCGGTAGCTTCAACTTAACAATCATACGACACGAGATTAATAAAATCGAATTTGATAATTAAACGCGACAGCGTCCGAAGATTGTCGAGAAAATATACAATTGAAAATACAGTACCTATTATATGCAAAATTTAATTCAATTGCGTAAATTCAATAAAATGTGTACATGTGTATTATTAATAAATAATAAATTGATATATCAATTTTCTGCTACTTAAGTTATTGATCCGACGAGATAAATATAATACATATTATGCTCCGCGCTCAAAGATAGTAAACAAATTACGTTTCATTATTAAAATTTAAAGCATGACACAAAATATATTCGAACATTTAAGTAATCAGTTGATAATTAAATAAATCATTATCGTTTGTATAAGTAACATGAGTAATATATAATTATAATTCCTAGTCTCTATCAACTTGAATTGTACAATATTTTAAATAAATAAAACACGCGAAACTAACAGATAATTATCTGCTAATAGAAGTAGCACTTGTCTCTCGATTTTGTTGTAATTTATTAATTACGAGAGTTAGTTAATTGTTCCTTGATAATCGTTAATTGAGAATCGCGTTCCCTAGTACTTATAATATGACAGTGTACCGAAGAGTAATCCTGTGCCTACTTGTCCTCGCCATACGGATAACAATACAGCGGCCGTGGATAAAAAACAACTGTACGTTGCAAACAAAGGCCGCGTTCTAACGTATTTCCCTGAAATGTTACTTTGAATATTTAATATTTCATTAAATATATATATAAAATTATTTAAAATATTCTGTTTTTTATCATCGACTGAATGAACCATTCTCGCACATTATATTTCTACGAGATTTCTAAAATTTCTTTTAATATAACTAAAAAAGTACTTTAAATATTAGATAATTAATATGTTGTTACTACTTTATGTCAAATTTTCACATTCCAAGAGGAGTAAAATTAAATAATAAATCAAAATTAAAAGAATAGATAAACCGCGCAAAATGTCCGCTTCAATAAACAATCAATGCCGCAATATGCTTAGAAATCGTTAATTGTACCTATTAATTGTAAAAAATAATTACATTTCTCTTATCAAAAGTTGATAAGAAACGATACACGAAGCAAATCGCGGCACTACCTGTTTGCTCGAGCGTCGCCGTACGAATGATATGATAACGTGGCGAGCTCGCGTACACAATAGTCCTTTGCGCCATAATAACAAGCATCCAGGCCGCGCACTAGCCGAATTATTGTCGTCTCGAAATATTTAATTATATTATAAAATACGTCGAACAGTATGTTTTTCGAAACACATTAAAATGTTAAACTAATTTCGATGACTAGCATCGCAATCTGATAAGATATATATTGTTGAATTAAGAAAAGTATTTACCTAAATTAATTTTTTATTATTATGATATTTTTCAAACTTTACGTTTCGAGATTTAAAAAAATAAAATTAAGTTTCCACAAAGAATGTCAGACGTATCTATTAAAAATTAAATTTGTATTACGTATATACAAAACTTAAATAACGTAAATCGTCAAGCGTATATACGTTTGACGATTTACGTTATTCAAGTTTTATAATAATGATACGTTAAAGAGAAAATATGTAGGTAAATTGGCAACATAAAAATTAATTTTATAATCACTCTAATTATACAGAGTCACTACAAAATTTAGATTTATCGTAAATATTAGTTTGAATAAAAACACCAATTGTTATAATTAGAAACTTCGTACCCCGAATAATATCGTGCAATGTAAATTAAGAAATCCCTAAAGTTACTTGTTTTATGATGTGCTATTGTGTGTTATCTTGGTTGTCTGGATTATGCATGATTTGACAAGTTACAATAATGTTCACATGAGTCTTACGCCCATTTTGCGTCATGAATGGCAAGAGGAAATGTCTTCGAAATCAGGATCGTGAATGTCCAGTGATGTGAACGTCCTGAACATAAGATCTACGAGACGAGGAAACCCTAATAGTCGAAACCCCGGACAAAAGTCAAATGTCCGGATGCAGGATCGTATTGTCCACAACTAAACTGTCGTGAAATTCAGTTGTGCCTTTTTTGTAAATTCCTTTGACATATTTTCTTTCAATAAACGTAGCCAGGCGCGTCTCCTCGGACTCGGAGCTTCTTCGCGAGATAAACGGGAGAGAAGCAGGAAGGTGTCTTTTGATGAGGAGGGGGTGAGTCGTGTGTACAAGATTTGTAATGGATCGGTGATCGATTGTGAGAAACCACGTGTTCGTACCTGCGCTGAAAATATTTATTTCCAGCGAAGAATGCCGCGGCCTGTCTAAGGGGCTTGAGGCTACGAAAACATCCCCTGAACAAATTTGATCGGCAATTAGAATTCTCGTGATGAAAAAGAGTGCTGAGAGTAAAGAATACCTAACGCAATTTACTTCTTGCGAAAAATCGAATGTCATTTCGAATGCGATAATAACGACTAGTTAAAAATCACGAGTTTCAAAAAAATTAACGCGTTTTTATTTAAAGAAACATATATTTTTGTTCAAGACAATTAATTATATATTAAATTGTAATTAGTAAATAACGTAACTTCCGCAATTAACATAAAAAAATCACACTTTAAAATTAACGTCTTTCGATACTGTATTAACGATCAGATAAAAATTAACATGACTGACAAATTAAAATATTTTAACGATTTATTTTTACATAAAATTTTTGTTATGACTCAAATAAATTTTTGGTTGTCTGATAAAAAATTTCGTCACCGACAATCGACCTATAGAGTCTTTCCCAGCCAATCTGTCGGGGCTGTCTGTTACTCGATGAATACCCCTACGCCGCCCAAACCGCCCCTAGGAAATGTCAGTATTCAAAGCATAACGCCCCTCTACCAGCCCCTGATCGTGCAATTTCGTCGCTAGCGCTCTTACGAGACTAATGTCAATCGTATATCGTTAGGGCGTGGTGCTTGAAAGGATGTATACGTTACAGAATGATATATCGACGTCGGACAGCAATAGCACGCGGAAAATGAGCAAACCTGTGAGAATTTTGTCCGGCATTTCCGATCATCGAGGAAAGTTTAATAGTTCTAAAAGCTGTGTATCACATAGAAAGTGGAACTTTAATTTAGCTTTACAGATTTCTTCATAACTAGGTGACTTGCAAATTGTTTGGACAGACTAATTCAGGACGATATACAAGATATTTATGTAAGTGACAATATAAGTATTATACAAGCATTACTATTATAATTTATATTTAATTTAATTTTTTTTAAAATGATAAAAATTTTGAAACAAAATCTTGTAGAAGCCAAGTTATAACATTATCAGAAAATCATACGGTACTCTGAAATAAATTTCCAAAAAAAATCGAAAGTAGATAAGATATCTTTTGACATAAGAAGCAACAAGACGATGAATCTCATTGATGACGTCGGCTCGTGTCAAGCCGTTTGCGAGCAACCCTGATGACTGTGATGGCGCGAGCACTAAAACAACATTTTAAGCGGACAAACGTGCATGAAAAATGATAACAAAAGGCGTAACCGAGGCGGAACACATGTCCAAACATTAGGCACAATGTCCTCCACCGGTTTAGAATTGCATCGAAAGCCCACTGGTTATACCCGCTTTTACCTCTGCCCCTTTCCCCTTCCTTGTATTCGGCTGTGTGCCGCCAATGGCAAAATGTTTACAGTGCGTTACACGGGCATTCAAACCTCGGGAAACGTTCGGATAAACGGCACCTAAATGTCGTGCAATGGTCAAGAAATAGCCGAGGAGAATGACCGCTGACTGGTGTCACACTCGTTGCCCAGTGAATCGAAAGATTTTGTTGGCGCCTGGATCCTTTACAGACAGATCTCATTCATAAAAGTCTTCTGTCACGCCACTCTTCTGGCACAGACATTATAAAACTGTCGCCCATTTTTGACAAGAACACAAAAGTATGACAACACTGATGTGTCGCATCGTCATTGATAATTATCGGTGAATAAAAAAATCGAAAATTTAAAAATTGGATTTTCTTGTCACCGAATGTGATTTATCACGTTATAGCTCACGACATTGCGTACTATATGATATAATAATATAATATAATATAACAAGCAAATCTTAAATATAAAATTATTTGATACAAAAATATTTTTTTTCTCTGTAATCAACCAACCTGATTTCTAACTTTCAGACACGACGGAAAATGTTTTAAAACCCGAATTAAATTAAATATTAATTTTTTTCTTTTTTTATCCGTTATTTTCTGTTTAAAATTCTATTCGCTAACGCGGACAGCACGTTGCAGAAGCACACCCCCGCTAACAACATGCATTTCCATGCGGGTGTACACGCGACGGAATCCCGGGGTTCCGGCAAAAAGACGCGATCCGAAGTCCAAACAAACGTTCCCCCACAGGGGCCCTATGGTGCCCCATTGAAAATTCACCGCAGGCTATACAACAACGTCGGCGCTGCTGCCCTTTCGTCGCCATAGAACGAGTCCTCTTCGCTGTCTCTCGCTTTCTTCTCAGGGATACCCCATCGTATCTATCGACCCCTCTTCTATTTCGAATCCGAGGCTACACGCCGCCGCTCGCCCCGGGGTTATGAGATTTTATGAGAGCCAAAGCGGTTTACGCGCCCTGGATCTCCTCCGATCTGCTTTTCTCTTCGTATTCCAACGGCAATGGCTGCTACACGAGTACTCGCGGGGCTTCAAGAAGTAATAATGTCGTCACACGTCGATTCAGACGCTCGTTTTGAAAAAGGGTGTGAGTGTAATAACAGTACTTTACAAAACAGTTCTTCTAAAAGTTCGAAACCGTGAATACTTTAATAAATTTAATGTAAAAAATAATTTTGTTAAATAAAGTTTGTCACATAAAGATGTAAAAAAGTATATATACATATATAGAAATAAAATTATATATACTATTATATTCTATAATTTTTTATCATTTTATAGAACCTGTGTGTGTATGTGTGTGATTTGATAAGATTTTAATTAATTAAAATCAAGTAGCAACAATTTAAGAATCTCGGAAATCGAAGATGACGCACGCAACTTGTATTTTGGAGTTTCCCCAAGACACACGTCGTGCAATGCACATTGTTCGTGGGATTTGATGATCTAGGCGTGGTAATTTCCCGTCCGAAGCATTCTCGGTCGCGATTGTTTGACAGGATATGAGCGAGGAAGGATGTGAAATAATTGAGTGATTCGAAGCGCCTTCATGGAACCGATAATAGAACATGGTCGATAAGGTGTTCTTCAACACAACGAGATGAAATCAGCGATGTCTCGATAAAAGCTAAAAAAAAAATCACTCTTTCTTAAGTCTTCGGCTTTAACCCTACCTCTAGTAGAAAGTCAAATACAATTGTAAGCGATATCGAGAAAACCTGTGCATTACGACACACTCCGATGGCAGTAACTTCGCACAAGCAACGGTGATGGAGTAGAAAACGCCCGAAGAAAAGCGAAAGAGAGAAAAAGAGAGAGAAAGAAAAATGAAGGGAAACTATTTTTCTTTCCCTCGTTACGTCTCTGCCTCTCTTTCGTTACGAAGAAGGCGGCACGGCGAGGCGCGGCGTCCTCCGTTCTCGGTTCTCCGAGACGTGGACGCTATGTGGGTCGTTCCGTCTCATCTTGTTCCGCGAGCGTTTCGTTCCGGGCCGCCTCGCGAGCCCAACTTGCGTCAATATTTGACTCAAACACGTTAAAACAATACCTGTAGCCCCGTGGAGCGCGGAGAGTCGTTCCAACGTGCTTCCTAGAATTTTATCTCGCGTCGGAAAACGCCTAACGACTTCCCGCCGCACCAGAGGATTTCGGTGTCGCCGGCGGGTAGACGGGGAGCAGAAGGGGAATTCCCGGCAAGTACGAAGAGAGGTCACGTTAACTCGCCGTTGGTGCGCATCGTGCATCTCGCCTTCCCGTGCCTCTTTAATTTTGCATACGCTTCTTCGTCTTCTTTTCCTCGTCCCGCGCTTGCCGGCCAAGCGCGACACACGTATGTCACGCGTTGTGCGAGAATAAATCAGATTGTAATGGAAACGCATATCTCTTCATGAAATTAAGATACCGTTGATAGCGTATTATGAAATTCCAAGCCTCAAACGCAGAAAACTCGACCCGTATGATACAATAGAAAATAAAGAATTCTTCTCTTTAATATCTTTGATAAAGAGTAACCGACATTATTTTGTGACTTTGCAGAAGAGATAAAATGCGCAGATACACAGCTATTATCCTTCTACTTTCAAGTTGCAAGAGATATATGATTACTTATATAAATTATAAATAAAAAATAACAGCGTCTCATTTGGCGCATTCCGCATAAACATCAAAAAAAGACTCATCTAATGCGCTTAGATCCGTAAAGCGGAAGCAAAGGTGGCGATAACGCTGCAAAAGGAAGAAAAGGGGATCGCGCGCGTAGAGAAAACGCAATAACACCGCGCTCTCTCTCCTCGTCCTTTAAAAGACTCGGAATATTGTCCTGCAGTGCAAACAGTCCCAGACATCACATTCTGCGTTCCACTTTGGAGCCAGA
The DNA here is from genome assembly GCA_035220615.1 of Leptothorax acervorum. NCBI lineage: Eukaryota > Metazoa > Arthropoda > Insecta > Hymenoptera > Formicidae > Leptothorax > Leptothorax acervorum. The sequence continues at coordinate 215,016 of JASTWQ010000005.1, forward strand.
GGCTGCGCGACAAGACGTAACTCGCCGCAGCGTGTTTGCCCGCAGGCAAATGTGTTTCCTTAGGCTGTCCGAAATGTTTGGACGGGCCCGTGCACGCCCGCACATAAGTGTTCAATGATTCAATAGTAGGCACCAGAGTCGGCGGCGCGGATAAAGGACCATGAAGAGAACGTCCATCTTTTCGAGCACCTGCGGAAATCTGCCGTGATTCGTCGCCGCGAGAGGCGAGCTAGTTCGACGTCCTAGACCGGTACCTAGACCAGGTCCCATCGATCTATCGTCCTAAAAATGTTGTGAATCGATATTGCGGCGACCGAGAACAACAGATTTCTTGCTGACAATACTAGAGCAGTAATTAAAAAATCGTTATTTTGGCGGTGATATTGATCACGTCATGCAATTAATATTGATGTCTTCATTTCAAAGCAGATATACGCGTATTTAGATCATGTTCAATATGACATGAAAGTATATTAAAGAAGGTAAAGGGATGACTCGATATCAAAATTGGATGAGTATGAAAAGAACGCAATTCTTTACGATATCTTATATTATTATCCACAAACTGACGTGTTCTGTGTAATACTGCGTTCTCCATTTGCATTCTGCCTGATAGCGCACACTTCTAATCGTCGTAGTGCAATACCGTTAAATTTCATATTCGCGCTATTCGTTTTCCTCACGATTACACGTCACGCCGACATCCCGTGTCATGACAGCGAGCCGTATCGCGGCATGATATCTGGACGCTAATGGCGCTCCACGTCCACGTGCCGATCTCGCGGGATCTCGAGGTGGCATCATATATGCCGCTGCCATCTTACACGTCGTCACGTCGGCAGGTATACGGGTATCCGTCCCATTTGCAACTAGTCGCATTATTGTTAGCCCGAGGTATCTCTGCCATACCGCGCGGTACACACGCCTGTGTACACACATATCTCCGGTTCAGGCAGGTAGATAGGTATGAGGCCCCCGCCTCGTTCTGAAACCGGGTGGGTTGTGCGCTCATACACGTATATGCCACATATACGCATACATAAACCTCGCCAGAACGTGACGGTACGCAAGAGTTAGGCATGTATATGTCTTGTCTGTGTATGTGTGTGTATGTGTACGTACGTGTATGTGCGTGGGAGAGCGGGTGTACCCGGGGGGTGGCGTAATATAGAGAGCGGCTAAAGGCGGACGTAATTTCCTGCCCGCCTGACAACGCTGCAGACATGTTTGCGCAACTAACACACGCAACCTACTTAGAGCCTACATGTGTCCCTACGACAATGCGCCAACACACGCATAATCTATTCCCGGCAGGTATGTACGCGAGACGGCGAGTGTGCTGCATCTCCGTACGTGTAAGTACCTACATGTCTGTGTGCGTGCACCGTTGCGCGCGCGAGCTCGCTCACGGCCTGCAACGTCTACACTGAGGGCCCAAGGGGCTTTGATCGGAGTGCTGAGGAGGAATATCCAACGGCATAGGGCGGGGGGGGGGGGGGGAGAGATGAGAGGTGGGTGTCGGCGCGTTGGATGTAAGTTTGCGAGGAAGTAGTTGCACAGTATTAACTCGGTCGACGCTTCTCGATCGGATGTAGCATGGCATAATAAGTGGATGGTGCATTAACTCGAAATTAGATCCCTGCACTTCGTACTTTTGTATTCTTCGACACATCTTTTCGGATGTAAAACGATTTCGTCGTTTTTCAAATTTGATTTAAATAAACTGCACACATAAGTAACAAATCCTTAATCCTTTTCTACTTATCTCTTGATACGTCCTTCCCAGTAGAAATTCAAGAGCTTTTGATCGCGATCATAAGATCGTACATGTAAATAAGCGTATACCAAGAGTCTCAGGGTGTTCTCCATCATGTGGCTTAGCGTCTCATAGCTTTAAACCCTCATCATGTATTTGTGTCAATTGCTCTTCGTATTACGAGGATTTCTGCAGTATTACCAGCATCTTCAGTTGAGCATAACTGATGTATGCAGCAGGCCTTCTCTGGCGCGCACTGCTTGCAAAAACGACATCCTGGGGTGTAAGCTGTTGAAAGTTGAATCGCACGTTGGCAAGGAGCACGGGGCTCTTGTCCAAATACTGACTCACTACGACAACAGTGGATCTACCATCTTCATCTACGTCAGAGCGGCGAGCAGGGGGTCGAAAGCTCAGCTGATTGCCTGGTATCACCCGTGGGGAAGAAACAGTCGGTTGTTTAGTGTCACGTGCGGAATGAAGCGATGCATCGACCGAGCACGCACGAAAAAATAAATGCGTTTTCATTTTTGACACTGATTACTTTTAAAATAATTAAAAGATACTACCATATGTAAGTTAAATACCATGATAACGTATAACAACATAACGATATATTATAGTTATAAATATAAATATTTTCCAATCATGAAAAATTAATATTCTCAAAAAAAAATTTGCGTTTATGTTTTCGCGTAGTTCAAAGTGTTTTAAAAATTCTCCGAAGATCGTAGAATGTGTCACATCGAGTGTGGCGTGTCAGTCGAAGCAAAGGGGCATGCAGGAGCTTAAATCGTTAGGGCGCGTGTTAGGGTGAGAATTAAGTGTGTCGGCTTACAATAATATGGGCTAATGCTATGCAAAACAGAGCCGGTTACTTTTCGCCCGAAACAAGTTATCAACGAATCCTTCAATTTAAAAAACGCTGGCAAATAATTCAATTATGGATATTACATTTTTCTCATAAAAAGTAATAAATTCCATTATGACCCGTAGAAGTATTTGTAACGCTTTTATATTTATTCTTTCAAGGTGTAATATCTTCCCCTATAAAGTATTCCAGAATATTAAGAGCAATTCTAGGATATCTCATTCAGTTTACTCGAGCGCACAGAGGATACGCGCTATTGTTCGCTCTTTTAATGTTCCGGGATATTCCTCAGAGGATATCTGTACGGCACCCAGAGGATGTCCTTAGGCTATTTGAAATGCCAGTGGCGTAACTGGGGCGCGGTTAGTACCTACATCTCTACTCGTAAATGTCAATTCAACACAGACGTGTCGCGTAATATCAATTTGTTGCCGTTATACACAAACGTCCTTTACGTCAGGCGATTCGTAATTAGTTGTTATATGATTTTCGCCACGTTTGATAAATGTGCATTATTTACATTCCTCATCGTACTTCAATTTATTCTCCCGTAACGATTAAGCGAACGGAAAATTGCACAATTACATTCCCGCACGCAAGTTTGTCGTGTTCCGCGATTTTGCAAAATCGATTACAAACTTTATAAATGCGTGAATTTTTTAATGAAATTTTCCTACATATTCTGCGTATTCTACCACATGCACGCATAAACGCACGCAATCAGACGGACTGAAACATCGCGATAATTAGCTTCCATGGTGGACCTCGATATCTTTCAGCTTCCAGCAGAACTTTAAATCCGGTCTGACCGCTCGGTCAACCGTTGATGTGCAATACTATCGCACCACCATTATCTTTTTCCTAGTCAAATGTAAATGCAGGCAATATCGCAATGTTGGCGCCAATGGTCCGCGCTCGAGTGACTGGTGCTGATTGATGTTGCGATGTTTGGCCAGAGGGTTGTTTCTGCGCACCCCACCCCCGACGGACCCAATAAGCACCTCACGCACACGCGCGCGCGTGCACACGCGTGCCCGTCCACCTACGCTTAGCCTCCCCGAAGGAGGTGGTGCCATTGTTTACACGAGCTGCAGCCCGTCTGTCGCGAAACCTCTTCCGCCATATCCCTTAGGAGAAGGTGGGAAGGGGTCCTGGCTTTAAACCATCCCCCTATAACAGCCGCCACACGACTGACGACATCAATTTGTTGGATTTGAATCATGGGAATTGATCGCCGATGATAATTGTCATGATTATGTGTGAACGTTTTTCGCGAAGACCTAGATCGTTTTATATCAATTATTATTAAAGTATCAATAAATATATGCCTATACGTCTATCCATTCTTCAATCTTCTGCTAATAATCAAACTGTTAAAAATGATTTAAGTCTCCAGTTAATTATGGTTGATAGTTGATGTTCATTACAAAAGTATAGATATATTCCTACTTTATCTTTTAACGTCCCATATTATATATACGTATGTATATTATCTAAATATTTTCTCGTGACACTGACTGAATGATTTTCTTTAACAGGATCGTATGACAAAAAACGAATATTTATCGAACAAAACTCTCTTTTTCTCTCTCTTCCCCTCTTCTCCCCCCCCCCTTCTCTCCCAATAGCCCGTTTCATCGCATGGTTATCAAAGCAAAAAAAAGTAGTGATGAAAAAAGCGGAGATACAAATCCCGGTGGATGAGCATGGAGATCGTTGGAGTGCGGAAACAGCACCGATTGGATAAACAAAACTGTTTATTGGTAAACGCAATTGTCTCATATTTTCTATCGGCCATTTCACGAATGATTTGATGTTCTAATACTCGCTGCGAATATAACTTCAAGCAAGTGCTTAATGTTAAAAATGTAATGCTTTTTAACAAAATTTTTAAAGAATCTCTTTATATATGATATTTCCATTTAAGAAGAATAAAATATACTCAAAATTTTGGCTATATGTTTCTCGGACAGTTACTGTTTTACATTTCAGCAGTGATTTCATGATGATTAGGTTCAGTTAATTATACGTTATCTTAGTAAAGATTCTTTTTAAAATATGATTATAATAAAATAAAAATAAATATCTTTATATCTACAATTTAACATAAATAATCACAATCTATATCTTTTAATCTTCAATTTGCAAATAAGATGCCAATAACTAAATATAATGAACGGCAGAGGTGTCATTGTTTCATTGGCGTGCCCCGACGATTTTATTTCGCGATTGCAATAACGATAATGAAATTCGCGCAACTGGCTGTATGACGCCGAATTAAAATCGAGTTAAAATCACTCGCGCGTATGAACGTGGCGCCCGTTAAAACTCGTCCAACGAATGGCGATATATCGCCAGACGAATATATCGTCCGGTCCTGGTTTGACCCCGAGTCCCCGTCCGCCGCCCCCGCTTCCTCAACCTCTGTCACCCGATCCGCACCCCGTCGCCGCGCTCGCGGCCCGAAAGTGCATTAATTATACGAATGTGGACGTGCGCGCGGTACGGGAATATTTTAATCTACTTAAAAAGCCATCCGTTTGAAAGTAATTATCGCGATGAAATTAAAATGTCAACGGGGGCGGCAAGCTCGCTCGTGTTTGTCCGCTCCGCGATCGCCGCGCGCGTCCTGTTTACCTGCAAATCTAACTAATCTAAATGGTAATGTGCGACGGAATTACGATACGCGGCCGTAGCCACTCCCCGGATCCCTTTCAGTCCACCGATTCACTCGCCACCTCTTCGCTCCCCTCCTTCCACCATCGTCGACGCGTTAACAAACGTTTTCCGCTCGTAAAAATGTCCACCGGTTGGCTTTCGGTACGTGTGATGAGTTTTAAATTCATAATGAGCTCGGTTGTTTGAAATTAGATTTACAGCGAGTGTGAAATATACGATGTGGAGTGAGAGATGATAATGTTCTCAAAGATGTGAGAACTCATCAACATTTATGTTGATTGTGTTACATACCGCAATGATATATCAATGTTAATATTACAGTAACCTTACCAATATCTATACATACATATATCGAATTGATTTTGGTTTTATGACTTTTATCTAGTTCTCTCGGCGTTTCACGACGATGACGCAAATGGCAAGGAAACGGATTCGCGCAAATGGCGTCGTACGTGAGACCTCGAGTCTTTCCTCCAAGGGGAATGCAGCACGCATCGGGCGCACCGCGACCAATTTCAATATTTGCAGAAACTCTGGCGACGAAAGTTTCACACAATTCGCAGGTAAAAGCAGAAACGTCCGCGTTGATTTAACAATTCTTTTAGCGTTGAGCGAGGATAGGCTGCGCGCCTAGCAAGTGACAAGCAATGCTTAACATTCGATTAACTTGTTAGCATAATGTTTTATTTGCAAAGCCAATATGCAGATGGCAATGAAACTAAAGCCTTATTTCTAATCATCACATAGAATAATTTTTTATTAAGAAGGTCTATCAATCTCTTAAAGTTATTTTTTGCACAAAAACAGAGAAGATACTTCTTATTTTACATTTATGTTTAATCTTTTGCTTGATTACGTTTTTGCTGAAGCTCCAAAATTATTAACATCGTAATCATGTTCCATATACTACAGTAAATTTCATATATCAAGATCTTTATATTTCTTTTCATCTACAGATTATTTGACTTTTGAAAATTAGCATTTAAGAATTGTAATTTCCTGCATTTTAATGACTGGAGGGATTCAACAATTAACGGACCTTCTTATTAGTATATGTATACATGTACTTATCTTACCTAAATGTATCGGCATCGCGCGCGCGCGCATAGGGTCGTTGGACAATCTTCTCGCGAGGCGGCAAGACGATGCTGGGAGCGTATGCCGGCGAATGGCCAAAAGCGGCCTCCACGGGGGTGGAGCTGCAGGTCCAGCAATCGACCGCGTGAAATCGACCACCTCGCACTACTCCTCCACCCGTTCACCCCCGCCGCTCTCTCTTCCTCCGCATACCGCCGTCCTGCGAGATTCCCTCCCTCCCTCCCACCCTCCTTTTCACCCTTCCTCCCTCCTTCTCTCTCTCTCTATCTTTCTCTCTCTGCCGCGCGCTACCCCCAATTCCACTATCCGCCCTCGTGCTCGTTGTATTATCGTACGGCCGCACAGGCTAGCCCCTACATCGTCAACATGTCCGGAACAAGCAAGCGCGCTCGCGCACACCCTCACAAGCGCAGACCCTCGCGTATGCGTGGATAGAGGCGCGCATGGATGTCGGCGTGTGCTTCGGGGTACGCGAGAGCACTATCGCCCCGGCAATGTACCGCGTCGGTGTGTGACGTGATTAAACCGCCCGTTTCCAACCCCCTTTCCTCCCTCCCTACCTCCTCTCGCAGGGAGCAACCACCCTCGCCCACCCTCGCCGCATCAACCGTCCCGTTCCCTCTCTGCCCTCCTCTCGCCCTCGCCCCACAACCTCCTCCTGTCCTCCCCGGCGGCGCTCGCTTGCCGCGGCTCGCCAACAACTGCCGGCGGCCAACATGGCCGCCGCTAATTAGCGCCTAATTATTATTTATTGCATCGGACGCGACCCGCGCTCGATGCCCGCACCGCCAACCGTCGCGACACACCACGTAATATGACCGGCACTACTCTCCGCCTGGTTGCCCGCGGGCGAAAAGCCAATCGAGGCCAGGGTACGATTCGGCACACGCCCGAAATCAATCTGGGTTGTCGCCGTTGAACGAGCGAACAATTTCGCAACTCATCGCCGCTATATGATGTTTAGATGGAGAACCAATTGGGATAAATCCGCGCAATCATATCGTTACTTATTTATACTTCTGGCTTATCCACCCTCCAGACCCTTTCTTCTTCTGACTCGAGTCAAAAAATACTATTGTACGATCGAAATAACATGGAAAACGTTCTTTTTCAGTATATTAAGTGGTTGTAACGCTTCTGACAGTTGTTTGAAATTTCTTTAAATTTCAACATCTCTACATCTCACACCTGCCCAAGGTCATTGCACTGAGACTAGTTGAGGCAAGACCAAGGAATGTCTGAAGAGTTAAAGGAAGATAAAGGAAGATAAGGAAGAAAAGAATGAGTGAATAAAGTTCGAAGAACGGTATATTAAAGGCAGGTTCTTCATGAAGATTATGTTGTGGCCTCTTCTCTTCATGGTAACCAAGACTGAGCAATTTTTGAAGGTCGCGGCGCGTCAGGCAGTTTCCAATTCCACAGGCAGCCTGTGAACAGGCGATGAGGAGAAGGTGGAGGAGGGAAAAAGAGGGGGTGGTAGAAGGGGGTAAACGGGAGGTGAGTTGCGGCCGGATCGGTTGAGTTAAGTCGGGTTAGGTCGAGTCGAGCAGGGGTACCAACAGGGCGGTCGCAAATATTGGTATTTGGCAAAGACTATCCTTGATCCGTGTCGCTCTTTCTCTTTCTCTACACCTCCTTGTCATCTCGCTCTTCTGGGCGCGCGTACATTCTCTTTCTCTCACACTCCAACATAGGATACTTTACCATCTTCCATCGTGCACACCGCGTATCATTCTCGACGATATAACTGAGAATGAGACGCCGACCAAATACCATCATTCCACGACCTTGCCCCACGCGTTCCATGGAATTACACAGTTACGAAAACATCCCTTCGGATGATTTTAGCTACCTTCCAAGTGGAAAGCTAGAGATTTTTACGATATTAGAAGTAGAAAAATAAAAAATAGGAATGTACATAATGGAGAAGAAACAAATAAAAAGTTCGTCCTTCAGACAGTAGATATTAAAATCTTGGATATCTACTTAAAAGAACGATACAGATAAAACACTGTTATTTATATTTATTGTCGTTCTTAGAAATTTTTAAAATAAAACTTAGGTGTTAAACTTTGCTTTTTCCATTTGATATTATTTAAAACACACACATGATAACGTAATTATATATAACACATAATTATATAGTTATCATTGGATGCTACATAACGCTCGCCACCGTTTATAACTGGCTGAATACATGATTTATTGAAGCAGTTAATATTGCTAACACGTAGCTAATATCCTAGAGATATATTATGTTCCACTCACCACCAATTGGTGTTATCCCACATCCTAATGTAAGTAAAGGCGTTACTGTTTATTCAGGCCCGCGTTATCGCCTTCTCAGCACTGAGAAATCTTCTAGATAGCCTTCTTCAGCCTTGGTTTCGGTTACAGCTACGCACATTGCGGTGTCTTTCTTCTATTAAACTTACTTCATTCGAGTCGTTTAACAACAAAAATATTGAAGACAACAATGTTATAACAACTGGCATCTTAAACAACGATTTATCAAACCTATCTGATGTTTATCGAAAAGAAAATGTAACTTAAATATTTAAATATTATTGCCAAATATTGTTTGCTATTTAAAAATTGCAAATAATTTTACTGAACAACGTACTTATATTCTTTTAATCGTATTTCTCATAAACAGCAAAAAGTAAAAAAAACAAATTAAAAACTGTCCTTTTAGACAAAAATTTCAATTCTAATAAACAATTAGCAAGAATTGATTAGAAAAATATTAATAGAATATTATTATAGAATAGAAAATAAAGAATTGTCAAAGAGCCTGATTTCCAGGTGAAAGCTTTTCGCGTCATGATTCTACGAGAAATCATTGTGAAAGTTCTTTAAGGGAAGGTAGAAGAGAAACGGAGAAGTTCGATAGGGTCAAAAAAAGATATGCAGACAAAGTGATATGCACGGTGCAGAACAAATATGTGACTACTAATCTTGGATATGATAACACAAATATAATCGCGTCCAGATGTAAAACACATGGTTATAAGAAACAAAGTTGTTACCGAATTCACATTGACCGTTAAACAAACATTAAAAGTTACGATTATTTCCTTCAAAGGATATTTTCAGACAATTTATTGCCTGTTCTTATAATATAGTCCTTGGTTACATTATATCTATATATCTTTCTTATGACTATGTAAAAGTAAGTTTATGAAAAAATTCCAGATCATAAATCCCAGATAATCATTGAAATAAATTTTTATTTATTGAGGGCCAATTTTTCAATAGTCGCCTAACTTTAATCTTAGCTTAACTCACTCTTCGTCTCTTTCTAACTATCCCTTTTAGAAAAAGACAAAGAGTGAGTTCGGCTAAACTTTAGTTTAAACGACGATTGAAAAAACTGGCCCTAAATCTATTTTTCGTGCTAACATAATTCAATTACCTACCTAGGTATATCTGTCATAAATATGATTTTATTTCTCCCCTTCCGTTATACAATGAATTAGTTATTAGCATGGTCTCAATGATCATTCATTGAGCAACCGGTTATTCATCGGTGTGTATCAGCCGTCAGAATGCGTAACGCGCGCCAAAGCTCCTCGCGGGCAGCGATTCGCACATTCTGATTCCGATTTCAGGCTGGCGCTTCGATATTTACTTGTCGTGGATGCTAACGATGCCGATGGGTTTGCGCGGGTTTGCGTAGACCCGCGTGGCGTTTATTCACGTTAACGAGGCCCGATTAAAAGCCGTGAGATGACTCACGGGACGTGACGAGCGCGCGTGCACATAGGTCCCAAAACGAGGGCGGTAATATATCTCGCGATATATATCACGTGTTGACGCCAATAGGATGAACCGACCCTGCGTAACAATGGGCCTCCTAATTGGTACGACGTACGAGACGACGTGGGCCTGTTCTTTGTTGCGCGACGTTGCCCTTAACGTTCGTCCGGCCTTCAACTGACCTACTGCGACACGTATACGGGAACTTTAGTACGGCAATTATCAGTCTTTACGATCGACAACCTCTTGTTCGTTGTTTCGTTAAACTCCCGACAAATGGGCGTTAACACGGAACGGTAGAAGAATTTCGGTGTTTCACGGTAACTTTGTGTGCAATGTGCCGTCTAAACTTTAAATTAGCACTACTTGAATCTTCTCTTATTCTATGTAATTAGTTTTTTTTACGTATTATTATTTTTAAGTTTTAATTTAACACTTTCATACATTAGTTTATTACACAACGATACTTGAAATCATCAATGAGACTTCTTTCTCTTCAACTGAACTTTATAGGTGTCTCTCTTTCTTACTTTTTCTTGTCACTACAATTTTACTTTATTTCAATACTGAACGTGATAAAATAAAAAGCAGCTAAAAATAACAGGCCTTCGCGACGATCGCTCGTCATCGTGCACGCCGGAAGTGGACACTGTTTCGTGACACGTGTCGGGAGTCGACCCACGCGAGTGCCGCAATGAAGAACACTCGCGAGCATCTCGATAAGAATCGAGAACACCTGCGGCACGCGCCCGGACACACGAAATGCACCGCGATGCATCTATCTATGCGTGCACTACTCCTTCGAGCTACAACGTCGTCGGAAATGTAGCGGGCGCCGAATGAAAACAACGACGATTATTCCTACGCACGCGGGAGGTCTCGCATGACACGGGCCTACCTTTGGAAAGCGAATGGCGGAAAGTGAGCTAAATGACGACTGATTGGTGGACAATACATACCGATGTAAAGACCGCATTCTATCGTTTCGAGAGTTCGTCCCCCCCCCTCCCCTTTCCCTCATTCACGATGCACTTGTTCATTGAAATATTTATAACAGGCCGACGGTGAGAGAAATAATGGAAAGCAGACGCGACGCGAGGTATCGACGTTCCTTTGTGCCTAACTGTGTGGACACCTTTCCTCACGTTGATCGCGAGATTATGAGATGCGAGGTTACTAACCTCGGGCCTCATTGCCGCGTCGAATTTTGTTTATTCATCCCATGTCCCTATTATTGAATTTTATTTATCTGTTTGTATGTATCTAGACTATCTAGTACGCACAACGTTAGGAGTTTAGGGACAGCTCCCGAACAATTTAAGCATAATACAGTATTATGGAAAAATTTGCCTGACCTCAGAATCAAATCTGCAATGTGTTGCATTTAATTTAATTATTACAAATTAACTACTGCAAATAATTAATCATTATAAATTAATCATTACAGTCGAATTCTTTATATTAATTTTTTTCGCTATAATTAAAGGCGGATCAAATGTATTTAACGATATTCCTCTCAAGCGAAAGGAGTTAATAACTTGCGCAGAATTCCAATTTAATTCTCGGAGAGTCTCATAATCCTCATAAAAGATTACGGAATTAATCCTGGGAAAAATCAGAATCACACGTAAGGCCAGCGACGGAACGGATCGGAAAACCGTTTCCTTTCTGTCGATACCCTCAATGCAGAGCGACGCACGTCGGACCGTGTGATTATCCAGTTGCTAATTGATTAGTTAGGACAGTCGTCGAACATATGTTGGTCATCTTTACGATTCTACGATCGCTCGCCTCGCCACCCTTAATCCGACAGGGGTCCGAACAGAAGAGGTCCGAGTGGCCCGCGCCTACCGTTGTATATTACGCAACGTGTAATTTGCGGACAAAAGAGCACGTTACTGCCGATGCTTACGATATACCCGCTCATTGTTGCGCCACAACAATGCGGCGGCTCTTTACGAGGCAGAACCCGATATACGCTAGGTGAAATATTCATCGCCATCGGGGGTTGCTATTCTATGAGCCAACGGCATTAGGCGAACGCGAGAAATTATAGTAGCTGATTACTTACTGACAAGTTGGACACCATAAACGCGCAAGCTGCATTCACGGGCGTGCTGCACAAACAGAAATCGAAGCGTGAACTAGTTACATTGGAAATAATTAATGTAATGCTTTCTGGAATAATTAAGAACGTTGCGAATCCATAAAATGACACTCATTGTAGCTATATGAGATCTGCAAGGCTATAATTATGTAACATCAAACTATAAGCGAAAATAACAATTAACAAAAGTATAAATTCGTGAACTAGTTACATTGGAAATAATTAATGTAATGCTTTCTGGAATAATTAAGAACGTTGCGAATCCATAAAATGACACTCATTGTAGCTATATGAGATCTGCAAGGCTATAATTATGTAACATCAAACTATAAGCGAAAATAACAATTAACAAAAGTATAAATTCGTGTAGTATTGTAAATTTTTTATCCCGGACATCTATTACTACAAGGAGATGGCCGGATGTTGGGGATGTTGGCAGAAAATCTTCTCGTACCTTCCGCGAACGATCAAAATGTTAGATACAATTAACGGGAAATCATCTATCTCGATACTTTCGAGATCGACAAATCTGTTCCCATGAAATTAATCTTCCGCCGGCCGAGATCGCGATCCTGTTAAGCGAGACTGCTTCAAACGATGCGACTAATCCAAGATCCCGGATTCTTGTAATCTCGTGGGATGATCCGGGGAGGAACTGCACCCGCGTACCGCGAGGATCTTCGAAGGCTATGGTGGACCGATTTGTCCGTCGATTAGCCACGGCCGGTGCATCGAACCGGCTTTAAAAGACGTAGACTGGCCAAAGCACCTCGGCAAGATTCTCAGGGTTCTTCACACCGACGCGCGTCTTCGATCTGGTCACTTTCGCAACGCATTACTGAATTCACCAAAGAATACAAAGTCGGCATGACTAATTACATGGAACTGGAAGCTACATATTTCGTAATGCAGGTGTTATCGCCATCGCATAATTATATCTGCATGTCTCAGCTGCACCTTCTTCATTTTTGTTTTCATTCTTCTTTTTATGTGTATATTTTTTAATTAAACGTCGATACGAAGAATAATTCAACACCAGCGGCAATAAAACTAATATAATAACAATCTTTTTTAACAAAAGACTGTTAAAATATAGATAGAAGGAGAATATATTTATACAAAAACAAATCACTTCTCGTGATTTGCGATGCACATAAACGTATTTTATAAACGCATACTGTCACAAATAAAAATAGTGTATAAAACATGATTATACAATATATATAACCATGTATTCACGCGATTATACCAGTATATTTTTTATATGTCTCATTTTATGATTGCCGTGTTTACTTGAACGAATATTGAGTAATTTGATAAGAATTATAAATGAAGAGATCGTGTTCTGATTTAGGAATGTTTGACCTTCGGTATAGGCTCCTCGATGAGGAGCCGCCTTTTCGGGGAGAACGAAGGCGGTCTGGGCAATTTAGGTCGTGGTACCGGGATCGATTGTTTGCGATCTTTACCTCTATCGCGATTCGGAGATCGTCTCCGTTGCTGTCGTCGTTCTTTAGCTGCATTCGATCTGCCCGTTGCCTTTTTCTTGCTGCTCCCCTTCCTCTTCTTTGTCCTCGTATTCCTTCTGACGATATTGCGTCTTGAGCTTGTAGTTTGATGAAAGTCAGGATCAAACCTGCCGAAATAATGTACAATATATGAAATACTGGAGAGAGAATGTAATCACTGAAATCCTTGGGATTATAAACTTTCGCATACCTAGATATTTCAATATCTATGCAACAGATATCTCAATAATTATGTAATTATTTATAATTTACGCAATAAGATTTTTTAGTAATATAATATTACAATAAAACTGTATGCGTCATTTTTCAGAAAAAACGATTTTGAATTACTTTTAAGTTATAATCATGGTACAATGGTTTTTGTGACATTATCAGAATTTTTATTTTATTAAAATAAAAATAAAAAGCAACTACTGAAGGTCTATCAAGAAAGAAGTTATTGGAAGAGAGTTGCAGTTGCTTTCGCAGACATATAGTTATATAAGTTTCGCTCGGAGATTTTTCTCAAGAACCTTAAGTTATTTGCTAAAAGAGCTTTTCGAGGAAGAGGCACCTGAATTTGTTTCTCTTCTTAGCGAGTATACCGAAGTCCAGACCGCGACGCAAAGCGACAGCGACGTCTCTTCGAAGAGTTTTACCGACCGCAATATCATATTTGTCGCTGATGTGCGTCAGTATTTCCTTCTCGGAAAAGCCATCGGGTGGTTGCTCGGTACGAAGCAGGTCGTAGACGAGAGCGGATCGACGCACCATTCTTGTTAAAGTGTGACTTATTACGAAAATATTCGTTACAACCGGACCTAACCAGCCAATTCATAATGCCAATCATGAAGAATGCCAAATACTCGTTGAAGTTTGATGCATCTCTGACAAATGACAAGCTTCGTGTATACGCTGACGCACATACACATGTTTGAAGAGCACAATTATATAAAATAATATCTAAAATTATTAACGCCATTTAATTTTTCAAGGAAATATTTAACTTTTCTCAATTAATCTTTTATATTTCACGCAAAATTAAGGAATTTAAGAATATTACATTAACATTAAGTCGTCACATGTCATTGGCGGTGTTGCCATTGATTATTATCTTTATCTCTGTCGCGAGCATAGACATATTATATGTCTATGGTCGCGAGCGTAATCCAAAAGATGAGAGCGTGTACTAATTTGCATATTGTGCTGTTCGAGCTTTTATATATGTATAACTAGAACAGTATCTACAAAGTGCACGCTTTGCTATTTTACTATTTTAAAATGTTTTATTATAAGAAAATAAGACATTTTTTTAGTTCAAAATGAAAAGACAGAATCATATTGTATTATATTGTATTAATATTATATTAGATTATATTATATAAAAATCATATTGTGTATTAGCAGAACAGTCACGTTTTTGGACAAACCCTTAGTCTTCAATTAAGTTTTAAATTAAAAAATAGAAAAAAGATAATCCTATATTATTGATATAAGGAAAAATTGAAAGTGAATTTTTAAACAAAAACCCTAAATATGGATAAAATTTACTCAAACGAAATTTTGCTGTTTTCCTTGTCGAGAACGCTAAGGTGACAAAGCAGCTAACAATAAGTTATGCCTCCAATAAAGAAACTAATTTTAGGCCTAGTGCTGCTAACCTCTCATATTTTAAGAGCAATAACGTTTGAAAAGCTAATCTGGATAAATTTTACCCATGTTTAAGGTTCCAGTGTTAATATTATAATACACTGTTATTAATACACTATTAACTCTTCGATACACATAACCGTCAAAATATGCGATGACAACCCTACGAAGCGCAACGAGAGAACCAATCGGCATCACGGAAAAGCGACAACAATAAACTATAATATATGCGACCTATGTATCGACTTTACTCGATATCCCCCTTCGTCTGAGGGCTCAATCCCAACAGATACACGCATGTTTTACATATAAAAAAATATATATATTTATATATATATATTATATACATATATTATATATATTATATATACTCGTATATATGTATATACATATTATAATATATATGTACATGTACTCCACAGCTCTGTTCCGATACTTGGAGCAGCCCGCTGTTTGCTGAGAGGGATGCAGACAGTTTAGAAGGAGTTCGGGTTTGGATGGCTAGGCGACTTCGGGGGATGGTTCTGGTAAAGGGGGTTGGGGCTTAAGTCGGAGTGGGAAAGAAGAGGCACGAGAAGAGAGAGGGATGAAAACGAAGAGAAGTCTTGGTGTCTAGAAAGAGGGAATCCGCCTGGATGGTCGGCGATTCTGATTTCCGTCGGGAGTTTCGCTCTACCGGAGTAACCGAAGTGAAGCCGCCTTTAATCATTCGATTGCCGACGCTCCGGATCCTTCTTCCTGCCACGGTGGCGATGCCGATATCCAGAATGCGGCGGGATCCGACGCGCGCTCTAGTTGTTTGCTTATCATTTTGACGATTGGATGTCTCGAAAAACAAACGGCGGATTAATTCGCGGCATTTTGCCGTGAAAGCATAAATCTCCCGTTATCAATGAGCAGTTATATAGTGTGTGGCCGGTGATTTCTACGTAGTGTCGAATATACTTCGAGTTTATCGAGTTAAAATACAGATTCTACAAGAAAACTTAATAGCGACTTTTTTCCTGAGCGTGCTTTTACAAAACGGATGGTTAATATTATATAATTTTGTATAATATAAATCACAAATCTTCTTATATGCGACTAAGGCGGACTTGATATGAAGTATACTCCTAATTGCAAATAATTATAATAAGGAATAAAAACGTTCTACGTAAAGCGATGTGCCAAAGATCACTGTTTTCAATTTCGTTCTTTTATTCTACCGACTGAATGTTACATAGCGGCATTGAGAGCAAAAGAAAACGATGACCTTATTGTATTAGCAGAGCTAGTAAAATATATTTGCGCAGATTGTTAAATATTAGGTCTAAATTACTACTTTCCGTCCCGTTGAGTAGCCCGTAAAGTTTTCTGCATGGAACTGGAAGATCGAGGATTTCTCTCAATTTTTCTGAGAAGTTCTTTCCAAGAAAATTGGTGCGGAAACATCGACTCCCTTAAAAGGGTACTATATAACTACACTCTATTTTCATAATTACGAACGTTGGCAGTGTCAAGCGAAGTAACGTGAATTTTTTAAAGCGTCTAGAAAATGTTTCAAATATAAAATAAAATGCTGTAAAATATATAATTAAATTTTTATTTTTATTCACACATCTACACGCGTATGCCTATATCATTTTTCGCAATTTCCAATCTCTCTATTTTAAGAACTGCCGTCCAAAGAAATGTAATTATTACTTATATATCATCAAGAAAGAGAGTAGGTATATAACTTATACATGTGAATAATACACTCGAATAAAGATAAAGCTCAATTATAAAAGTAAACGTATACCTATACAAGTTATAATAATACAAATATAAGTATTTTATCTTGAATCGTTTTATACATCAGTAATTAGCATAATGTGGGTTTACACAGTTCCATGCAAAAAACTATTATAGACTATAGGTCAAATAAAAATTCGACGACAATATTCGAGGAGCTATACGCGATCCTTAAACGAACGGTTGGCTTCAAAACCCCGACGATTTGTCTTCCCTTTTCTTCCTCGCGGAGGGTGGGCGTCCCGGTTTCCCGGGTTTCTCCGGGTGCCTTTTTCCAATTGTGCCGCCCCCGTGCCGTGCGCCCGAGTCCTCCAAGTCGCGGCAAGTGGATTATTGACGGCACGAAACAATGGCGTAGCTTTGTTCGGTGCGCTCCCGCGCGTAATATGTGTTCGACGCACAGTGCACGTCTGTCCATCCGTCAGTTTTGTGCGTCACGAGTGGCACCGGCTATAAGCCGAACGAGTGGCCCTTCGTATCGGGTCGAGTCAAGCACCATACGATACATCTGGCTGTCTGATCGGTGTTTATTAAAAATCATACGGAACTATAATCGCCCGCACATCCGATCTACTGCATTTATAAATGCGGCTGTCAATCTCCGCGGTACGAATGCGGACTTGACATCAAGAAGATCGTAAGTATATATATAGGTACTGCTATATATTAATTAATGCCAATATTAACAGCGTTGAGATTTCATTTATATAAACATACGAAAGAAATATGAAGAGTTGAGAGAAAAATAAGAATATAATATATAGAAACTTGCGACACCGCGTGACAATCATATTTCACTCGAAAGTGTATGAGAATTTTAAACTTGCAACAATGCAAAAAAATTGTTTTGCTAAAAAATTTAGCCCGTATAAATTGACATAAAGAAGATATATAGACCACACACACAAACGATAGTTATCTTATATTCTACACTTAAAGCAAATGGCGGCTGATATACAAACGAGAGTTCATCTAACATTCTCGATATGAGAAGATGGATATATGTAAATATGAAATAAACAAAAGTCGATCGCAAAACTCAGGATACATAAATCATAAACGAAATATATTTCACTCCATCTCACTGGAGCCATTCGCCAAAAGAGCTGGAAGTTCAGCTCGGTCGTCAAGGAATGTCGTTTCATTCCGAAGGACAGAAGGAACAAGCTTTCTCTGCGACAATTTTATTGGTCTTTCTTGAAAGAGGCAGCAGCAGCAGCCAGTTACTTCACAGAAAGATGGGATAGCACAAAGCGGAGCGGGAGGCGGTAAGGGTGAGTTAATTCTCTGACTATAACCCTTTCCCGAGTTTTGAATCCGATACGACAAATTCAGCCTTCGAGATAACCGCGAGACGATATTACGCGATTTCACCTTTTGCTTGGATAACTTCCACGATATCGAAAAAAAGAGAATTTTTCTTTATCAAAAATGTTGAAACATCAAAAAGATTTCTTTTTTATACATTTAGTTACCAACAAATGAATAACAAAAACTTGTTCTTTAATTCATTATAAATGAAATTAACGAAGAAACTTCAATTTCAGACTTAATTAAGATCAAAATATTAAATATTGAAAAGTACTAACAATAAGTAGAAAGTTATAAAAAGGAGAGTCTCTCTAAAGAATTTCGTTAAACAAAAATAGATTTTAAATGGATCGATGAATTCCGTACAAAGTTCGTGTGAATTTTGATTCATCTCACATAACGCTGAAGAATTAATATTAGATATGTATGTACATAGTGTATTACACAGCCCGCTTCTTTACTAAATTACAACGTGCGCGGAAATTGTGCGGCATGTTTGCCAGATGGGAAGGCGAATCGCAAGAAGTGCGCTCGCTCGTGAAGGAGAAATCTCTGTGACGATAAGGAGCCATGTGCCGCTGGGAATGCCAGGGTTTAGCCATGGTGAATTTTGCCATGGAGGTCGTGATCCTACGTGCAAACAACCCTATGGGCAGACATTTCGATTTGGTATCCGCTGATGTCGACTATCGTGCATCCCCCGAGGCGCAAAAGCACTGCTCACCATCGAAATAAAGTTCCGAGGTATGATGCTCAAAACAACATGCCGCGGTTGCTTTCATAACGGTGTTTTCGACTATAGTTTATGTTTTCGCGAAAATTATTGTATATCTTTCTAAAACAGTTACATAACAACAAATATTCTACGGTCAGTGATATATAGTTCTTTCGATATTTTTATTTTTAAAATAAAAATATTAATAATCATACCGCTAATGTACTTCAGAAGAAGTTTAAATATCGAGTTATGAATGAATTTGTAACAATTAACTTTTTCTTTCTTTAAAAAGTAAAACGAGATAATTTAGTAACGACAAACATCAATTCAATCGTGCGTAGCATAATAATTAATATATTATTGTGATACTGCAATATTTCCTATTACTATACTTATATATACATTTACTACGATTCATAAATTCCGTCAACTAATATCCAAAGATCTAATTAACTAACTTCGCGTTCCTTCAACGCGGCATCACTTTATCTCCACTTTAGCCCGTCAAAGTCTGCGAAACGCATCTCCGAGCGACCGCGTAACCAGTAACATAGGGAAGAAGTAAAACACCGTCTTATACGCCGGTGCAAGGAAGTGACGCAGACGAATTTCGAATTAACATGCTGGATGTTTGAGCACCGTACCAGGAACCTCTCCAGGGGCTGCGAAAGTGAGGGGGTGGCTTGACAGTGGCTGGTGGCTCGGAGGGATTCAATATAATCGCGCAATAAAATTCACTTACAAGCTATAGCCGCGCGCAACGTCCCCCGTCACCCTCCCGTTTCCCGGCTCCACTCTACGCTCCTCTGTCCCTACAACTTCGAAAAGCGGAGCTTTATCCCGCATCGCAGCAAAGCGCCATGAAATATTGCTGTTGAGTTCCCAACCGAAATTTACGTCCGCTCTGCGCGTTCGTGAGAGGGTTGATCAAAATGTAGGTTTATAACGTGCTTACTTCCAACAATTTTTGTGCTTTGGTTTAGTTAAGCTTATATAGATCAATTTACAATAAAAATAATACATTCTATAGATTGCTATTGATAATTATGTAAAAGACATTTCTAAAAAATAAAATTTTTAAATAAAATTAGAATTAATTTACTGATTTCAGTCATAACTTTAATTGGCAAGATGTTAAAATTTTACACAGGAAACACAACCTTAAAAAACGCGAAATTTCTGAAATGATGTTCATTAAAAAACATAAAGAGGCTATGAATTCTCAAAAAGACACGGAAAATTTACCATTGGTCTATGACTGTATAATATTTTCTCTCTAAACTTCACTCTCTATGTTATTTATTTTGCTTTATGATTATTTACGTAGCATGTATCATTTTTCCTGTTTGTTAAAAGAGACGCGTATGTCTCCTCAATAAGTACTCTCTCTAACTGTTCATCGTCTGTTCACGCAACTTTAATTATGACAGAAGTATTGTAATTTGACGCGCAATGATTTATGTAAGTTTTTTGTACTTCACCACTGTTTATAATGGTAGCATATTGAGTTAATCATATTGTTAATCATATTGTTTCAGCATTGTTAATATTAACTTGATAAGGACCCAAAGTAAGGGTCGAAACGTTGTTCTTGTTCTTTTAAGAATAAATTACTGCCAGTCAGGCCGACTAAGACTTACATTTATTATTTTATCACTGGCGATTAATTATTCTATTGAGAATTAATTTAAATCAAAAAATATTTTAAATGTCGCTAAATATTTCTTTCTATCCTATAACAATTAAGAGGTAACTAATTTTACATTTCACATCTCTTAACAGCTACAGTGCAGTTATCTCAATGACTTACAGAACACAACATTTTCATTATAAACCGATCTAAATAAGCTTAACTAAACCCAAAGCTCAAGATAATTATTATTATTAAAAACAAGTATTTTTTACGCAGCTGTTATTAACAACGTGGCGTGATTAAATATAAAAATATGCTATGCTGTTAATTTATTTTAGGTTTCTGTATAATATTATCAATATATGTTAGGGTTCTAAGGTTCTACTTATCATAGTTTATCCTAGAATACGCTATCGAAAGAAAACTTGCAAACCGCGGCATCATGACGATTATTCACAGCGTAGCTCCAGTGTCTCCTATTAAATTGCGCGTTCTCGGCACGACGATGCGCCGATATATACGTGCTGGCCAATGAATACTGGCTGTTTGCATAGGTCCGAGGTGCGCGCCGACATATGTACAGGGATACGAGAACGACGCCGACGACGAGTTCGGGTTAGAACCCGAATCGTTCGGGGAGCAAAAGGGAGGCAGAACGCCACGACGGGCCCCTGTGTACACTCAGCTGCCGGTCGGTTTTTGCGCGAGATTGGGCCCCTCCATCCACGAGTCCTAATGTTACAAACCCGGGCCTATGCCAGATGATAATGCAGTCATATGCCTTTCCGAAAACGCAGTCGGATTTTTCTTAAAAATATCCGGTATATTAATGGCTCAAATTTGATAAAATAAGAATTAACTAATATTTACATAAGGTGGGAGGGGGTGTGATACGGAGCAGTGAAAAATTGTAGCAGATTATGTTAAATATAAAGAAAGAAAAATTTTGTTGGTTCTATTTCCAACATTTAGGAAATTCTTGTTATTTATTGATTTATTTTTTCCTCATATTAAATGGTATTTCTAATTTTAGCAATCATATGTTTTATTCAAATATACTAAACGTCGTGAACGTAATTTTCCAAAAAAAAACTCATTGCAGCCATCTGTATTTTAGTTTTAAAGTATTAATGTTTTTACTCGCACGTCGTGCATCGCGGATTTTTGTAAACTGTGGCTTGTAAATTAAAACATAATAAAGTGTAACATAAAGAAAAATATACAAAAATATTTGCGTAGTTGGTATAAAGGTATGTAGAAAAAATATTTTGCAACTTTAATTTCTCTAAGTAAAACTAAAAATTTTGCGTAAATTCTCTTTATCATAAACAAATTAAGAAAAAATTATTTAAAACATTTAATGTATTAATATAGATTTTTTTAAAAGATACACGTAAAGAACGGTTTTACTGAAGTACCTATCTAAAAATTTAGCTAGAAATCTGAAAATAATTTTGTTGGGCCATCAAAATAATTATGTAGAACACTCAAGCTGATTGCTAAAATGTAAAAATTTTTTGCAACATTATCATCGTCCTTCATAATTATTTTAATGGTGCAATAAAATTATTTTCAGATCTGTATATCAAGCTAAATTTTTAGATATTTCAACAAAATTCTTCTGTCTGTGTATCAATTATTTTATCACTATCAATTTTAAAATACTTATTGTTAGTTTTAACCAACTAATATTTTATTGCTTCTTTTGAAATTAGCTTCCATTGTTTGCACCATACTGCATTTATGGAAAGATCAAATTTTGTGGAGAGAGAGAGAGAGATTCTACGCGAAATATTTCTTTTCCTTCCACTTCATTCCTAGTTGCATAAAATGTCGGAACTCTCAGGAGACGCGAAAACTCAGCATCAGCGCACCGAGCGAATCATCAGAACGATCTGTGTCGGTGGTTCTTATCGGAAAAGGTAGCGCAAGTAGACGCCAAGAAGTGGAGTCCAGAAAGCGAAGGCAAGCGTATATACGCTTCGCCGAGCGTAAATTCGCGACATTGCCTTCAAACGCTACATAATTGCGGAAATTCGATGTCATCGCGGATTTTACCTTCTACGTGGATCTGTGACATTTTGCGCACAATACGAACTTCATTCAAAAAATCATTCAAATAAAATTGCATAGGAATTTTTGGCATAAAGCTAAGAGTTATTATAAATTTTAAATTAAACGACATAAATTTTTAAAAATTGCCTACACAACATAGCGTAGAATTTTTACAATTATAAAACAATCTAATTAATTATAAGTATACGTTGAATTTATATGTGTTAAATAAATTACAATATTAACGCGTATGCGCAAATTAAAGTAGTTTGTATTGATACACATATAATTTAATTTATTTGATTTATCTTGCTCTAAGTTGTCCATCATATACAAAGATATACACAAATTATTTTTCTAAACTATCTATCAAAATTCATATGCATACTTCAACCTTCAACCATCGCAAAGAGCTATATGCTTCTTCTTTAAAGTTGCCGGCTAAATTCTCGCGGCATCCAAGGAGTTGCGGCGTAATGCGCAAGCAGCCGTGACGGATTTATGGTAGCTGCAGGACTTTTACAGAGAGGAGCAGGAAGCGTGCCCGGCGTGCATTTGGTCCTGCGAGAGGAGCTAAAATGGAAATTCTCGTCGCTGGTTGGCTAGGTCTGGCTCCGCCTTTCCCCGGGACGAACTATGTGTTACGCTCTACGTGGTGTTTAAGCAGATACATATACCTACTAGCGGCATGCTACTGTCGCTGAGAATCGCGGGACCCTATTATAGCGGGGCCCCCCTCTCCCTTTCTCCCGCGGCGTCGTCCTCTTCGCCGTTTTGGTAGCGCCCCCGGAATTCAGGTTTGCGTTATGGGTTTGCGTAGCGGTGTGTAATCCGCGTCTCGTAAGTTCGTAACGCCGGGATTACACGCGGCCGAGGACCCGAAACGAATCGGTATGTATACCTATTCGCGGAACTTAATTCGAGCTTCAGTTATGGCTCTACAACGGAGTCGTGTCTAACGACTCTATCTTGAGAGAATTGGCGAACTGTAAAAAATCTCGAACATCCATAGTTTTGAATCCTTTGATAAAATCATATAACGACTAACCGGAGTCGGTAAGAAACGCAGAAACATAGAAAAATGTATCAAAAGACGATTAAAATTTAAAAAATAAAAGAGAAAATTTTAATATTAAGTCTAACGGTGCAATTATTTTTAAACAAGATATTAAACAAGATACATATTAAAATGTAGATTTATACTATATGAACTTTGGAGATATAAAAATTTGTTAATCATTTATGATTAACAAAAACGAAATATGATTTGATATTCGATTTGCTACTCCCAACGGGACTAACATATATTATTAGCGCATCATGAGTTAAAAACGCACAAAACTTAAATTACGTCGGGCCACAATTTCGAGGTCGCAATTTTCCAAGCCATCAGACGATAACTTTCCGCACGATACGTAACATTACGCGATTATTTTTATCAAATGTATTTTCGAGCGCGACTGCAATAGGTTTTCATTTATATATACACATCCCGCTTAAATATTTGTACACACTCATTTTTCTGCAAGTAATTTACTCGCGTGATTGATTCATGCCGTGTCGGTGTTATTCGCCACGATTATCACAGCGATAGTTATTTTTCCCGTATTATTTTTCTGGAAAAATGTAAATGTTGGGAATAACAAAATAAATTCACCTCGTGGACACAATATTGAAAAAAAACCATCAGGGAGGACGAAGATTCGACGGTAATAACATCGAAAACCGCAAACGGACGTGCGGAAAGAACGGCGACGACGAGGAGGGCGGAGGGGGAGGGGGGTAAAAAGGGCCATTCATTTTTACATCGATACCGCCGCTGTTTTTCTCTTTTTTTACGGAGTCAAAATAATGCGACTCTGATTGCCACGGTGTGCTCAATGAAACGACACAATATTTGAACCGCCCCGCGCGCGCGCGCGCGTCCCCGACCCCCTGCAGGCTACGCTCCTCCATTGCTAGACAAATATGCTCCGAGTCAACATTCACAGTACCGAATACAGCTACGTCTGATTGTGTTCTCTGCCGGGATGGGGGTGAAAGAAAGACAGACGCCCCGTCGCGTCGTGTGCTCACGTGTACGCGGCATTATGCTCGTCCGCACGTCGTCGATTCGAGAATCACAACGACGATGCCGCGACGACTCGAAGAGTGTGTATAATGAGAATTAAAACCAACGGAATTCCTTTCGCAGAATTAAAAATTTTTAATTTTTCTTATAATACATTTATTGTTAGAGCATTAACATCTGGTACTTGCAAAATTTGCAATCCTCTCTGGTAGCAAATTATACAGTGTATTTTTTTTATACCGTTGATTATTTATCTTAATATTCTATACAAATTTCAATTTGGACTGCAGAGCAATTATTCGAACAAATAATATTTCGTATAATTTACAGACAATTATTTAGCTATTTTTCTATGGATTATTTTATATATAAAATTATTCTATACATTGTATATTTGAAAAATAATATACAAGCCAGTTAAACTCAAAGATAATACTCAACATAAAAATTCAAATTTTCTATCTCTAACCTTTAAAAAGCTTCTTGAACCTATTTTCTCCTAATGGAACTTGGAAAATTATTCGAGAATAGAGTTGATGATATTCCCAGAAGAAAACTAGCGAAAACTCGACACTGATAACGGTTCGCTGAAAGAAAGACGAATATCGCTGACTTGATTCAATCAACAATATGGTAATCCTTGCTCCGATGACAAGATCGTCACCGGTGAAACGCTGTAAAAGCCAAACAGAAAACCGCCCCGCCGGTCGTTTCGGAAATTAAGTTCCTTCGCCTTTGGCGCCCGAGTCCACGGGGATCTAATTATCAGTTTGGGAACTTTTGAAATTAATAAAACTTCGTCTGCGCTCCGTTCTACCCACCCTGCCCTTAGACGCTCTTGTTATATTACTCTTGGAAGTAAAACCGACATCCTTAGAGCGGAGGGTTCAAGGAAGAAACTGTAGAGAACGAAGCAAGAATATTGGCGAGGGGGCTGCTCCGGAGGAAAGGACGAACGTAAAGGGTAGGTTAAAGGGACGGCTGGAAATTTCACGGGGAGTTAGTGGGGATCCTTTTGACTGAAAGGGGAGGATCCGCGAAGAACGTGAAAAAGAGGAGCAGGCAGATTCGGAATTTACCAGTCTAATGCGACTCTCCCCACGAATCTCTTTGGGAAAGAAGTTTCCGGGGTGTGCTTGCGTCAGACTTATAGAATCTTGTTACCTATTTGTTGTACTACCCTATAGTCAAGACAAAATACTTTTATAGATTCGAAATACTCTAACGTCTAAAATATGTATATATGTGTATTAAAATACCTGTCTGTTATATCGGGAATTCAGTTTGAATAGACGATCACGTCAATGCTCAGTAAACAACTTTCTCTTTAACAATTTTGAAAGATAAAACTTATTAGACTTACGTCAATTTACGTAATAAATCTTGGTATAGAAAATAGCTGTACAAAATAATGAACGGAAATAGTATAATAAACCCAGAGATATTGTTTAGAGAAGTGTTTGCACAATAATTCACATATATCATTTTTCGAAGAAATGTTTGCACAGTAATTCACACAGCACATTTATTGTACTTTTCATTATTATATTCCTATTGCGATTTATATTTATGAAAAAGTTCTTATTTGAAAAGAGAAAGATTATACTTATCATTCTTCGCGAATAACTCGTGTAGTCGGCTTTAAATCGCCGCTAAATCGACACAGCGATAAGATACAGCGAATAGAACCGACATATATAATCATTTTGTTAGAAAGACCTAAAAAAGGTGTCCGGTAAAACCGCCCTCGTCCGAAATTCGTTCATTGACGCTTAGGTGTGAGATCCGCGTGAATCTCTCTTTTCGAAATGTTTCGAGTGATCGAAAACCGAAGTAACGCCTCTGTAGCGATGACGTCGAGGGTCCTCAACCCGCCACGTGGGACGTCCGCCTCCTTCCGTTCTTCACTGCACTCTGGGTCACGCACAACGCGCGCATACATGACCCGCCGGAGTTCGGCACTCGAGAGCCCTGGAAGTAATTCGGTGTCACGCCAAGCTGCGGTTTTACATCGAAACTGGAGTGTCCCATTGATACACTTCGGCCGTCATTATGCCGCGCAACGAGCGTCCCTGTATCTTCCATCGATACACGCAATTCGTGTACTTTATAATTTTGCCAAAGTGCTCCGATATTAATAGATACTATTTTTGCTTGTATATCACACATATCGTATTTCGTAATTTTGTAAAAGCAACGAATATTTTAATTTAGTTTACAGCTTATGTGTGTGCGCGATGGGTATGTATATTATGCATATAGCAGTATAACTTTATAATAATCAAAAAGTATTATGTAAATAGATGTAATTGTTTCGTTTAATTCCGTTATAACAAGAAGCATTTATATATATTTTATTTATATTTTAAAAAATAGCCAGCAATATGCAATATATTGTTAAGTTTTCAGCATTGATATAAATCTCATATTAATTAACGACAGTAATAGTTTTTAAATTCAATAAAAATATGTAAATATAAAATACGTTTAATTGAACCGATGCATCGTATCTTTGCTATAGCTTGATGCTCTCTTTTATTCTACGAAATTTGTAGAAATTGTAATAACAAATCATTTATAACGCTATGAAAGATGATTTCATACCCCCTCATAATCGATTGTTATCAGTCCATGCCAGACGCTTATATCTGAGTGTCTATATCGCGTTGTAGGAAACCGACAGCAAATCGTTATTCAAATCCTCGGGTAAATTGGGGGTAAACCGAGCAATATGTAGCGTTTAGCCGGCATTATTCGCGACCCTTGATCGCGTCGGGGGTACCGACACCGAGGATGGAATAACCAACTTCCCCTTCTCGACGGAATGTTTCCTTCTCTTTCTCACCACAATGATCGGTACCGAGCGAGCACAATGAGATATCCAGCAGGGTATGAAGCACCCTACGTCGTCGGTGCGCATTTAACGCGTCCAACCACCCCCCTCGGTTGTCTGTCTCGTTCTCTCTTCCGTGACGGTACCATTTCCAGGAGGGGTGCTAAGCCTCGCTGTCGCTCAGGATTACCGGCTCTGATTTGCTCGTCGAATATCGCGGTACGTTCGCGTTGCTTCTGCATCCGGGACCCCCGTAACCGCTGCGGCCCCCGGGGGCAACACGCGACCCGCGGACTCCCTCGCCTCAAAGATCGTCAATCTGAACATTGTTTTCTCGGGGCAATCGTGATTTTTTCATTCGCTTGGTATGATCTTCATTGCCGGGGGATTAAATTTCGTTTCAAAGAAAATTCGAATAAAAAAGATGAATCTCAATGACGACAATCAATACAACAATTTCTATTACGTCATTTTATATTTATACAAAAATGCACCAAACGTTTGATTGACGTATCTTGGAAATAATTACTCAAAATATAATCATTCCAGTGTTATAATGTTCTTTAATCTTCTTTAAATCCTATTTTGACTCAATTTTGTCTACTAATTTCTGTCTTAACAATAGCTTAGAACAAAAAATATTCGTTATCGCGAAATTATTATACCCAGTCCATATCCCGAAACTCCGGAAGTTGCCAACAATATTTACACACTTTTGAAAAGACCTCTCTATCTAGGCTTCGTCTGGCTCGGTCTTCCTTTCCTCCTTCACACGATTCACGATAACTGAAAAGAACGTGCACCGGAAAAATACGAGGGAAAGAAGGGAAAAGAACGCCGTCTGTCGTTCTGGAGGTGAGAGCGAGTCGGTGAAAATAGTCGGTGGAGAATCTGAGAGCAAGAAGGAAATTAAAATTCATGAACACTTCGAGCATCGTTGAATTAAAATTCATGACGGAATTATCACCGGTTTCTCGAAAACAAAGGCGCGCGACTCCAGTTAGGTACGTACTCGCGAGTCATTCACGGTAAGAGTTTCGCGGTCGCAAAACTGACTTTCTTTCCATTGGCAATGCGCATGGCTTTCAGAGTTCGTATAAGCTTATATAATAAAATTTCTTATTTATTTATTTATGTAACTTTCGTTTTGCTCCCCGTCTGTTTTTCCTTTCGCTTTTAATTGCTACATCCGAATGTTTTATCATTTCAAAAATTCTCTCTTCGCCCACTCGGTGCGTAAACAACGACTTGGCTTGATCCTTGAATGACCTACCAGACGAGGATTGCTGTCTTGCGCATGAGAATACGAGGCTCTCTGGTCCAGAGGCCACTTCATTACCATCCGAAAACCGGTTAGCTCGATCTATGCCGTGGCCTACGGTACCTCGCTATCGCCGAGGAACAGCTCAAAGTGCTTCCGTCTGTCGTGTTCACTGTTAATTAAGTGATATTGCTTAACTTGCCATTGTCTTCACGTTACGTTTTTAGATAGTAGATTTACATTGGATATATTAAGAACAATCTTGGAATAAAAATTATATACATAAATGGTTTAAATATATTATTAAAACATAAGATTCTGAAACACTCTATACAATTAAGAGAGATATTATTATTACATTTTGTAATTTTTACTCAAAGAATGTTCTTAACATATTCAAAATAAATTTAGCTAAGGTTTTTATACTTGAAAATTAAGCAATTTGAACTTTTCCTTTAGCCTTAATCTAATTGATATTATTATACTCTATAATCTTTTGTAGCACATCTTTCTTAGGCTATTTGAAGGATATCTCTTCCGCGCTGACCGGAAGAGTACCTCCCAATTTCCATAATTGCAACCACGTTATAATTAAACGAGTATATACGCTCGCCAATTATATTACTGTAAAACAGCGTGAACTGCTTTCGAGGACCGATGAGACCAGTACTCAAGATATTCGTGAAATCTCGCGGACAGGTACGAGATGGGAGGCTATGAGAGGTCGAGTGTCGTTCAACGAAGAGAACGGCGTTACTCTCTGCCTCTTTTTCTCCGTACGTGCCCGGCGTTGGATCTTAGATAAATAATAAATATTAGCGGAATCTCGAGTAAAATAATCATCGCTATCTCGAGATGGTTCATGTACCTACTAGAATCTGATACGTTCGCGCATACGAGAAAATAGATCTGTGTACACTCGCGGTTGACACATATGTTGTCTTATTTATCATTATACAATTACAAGAGTGTGCTACAACTATATTTGATGAATTAATTTCGTCTCATTTGCAGAAATTCAGACGGCACATAAAGCCAATTATCATGTGTGTATAAATGAAAATAATATTGTTAGAAAACTCAACATTTCAAAGCAGATATATCTTTGTACATAAATAAACTTATTGTTAGTATATGATTCTATTAAGATTATATTTATAAGATTGTATTAGATACTATGTCTATAAGGTAAAAGGTTAATGTTAATATAAATATGATATGACAAATATTATTGCAGACGGTAAGCATGATTTTAAAGGACACTTTTACGAAAATAAAAGCGTTTCAAAAGTCTCGCAAGGCGAAAATATCTTTCGAGGATTAAAACGAGGCGACGATCGAATGAACACAGCACGTCCGAGTTTTTAGCCAGTCTGCCATACGATTTTACTCCGTCTTGGCGCGGACTACGTGGTTCTCTCCTTGTTAGCACTTAATTAACTTACCACCGGCCCAACCAGTCTCCGGAGATGAGACGAGAAATTTCCTCTCGCTCGTACTTCTCGTCACTCGAGCGACGAGCCTCGAAAAAAAAAAAAACATCCTACGCATACGGCGCAGCATCAATAAAACGCAGTACCGAGTCGCGCTTTTCCAGGAATACCAGAGAAATATTAATGAAATATTAATGTCGACACTTCGCGCCATTAGTGCCGACGCAAAAATAGAAAAAAAAGACACGCGCATAGTATCGGCGAACGGAGTAAAATCGTGGGTCTTTGTGTACCGGAATGCAAGATGAAAATATTCCAGAGAGATAAATGACGTCGTTAATGCAGTTATTTTGCAGGTAACTCGATAATTAAATAGTTAAATGGATTGGTTACCTACTATGGCACTCATCTTCGTCTCAATCTAATCGCAATCTAATCGCGCTCAATATCGGAAAACTAAAAAGAAAGAAAAATTAAATTCATTGCGCAAAACCCTTTTTTCTATATATATTCTTCTCGCTTTATATTTAAATAAATTCTGTTTTAATGACTTCTTGTTAATTTCATTTGATTGGCTATACGCGCAGAATCAATAACTACCTCAATAAATACACATCTCTTTCGTCAAGTAATAACGACGGATAGTGTAATGATTCACATCGGTTCGTGTATTATCAACAAATACATTGTTTTCGCAAGATATCACGCGTAATTAGCAATAAACAAAACGGCGCGTGTCAACAGCTTCAAAATTTTACTTATATAGACACTCGCCAGCTCTGTTGACAGGACATACATATACAGGCGTTCTTCATTCTCGACAAAACTGGAGGAATATGACTGTTGGCTGTGATAACATAAATCGGTGACGACCATAACACCGCAAATACGGATTACATTTTGGCGCTAACAATGCCAGCCGAGCTAATTCGTATTTGTAATGCGTTACGATGCGTACTTGCACTAGCGTCACTATTTGTACCATTATAGCACGCGATTTGCGAACATTAATGTTACGCGTAACTTGCAATTGTAACGTGACAATGTATTATCTATTATTGGTAGCAGATTATTTCGTCCATAGGTCAACTAACAACTAAAACAAGAAAGAAATAATTCTTGTCAAATTGGTAACTAAGATCTTGCTAATAATTGTTTTCTATTCTTACATAAAGTGCAACTTTCGCTAAAAAAAAGTAATTTTAAGTTTGTTATAAAATCAACAACCAAAAAAGGCATCCGTTTTCGAGCCTCACTTGCATAAATTTAAGAAACACTCCTAGAATTATTTTTAATTATGTCAATAATTATTCTAACATGATGCGTCGACGACTAAATAACAGCAATACATAATGCAGAGAAAGAGAGAAAGTATAAAATAAGGGATTCTTCAAAAATCCGACGAGATGCGCGTCGATTTTATGGCATCGACATTCGTAGATCTTGCGAGGCGCGAGACTAGATGTGAATTGATTTACCGTTTTCTCGGCTTTGAAATTAACAGCGTGTCTTTATTTATCACTTCTGCTTTTTTCCCATGCGTCGTCGAGATAGCCGACGATACGCGGCATACACGGCCCACGTGTAAACTCGCGTTCTCTCAACCTACATATTCATGCATAATCAAACGAACGTCGCGTCAATGCATCCGCAGGAAATTCAGCAAGAGCAACAAACAATGAACCACTCACAAGATAAAAGAAAATAGTTATCTGCAAAAATTATCGGCTTTATCTCAAATATTACAGTACTCCTTTTCTTTATATTTCTTCAAGACATTTCTTTACAAAATCATTTCAACTGTTTCTTTTTTAGTCATTTTTATTCTGGTAAATATTAAGAACGAAAAAGAATATCAACGAAATTTACAGAAACCCTTTTCCAGAATGACTGTCTTGATAATTTCAAAGCACAGCACGTCAAGACGAGAGGCGCAAATTTTGCATAAATATCACGAGAGATAAGCATCAGGAATTTAAGAGTTCGACGGCGCGGGATCTCGCCGTCTCGGCGCGGCATGATTATTCGCGCGATTCGTACGGAAGATCGAGATCGCTTATCCGGAGGTCGAGCATGTAATCTGGTTTTAGCAGACGCCCGCGAAACGCTTTGTATTAGCCCTGCACATATAGACACGTTCATTCCGCGCGACAGAAGTTTGACGACAAAATATTTGTCGTTCAAACAGCACCCGGGTCCTGGAAGTCCCCTATGCCACATCCAGTCGCGGCGCCGCGACGCGGATTTCGGCAAGTATCTCTCTCCTCCCCCTTCCCTTCTCTCTCTTCTCTCTCTCACTCTCTCTCTCTCTCTCTCCACATCGCGAATGACAACAATACCGCTAACTAAATTAAACGCAACGCCGCTCCTGACTTGATACCTGGAGATTGAAATCATTATAATTCCGGTGAGTTTAGATTTCGATAGCAGACACACCAAAGTGAACCCAATGCTTATTCCCGACAATTGGCGTAGGGTTCTCAAAGGCACATTTACAGAACAGCCGTAAATTCGCGCACGTATTCTGCTTAGAGTGAAATTCTGTTACAGATTTAATTTAAATTTTTCTGTCACAGAAATATTAAGATTCAAATAATTTTTAACTGAACAGACTTGTTGCAAATAAAATCTAGCATGTAAAATATACCGTATGTAAAAGTTGAATATCAAATTGGTTATATTTGGGAACATAAATGACACTTATATGAACTTGGGCTATTCTTGTATAACACAGGGGAGATTATTGTATGACGAGAAGTGTGTAAAACGCTGATTACGACAGCAGACAGCTGCGTTTAATTTAAAGCGCGGTATAGCATATCATTAACTGGGTATTTAAGATAAAGATAAAGCGCACAGAAACATCTGTAATTCTGACGCCTAATTCACGTTCTATACATATATACATATACACTCGTTTCCTTCTTATTTCTTCGCTTTTCTGATGATGGAAAAACATTTTCTTCTCCACATATTCTACCATTATTCTTATTATTAACATTACTATTATTTAAAATTACTATTAATCCATTCAAGTTTTCATAACGTGCAATAAATACATAATTTCGACATTCCTTCTCTGAAACAGTCCGTTCAAATCCATTTATGAGTTTCCTGCTCTTTGTTATCTTCACGTTCAACTATATAAATTGCTTTCAACGCTCACAACAGATATTAGCCCGTCAAAACTCGCTAGTTCGTTATGTAACTTCAGATTATACGGAGTCTCGATAAAAATCGCGAACAAATGTTCTCTCTTTAAAAGTTTGTAGAATTACGTTCTTCTTTCGAATGTGGGACACCTATAGACCCATATTCATAGTCGGATCTTATTTGAAGATCGTCTTAAGTAATGTCTTAAGACGCTAATATGGCTCTGTAATTGATTCATGACATCTTCAGATTGTACTTAAGACGGTCTTAAATATAAGAACCGACTATAAACACCGGCCATAGATTCTCGCAAGATCTCTTAGTATAAGCTAGTAAAACTAGTAAAACTAGTAAAACTCAGTTTCGGAAGATAATATTTTCGACATATCCTATGGCGTGGCGTTATTGCGAAAACGAAGATAACTCGTTGTCGCGCAATTGCGTAAGTGCGTCCTATTCGTACGCGGGCACGTGTCGTCGCGAGCAAATAGACAGTGTGCACTTGCCGCTACCTTGGTACCACGTGTTAACCAGGCTAACCGAGATAATCACTCATTACGAGCATTTAGCGTGCCCGGGCACCGAGGTCTAACGTCGCCGATCTCGGCACGGTCGGTTTTCCCATTGGTCGCCGGTAACGTGGAAGTAACGCGTACCGCAAACATGCGAACGGTCGTTCTGGTTAGTACCGCGATCTATTTCGTTCTTTCCTTTTTCTGTGCGCCGAGAAGGAAATTGCATCTGCTTTTCCGCCGTGAATTCTCGTGTATTCCACACGGAAGAGAATCAGAGGGATCAAAGTAGCGTAAAAATCGCGACACTTGACGGTAAAAAGTTTCGTTTGATGGAAAAAAGATATTAAAAATTAATAATGTGTAATACACATAAATTAGCATTATTGTAATATAATTATGAGTAATATAAATAGTTAGTTAGATATAATATATTAGTTGTAAATTCTTCACAATTTAGCCATTGTTTTGAAACTTTGAGAACTGATATTTTGAGAACCATTGTTTCACTCATGCGAAACTTATGATTTAAAAGTGATACTTAATGATTTATTAAAGGTCAAATTAGCGACGATATTTCTTGTCATACTACTCGGTCATTCCTATTACGTTAAATTTGTCCGCACGTGTTTATCTATTTACTTAACATGTAGAGGTAGGGGATCGCGTACCATGTCTTGTCTAATTACTAATTAACAGCATGTTCGCATGAATGAGCAAAGGACCTATGAAATTAGCATAATTAATTTGTGGCTGAAATTATCTTTTCTTACATCATTTTACAAGAATCAGCAAGAAAAGAAAACGACAGCGCGCAGTGATATGTTTATAGAGTTATTTGGTTTTAAACCTTTATATTAAAAAGATGTATTATTTTTTAATTGAGAATATCGCAAATTTCAAGGGTTTTCCAGAATGAAAGTTAGGCAACGGGCTAGTAACTCATTCCCGTAAAAAAATAAAAACTATAAAAATCTTCTTGGAAAGATTTAGAAGAGTGCCTATGTCCAGTAGTGGACAATATTGATGAATGGACAGCTGATTGATAAATGATATAATCGCAAATTTCAATCACAGATATTAAAGAAATTACAAAGTCTCTTTGTAACTTCATCATTCTCATTTTATTTATTTGTGGTTATCCTATAGTGTCAGAGATTCACTACTTAATCCAAGCAAATATATCCCTTCAGATGGATTACATTTTGTAAAAGAAAGTGGACAAATACGATTTTCATACATTGATAAACATTTGCAAATCTGTATCAATCAAACATCTAAACCTAAACGCGACGCTCGCCCGCCGCGTCGTTAAGCCCTATTGATCCGTTATTAATTGTTCAGCGGGATTATCTGTGGCGATCATTAACGACTCGTTAAATCTACCGCGTATTTCATCCGTATGTTTGATGTCGTACTATCGATTTCGCGTAATCGCCTATCAAGCGCAAACGAACTTTAAAAATTAGGACGTAATGCTGGAAATTGCGAGACTGCAGAGCAATCAGTCGAATTATCGTTCATCCCCGATTGAATCGCCAGTGAATCGAGAGAAAGACGTGCTGCTACATGATCGAAACAGCTAAACGAAGCACACGAAATGATTGTTCCTTTTATCGAAATACTTTAGATAAAAAATTCAGTTCTGACAATTTATTGTATATGGGGCGAATATTTCTTCCTCTCAATTCATTTTTAATATTGCCTAATGAGTTAAAAAAGGATGAAATTCACTGCAGGGTTACCAGAAAACTTCCGCTAAAGAGATGCTAATTATTTCACTATTTTTAGTCTATCTAGTATACTTCAATTAAGTTATATTAACAGTAATAACAAACACCCCCGTATTAATATATGAACAATGAAAATTGATAACGCCAGTAAGCATTATTTTTTTAAATTTTATCAAGATATAAGTTCTATCTATTATTATCAAGTTAATAAATAATTGCATAATAATGGGATCGATTATATTAATAATTTGAAAACGAAAGGATTATGATTAATTATCACTAATTCTCTCTATTTCTCTCATCGAATGCAGAAGAGGCAATCACAGCAGAACAAATCATGTGCCACATAGGCCAGACTCCGGTCTCGCGTGCCTCCAACATTGTGCGCGCGAGCACGCGTGAGCCCGCTGCTGTGGCGTACGTGTCCGCGTTCGCATATGGTCGCGGAAGGTCGAGTGACGTGGTCCCCAGTCCCGGCTGCGCAAATATTGATCGAGGTGTCGCCGTGACGAAAAATTCCACCGTACGGGAATAAAATGTCCGCGACGTCGCGGAAGATGGCGCGAAGCGTGACTTTGGAACGAAGCCTGTCGTTTCAGCTCGAAGTCGGAACGATCGACAAGAGTGTGGTCGAAGCGATGCTAAAATTATGATTGACGCATCGTGAGATGTGTCGGATAATTTTTGTTTCAATTTGAATAACGACGTTATCGCATATGTGTAATTCTGAAGAGTACTATGTTGATCGACCATCTAATAGACTCTTCAGTTTCGTATATTTCATTTTAGGTAAAAGTTTCCATCATCTAAAGATCTAAATATAAAAATTTTAATTTTGTCATATCTTTGATTACTTCTTTTTATTTTCTTTTTTTTTAATCAAAATTTAACTTTGGTTATTCTAGTTACATACCTAATTCTGCAATTGTACTTAATTTATAAATGAAATACACGCGCTTGTATTTCTTATCCAAAAAATTAAGCCCAGCTTTATACGTCACATTAATTATGTTTATATTTTGTGTAGTGCAATTTTATTTAAATGCCGAGTAAAATAAAAATCTTGATAACGCAATATCTCTTTCTCTCTCTCTAGAGTTACATGCATGATAAAATAAAATATCCGAATTGCGGATAGGGTCATTTCAACCCTCAAAATATGTCAAAGAGTTAACGAAACGATAAATAATATATTAAGCCCTTATCACCCCTCATCATTAAGCGAGCATTAAAAATTTTTTAAATTTATTATTATCACCCTCTTGCTCTCCTCCCTCCATAATGAAAAACTCTAATTCATGATTTACGAGCTCGCAATTTTCTGATTTAAGTTTCCAAATTGTAATTATAACTAGGATAACACAGAGAATAAAAACATAAATAAAATTAGCATATTTTGTTTTCTCCTAAAACAATATTTTTTAAAATATTGAAAAAATTCCTGTTTACCGTCGCGTCTTCAAGGGTTAATTTATTACATCTACATTTTTATTCTATCACTCTCTTGTTCGCTCTTTTGAAATCAATCATACACTACAATTAATCCATCGTTTTAAGCATACGTATCTATCAATCTTACATAAACTGACCGCATGTTGACATCGATTTTGGGAGCGGAAGTAACACGTCTGATTGCCAGTTACCCTCGTTCGACATCAAGCAAGTCGGTTTATCAGATCGTATACCTATATTGTCGTATCTGTCTATCGGCGGGTGTATATTAGATAATAGGAACGACGGCAAATCCACCCCTTTTGCCACCCGCTGCGGCTCCGTCGAGGAACAGGTGGCAAGCGCGCAGCGTGGGGTAAGCACGCGCCCAAAGCCGTGCCCCCTCTAAGTAAGAGAATCGTGGCGTACAACACCACCGGGGCACCATGGGGCCACAGCTGGCCACCGTGTAAATGCTTGGCTACTCAC
This sequence comes from Leptothorax acervorum, assembly GCA_035220615.1. Lineage (NCBI taxonomy): Eukaryota > Metazoa > Arthropoda > Insecta > Hymenoptera > Formicidae > Leptothorax > Leptothorax acervorum. The sequence goes on from JASTWQ010000005.1 coordinate 252,850, forward strand.
CCTTCGAGCTTCTCAACTGCATCCCCTGTGTGGGCACACTCGAAAAAAGACACGCAACCCCTGCGGCGAGCGCGGCCTCGGGATGCTGCCGGAAGACCTTTGTGGGATCTTGACGCGTTTGCTGGGGTTTATGGGGATCCACGGTGTTACCGGCATGAGGTGGGATGGGCAGTTGGACGTCTTATGGTTATTTGAAGATCTGATTACAAAAAAAGATACAATTAAGTTAATTTTCGGAAAAATTCTTCTCTTTCAAACAACGCGATATGTCGAAAAGTATATGTCACGTACAAACAATAATGTTATTAAGAACATATCAATTGTGCTAATAAAACATTTATTTATGCGTATATACGTACGATTAATATAGTATTTTCGTTTATATTATACATACTGTGCTATATACGACAATTAATCTTGAACTTTGGAAAGAAGATAATAGGCATTACTCAAGTAAGTAGCACATCGTCGAACTAAAGCTACATAAAATATTTAACTATCAAAGATCGGGGCATCATTTTTGCAGCTGCAATCGTCTTTTGCCTGACCCGCAATTTAAATCTGAACGCGATGTGCAAACACACGCGATATTATTTGCGCGGTATATATTTTCGGAAACTGTGTAATTGTTTCGCATTTCCACGCTCTCTGTAGATACATGTTTTGTACATATTTACACATTTACATTGTAATTACTCACCACGCGGGGCGGCCGCCGGGCGCGAGGAGGGGTCTTTAAACATTAAAAGAATATTTGCCGGGCAAATGCTGATAAATCATTGTGCGTAATGTAGTGCAATCTTAATAATTCGAACCGTTAAATGAAGATTGTTGAACACATAGCGACAATATTTTGAATCAACAGAGCGTGGATGTGCGAAATCGTAGTCGACGCACATGCAAATATATACACAATGTACAACGATAATGGCGTGCTTACGTGTGTACTTGCGGTGTGCAAGGTTAAATGTAATATTGGCGTCGAAACACCGAGAAACAAGTAGTTGGAAAATTATCGATGTAATCGGAACGAAACGTCGGATTAAAGTTGATCGCCGAGATTAACCTTTTCGATATGTGTCTCTCTTTCTGTTTGATAACGCTGTTGCCTGAATTAATATTTACGAATTTATTTACGCATTTGCATGTATTATGAAACTGAGAATTTTTAGTTCCTGGAAATATCTCCTGCGAAAGCATTATAAATTTATTTGTGCGCGCACACATGCAAATAAAGAGGATACTGTGCAAATATTTGTACTACATGTGTGTAGCAGCAAATTTAGTTTCCTTAACGCAACATATTTCAATGAAAAAGTGGTGTGGATGAAAATAAAATATTGTCTTACATTATGTAGTTCCCCAATTATCTAGAAGTTTTATATTTTCCCATAATAAAGATTTCAAGTATAATCTCTTATCGCGCACTTTTCAAGCGCTTAATACAGTGATTTGTATTAAAGTCAACCTCAATTTAAATAAAAATAATGCTCTATTATTAATACATATCCTTAAATTTGTTAAAAAGACTGTACGATTTCTACAATCCCCCATATCGCAATAACTGGCGGAAACACAAATTTTTGTTAAGAGAAAAATCAAATTGTTGACAACAGAAAATGTGAGGGTTAAGATAAGTATCTTATAAATACTCTTAGGCGTTGTTACGAAATTGCCGAGTTTGTGGTGTTGAACGTACAGTTATACGAATCGCGCACCTGTACCATATGCTCTAAATGCCATTTTGCATTAGCGCAATCGCCTATAGATAATCGTACAGTCGAGAGATTTCAAATCGGTACCGCCGCGCCGCGGAATAGGCGAAGCCTGGCTACGATGTTAATCGCATTAGTGCAACGTTGCACGATAAATCAGATAATTAGCGGCCGTTAAGCGCATCGTAAATCGGCATTATCAGAACCGGGTGACGCCGTTTTGACATGGCGCCACGTTTGTTTGGCGACGCGTTGCGGCGAAGCAGCCTGTGTGCTTAACAAATCTTGTGATCACCGAAATGTTGATCGTTTATCAACTATTATCCTGCCAACAACAATGTTATCTACATTATAGCGTTTCGCATTGCCGTTATAAAAAAATACTCGATAAACGGATCTGTTCCCCCAATTCAAATTTTTATTCCTCATCCATAAAATATAAAAATCTCTACGACAAATAATTACAAACATAAAGACATTATAAAGATATAAAAAGATGTTTTATGCGCTTGTTGCACAGAACAATTCTACGTTTGGATATTGACGTACCGAGTTTCCTTAATTGCAACTATTTTAATGACCGCAAAAATATATCAGAAATTAAATAAATCCATATAATAGTGATTACGGCGTGCAAACTTGTTAATTCTGATAATTATAATGACACGCCAAGAAAAACATAATTATATAAATCAATTTTTCTTTCTCAATATGCAATTTTAAGTAATATCGCTTTAAAAGCGTGCACGATGCATTTCAGAGTTTGAAATGTTCCCACGCGCAATCGGTGCGCTTAACAAGTCACTCTCACGTTTCGCTCGTGCCCGAAAAAGCAATTGCCCTCGAGTAGAGCGAAGTCAATCGCGACACGGCACTAGCCGATGTAAACTATCCTTCGATGATACTTCTCTAAGTCCTGCGATATTGCGAACCAATTCCCCGAGGCGACCGACCTGTCCCCCATCATTCCCACAATTTCCCATACGCTTTATGCCGGCACCGTCATGGGATCCTCGCTAGGGTCGGAACACTTCCATGATCGATAAAATTGTATCTCGAGCTTGCGGTTCTTGCCCGCAAATCAATTACGCATTTAATCCTGCGGCGCATCTCTCTTTTTTATCGCAGACCAGAAAAATTCAGGCTCTCTTGCGTTTAAATTTACCACGAATAAAAGTTTTTCGTCTCTTTACAGCATTGCTATAACATTATATGTGCGTTATTTTTATAATGTAATTATTTTTAAATTATAAATTAGAAGAAATACATATCGTGATTTTTAAGAAACGCTAAGTGATATAAACTACTTTAGAAAATTTTTGGAGTAAGCTTAGATAGTGAAATTTGTTAAATACAGATTTTACAAAGTGTCCGCTATAAATTTTATTAGCAGAATTTATCAGTAGAATTAAAAAAGATCTGCTAACAGAATATACTACAAAAACTAAGCAGAATAACATATATATATATATGTTATTCTGCTAATCCTTTTGTTGTCCAGCTATTTTTTACGGATTAAATTCAAACATTTTCAAAAAGATTATAGATTTTATATTAAAATAAATATTAATTTTGTAATATTAGTCTTTCTTGAACAATCTTTAAAATGGTATACGAAACTTAAATGCTGTAAGTCCTAAAATATATGAAATGCAGAGACAATGCGTTACACCTGATACACGTGTGTCCCAGAAATAGAACTCGTATGATACACAGGTAACACAGGCGTTTGACATATTACACGAGTGTTTCACGTATGATACGCAGAACAGTGAAAAGGTTAATACGGACACAATTAATGTCAAAATGTCAGTTCACCGCAGTATTCTGCAATCTGCCGGCGAACTGCTAATGTACCGCTAACTTTTGCTTGACCATGAATACAATTGTATTAACAAGTGACAAGTAAAAAAGGGATTTTGAGAGTTGACGATGCATAAATTATATCGATCTTTAATAAGTAATAAGCTACGTAATTATAAATCGGTCCGGCTCCGTTTTAAGTCATCTGCAGCGATGCGGTAACAATTAAATCAAAATAATCTCACGTTCTCCGGCGAGAAAATAAGTAAGTAACTTCAAAATTTGATGGTCTAAAAATAGCGTGATTTTCCGAGGAAATCCAAGTAAAACTTGACTATAAACGATCATTAGTATATTCTATGATCGAAATAAAAATGATAATCATAACTAGAGCAAAAAGAGAAGTAAAGTCACTCTCCCACCAGCTCAGAGAACGCGAAAATAAGCATTGAAGTCGTGGTAAAGAGCATCGAAATTGTTTTAAATTCCTAACGAATTTATTTGTCTGAAGAAGATTAATTGTAAATATAAATCCATCGTAAATTGAATTAAACTCGCAATACTAAAGAAAACGATCGTACAACAAGCCCCATAATCGATGTCGAATATACTCCAGTCGATATATGAAGAATCGCAATCACACTCACATTTAACATATAAATAATTATTATTCAGTTATTCTTTAATCAAGACGAAAATAAATTTATTCTTCAGAGAAAGGCTACATATATTTGATTTGATTTTTACCGAATATACTCCAGTCGATATAAGAATCACAATCAATCACATTTAATATAGGTATATGTAAGTAATTATTCGACGTATTATTCTTCAATCAAGACGAAAGTAAATTATTTTTCAGAGAAAGGCTACATTTGATTTGATATTTACCGAATACACCGACTCCCGTCGATATAAGAATCACAATTAATCACATTTAATATACGTATATGTATATAAGTAATTATTCGGTTATTCTATTCAATTAAGACGAAAGTAAATTATTCTTCAGAGAAAGGCTGTACATTTGATTTGATTTTTATGCGACAGTAATCTACTTACCGGAATTAATTGAGAGCAGAATATATATTCGGCGAGCACCCATTTTGTAATGCGTTACATGCTCGCTGGCACGCCGGGCACGCGGCAGCGCTCCATTTGTTACAACGTACGGCGCGGTGGTGTGGTGGTATACGTCACGCATACGTCACTTGTTTGTCGCGGTCGCGCGACCCAGCGCGACCGTGACTCGCAGGGAGGGGGTAAAGATGTGCGCCACTCCGAGACTCCGAGTGTCGTCCTGTTGGCTGTTACCCTTCGAAACGTACGCGGTCGCGACAGGTACCGAAGCGGAACGCAGCGGTTTTCTATTCTACGAACAATTAACTATTATCAGCCTTCGCGGTTCGATCCTTACTTTCACGATGCCGATGCGTAAAACACAGCGAGATATGACTGCAAATATTTGTCACGACAGATATCTTGCTCCGTAGTTTCGTTTTAAGCAGAAATCAAAACGATAGAAAAGCGAAATTATTTATAAATTATTATACGTACATATGTATTTAATTACTTTATATATATATATATCTATATATATGTTTCGTGATACTTACGAAAGACGATGATACGCACTTCCTCGGGTGCTCGAGCGCAAGTACTTGCCCTTGTCGCGAAGCACTTCGGGTACGCGACACTAATCGACTATTCCCGAATCGAGAACGTGAATCGAACTAATCGAAGTAAGGCGCTAATCGCCGCGCGTTAATTAATTCGAGTAATGGACGCATCGAGCCGATCGAGCCGCGTTCGCCGATAAGTTCGAGCGGAATATTCGACGCACCGTAAATTCCATAATCCATAAGTGAGGTGAATATTTCGCCGTGACGAGATATCTCGTTTGGCTCGCCACGAAATACGCGCGACGTACTGTTTAAATAAAGCGCCTCGTTGTCATCCGTGCGACGAATCTCGAGTGGACGAGATCCTCGAGCGACCACAGTGCGACGGCCCCAACCTAACCTTAAAGTCACGGAATGCGATCGCGACAAGTACGCGCAAAAGAGACGCTATCATTTTCAACGATTGGCGGTTACGGCAGCTCTCGCGACTCGCGAACATCGAGGCGACTACTTTAGGTACCTTGCACGATTGATTTAAAGCGAGAAACGAGACGGTATACGAAAACCGTTATTCTCTTGGCCGGTGATTATCTCGTCGCGGACAAGTAGGGACGCGGGCGCGTTTAATTGACGGACGACGAGTCGTGATCGATCCTACGTTTTCGTTAACCGCGTCGTAATTCGACTTTCGTGTATGTATGTACGTTCGTCGTAACCGTTCGAAATTTGCCTTTGCCCTTTTGCTACGTTAATTTGCGCTACGTCGCGAAATCGGAGCACATATAGATTCACGCCAATCTATTTCGCGTTGTTACTCCGTCACGAAATAATAAAAGTAAAGCGTGCAATTAATATCGTAAGTGTCGCGCGATCGTTTAACCGTGTTTCCGTGGTATTGTGCGTGTGCGTGTGTGCAAGGACGGAATCTGAGAGGAGGAGGTGGTCTGGGGACTGGGTGGCATCGGGCGACGCGACGGCGGCGGACCGACCATGAGGTGAGCGTTATTTAATTATTTTACTTAATTGTTACTTGCGGGGAATTAATTACAGAATTAATCTGTAACTATTTTCCGAAATGCTTATTATTCGGACATTGTTGTAATAATTTCGATATATTTGTATTTTACAGCTCAACGTAGTTTTAACGTTACGTTGCGTTACGTCGCGAAATCGGAGCACATATATAGACGCAACACTCCCCCACTGATGCGCATCATGTCTGTAAGTGATAAATTTTATATCTTCTTTTAATTGAAGTTGATGAATCTGTAAAAAAAATATAAGAGATATATTAATGCACATAGTTCAAGTTGATGACGTAAGAATAATGCAGATAAATATAGGAGTACAATCGAAATTGTTTTAGATTCCTAACGAATTTATTTGGCTGAAGAAAATTAATTATAAATAAAAATTTAAGTTTAATTAAACTCGCAATACTAAAGAAAATTTACAGATACATCTTCTATCATTCATATGTAATTGTTTCATTGATAATTTGTCTCGATTAAATTGCCGGGGGTTTGTCAGAGAAAAAGGAAAATATAAAAAAAAATAGCTAAATGTGAACAGTGGTTGCGCGATATCCGACAAAACTCGCGAATTGTTTCCGTAATATCCCGCGAAACAGAATAGCCCTGCGGTGGGGATCCTCCGTGCTCCTCCGTTCCCAAAAACTGCATCCGGCTGCACTTCGTAATTTCCCAGTGCTGTCTCGGGGAAGACGAAGGGCGGCACGTGACTTACCCCATCATCGTGGCACACCGGCACGGCTGGGCCGTTCGGAATGTTTTGACAGGGGGGGTGGGTGCGGCGCGTGGCGAATAGCTGTTTGTAAAACATCGCCGGATCCTTTATCGGCGACGATATTAAGCGGCGCGTGGGTCACGCCGGACCGCCTCGGCCATTGTTCGCATTGTCGCGGCTCGATTGCCGAGGAGAAAGGGCGGCGATGTTATACGATGGGCGAAGGGGTGGCATTGTCGACGAGGCGAGAGGCGAGGCGCCGTCGTGATTTCCCTGTATCCCGCGCCCGCGATAATCTAATTGAAAATAAATCCCCCCGTAACCGAGACGGCAATGATAACCCCTCCTTCTCTGCTATTACGAGGGTTGGAGATAGCATTCTTTGGTCCAGATCGGTATGCAACTGGCGTGATTGTAGAAATGAAATCAGTGAGATTTTTATATAATTATACGCAATTAATTCGAAATAATTTGTAATGTCTTAAATCTCTCTTTCAATCAGCACAACAAAGACCGACAAATTTTACGATATTAAATCCGATAGATTTTCTACCTATAATATATAAATCTTTAAAGATAAAATTTTAAATTTTTTTTTATTCTCAAATATATCGTTGCATTGTATTTAAATTGATACGGAAGAAAAATTACATCTTTAAATTACAGACCCCTATTATTCTTTTGATATAATAATTGAACTTGTTAATTCATATTAAGATTCCAAGCAACCAATTTTGAGACCGACGTTTGTCAGATTAGTGAAAATAAGATTACTGAAATATGGTGTAGAATTAAAATAAATGATAAAATATAAATGTGATATTTTACATTACCTTGGTTTTCGTCTTCTATAGAAAAAGGTAGGGTTGTGAAATACTCATGCAAGCAGGGCATCGCGAATTTCAGGATTGATCTGTGAATGGGATGATAACGCTCGCGTCGCGGGCGAGTAATTAGCGATTTATTATTTGTGCGAGCCAAAGCGATAATTTTCACGGTCCACAGCGTACGCGGGGTATCGCGAGGACGCGAGGAAGGTAGATGGTGTCCCCGACGGGGGTGGAAACGCGAAAACGTGACGGCTACGCGTCCGTATTGTTTGCGCGACGAAAGTAGGGATCCGCGGAGCGCTTATTTACACGGGACAAATACATAGGCAAACAAGGAATTGCCGCGCGGCTCACCGCGAGCGCCATGCAAGAGTCTTGCGACGACAATTAGCCAATGATAGGAAACAAGACTGAGAAGTACGTTCGTCATTCGTCGACTTCGAATCCCGATCATAATTGTGACCATTGTAAACTAGAAACGGGAAGAATCGCTACGGCGAAAATTTTCGAGAAGTATATACAAACATTATAGTAACTCTTATTGTTAAATCATGAATTTACACTTCGAGGTTTTTGTCTCGTATAATACTTTGTACATTTACGTTGTGTATGTATATACGCATGACAAAGCTAGAAAAGAATAGTAATGTTTCATCGTGTCGTCCCCTTGATCATGTCATCGCGTTATCGCATTATATATTATTTGTACAAGTCTTTGTCTATTAATTTTATCATGAAGCAGAGATAATGTCAGATGATTACACATTTCACATATAGAAGATAAATATTGCGAAGATCTTACTAGATTTTGTATTTATTTATAACAAAAAAACGAAAAATACTATTTAGAATTAAACACAATAATAAATTATTATTGATAGGGGAAGAAAGAGAGAAAGAGATTGTTATATATGTCATTAGTTTACCATCGATCATAAACGCTAGTGGACTTTATCCTTTATCGACAGGTTTAGAGGAACATTTGAGGAATATTAGCAGCATTTATTCGTTAATGTTTGCCAATAACTTTTTTCCATAAGGGAATATTCACAAATATATGTGAATCAAATTTTATTTTATTTTCAATCTACAAAATATCCGCTGCCGGATCTACGCAAAATCCACCGAAGTCGCGCAAATTTATCGTCCATAAAATATACACTATATAGGCATATTGACGTAATATTCAGTTAATAAATCATCTACTGTAAAAAATACGTCCATCGTATGTACATAACTCCGTTATTGAAAAATTATTCGTGTAGATTTTTTACCGATGTATATACTTCCTTGTGATTGCATTCAAAATATTATGAATACCGATTTCCGGATGAGAACGCGAATTAAAAATTTATAAGAAAATATTACTGTTAAGAAAAATCAATCGCTTCTATTTTGCATTAAATATTATTTTTCCATTGATACAGATAATTAATTAATTCAAGTTTCTAATAATACGAATTTTTACGAGGGATTTTTTAAATAAAATGCATCGGGAATAAAAAAGGTACTGAAAAAAAATTTATTTAAAGAATATAGGAATAAAATGTCTGCATATATAACCTAAATATCATCATGTTTATTCAGCAAATCGTAATGTTATCGGTCATTTCTACGTGCAATCTCGATGATAATGAACTAACATTATAAAGCAAATAACTGCTTATTGCTCCTTACTGCTGACTGGGATTAAATTCCTGCATGATGGAAAGTTTCTTTCTCTCTTATCATCTCTTTATCAAATCAAAAATAAAGTTCATGGAAAGAGAAAATTCGCAGGAAGAAAAAATCTCTCTATATAAAAATCGTAATGTTATCGGTCATTCTATGGACTATATACATTACATCGTAAATCGAAAATGTTTACATACATAAATCGAACAACATACTTACAAAACTTACCGCAATAATGTTTGAATTACGTTGAAAAGAAATTTTCTCAAATAGCCAGAAAAATTTTCGTATAATTTATTGCTTCAGAATTAAATGGCGTTACTTTGGATCGGAATATCCGCGTGACGGCAAAATCTTTTTCGTAGCCGGCCCCGACTCGCGCAAGCTTGGCTAGTCACGCCGAACGGGGTTGGTTGCAGTGCATGCCACGGGGACTGAAGTCTGTTTGCTCATGAAATATGCAGGCATGCGCCCTCCATAACTGCTCGTAAGCACTGAAACTTGCGTGCAACGCTGGGCTACCAAGGATTTTCTGTTCTTCTGCATGAGGGAGGACCAAGGCGAAGCGAAGGTGATGCGAGTAGGTATATGCGCGAGCACCGGGCGTGATTCTTTGGTATTAGGAAATAATATAGCGATGTGGAATGGAAAGTATGTGAGATTTAAGTAAATGGGATAATACGCAACAGAAGAAATCTCTCGTTAACAGTATTTGAATCTTTATTTATGTTAACTTTTTGAACTTCTACAAAATGCATTCTTTATGTTTGTGTGTGTTACATTACAAATAATCTTACAAGTAACATTTAGAACTCTTATATACCAAATCTTTCAATGTCGAAGCAACATCCTGCAGAGCTCACGTTTTCTTTTACCATACGCTATATAATCGTTGCAGTTTATTAAGTACTCAAATGCATATACATATATTATAATAATAATAACACGATAGGTACGGTTTTGATCAAGAATATTTTATGATACGAACTTCGAGCTGAGCCACGTTAAAAATGAACGAAGTTTGAAGTTTGCCCGGAACAAAGACGAAGGTGCTTGTTTAGTAGTTGTATAACAACAATCCTGATTAGACAAGACAAACTATCGTGACTATCAATCGTTAATGTCAAATTATTTTTATTTCACAAATTATTTCAATTTTGAGCTTTCTTGATTCGACGAGATCGAAATGTTACCGTCGATGATTAATATTAAAAGATAACGCTCAAGAAAATTTGGTTCTAATAGGTATCTATGGTCTGCAAATATATAACTACGTTTTTTACACTCTGTATACATCTCATAAAAAATAAAACAATGAGCATATCGTATAATGTTCACAAGTAAATTTGAAAAGTGTAGCTTATTAAAGAAGAATTCGGCGCAAAAGGGTTGAGTCAACGAAATCTTTGCCTTCTCATTTCAACGATTGCCGGTGCAGTTGGCTTAATGAACGTAAATCGATACCTTCCGCAAGAGGAGGTATGTAAGTACCGCGTGCGCAAATACGGTTTTTTGTTACTTGCGCCAGGAGCGATGGTCAATATTACATCAAGAGCTCCGAATTGATCGAGCTCCGTACCGCGTACAAACATTTTAACAAACATTCTCTGCTTTGCCGTTAAACGTGCTATTTAAGCGGGAGTTACGCGTCTTAAACTACTTTGCACGAATAATCATTGAACGCTCGATATCGTTGTTGAACTTTTCCAAGTATTTTCGTGATTCGCGCGCTTGTTTATTATTGCCAAGCGGCAAATCAGGTCGATTAAAATACGAACAATCGAACATTAACGATTCACGCGAAACCGTGATTTTTTTTTCCTTTTTTTTTCATCCGCGACCAATGCTGCCCGAGACCGGATATTTCGAGCCAACGCGTTTTGTTCATAACAAATATTTCGCGCTGCAGGCGGAAATTGCTGCTTTCGCGGAACACGAGTTATACCATATACGCTCGACGCCCGACGCCGGCAATTCACCGATGATTCGGCCGGATAGAGACGAATAAAATGGCCTTTCATATGCGATCGGTATCGCGGGCTCGATTCCGACGTGGGTTAATTGCGATAACCTGGCCTGTAGTAGAGGGGTCGTGACAACATATGCCATCCACCGGGGTTAAATAATCCGGCATGTCCCGTCGTCGCGGACACCTACCTAACTTATGCACGGCGTGACGAGCTTTCGTGCGCCACGTAAGGTCGTAAAAAAAAGCTGACAGGTACACACCTTGGCGTGCCAACTTGGCGTACGCCAATATCGCGTCGCGCCATATGCCTCGCTTTTACTCGATCGCGAAGCGAGGTGCACCAATCTGAGAGCTGTTCGCGTTTTGATTATTCGTGGGGTGCAGGAGGACAGCGCCGTATGTAACGCGGGTACACAAACGAGCGAGATACCGACAACATGAAGGGTTCAATTCTGCAACGACGTCACGAAACGACGTCGGAGTTTACATTATAAAGCGGCCAGCGCTTCTAAGAACTGACGTTCTTGTTGCACATTTAATATGATCGATTAATTCTCAAAAATACCGAGAGACTCCACTTACGACTGAGACGATACAAAGCAGTTAAGCACACAGCTTGCGATGGTATAGGTCACGAAATATCGTTGAAATAACGTTCAGATTGATGGTAACAGAAAACCAGATGCTTTTATTGAAATTCTTCTCACGAGAAACAAAAACTCGCTAAAAATGTCACATGAGAGGCAAAAAGATTTTAGTAATATATCAAAAAATTTTAAAACATATATACATTCTTAGTTTATTTATTCGTTTAATATATACGCGAACTGTCCAAATTCTATAAAAATTATAACAATTTATCTTTATGTCAAATATATGAGAAATAACTCTTATACTTCGAAAAATAAGATAGTTACACTTCCTCGGAAAATATTGCGTCTGCTAGAAAAACGAAAGTACTCTTCTATTATTTCGGAAAGGATACATCAAGCTCAGAGTTTCATTTTTCCTTCTCGATTCTTCTTCCGGGCCGACCAAACTCTCCTTGGGCGCTTGTCGATGAAACGATGAACGCATATTAGAGCAGGCCGATAGCTCGATAAGGTCCAATCGATAATAGTCGGTTGGCTGGATGACTGACTGGTTGGTCGGTCGAGTATATACATATATTATGTACGTACATATACTATATATATACATAAGATCTCTCCCTCTTGCGCTCTCCTTCTCTCCCGTCCGAACCACCCTTCGTCTCTTCGTCTTTCCCGTCTGAACCACCCCTCGTCTCTCCGTCCCTCTTCGTTCGATTGGTTCACCCTGTGTAAGGGCGAATAAGACCGAGTAAGGGGTAGTAGGTAGGTAGGTAGGTGGTATAGATTGAGCAAACAGCGCGTTTATAGCGCAGAAGGGACTCCTCTGAATTTCCTCGACACGAACCGATCGTGGCGGCAAGCAGCGATGCGGTACTCGAAAGAGAGAGAAAGAGCCTTCTCGATTATCGAGTACATGAGCCAGGTTATCGATTGCTTGCCGATGAGCATCGTTTTCGCACGGGCCCACGTGAAGGAGCGTAAGATTCTAATGGTTGTAAAATTGGAGACGCGTATATACCTGCAAACTATGCCGTTACGCGTGATTCCATCGCGAAAGAATTCTTACTCCTCTTCTTGCTTAATTTTATTTTGTATGATCACTGTCGTCGTTAGAAACATTTAAAGAAAAATATAAAAAAGCATTCTATGATTTAGATAATTTAAACGATTTTTGTAAAATTGTTGAATGCTATAGTAGTTTTATAAATTATGAAATAAATATTTTTTTATTTGGCTTCGTTACGTAAGATGTCTGATGAATAACTTCAATAAAGCAATAAAAAAAAGAAATTGAATGATCGTTGGGAAAGATATGACAGATTAGAAGATATAAAAAAATATATATTTTCTATTATATTTTTAATAGTTGTTAAAATATTCGCATTAAAAGGAGTTAATTTTAGAGAGAGTAGATTATTTCTCTACAGATTAGTTACATGTCTTTGTCGCAAACACTTTATTAAAGATTCCGCTATTCTATTTTTCCAACCAGACATTGATAGACGTTTCACTTTTATGCACTGCTTAAGAACGAAACTTTCGTGAATTCGTTTTAGCGGGTGAGCGAAGACCCGAGCGAGAGAAGTTCGTAGCTTCGGTCGAGGTGCAGGATTCATATGTAACGTCGTTTCAATTCGGACCGATGCTTTGCCCGATCGGCTACGGCCCTCATCGTCCGCGGATGAACGGGCGGATGAATCTTCCTCTGTGTTGCGGAGGGTAACATCGTAAAAAATTCATTACCCATCCGAGGAATCGATCGCCGAGCCCCGTGTAATTACGTGCTCTTTACACCATACCACGCGCCCGCTCCCTCGAAGACCGGACGTAATGAGAACGTGAAAAAAAGTCGACAACGAGGCGCGATCGGGCTCCTCTGTCTTCGTCCACGTTGCATAGACGCATCGTGGATACGGCTCGACTAACGTGAAAAAAGTGATTGCATGAGCTTGATTGAGGAAATTCAGCTAACAGTTAAACAAAAACTTAATGAATAAATTTACCAAACAGTTAATGATTAAATCATTAGCGATAAGCAATTACATTTTATTTCCTGCTTTCATATTTAATAAGTAAGCTTAATTTTAAAAAAATTTTGCATTTAAAAAATTGTTAGAATTATTAAAAAAGCGTCATGTTTATTCAGTTTTTTTATTTTTTTGTTTGCTATCATTGATTATTTAGTTAGCATCGGGATATATATTCTGATATGTTTATATTTAAATGAGGATGAAGGCGGAAAAAGGTCGAAGGTCTGACACCTCGTACGAGGCACGTTTAACGTTAGGAATGTGCATTCTCGAATATGCTGCCATTATTTCAATCCGGAACAAATCGTTAATTTTGCAGTGCGTTCCGCGATTTATACCCTTCAGATCGTAATTCGTGCGAGAAACGTGTGCATGTCGGTGTAGCTGCGAAACACAAAAGCTGCGCGGTATCGACAGAAATAAAAAAATCAGAAAATATATCAATTTTTTCGTAAGCTGTATTAGAATTTCCAATCTTATTTGCTCTATTAACTGCTTATATCTGGATCTAATTTTCATATTAATTGTAGGTGTACAAAATAACGTATGTATTAATTTATTATGCAAACGTGCAGACAGATACGTTAAATATATAAGCAGTTGTATAACGTTTTTGAAAAAAAATCTTTATTATTTAAAAGCGTTATTACAGTTTGTGCGCACAAGAAAAAAGAGAATCATCGTGCCACAATCCACCAGAGTGATTCACAACAGATTACGCCTTGACGATACGAATCGTATCTCCTTGCCTACCAGTTTCTCATGAAAATCTAGCGTAAATTCCATTACGTTACATTCAAATAGTTTCTAATATCTAGATAAAGTATAGATTTTCATAGGAAATATCTTATTTTTTTGAGCTGTTCTACATCGTCGTGTATTTTTCTGACATCATGTATAATCTAACGAAATCGGAGTAATTTTGTAAGATCTCAATTAAGTGTCCGGTAATCACGACGCTAATTAATTGTCATCGATATCCGGAAGAAACGATGTCCACGGGCGAAAAGAAGTTTTCGAGCTGTTTCCTAATCCAATTTTGCGAGACTTCGCCGGCGCGCAGCGAGAGACTGCTTTTAATTAATTGTATCAACTACCGTCGAGGCAACGAGGTGGATGTGATTTGACTAACGAGGCAAATTCTTAAATTAACGAAGAAACTACCCCGGCTCTCTGAAACCGTGCACTTCCCAACCCCTCTTTAGTATCTCCTCGTCTTTTCTATTAGCCGCTTTTCCGCGTCCATTGGCTCTTATTCCTGATTATTTAATTAGAATTGATTTACACTCGGTTTGCTTCTTAATTTCCTATTATTTTCTGATCTTGATTAAATAGATGCCTTAAAATTGTTAAGAGAGCAGAAAATATATATTTCATATATTCATATTTTTGTTGTATATGCATTATAACATATGAAGGATACATTTGGTATAAAATGAATATAACGATATTAAATTTACTCCATATCCAAATTTAATTCAGGATTATAAAAGTCCACTGTCCATTAATCCGGTTTTATTGAACAGAATATTCGGATGCCCGACCGAATTATGGTGTCCTTCCCAAAAATCAATTTCTTTCTAAAATAAAGTTCAATCGCGCGATACGCGAAATATCTCTTGCAAAGCGTAACATACACTACAGTCCTTCGGGGAAGAAAGTAAAAAAAATCCCGGGAATTGTTTTCCGAAGTAATAAATTCCGCGCATAGAGGGATCTATCATGACAGTAAATTCTCGTCCGACAACGAAATCCTGCGCAAAGCGTCGCGCGCTGTTATTATAGAAAGAAGAAAAACAATCTCGCGATGTAATAAATCCCGGGCACACAGGCCGGGCTGTTGCCGTTACTCGCGCAACGTCGCGATGTAAATTCGTGCCTCTCGCCGTGAAACGGATTTTACTTCGGAATAGAAGCACGAACGTTTCGTCGCCGGATATCTTATCGCCGGCGCGGCGCAACGTGCGTTATCAGGTAATGTATTTATGGGGTGGGATATGAACCTAGAGGATAGATATCGTGAGTTCGTAAGGCTGATACGTTTAGCGGCAACGGCGTTGTACGCGCGTCGGCAGATTGTACAGGGTGGACCGAAAATGAGCAGCGTCGGTAGTAATTTATTTCGAGAGAAAATCGCAATTTTTTTTAAATATTTTCTCGCTTAAATTTTCACCCTTTCCTTTAGTGCATCAACAAAAATGCACAAATAAAATCAGCATGTTAAACACTATTTTTATTTTGACATAGATAATCAATCTATCACTGGCGCGAGCAAACATTTCTGATAACGACACTTCACACCTCATAGAATTATATAATACAATAAATTTTTGTTAATAATATTTTCTAAATGTTTCGTATTTTAAGAACACTCCGTATGTACGATAATGAAATCCACAGGATGAGCGTAATATCATTACACATTACACGTAAAGCGTGTTATTTATGGAAACGAAAGCTACGCCCTTTTAAGAGTATCAAGATGACGTTCCGCCGACTTCACGTTCTGTAACGAGGTGGTGTGTTAAAAGTGTTAGAGATATAAAGCAGCACACACACACAGAGAAGCGGTACCTCACCAAATGTAGGTACGCTTACGTAACGTTTTATTACGCTGTAATTCACATAGCGATACGACGAATAATCTGTTAACAAATATACGAAAAAATATCTGTCTCTCGAAATAAGATACCTATTTATAGTTAGGTAGACGTAATATACGAGGATATAAGTACGTAATGGAAAAACTCATAAAAAATGGAATAACGAAAAATGTTGATATCAAGATTAGTGTAATTTGATGACAAAACCGAAATTCGATATTTCAATGCTATATAAGTCAAGCTATTTTTCGTAGTATATATAATCAACGTATTTCAAGAAAAAGATATAAATCTAATAGCGTATATAAAAAAGATTTTTTTTTTTACATCTCGATTATTCATTGCTTTATACGAACAAGTTTTTATTTCGAACTCTCTTATAGAATATAGAAATATATATAATTTATTACGTCATTTCGTCATCTCGTCAATTAATCACTTATCTATATATTTTAAAAAATAAAGACTTATTCGTATATGGAGATGAGTATAATCGAGAGATCACTAAGAAGAAACCGAATTTTTTTACCGGCGCGACCATTTGCGATTTAAAAAGTGGGACAGCCCGCGGCTTTATATCAAAATTATTTATACAGTCGCGTGGTATGTCCAAAAATTCGGGTAGCTCATCCACGCGTTGTCACGGTATCACAAGTGCATGCCACCGGCGCTGACGGATTTACACAAGTGTCTTGCATAGCATTAATTGATCCTCGATTTCAAGAGTCAAGACCAATAAATATTATTTCACTGTTTCACCAATGCCTCGCAATTACTCCGCCAATAATATCCAACCGCAAAGTTTAACTCTTTCATGCATAATCCAATCCTCATGTTATAATATATATAAATCGCAATATTATCTATATACGTATAATTGCAAATAGGATAATTATATAGTGTCATAATCTAACTGTTAGATAATACAAGGATCAGATAAGATCAATAACGATGAAAATATAAAGAAGGACTTGTGTCATATGTTTTGAATTATAATGTTAAAGTATTCACTCATTATTAATATATCATCACGCAACCCTTAAACGTTACAATTCTTCTCATTTTTTACATTCACGAAAGGTGAACGATCGGATCGTCGGAACGTCAGGCATCGAAAACACCGCAATCGGCCAAAATATTTAACCTGCGATTAACCGCTTCTCCCGTACACAGAATGATTCAAGAATCAAATACCGAGAGTCAACCCGTGGGGTAGACTAGGTACATATTGTACTCGAATACTACCATCTTGCCTACACGAACCAAGCGAGTTTGTACGTGGCGCAGCGTCGCGTGTATGACGACGACATAATAGTAGTTACACATATACACCACCCCAAGAGGGAAGCAGAGAAAGAGAGAGAATAAGAGGGAACCAGAGAGAGGGCAGAAGGGACATTCTTAATGGGAGTGAGAGAGACAGATATAAGAGTGAGAAGAAGACGGGAGGCTTGAAAAGAAAGAGAGAGGAATACCCTATAAAGAGGGAAGGAGGGTGGGAGGGAAGAAGGGAAGGAGAGAGAGAAAGCGCGAGCGAGAGAAGGGAGATGCCCCGGGAGAGCGAGGGAGACTGGAAAGAGAGAAACGGCAGAGATGCTGCTGACATTGCTTGAACATATTTGAGTTGCTCCGCTCATGACCAAATATTTATTTATTTGCTCGGTAATACACATTTGTATTAACCGCGTAGCGCGCGATTCGAGGCACGTTCATTCAGATTTCCCTCGCAAATTTCGTCGACCCGCCGCAACGCGCGCGCGACTAATTGGCAACCGCCCGCGGCCACTTATCGCACTTATCGCACTCATATCGTACTTACCTGCCGCCCCAATCACACGTGAGATACTGACATTCTCGACACGTGAGAATTCTCCTCTGAGTTCTGACGATCCATCTCATTATTTCAAGCAGTCTATCTTCACATTTGAAGCATCCTAAAACTCATCTTTTTTTCTCTAAGAGATCTTGTAAAGATACTGTTCCATGTCTTTTTTATTGTCCATTTTTGCCAAAATATACTGACAGAAAATTTATAATACATCTAACGTGAAAACTATGAATATTTTCAATATTGTCAGTATATTTTGAAATACATTAACAGAGTAGATATAATACGTTACAGTTACCCTAAGTTTAAGTTTGTATGGTTACAGTTTTGAATGACGGTTGCAACATCAAAACTGAGAGCAGAGTAAAAAATTAACAATAAAGAATATTTCTTGTTTACTCACAATCAGTTGAAGAGATGGTCAATAATCTGTTTTCTGTAGAATATAACGAAGTAACATATGTATATCAAATAATATTAGTCGACGGACTTTCCACATCTTCTTATCTTGTCGCTTGCCTGCAGACATGTGTCGCTAACAGGCAATTTATGCGAGCAGACAATTCTCGCATCCGCGATAATATTACGTGTTAAATACGAAATATATATATAGTATTTATTATATTTGCGATTAAACATATATACATATATCAACAAATTTCCGGGTCAAATTTCTCGATATTCCGGCCATTTACTTTTCTTCGCGTCTTTTCTCGGCCCCGGAGAGATCCTCAATATATAACGTTTTGATCGCGTTACCGGCTGCAGTTCGCTGCTATACCATTATTTGGCTGAACCAATCTTTACCTTTGATACGAAGCGGTATAAGTGGAGGGAATTACTGGAACGGCTGTTTGAGTTGGAAATATTTGGAGTGACGCTTCGTTCTGCCGAAGGGTTTATTGAATTTTGTTTGGCGATATTGTAACTTCGGCTGCTTGACATACGTCGGAGTATCTCTCAATCACTGCGCTACATGTGCTTTCGCGTTCCACTGGCACGTCAACTGACAATGAGTCGTCTCAATTTTACCGGAAAATTGTAAATCGCTGCTCGTGAGATAAATTTTGAAGAAACAATACAAATTTTGTAATAGAAAACGGGGTAGAAATATTGGTGAATATTAATCCTGTTGTTCCCGCTGATATTAATTTATTTATTAAATAATTTCTGGTAGTATCTCCTCATGCCATAAGAAATATTAATTTTAACGGTCAATATAAGGTATATAGACTTAGAGTACGTAGTACTCTACAGCGAAAAATTTTATTTCATAGAAATATCCGCAATATTGAACTAAGACAATGTTATATCTGTTGACATTATGATATCGAGATAATTCCAGGTGCAAAAGAATAACATAAATCGATATCTATGCATGTACATTATAAGTTTATCTAAAAAATTTTGTCGATCGGCTACCGATTGGCGGATCTTTGGCAACACGCTTCGATCCAATCGGAGAAAGCAATCGCTAGTACGTAACGACATTATCGCAAAGTAATGTAGGTCGGACGCAAACAATACTCTGTTTATCGATTAATTATCAATGGAAACTATAGGTACAAGGCGGTAATCTCGCCGATTACCCCCGAGGCGCCATAAAACCGTGTGTCGCGCTCGCCGCTCGGCATGTGTGCGCCTCGGCGCGTGAACAAGTATAAGGTGTCGTTAACATTTTTTATCTAGAAAAGGTCGGAAACCCATTATCACATGTCTGGGAAAATCCATAAATACAACAGCGTATCATTGACTTTTCAAATCGCAAATGGCGATACGAACTGATGCCAATATCGCTTTGTGTTAAAAATAACAAAACGCGATAAAAGAAAATACATTCTAGTTAAGAAACATGGAGAAAAAGAGATAGAGAAACGATAACAAAATTAGAGAATGGAGTTATATCTATGTATAACATAATCAAAACCGTGAAGACGCGCAATTACTCGAATTTTAACTGTATATAAGTAGGTACTTCCCGGCGTTATGAAGCGGTACGAAATTAATCGTACATTTATTCAAGGACTTCCAATAAAATCGGGAACGCCTACGAAGCTGGAATCGAGGAGGCGCGGCTTGAAACCGCGCGTCTACGTGCCCGCGATAACACGTACATCACGATTACTAGCGAAATCACGTTTCCGGAACGGCGAATAAACGCGTTCAACGATTTGCGAGTGTTTCCCCGGAAATTTTCGCCTCGCTTCCTGGATTCCATACGCTTTCGTTGGTACGTAAATATCGACTCTCGACGTCCGCTCAAGGAAGTTTGCAGTTCGCTACGACTGCGTTTCCATGGCGCACAGGAACACATAGGATGTTATTAAAATAGATTAGTGTCGAAAATCGCGACTTTTTCTTTCTCTGCGTTTATCGTGTCTGCCTGCACACACACACATCTTTTTGTTCTTTAAGGGGAGGTTACCGTTCAGAGGCCCAAAAAATGCCTCAATTTCAGGAATTTTTTTTTGATATAAAATAAATATATTTGGAAAAAACTTTTCGGGGCTTTTATTTGTACACAAATAAAGACTAATTTAGAATTTTTTTGGAAGAAAATAATTAAAAATGGCGGCTCCAGCTCTCAGTCCACGAAGCCGCACACGGCGTGGTTCTATGTGCGCGGAGCATTCCACAGCCTTGCCAGTTGATCAGAAACAAAAAAAACATAAGGATTCTTAAAATAGATTAAATTTGGGGGGCCTTATCGTTTTCCGATTTTTAAAAAACCCCCGTATAACAAAATGGTGGCCGTTTGAAAAAAAAACCTCTTTTTTCCCTGTTTTTTTTTTGCTTCAAAGTTCGAAAAGAATTATTTGCAAACAATTTTTTGAAAAAAACGCTTCGTGAAGGCCTCCTAAATTAAATTTCCTTTCTTTTGCACCGTTATTTATTAAAATCGGTTCATCCGTTGAAGCTGTAGAGCGCTCCGCGCGCATAAACTCGCGGCTTCGTGTCATGGGAGCTGGAGCCTCCATTTTGAATTATTTTTGTATGAAAAAAATATGACCTACTCTTCATTTGTATTCAAATAAAAGCCGCAAAAAGTTTTTTTTCAAATGTGTTTACTTTATATTAAAAAAAAAATTCCTAAAATTTATGGATTTTTTGAGCCTCTGAACGGTAACCTCCCCTTAATATCTGACAACAATTTTACTTTGCAATCGATGGATTAATACCATAAAAAAAGTATACCTATAGGTACTATATAATTAAAATATTATATTTCTAATTTAAATTTGCTTTTTATTCTGAAAAGAGTTGTATTCTTTCTATGAGTTTATGCCGTTCAAAAATAACAGGTATTGAATGTGTGATGAAAATACAAATCAATTTTTGTTAACATGTTCTATAAATCCATTTATAACTGTACTTTACTACCTTGCCTGTTTTCAATCATTAATAGGATTAATTTAGCTAAAAGTTGTTGTGAATAATTTGATAAAATATTTTACACTATTTACAATCTCCAAAAATTGTTACGTAACTAACAAAACTAATAATATCTTTAATAATTTCATATAAATAATAATATTGTGCATTTTATTCTATACGTAGATAAATATATCTTTTTACATTTTCTGTTATAATTTTCTAATACATGTATAACAGATATTATTTTAATATTACCGTAATAACATTAACATCAAGTTTTAAAACTACTTTGAATTAATCGCGATATCGCGAAATTAAATGTCTGTTATCTCAAAATTTTCAAAATTCTTCATACATGTTCTAAAATTGCATTTGTCAGCTTCGCGCATTAATTAACATATATACAAAATATCGTCGCCAAGTATCATTAAAATATCGAAAGTGAACGTATGAAAACTGTTGCGCGAGAGAATCATTTCGACAGTCAGATATCAGCAAATGAGATGCTTTCTTCGCGAGGGAGCCGATTTTAATACCGACAAATAAAACTGAATCCTTTCTAAATATACCCGGGTATCAGCGGTGCCAACATCGAGATCGTCCTGAATGACGAAGTCCGTCCTTATTCTTACGGAGTCCGTTACGGAGCGTGCCAATAATCGAGAAAAACTCGATATCGATTTACGCGAGAGCGAACTGAGACAATACTGATGCTCTCGACTCGGCTGCACAGGCACACGTAAACGTTTGCGACCGAATACCTCTTTTCTTCATCTCGCGTCTGCACCGGAGAAAAAATAGTCCTTACGAATATTGACGGACAGAGATCCGGTGAACTTTCGCCAGATAAGACGAATCGAGCTCGAATCAGACAGACAGGCAACGGAAGCATTTTCCTCCTAGACGATGGCGAAGAGAATTGGAGAGACAGAGGGAGAACGGAGGGTGTGTTAGTGTCGGCTCTTCTCTCACATTGGGATAAACAATGACGCTGAGAGAGAGAGAGAGATAGAGAGAGAGAGTTTTGCGGTTTGCAGCTTTAGGATGACGATGCCGACTAGCTGCATCGTCGTTGGCGCAGGTGTATCGGCAGCGGATAAGCAAAGGGGGTGAAACGAGAGGGGGCTGGCAAATACAAGCGGAAAAGAAACGGAGAGCACGGAAACTGGAGACCGTTAAAAGCCAGCCGCGGGGGTGTCTATTTGCGTAGATCGGAGAGATCGGACAAGTGGCGCGGAGATGCCTTTGTCGAACACCGCCGGCTCTGTGGGTGGCTTACGCTCTCTCGTCCTTATATCTTTCGTTCTCTCTCCCTTTCGTTTTTCTTCCTCTTTGTTTCTCGACTGCCGCCATTTCGCGAGATCTCATTTACTATCGAATATCATCGCCGTACGTGTATCCTGAGTAATACATCTCAACTATACTTGCAATCGGATAATCGATTTTAAAAAATATTAGGAAATTATCTTATTAAAAA
The DNA here is from genome assembly GCA_035220615.1 of Leptothorax acervorum. NCBI lineage: Eukaryota > Metazoa > Arthropoda > Insecta > Hymenoptera > Formicidae > Leptothorax > Leptothorax acervorum. The sequence goes on from JASTWQ010000005.1 coordinate 276,115, forward strand.
ATTTAAATATCAATTGCATAAAAGCTAACAGCATTAATCGTTTTCATTTACCAGAAATGTAGTGCCGTATTAAATATTCACTGAAAAAAGGCTTGGTTATAATAATCCAGGCTTGGTATATAGTTTCAACTAAACGTTAAGTGATTGTGACGAAATAATTTGGTTAATTTAACATTAACCAAATTATTTCGTCACAGTCACTTAACGTTTAGTTGAAACTATTTCACCATGCCTGGATTATTATAACCAAGTCTTTTTTTCAGTGTTATTATTATCCTTAATACTGTTGTGTTTTTTTTTGTCGTTTTTGATCGATTAGACGAACAAATGTATGGAACAAGTGTGCTTCCATTTTGTCATCAACCCTCTTTTCCTAAGCCATCAACTCCCAGCCGAAACATTGTCCTGCGTGATCCTCTTGTTAGTTCTTCAAGCCTCTTGCGCCATTGTTACTATCAATGTACTTCTTTTTTATCATTCGTCACGTCCATCATTCCATATCGATGTACGTAAGAGACTATAATAATTATTATAATCCTAATAATTATATTTCCTACATTTGTAAAACTTTTTGAAATTTTATATATCTGTGCAACTTAACAAATATTTTTAACACTATCAATACTGTTAATTCTGTTAAAACAATTCTCAGTCTCACGTTTTTGAAAATCATCATAAAAAATGCATTGATTGTCACATGGGATAAAAATGGATAACTCAAAATAGATCGGAAAAAGCCGCTATCAAATGGAGAGTGGAAAAAAAGGTTCACACGTGCTACGCATGAACGTTTGCTCTCCGGTATGCGTTATCGCGCGATAATTCTCTCTTTTTCCTTTTAATCGCAAGCGCGACAAGCGCTCGTCTCATTTAAAATGGAACGTCCCGTGCAGTCACGGGAACTTAAGAGATTGGTATTGATTGGTCTGTTTGCGAAGGATATACAAGCCAATACACGGAGCCGAGTCGAGAGTGGAACGCGACGGCGCGGCGGAACGTAGCGTGTTAATATTGGCACGGAAATTACATAAAACGAAGGAAGCAGGAATGCCGGAACTATACGTCTCTCGACAAATCTGCCGATCGATCTCTTCGGCAACGGGAAAGAAGATCCGGGATGTTGCGACTCTTGTTCACACGCGCGTACCTTTTTCGATCAAACAACGTCTTCCGTTGAATAGAAGAAAAAAATAATCCCAATAACTATTTTTCATTGAATCTGCAGGGATATTTAAATGTTAGTTGAGTTAACTGTTAGAAAATATGGCAAGAAACTTATTGTTAGTAAGAAAAAAAAATTAATCGATATGCAACAGAATCAAACTATTGGGAAATCTGATACATAGCAAATAGGTATTTAATGATGATTTATAACAAATGTACTCAATTATAATACATGCTCCTCGGAGTGTGTATCGATATGGAATGATAATTAAATAATTAAAATCGCTGCTAATTAATAATATTTAGTGGGACATATGAATACGAATAAGTAAAATGCATTTCTGGTTATTCGCATAAATTATGTTTACGCGTGAAATATGGGGATTGCTTTGAAAGCCAATACTTGGAATTTATGGCGCGGGACTGCAAATTGCATCGCGCAACGTAAATCGAATTACCTACTCTGTAGCCTGGGATACGTATCTGTAGGTTACGCCAAGTTCAAATATATCTATGTCTACCGGGTAAACATTTTAGATCAATGCGCGAAATGATCTTGACAAAGGGCAACTAATTACGTTAAACAACATGAATATCAGACATTATCGATTCATTGAATAACAAGTTAATAGTAGTTTATTATTAACGCGGTCAATGATCTACTATCGGTTATACAAACAGCATTCTCACCGACGCGATTAAACCGCTATTTGTTCAATATTATCGCACACCTAAGTCCGTTAGGATTGTCCGAGTACACGGATAATTAGGATTAGAATGTGCAAACATATATCGGCAAAAAGTATTTTGTCACACATAAAATAAATTTTTTACTACGTTTTCGTTACATTTATAGCATGCAATAAATGCATAAAAAGTAGGTAAATTTGCGAAAAATATGTATATTATGTGTATATACATGAAGTATTATGTGTATATTAAATGAAGATATTATATTAAATAGCATTAATCAAGCGTGATGTGGCATTATGTAAAGAATATTCAAGAAAAGAGTAATGTATATATTTAAATAATGTTTTCTCCAACGACGTTTATCATGCGTAATTAGAAGACCAGCAATCTTTGATATCTTGAAATCATGAAAAAAACTCTTTGTGGTTTCGACGCGAGGATGCATTTTACGCAGTCGCGGATGTGTTTTCGAAGAAATGGAAAGACGAGAAAGTGCGGGATGGCACGGTGAAGCGGCGCGACGAAGAGTCGGCAGAAGTGGGCCCCACTCGAGAGGCCGCGCGCATATCGGGCCCTTTCGACGAAACGCCGAACGTGCCGCTATTTGCCCAGCAATGAAGATCAAACATCGGATCGTGCCCATTTCGTCGTTCCCGGAGGTAACTTCACGTACCTGAGGCGAAGTGCCCGAGTCGGGAGGATACGCCCGCGCTCTTGCGACTTTGGCCGTTTACCTGAAAATATTACAGCGAGAGAGCGGCTTCAACAAAGACATCCGAGAACTTACCGATTTCTTTTATCGCCCGCTACTTAATCCACTCAAATGTGCACACACCGTGTGAAATACTGATTCCACGTGTGATGGCTGCACGAAATTGCGAAGTTACAACGAAACTGGTGTAGCTGTAATGGTTAATGATTATGATAAGAATATTTAATTGATTGACATATCAATGATAATAATTATTATATTTATCGAAAAACAACGAAGTTCTTTTGCAACATCATCATCTAGCGGATGTCCTTCATTAGCGGAAAACAATGAGTGCATTATTTCTGATGCAGACATACGGCGGAATGTCTCAGGAGACGGGCGCCAGGCATGAGACGAATTATCATTGTACAAACATACGTTATCGTGATGCAAACTCGGTCCTGTATCGTTACTCGTCATGGAATGAGAACGGAAAGAAGTAGGGAAGATAGGAAGGTACAGAGAAAAGAAGGAGAGATTTATTTATTTTATTAGAAATTCTCAGATATAAACTTTATCGAGTATCCCCTCGAATATTCTTGAAATATTTTTTTTATCAATAGGTACAGAGTGTCCCACTTTTTATCTCAAAGAGATTATATACATATATTCCTTTTATAGCGTTGTAAATGCTTTACTGACACGTCATTTTATATCGTGTGAAACATAAGATTTATACTTCTCCTTTCCATTTAGGAAAAGGAAATACTTGATCTTATTATTAAATAAACGAACCTTTTGGAGGAATTTTACATGCTATATCTCTCAGTAATAGAAGATGCAACTTGTCGTCAATTCGAAGAAGATAAAACTTCATGCCATCAGAAATCGTTATCATCAGGCTGTGATAACGTGGCATTACTCGTGGAGAAAAATAGTACATGCATTCCATTGCAACTCTAACTACATGTGCGATACGGTGTCGCACACATTTCTTACGATTCGAAAGAAATCTCTTTTATTCCTTTGGGTCTTAGGAGATATAAGATTTAAAAATTGTAGAGTAGAATTTTAATGTTGTATAACAAATATTGTTTCTGTGTCTATAAGATTGTTAAATCGATACATTGTATAAAATCGTTATTTTGACTATTATACTTATTTACACAAGTATAAATCACCTTAATTCTGAGCATATTATGATATAAGATCTATGATAAAATTTGTCGGCGACATAGTAAAAATATAGGTACTAAAGTAAGGTAAACTCGAAATAACAAAGTTATAATATTAAAGTTAGATAATACAAATAACGAGAGAGAGAGAGGGGAGGGAATTAATTTTTTCGGTAAATATGAAACAATAATTACGATATTTTTAAAATTTTGCTGTTCGAATACAGATTGCATCCTATAAAAATTTGGTTAATTGAAAGGGATTGCAGGGATATACTTACAATTATCGGTAAAGATTTTGGAAAACTTAATTCTTCTCATATGCAACAATTAACAATATTTACGTGTTATGATTGCAGCAGTTGTTTCTGATATGAAATACGTTAGACTGAGAAAAGTGCCGCGGGACAATAGAGGCTAATATAGCTGTTTGTCACGTCATGAAACGCCCCCATGACCGATTCCGAGCATTCAAGGCTTAAGATCATACCGTTTAACACCGACAGGACTAGTATAGAATGATCCCCGGCACACGAGCGTATAAAACACCCCATGAAACCCCAACTGTAAGCGTCGCGGCTGCACCCTTAAAGCTACCCCCACATGTCCAACGTACCTACATACTTAGAATTTCCAAAAATTATTACATTGAATAACAAAACGAAATGTATCTAATATTAATATCAATTTAATGAAAGTGACAATTGACTTAGGTGTATTAACAATGTCAACAGCACAACAATTTTTAATACTTTTAAAAAGTTCTTGTGTAATTATGTGTGAAAAATTATGTAAAATTATGTCAGGAACATTAATACCTACTAATCTCTGTTTCTCTTCTCTTCTTATTTATTGCTTTTCCTTAAACATGAAATTATTATTAAAAGATGAAAGTTAAACAGATTATTTTGAATTTACGATTTCAATTACCACATTTACATAGTATAGAAACTTCGTTGTTCAAACATTAAAGATTCAAAAGCGTTTTCCATGATTGTAATATAAGATTTAGTATTATGTGTATATCAACATATTTCGACTCTTCTCTCCAGTTTCTTTTCTTTCTTAATGAGCACTAATATAAAAACTGATAATTTTCTCTTTCCATCTTTCCTGAAATATTATTTGGATCAGTCTAATTGCGATATTAATATTGAAAATAAAATAATTAATAAACCTTTCAGAAATATAAACTACGAAATATCCTTCGATAATTTGCGATAAATATTGATGCGACAATACGCCGGGAACCTCCAAATAATCGAAATGCATTTAAATCGTCGCACACAGCAGACGTTGCCGAATCGCACGCGATAGGGTGCGGTGGAAAAGAAGGGGATGAAAGGTACAAGGCAGAAGGGATCGGTGAGGATTGTCCGAAGAATTAGCAGGAATATAGCAGCATTTAACTGAGCGAACGCGTCAGTTGAATCTACCGACTGGCCGTCGTTTGTCGGGCCATACGCAGGCGTTTTTCCACACGAGCGATGATCTCGCTGTTTGTTTCCTGGGCAGGAAAGATGTGTAGTCCCTTTAGGCTCTGGTGAATCGATGAATCGGACATGTGTCATATATACTCTATTTTGCGTACAAACGGGTTCGAACCCCGCGCGTATTTGCATATAAATGTCGACAGAATTACGAAGAAATTTCGCCAATAACATTTTTTCAAAACGTTTCTATTCTCAAGATATTATGAATGATATGTAGTTAATGGTATATTCTTATCGCATATCATCTCTCTGGTTTCCTTTTATATAAAACGATTTTATATATAGGTATAGTTTACGAAATAATTGCTGAGTTGAAAGATAATTAATTTATATCAGAAGAAAATAAGTATTCTTTTTATTATTAAGCTAACATATTAAATGTCGACGTGAAAAACATCTTAGAGATTTCAATTTTTCTTCTACAATTCTAGAAACATAAGAATTTGTCTTATCCAGTCATGTAAGTGCTAATGTAATTAATGCAGAAATATTTTCTGTTTACCGTACAAATACAACGATGTATAATGAAGAATGCAAATTCCACGAGAACATCGCGGTTCGTTCGATTATCTAGCCTTTCGGTAAATAGGAATAATTATCGCATCGGCGTCGGATTAAAAGCCGGAAACGGAAATATGGAAATAATTGTTATATTAAACGTAAACAGTGAATATTTTTAACGATCGTGAGCGAGCGACGCTGATTTCGTCGATGTCGATGAATGCGAAATCGGCGATCGCGTTATATGCCTCAAAATAATCATCGTGCATTTCGCATCGCGATTATTTTAACCGACCAAAATGTAGAGTCGGTATTTACCCCATGCACACAAATTATCGAGCGCAAGTAAATTCCAGTTGCTTTATTCAGATTTGACGTATCGGCCGCAAATTTGACGAAATGAATCACACATTGTGCCCGCGTGCGATAATTAGTAAGTACGACTTTTGAATTAATTGTCATCGATCGACGTCGCTCGTGCGGCCGATTCAAATCCAATAGTGTTAAACCTTTTAATTTCTTTCTTCCGACTCTGCTTTCTATATTTATGTATCTTTCGTACGCGAGACTAAAATTTCTCGATTATATAATCGTCGAAATATCGGTTCAATTTTTAATAAAATTAATTTATGGGAAATGTCGATGACCGACGTGTGTATGTGTGTGTGAGCTCAAAACTCATTTTAAACCTGCATATGATTTTACAGTGATTTGTAAATTTCATATAAAATATATTGCCAAATCTATCGTGTCATGGACAATAGTGTCATTGAGAAAGTATTTAATTTCGTAAATGATTATATTGTCGATAAAGAAAAATCTAAAATTATGAAAAAAAATTTATATTATACTTTTTAATATACTTAAAATATATATACTTATGTATATTTTTTTTATTTATATACGTATATTTTTTTAAAGAAAGTGAAAATCTCACAATTCTTCTCAACAATATTTCACAAAGAGAGAAGTTGTCAGTTCGAAGAGAGATCTCATTATAATTATTTCGTGTGCTGCTTTATCGCGTTTTCGCACCGGTCATCAAATCGTTATTCTTCGTGTCTTGCTCTCGATAGATAATTCCGAAATTTTTTAAAACCCGATAATATATATAAACTCGACCCGCGCTCGAGGAGGCGCTCTTATCCTGCGCGACCGAATCTATTATCTAAGGAATGACCGGGGAGTGCGTCAGAAGCGTGTGATGGATGAGCGGTGATTAATTATACGGTGTCCACCCCCCAACTCACGGCCTCCCCATCGGTAAATACACGACATGGTTACGATCCACGTTGCTTCCTCGTCCAGCATAGCTCTTCTTCGAGTTTCCCGCCACTGGCGTCCGTCCGGCTGCGGCTGGACAAGCGAGCTTGACATATTAATTTTCCAGAGTAGCCGTCCACGTTGCGGCTTACGCGCACTGTTTCGGGGAAACTGCATCTCTCCCTCCCTCTCTCCTCTCGAAAATTACCAAAACATTGTCAACGAAATCATCACCTCGGCGAATTTTGTTCGAATCATATCTTATATGATTATTATATGTTTAAATTTGTCAAATACGATAAAGATATGTCGCAGTAATACTTATTTCTTTGCTCATATAAATTCCGCAAGACTAATCCGCTTAGATTTACGCACAGTCACTTAGATTTAACAAATCTACGGATCCAGATTCAATACACTGTGGACATTCACATAGGAGTTATATGTATATATTTACACCCATATGATGTAAAAGATAGTACAATAAATATGTAAAGAAAAGTAACAGCGAGATAATCTAATTTAAAAATAATAAGTAAAATAAGAATAAAAATTAGACTTATATATAGTATTCGTAATTAATATAAATGAGGCAGAAAGCAAAAGCTAGAAGTCATTCTTTGTACCTCTTTGTATCTCTTAATTAAAATGAATGTTCACACATAAAGTAATCACATTTTTTTGAAATTAAATTACAACATTGCCGCATTGCGATTATTACAATTTAAAGTTACGTTTATATAATATAGCTGTCACATATACAATTATAAACTTAATTATTTATTGGATGCAGTGGCTACTCGCTAATGCTGTTACTTTATTACTCTACTTTCAGTTTTTACGATTTTATCGTGCACGTTTCTCGTTTAAAATCAACGACGTACATATTGAAACGATTATTTACTGGCGTCGAGAGCCAAATCCTGCCGAATTAATTTACAAATCGCGAAATAACCGCGCTGGATTTTAAATTAATTTTAAATTCACGAGTTATCAGCCGTACGAGATCGATGGCGGACGAGCATATTAATCATCGCAAATCGTTGGTTTCTCGTTCGCGCGGCACACGAGTTATCGAACCTTCCGTTAAACATGAAAATTCTACAATTTTCACAGAAATCTTCCGTGATATGCGCTTGCGAGTAAGGCCAACGATGCGTAAGCCGACGCATCGTTCTCCGGAATTGACGGTTCCCAGATCGTCGACGAAATTGGCGACGCTCCGTGGTACGGAATACTCGAAGCATAATGCATCTAATCCACATACGTATATAGGGCCAATAGCACAAGTGCACGTGATTATTTAGCCGTACTAATGCGCGTCTAGTTTAACCGCAGCCTTCGGCGACGCGACGTGCCGGTCTATACGGCCAGTGGATTTGCTGGACAATGACCAGCCATGGGGATGACCATGGTCGTCATGCGCACGGATACTCGCTCTAGAAAATCTCAATAAGGGATAGCGGATTGATCGGCAAGACTGCGCGGAATGCGGAATGAGGATGACTCTGGTAACGCAATATTCTGGCAAAATCAAGCGATAGATCACACAATTGTTATATGAAACTTGCTCAAATATTTCAATCCTTATCTCGAACTTTACATGATGAATTTCATTCAAACTAAATACTTTGTGTAAATTGCTACGAAAATATTAAGTTTTTCTTCTCGTCTCGAAACAAAATCTTAACAAATAAGAAAAATGTTCGCTTTATCTTTCAGTGAATTGAATTTATAACTATTAAAAAAGAATTCAAATATTCGAGTACCTTTCAAAGTATAATATCTTTTCTGATTTTATGGCATTTATAAAACCAAAGGATAATGGTAAAATTTAGGTGTAATTTATAAATACATTTTATGCTATGTGATACAATCATAATGTAAAAAAATTCTGTATTAAAAAGAAGAGGAACGAACAAATGTTGATTGCTAATTTTATATAAAGAACTCAATGTCATAGGATAAATTCCTATCAGGCTCGATAAAGCATGATGTGATTTTCGCTTGAAATCGCCACCGTAATGCACTTGCCGATCATCGCTAATGCACATATGGCGCATAAATGTTCGCCAGCGACGAGATTATTTTTAAGCTTGGCGCCTTTCGCGGCCCTCCCGATTAAATGCAGGTTAAACAGACTTCGTTAGGCGTAAAAATCAGCGGGAGGGTGAAATCAGGTGTGACGGATCAAAAGCAACCGCACATGTTGCATTCTCGCGCGACGAACCCCAAGTGTTGACGCTTAACGGACCCCAACGATAAAACCTGCATGGTGGTGGTGCACCTCCCTTAATTATACGCTATTATTTTCCTAATAGGATCAAGACCGGCGATTCCCCAACTACAAGCTTGTCGAAATCCGCATTGTGTTCCGGGCGATATTTCAGGTTGATCTTAAAATTATTTCAATAATTCGTTGCAAGTACGAATTTTTTAATCAGACAGAATTTTGTGAAAAACATATTACCTAATAGGATTACATTGTTAAAGTTAGAAAATCTAAATCTTTTTTCTCTTTGATCAAAAATGCCGTTAGTGATAAAGTTATCGTTGACGCCAAAAAAACGTTTAATTAATTTTTTTGATTTTTTTATGACTAAATACTGCGCACATAGATACAGATAAAATCACAGCTTGATATATCGAAGTCAGGTTTATATTTTTAGTAAAAAGATCAGATTGTATGGTAATAGAAAGGTCAGATTGTATATGATAGTAAATCTACTTCTTATGTTGAAACTGCATGGCCTTGATATTTTTGAGGCATTTCTTCCTTTTCATGGAAATACATAGGAATTATTTTCTATGTACATTGAGATATCAAGTACCTATTTCTATTTGTTTCTCTATCTTTACGAGCTTTCTTATGTAAATAATACGTATGGCTCTCATATGTCTGTAAAATAAAATGCACGTTGAATATTAACGCTTTCATTGGCAGCGGAAGCAGCGTTGACGACTTGTTTTTCCGTTCGGCGCTGGGTGAAAACGGATGAGGCTCGCCTCGCGAAATTAACCAACGACCGAATAACAATCGGAATTGTGCGGAAAAGCGCGGAAATGCAAGCGTGGTGGTGGTACGCCGGCCGTGCGTGAAATTGAAAACGCGGCGCCATTAAAACGGCATTAATGACGGGATCGCGGATATTGAGATTTATCCGCGTGTTATCGGGCCGACAGGATTTTTGAGCGCCCCGGCGCGCGACAGCGGCGATTCACGCGCGCCAGGCTGCTCGCAATAAATCCGCGTCCCGCCTAAATTAGGATCTACGTGTGCCGAATTCATTTCGGAAATATGGCGCGGACGCGCGTAATATTGGACGCGAATTTAGGACTCTCGCTTTAACGTTCCGCGTTTGACAAGTTCGATTAAACATTGTGTGCAGCGACATTTTGTAATATAATTGGATATCGCGAGAAAATATAAATTATAAATATCCATATATGTATTCTTGTATTAAGCGACAGTTAGTTTGCCATCCGGTTTATGGAATGTCTTTTAAAATGAACGAGAATTACATGCAGTGAAACTTCGATTGTCCGTCACCCTATTTACCGTTGGTTTCTGTTAATCGTCATTTAACTCGCTACGTCGTAATGCATTGTGCTACTGGTACTATGTGTCTTAATCTTTGTTTACAACTGACCCGGTATAAAAAATAAATAATAATTAAAAGTTAATTAAATTTTATTAGGTTATGTATTATATAATAAAATAAACAAGTTTGGTGACCCGATCTATTATTATATATATATATGTAATATCTTTATATTCTATTATCCATCTATTCGATTATCCATCATGGTCTCGGTCCCGTACTCTAACGGATAATTGAAATTCTACTGTACAGAGAACTTGAAGATATTTATAAATCCTAAAATAAACTTAGTTTTCTTAAAAATTTTTCGTTAACGTAGTATCGTTAACATGATATTTTTAGTATGAAATATATAATTGATATAAAATGGCTCGTAATTTTCAGTAATCGGATTGCTCAATCATCAGCTTCTCGTAAGTTGCTTTTCTCTTTTTCATCTAGTCAATACCGTCGCGCAGGCGTTGTTTTTTTTACACTTCGATACACTATGTCCTCGCGTAATGAGGCGAACGAGGACAGCGTGCAGACACAGGAATAAAAGGCGGACCGAAACGAAGTCCTCGATGAAGGGAGTAGGATGCCTTATCTCTACGTGTGCGAAGAAGCGTAGAACGCGAGCAAGGGAAAGGAAGGGTCGGAGAAGAGAAGAGGAACCGGGACAAAGTGCATCTGCGTGAATCTATGGTGGAAGCAGCCAAGAGCAAGGTAGACGAAGAAGAGCACGGGAGTATACGGGAGATACGAGTGTGTGACAGAGAGAAAACGTACGGAGATTACGGGCGCAAGTGCGCGGGATAGTGCGCGAGAAAAAGATAGAGAGAAAGAGAGGCACGGACGAAGGATGCGCCACAGGATACCAGATATATATATATATATATACACACGAGCGGAAACAGGGTACAAGAAATAGGATGGCAGCAGGAGGCCACATGGAAGTGAGAGAGATGCCTGGGAGGAAGAATCAACGAGTTGGACGAGGAGGGAAGATGAGAAAGAGAGATCGCGGAACGCCGGGGGAAGCTCGTGAAGAAGAGAACGTACGCGCAGTGGGCCGAGGGGGAGAGAAGAGAGGACGAGGGAGTGGAGCGAGATAGTGCAGTTATCAGCAAGCGAGAGGAAGCGTGTGGGTGCGATGTGCGTCGGCCATGTTGAACGGGCTTGCGTGCTGGGTTCTCCAGTGTGCCTCTCCCTCTCTCTTTGCCTCCCTCCCTTTCCTGCCATCCTCCCCCTCCTTGCCTCTCTGCCATCGTCATTCTCCAGCTCTCGCTCTCCTCTCTTTCTTCGTCTCTCTCTCACTCCGTCTCCACCTCTCTCTCTTTCTCTCTCTCTCTTACTCTCGGTCGAACCGCGGCGCGTCAATACCTCGGCCCAGGGTACCCTGCACTCCGCACCGCTCTCAGGAGGGCAGCCTTCGCTCTCAGCCAACCAGAAGGCAAGCTGATACCCGCTGTAGCGATGGCAACGTTACGTGGCGCGTTCGTCGACAACGAGGCTTCCCGCCGACACGACGACGAAGAAAAGGAGGAAAACGACGAAAAAGCAGCGACGAAAGAAGAGGAGCTGGCCAGATAGTCGATGACGTGACCGACGACGACGACGACGATGGGAAAGGCGTCATGGAGGCCGGGGTCGCGACCGAGAAAATTAACCAGACGCATTTATTTCAAAAGAAACAGACGCCGGATTATCATCTTGAAATCGTTTTTAAAATTTAAAAGTCTTAACACTTATTAATTCAATGACGTTTATCTATTACGATATAACTATTATAGGGATGTAATTTTGTTCGCACTTTTAATTTAGGTCTATTTCCATTCGATTTAATATAAAGAGAAAGAATTTGCTCCATTTAATACTTGATTTCAGCTTGCATAATGTCTGATTTTCCATTATTGAATGTACTCACTTTTAGTTATAAAATAACTTCCCTTTGCGAAACATATATAAATATAGTATACACTATACATGCTTTAAATTATAGAAAACTAGAAATTTTCCAGTAATAGGTATTCTTTATATAATTTAATTTAAATTTTTCGAAGAATTAAATGCTCCGAGAATTTTATATTCTGATACTCTGAAAATAAGACATCAAAATAGTGTTATATAGGTACCTACTATTATAATTGCTAAATTAGGAATTATACATTTTGATGCAAAGAACTAAGCCATGGCCAAAATGCTAATACTTATAAATATTAATTGCTTTCCTTGCTAATTAGTATTCCTCATAATTTTATGAAAGGTATAGTTAACTAATTTTTTAAAATGCTATTTCTAAAAGTATTAATAACCAGTAAAAGTCGAATATATACATATAATCATTTCTGAAAAATATGAATACTTGTCCTGATATTTATAGCATCCTTATTGATGCCAAATTTCATTAAAACAAACCGTTCTAAATTAATCGTCAAATGAGCATCTGTTTAAAAAGATTCGAGTGCGGGAATTACATAATGCGAGGACAAATGGCTTCCTATATACATAGTGTTTCTTTCTCGAATGTTAACACAACTCGAAGCTGATACCCTCGGCGAAACGACTCCATCGTCGCGATAACCAAATATTGTCGTTCCGATTATTACCAACGGTAATAAGTCCCTCTCCCTGCCTATCGTAAAACAGAAAGAAGGCGAAACGACTTTGGTGGAGAAAAGAGAGCCGTTCGGTGACGAGACTGAAGTTACAGATTAAACAAGTAACCAAAAACACGTAATGATTTACTGAAGGTGAAGAATTCATCACGTTACATTTTGTTCTAGTTATATTTGAAAAATATTTGTTATCTATTTTAAAATTTATGAAATAATTAATATTATTTATATCAAATATATCTCGCCCATCCTATTAAATTAATAATATATAAAATATGGAAAGAGAGAATTATGTGTGTTGTGCGTGTGTGTGTGTTGTGTGTTCTTGAATATATATATATATAACTTACTTTGTTACTTTTCAATAAAACTCTGCTTTCAATAAAATCATTGCGCATTTTTGTCTTTCACTAAATTCGGGATGGTACACTTTCTATTATACTATAATATGAATGATATATTTAATATTATAATAATATTAATAAATTTTCAATTTTTATTTACATTGAATAAATTATTTTTAAAATATACGTATACTACTTGTTTAACAATTTCCTTCGTATTCTTATGAATTTCTATATTTAAATGGGACTAGAAAAGAATGGCTATTGACGTTTCGTTCGATTTCCGGCAAAAATCCGATACGACATCGCATAACGTCAACGATCAGATTTCGTCGATTCGAGTACATCCCTGGCAATAAGGTCTGCCCTTCTGTGATGGAAAAGGGAGGGTAAAACGACGAGAAAGAAAAGAGGAAGGACGGGCGAGGGGCCAGATAACGGACAAGCTGATCGAAATTAAGGACAAAATGGTTGAGTTAAAACCAGAGCAGAGCGTTATTCAAATAAAGTTTTATTTAAGCAACCATTTCAGCGCAAAAACGCTTTACGTTTTATTTCCTTGGTATGTCCTATAAAATTCGCTAATAATGTATGCACTTTAATCGTCGTATCAATAGTATGAGTATAGAGAGTGGAATTGAATTGGTTGACTGTAACTTTAATCGATTTAACCATTCAATGTTTGCGAAATGTTTTTTCTCGATACTTATCGCCGTTACTGTTTCATTTCAAAACACACGTTAGTCAATGTAAAATGATATCTAAGATAGCCTTAAAAAATCAACGTATACACACATATACATTTCTTATAAGCAATACATATTTATAAAGATTTCTAAAAATATACAATTTGCATCATGAATATATATATGTATAAATTATTTTCACAATGAAATTTAATTCGCATCTATTTAACAATACAACACAAAGATTACAATGTGTTATATAAATTTACACGCAACATATTTGTTAGCATCGTACACGACGCATAACGACGTCACCTTTATTTATAGAAACGATTGTTCATGTTTGTTAATGCAAAATCGTTCGTCCAACCTACGCTTATGTGGGCACGTACAATCGCCGCGACATACGTGTAACTTAACGATCGACGTGCGCTACACCTGATTTTATTACGTAGCAGGTGTCCCATTAAGACCAGGATTATATTCTAATTAACAAGGAGTTTGTCGTGTGACCGCTCCCCTAATCCGTTTACGAAAATTTCAATTTCTCGCCGGCGCACCTAAGTAAACCGGATCCCGTCCTTAAGCCGCAACGATTCCTCGTCGTCCGTACCGTAGCTCGGCGATCACGTGCCGAAAGTGCAAACGACGGTCAGACTTTGTCTTTCGTCGGAATTCATACTGGAATTATTGCGGCGGCGAATTAATCATCGCGCAAGAATAAATCCTCTGATCGGGTGTAGAATCGCAGATTCGCGAAGAAAAGCCGAACGAAGGCATACCTATTGGGAAGTTTTCATCTAGGACTTTACTCGATGAAACTCGAACGTATATATGTATAACAAAAATCGCGAAGACGTGAAAATAATCGCAAACGCCAAGCATGACGCTCAGTCTTGTGTCTAAAAAATAAAACTCAACACAACAATTAATTAAAATTAACAATTTAATGAGAAAAGCAGCACATTTTTAAAATTACTTTTTACTCAGAATAGTTTAATATTATGATATAATAATAGAGTTTAATATTATCAAAAGCAGCAGCACCATAAACAAATATAATTGCTATTTTTTTAGAATATTTATTATTTGTAAATATTTAACGGTACTTTAAAAATATTTTTAAACTTTATTTAGTATTCCCGAAATTTACATGTTTAGCACATATGCCGCCTGTTATGTGTTAAGCTTCCAACTGCAATGCCGCGACGAGCGACAAACTGCAAGCAGATATGTTATTCTGTAAAAATGCATTTTTTTATACAGTAACGCGAATCGACGAAGTTCATTCATTTGCTTAAATTTTTCACACGTAAGCGTAATCAGATTTTACTTTTAAATTCCCAACGTTTCTCCCTGCTAATCTTCGTTCGCGCGTCTCACGGCATACATCGGCTGTATATTACTCGGTATAAAACACCGGAAGATGACGGTCGAATGCACGTACGTGCGATACACGCACGCACATGATCGGATGATTTTCCTCCTTGTCGATAGGTGCCCGTCGGAGTGTTCTCCTCTTCGCCCCTCCGGACTCGCTCCCATGCAGTCGCTTTCAGTCAACTCTTGCATCCTCTTCTTCCCTCCAGCTAGCTTTCCCCGCAGTTCCCTGCATTCTCCCTCTCTGTGTTGATCTCTCTTTCTCTCTTTCTCTCCCCTCTCTCTCTTTCCCTGCACCCCTTCATGCTCACCCTGGTTTTCAGCGCGAGAATATATCGAACGTATGGCGCGCCGCTCGCCATACATGCACTCGCGGCCGATGCAACCCCGTGCACAGTGAAATTAACCCTCCCGTTCATTAAGCCTCTCGTGTATTTGGGCCTCGTATGAGGCCGGACCTGTTTCATGCGCCAGTAAAAAAATATCGAGTACAAAATAAAATTTTCAAGAAGGTGTTGATCGCAAATTTTAATTTATTAAATTAAATTTTCAAATTTTCAATGTTAGCAATATCACGGTAAGCTAAACGTTAAACCTAAAGTTTCGTTAGACGTTTTGTTGTTAAGCGTCACTTGAAATTGTCTGAAGATTAAACTCGTATTGCGCGTTAGCGGTTCTAAAAGCTTCGCTTTCAAGAATAGTTCAAGTATAGTGCCACGAGAAAGTACGAAAGCCTGTGTGAAACTTTTATACATTTTACGGAAAATCGGCTTCTTCCTATATAACTATATTCAATTTACTGATGGGAGATCGAACCGAGTCGAGGTCAATATTTTCAAAGAGCTTCTCCTTGATAGCTCAAAGAAGAAATATCCGTTCCTTCCGGGATATATATATATAGGTATCTTCTAGTCCCAGACTTTAAGAGTCTCTAATGATTACGTTGCGTTTTACATTGAGTCCCCGGGACTTGAAATATAATACAAGCAAAGTGTTCGCATAATGCTTTTGCCGCTATATTAGCTGCCCAAAATATATGCGTGATATGTTTACGCAAATATGTTCTCGTTCATCAGATGGTGCATCAGACGATGTATCTATAGATAACAGTACCTAGAAATGGTCTTTCGCTGATCACATCCAAAGTAAAGTACCCATAGGTACTTGTCAGTGTTTGCTTGAAAAATATAAATATTGGAATGTAATCCTCTCTTGATCGATTTAATTCTAAGAAAAAATAAAACTCATTGCGCAAATTAATTTTAATTATTTCTCGATTAAAACTAAAAAGAAAATGCAGTTGAATCGCAATTAATCTGCAATTACTTTTAACTTAAATATACCTATTACAAGATAAAACTGTTTTAACAAAACTAATCTAAATATTGTAAATAAAGTTATTATTTATTATAATCAGTAAAAGGTTAGATATATGTTTCACAGTAAAATCATCGGTCCTAAAAAAATTAAATGCTTTTTATTGTTGCGCAAGAGCATTATATTCCAACGTGGCGTCTTTTCCTCTTCCGTATCTTTGAAATTTTGTAAGTCATCCATATTATTTTGTAATGCAATGTCGTTCTCGGTATATTCGGTGCTTATCTCAAAGTGTCGCTTCTAATGGACACCTTCGCCGTCAATATTCCGGAGCATAACATGGTCGCCGATAATCCCCGAGGCTGCGAATCAACGCGTCGCTGTACTAACGCGACGTACCGTGCATTTTCGTTATGCGCCGTGCGCGCGCGCGCGCTCGCGCTCGCGCTCGCGCTGCGTTCTCCAGCGCATGTGCGCGCGAGTGCGCGTATGTACAAACATTGTTCATGATTTAGTCAAATATTGGCCGGATACACAGGTTTGTAGTGCCTCTCCGTGTATATCTGTCCGTGTATCATGTCGAATAATCCGCGGGAGATTGCACCTCCGCATAGGCGCCCGTTAACTAAGACTCGTTTACGGTGCTCATACGCGAGCGCGATAGCGCTCGGGACACAGCACGGAGATATAGTAGGTGGGCACGATCGCCGCATCGTCACCTTATCGCCCACGATAATCCTAACGCTCGCTCGCTAACGCGACGCACGTATTACGTACGTTCCCGCGGCTGTGTTCGGAGTTCGGACGATATTAGGTTGCACGTATACGGTTGCCGCGACCATGAAATGCAAAGCTAACGATCTCTCAAAACAGTATTTCGCCCCCTGGATCAAGATCGTGCGGTACATTACAATTTATCTACGAACTCGTGGAATTTGCAAGTTTTCGATGTATTTTTTGATTAGAAGGAATAAGAAGATAAAGGACTAATATTTTTAATTTTGTTAATATTAATCATATTTTTGATTCGGCAATAAATAACAAATAAATATTAGAAAACATTTATTGCAATATTATTTTATATAACGTATCTGTGAATTTATTAATAAAGCATGTATTTTTCGAAAAATGATTTTTGAAATTTAATAAAGATTCCAACTTCCAACACCGCTACACGTTAGAAGACATATAATCACATGTAGAGTTTCACGCTTAGACGTGTTACTTTAAGGGCTTGTTCAGATAAATAAAATTAAGATAGCTATAAATGAAATTTTTGTGGAGTGACACGAACGGAAGATAAGATACGGACACCTCGAAATTCCACTATCTTCCTAGGGAGAAAGCAATAACTAACGGAAGCAACTCGAGGAATGTCAAATTCATAGAAGCCAATAAATCAGTCATTGAATCAAGATTTCTAGATCAAGATCAGGAAATGTTTCGTTTCTGAATATTTCAATTGAAGATCTTATTCACATTTCATATCACGACAAATTTGTTCAAAATAAATATGTTTTCGTCTTAATCGTTTATATGTGCAAGTATAAAGATAAAAGAAACACGCGTGCACAAGTAAATTTATACAACTAATTTTGCTAATATCAACTCGGAAATACACAAAAAGGAAATATATGTTATATTTATACTTTCTTGCATAGTATTTATTTAATTTTGTCCTGAATAAGTTCGTGCATTTATAAAATTAATTGCCGTGTAATTCCTTTGTGCTGAAAAAATAATATTGATTTTTATAACAATATTGAGTGAAATTTTTCTCAATTTCAATATCTTAATTTTCATAATAATAACGTCTGATTTTATCAGGATATTATGCGGGGAAGATTACAGAGCTTTATTTCATAAAATTCAAAGTTTTTAATTCTCTCCAAACATATTTCTCAATCGCTCGACGATCAATTAATCTCCTCAAACGCCGGATCAGCATTTCCGGCTTTCACTCCGGATTACAGCTCGTCGAGCCGCACAGTAAATCGGCATTGAACGAACGGATTGCAGCATATACAGATTAGGAAATTTACACAAGATACTCGATCGCACTTGGCCAACAAAAAGCTTTAGGTCAATGAGTACGAATAGAGTGTGCTCTCTCGCGCAAATGTTCCGGAATCGTAGTTAAATATTACTACACTGACAGCGAAACGCGTCACGGCGCGGCGCTTATTAAATGCGTGAATTCGGATAATATTGAAAGATTGATACCTACAGCTTGCGGAAAAAGATGACTGAAGGATTAATCTAAGTTTTCGAACTAAACGCGCATCGGAATAGAACACTTGACTCATCTTACTTTACTATTTCATCCGATTGACCGCGATGAGAGTTTTCTCTGCAAACTATTTACTCGAACTGTGAAGAGTGCCAAATTTTCTTTTTCGAAGTTTACATTAATCACACTTTGGGGATTATCTGCATTATTTTGAACTCTTCGATTATAATAAGATATAGGTTGAGAAAGATGTAGGATAATTGATTTTAAAATTTATCTGAAGCGCACGTTTTTTTCTTTCTCGTTTAATTTATTCGCTATTCATTATCAATGGCTCGTGAGCAAAGACAGTTATTCGTGCAATTATCGTGACAAATTTTTGTGACTCGCTTGGCCAGAAAAGATGCCGCCGGTACACGTGCCGGCACGCCTATCTCGTTTTTAATCTGCCCACTTATCCTCTTCGAGCCTTCCACATACATGTCTTTGCGTTATCATGCCCGAAATCAATCGATCGCTATTGATAACCCGGCTGAAGGTTTGTTTGCCGTTGGCACGGCATTGTCCAAAGCTCCTCGATGTTGCTTTTTGCAGTAGCTGTCGCTATCTTGAATGAACTGTAAAGTAGGCGCACGTAGGAAATAGTACAACAGAAGTTAGAGGTGCAGGTGTAATTAATTAAATATTTAATAATGTAATTAATGGATACGTATTATTTAATTTAGAATAATCCAGAAATTTAGACAATTTTATTCCAAAATTTCGATGTAGCGTTTAAAAATCCATAATATATAGAATAGATGAAATAAGCTGTTTGCTATTTGTCGCATGTTCTATTTATGCTGAAGGTATAATGCACACGAGAATCGTAAAAGAACGCCGCGTACCACAAATAATAAATTGAAAATTACGCTAACACAAGCGGCAGATTACGATAAGAATTTTTAATTTAATGCGACATCGTAAATTATATTAAACATATTTCATTGAATATTCAGTATGATAAAGACAGCTGAAGATGCCATTGCTAATCGCAAATAAATATTATAATGATCGCAATTTGCTCAACGGATTATCCGACCAGAATGCCGAGATATTCGTCATTTGAAGAAATGAATTTAATGAATTGAATATACAGCATCGACAGTGCAATATCGTTTATTTTAACAAAAGTAACAATTAATGCAACTGTTTACATATCATTTGCATATGGAACATTCGGTATTCAATGTATTTTAATTAATTTCACCGCAAGATCAATGTTGGATAAAAATATAATTATGCGATTCTCTCTCTCTCTTTCTCTCTCTGTTTCCTCCCCCTACTTTAAATTATGACAGAATATAATCCATAAGAATGAGAGGAAGTGAAAGAGGATTGTTGTAAATTCTCAGAGGAAAAATAATTTGCGAAAAAACAGCAATAGTTTAGTTTTCGTAGAAATACGTAAATTTATTGAAACATTTACAGCCTTCTCATCGATTCGTCGCTCTTTTCATTCTCTCACATACACATACAATCTACCTCTCTTTCTCTCTAATAACAGCGCAATTTTCTCCTTTCACATCTACTTCTTTCACTCATCCATTCACTCTCTTTTGTCATTTGATCTCTTGAGAGTTGGGCGACATATATTTATCAGACATAGGCAGGTTCGATTGTGTGAGAACGACGCCGAAGGGATGAAAAGTACAATCAAAGATTAAAATCGGCATAATTTATAATACAATTTTCAAGAAATTCTATCGCGCGCCAATTTTTGCGAATAAACATAGAGATCATCATTCTCGCGTATATCTGTATCACCGAAGCCTGAACTTATGGAAGTTATTAATTAATTATAAGTTTCGATTCCTAAACAAGATACATGTCAGAGCGATAGAAGGATATAAAAGAATCTCCCTCTCTCAGAAAGGCGGTAGAACAGCCCAAGGGACAGTGAAAACGTGTTAAACATGAGATTTCATAATTTCGAGATTTGCATTTCGTGCGTGCCCCGCCTTGAGAGGTTCTCTTTGCAGGATTCGCTTCCTCCTTTACCTCGTTCTCTCTTCGATCGATGCACTCAGCAGGAGAACCTATTAGGATCGACCGTAACAATTTCACAAAAAAGTATCCTGAATTTTCAGTATGTCACGAAATCATATTGAGATTTCGATTTCTTTGTGGAAGAGATTCATCTCGCATTATTTTCCAAAAAATTTAGATCTTATTTTACATACTTGGAATATTCTCGTGCGAGTGTTGTCATTGTTTTTCATTACGATCGAACCCAGATTCTCAGGCATAAAAATATTGTTAGCGAAGAGAGTTCAGTTGCAAATTTGGAATTTAATTTATTTCGTCATAAAACCACAGATTCGATATTTATATGTCAGAGAAGAACGAATCAATTTTAATTTTAAGCAAAAATAGTATTCTTTTTTGTAGTAAATATCATATATAATATAAAATTTTGACATTTATATCAAATAAAAAATAAAAACAAAAAATAGAATAGAGAATTAACCTAATAGATCCACGATAAATGTAATCGCAGCGGTGACAATAATATAATGGTGATAACAATAATTAGCGATTTTCTGTGACGCGTAATTCGTTATTTACACATTTACATAGATTGGTGCGTATTTCAAAAGCATCCATCGATTTTCAGTTTTATTAGAAGTTTTCTAATTCGCATTTTATTAGAAAATTTCTAATTCTATAATCTCATTGCTTCTGCCAAAAATGATGGAAGGTTACAGATGCGTTTTAATACTTAGAAAAACTGCTCACTTTATTATTTTTTATTTTGCAGCGCATATGCTTACCTAAGCGATATTCTGCTCGATGATCGTGTTCAATAAAAATTTGTAAAAGAAAGTTAGACAGCAGCGCGTAAGAATGGGGCATATGAGAAAATCAGCGAAATTACGAGCTATTATCTAAATTTCCAAAGTGACATTTGATTTTCAATGATCCGCCAATGAAAGCAGACACACAAGAGTGTGTCACTTTCTCTCTTCGATCAAGAGTAAGACTATACCGCGACGACGGTAAAAGCTTTCGTGGATTTCATTATTCATAGACTGAAGGAGCGCTGCAAATGACCTAGCGAATTATACGTGACCAATAAAATGCGCCGTTTACATGGAGTCGTCGCAAAATTCCTGTCGCACACGCTCGCCTGTGCGTCGCATCGCGTTAATTATGGAGTTTTCTCTATTCAACAACTTAAGCCGTTCGACTGTCTTGACTTAGCCCCTTGCACTCAAATGTTGATTTGCAGAAATTACACCGATGACACTCGTATATCCAACATTATCGAGCAAATTCTGTGTTGTTTGTATTTGCGCAGGTTTGACTTCAGCTGTTACATCTTGAGTAAAAAACCAATTAATTTGCGTTACATTATATTGCGTTAACATAGTAAAACAGTGCGATCTCTGATTAAAATCAATTTTGTTCATTATTTTATCATGTAGAATATATATTTTTCCAATTAATTGCCCGACTGTACTGAAATGTTTTTGAAACTGATCTAATAGCACGTCAATTGTTTCCTAATGCAGATGACTAACTTGCAAATCGTATTATGGATATAATAGCTCTGTTTTCTGTTGCTGCACTGCCGAACTCGTACACACTGGTGTAATATAAGTTAGAGTGAGACAAGTATAGGTATATTTTGTTTCACTCTAACTTACTGCACCAGTTTAGCAGTGCAGCAACAGAAAACAGACCTATTATATCTTGTTCTAGGGTCACAATGCATTCGAGGTATGCCAAAAATTAATACAAATTTAATATGAACAGAATTATTCGACTTTAGATTGCAATATACTTTCGGGAATGTTTACACGCGCCATTTTACAAATAATAGGTATATAGAATATTGTATCATTTTAGCTGTAAACCTATAAAATAAATCCCTTCGCGGGAAAGCAGAATATCTTATGAGCAGTCCTTTATCGCTTGCACAATGCGAATACGTGTGCGACAGTATAAAAGTATGCTTTCGAAATACATAATGCGAAATATCACGTTTGTCTAGCTCGCTTTTCCTCTCTCGCTTTCTTTCTCTCTTTCTCGCTCTCCTGTCATCTCTTTCATTCACTCCCTTATGTTCTAAGCTCACTTTAAGCGACCTAATATCTTGTGACAGAATTCAAGACAAAACTTTTTGTACCGTACAGAAAATATGTTTGAAGAGTCAAAATATACACATATACAGAATACATATCGGAATACACGGCACATTAAATGTAAGTATGACAGAGAATCGTGTCTCGAACTTTGTCACGTATCAAGTAGATCGCCTAAAGTAGGCTTAATATAATATATTGATAAAGATTCCATTTATATATACCTATATATAATCATATGTATATATATACCTCTCTTTAACATGTAATATTGTACATCATACGCATTACGATATATACGGGTATCTACAGATATTATACAAAAAAACGCGTGGCGTTTTCTCCGCGCTCTCAAACGAGAATTAACTATTATTTATCGACGTTTAGCTTACGATGCACACGCGCGTTCGTATACCTCCTGTGAATGCATGGCCGTGTCCGTGCGCACATGATGGGCACTGGAGATGCATAAAATGCGTGAACTACGCGGCCACGCAGGGTGCTCGAATATAATATATATATATTATATATATTTATACGTGTCCTCTCTCTTGCGCGACGCGTACATTAATTTATATTTATTTTCACGTATATTATCACAAGTTTTACTCATCCGACACCGCTCTCACTTTTACGCTGGCACTGCTTTTCGAAGTTTACGCCGCTCCCTTTGCCGCAACAACGCACCCCTCTCAACGGGGTGCGCTCGCCTTTAATATTAATCGAGGATTTTCAAGTACCGGTTCATCGCCGCGGGGCTCATGCAATCGTAATAAAGCATCGTAGTGAATCGTTCGCAATTTTTTAATACCCTTAAGCGATTCTCTTAATGGTATTATTAGATACAAGATATGCGAGTGTTGAGTATATCGTAAACTCGGATCTTTTCCTGTTGGAGCCAAGCTTGCGGGGAAAAAATCATTATACACGATATAATTACTTTATTATTCTCTTATGCAGAGTATTTCATCTAATTTGATAGTTTGAAATGTGAAATTGAAAAAAGAAAAAAGGGTATGAGACAGATCTAATAGATTAGTGAGCGCCGAACTTGACACATGTAAGATTTTCACGAAGCAATAAACCGAACTTATCGTCTGTTCTTGGAAAAAAAATAATTTTTATTTAATTTGATAATTTTGTTATATCTCACGATATAAGAACTCGATGTTGCCCATAATCCGCGTGTTATCACACTATACACAAATAAATGTGAAAATAATTACAGAATAAGTAAGTACAGAACAATCGAGATCAATGACTGATTTAACATAGACAGAGTCATACCAATGTAAATGATAATTACGAAGAAACCTTCGCTATAACACGTATATTAATATGTCTTCATCTTGAAATCGATATTATGCTGACGTTATCACGTCTTGTTCAACAAATTTGTACGATTGTCAATTAAGGCAATAGCTGACGGATAGTTAATAATTATCGGCGATTACGACACTCAACGAAGCATAAAATATCTTTATCTTTCGTGGCAAAAAAAGCAAACGACAACTAATAACGAGAAGTCAACGTTATTCGCAGTCCGAGTTGTATTAATAGCTGTACGAAAAGAAAATAGATGATTTGCACATATAATCTTATTAATTTTTAATTGGAAATGTTTATATGAAATCTAATAGATATACTTGTATATCACTAGCAGTAACAAGTGGTACTGGAGTCACAATTTTGATATTTTGAGAACTATCTCTAACGAAAGTTTATATGCAAAATCGTTTAGCTCGTAGCAGAAATTCAAAATTATTGTATCAAATAACGAATGAGTGTAGAGTATAAGAGATTACGAAGAAAAAACTCGACATGGGCGCAGAAGACGTATTTGTTTTAGTTTACTTTCTAATTTGGACACAAAATACTAGTCTTTATATAATTATATATTGTAAATTATTGATTGTGTCATGTTAATTGAAATATTCGTGGTTTGTTTCCTTTCACTTCGCGTCTTTTTATATATCTTCCGTATATAAAATCTCGTTTTTCTTATGTGAGACAATTAAGTTAATTTAATACAAATGACTCATATACGTATTTATAATGAAATACATATATAGTCTCGTTTGAAAAACTGATTTTATATATAAACAATCTTATATAAAAATTATAATAAAATTATTTATAAGGAATAAGTAGATACGCGTGGCGATATATGTGAGAAAGAAAATAAACCGATTATAAATTTCCTGGTTATTGCGATATCATATTGTAATAGAAGACAACCAAGTCAAAGTTAAAACGCAATAAGATGAAGCTTCGATATTAAATTTTAATTAATACGATGTTTAAAATATCTTCTTTAGTTTTCTTTTGGCGCGCTTCTTCCCATGCAGTTTCGCTTTCTTTTTATTAATTTTGTTGAACGAGACCATTACGAATTCGACTCAAAGATGATGATCGTCTGTAAATACTCAAGTATATGGCGGGTTATTGCGTAATCTCGGTGTGATGATGTGCAAGAAATAGATCGTACGTACCAACGAGATGCACTGTGACTATCGCATAAGAGTATATCGATATCACTCGAGCTTATCATGAAAACTTCTCGTGCGATATAACGAATTGATTATATCGAGTTGTTCCGCTGTGATAAACGCGGGAATACGGAATACTGAATGATTCAGTGTGCCCTCGGTCATTCAAAATACTTCTCCCGAATACCTATTTCCTCGATACAGAACAGATAAGTTCAATGGGTGGGTTATGATTAAATAAAGATAATATTCCGGGTAAGTTACAAACGGACATTGAGAAATAAAAGAAAAAGTCGCGTGGCGTGACGCTTTCTCACGAAACATTCGTAATTACAAAGTACTCTAGCGGATAAGGTAAAGTTCTATTCACAATTTTATGTGCCGTGTATTGATCTTTCAAACGGTCTTGGTATTGTACTCCAAAAAAATTATGAATAGAACTCTCCCACGAATTAAAGATGTCGTTTAAAGTGGGTTTTAATCTCCTCTATCACGACTTGTTTGCAATTGTACTTGAAACGATGCTTACGAAGTCATTGTCAGTTTAAGTGACAACATACAGTAACGGACATAAGTTTAAGATGAGTAAGTGTAATAGATCGTACGCATGTAAATATTATTTCCCTATCCGCTTTCCTTTTTTCTCAACATAATATACGTGTATATGTGACCTCCTTAAAGTGTTGGGCATATTTAAGGAATGTGAACATTGTATCTATTTCTACAAATATTTGAATTCGCGTGATTCGTATTTTCTTTCATTCCTATTCCAGGAATAGCTTCTTAAAAAATTCAATAAATGAACTTTTTTTTGAAGTATAATAATTCTTATTTTATATAGGTACACAACTTTAATCAATGATAATATAAATATATAAAAAAATATAAACTTATATAAAATACGAATACAAATATATACGTATACAAATTTACTTCCTTTCGCATATACACTGCATATTTATGTAAAGAAATTAATTTTTATTATATAAAGAATCTATATTCGTCAGTTATTGTGTAACGTCAAGAATATAATTCTGTTTCTACGGTAGTCATGTTAATCGATTATTCTATTTCTTTTCATCTCTTAAACTTTTGTTACCGCTGTATTGTAATTTTGTGCGGAAATTTATTCACTAATAATATACAATGATCGAAGCATCGATCTAAACAAAAAATTATATATATAAAGAAAGAACAGAGTAGAATGTGAAGTAGACTGAATATTTAAATACTCTTCATAAAGAGAATAATAATTTAGAAAATGTTCTAAGATTCTGATAAACAATTTTTACCTCTAGGGTAATATATGTAGGATATAATATATCAAAGTAATATGATAACGATTGCTATTACATATATTTTACATGTAATAGCGATTAATAAGAACAATATTACAATAAATAAGAATCTAGAAAAATATTCGCGTTTGCTTAGCATCGCGCAATACCGTAACATAAAAAAAAAATCGTTCCTCGCGACGATGAACCGTAATTCTCAGTGAAACGAACCCCGAAGCCTACCTCTCGGCAACGTTTACCGTCTGTAGACGACGTTCTCCTCTTCCTCGTCCTCATTCTCGTCGTCGTACTCGTCGTCGTCATCGGGTGGCCAACAGACGACGGCGTCGACAACGTCGTCGTCATTGTTGTCAGGACGACGAGCGCGTCGACGTGGCTGCGCTCGCGACGGCGACGAGAAGGTTGACGAGGTCGCGGGCGACGTCGGCCCCGGGTTCGTCGCAGACGCCGTGATCGTGGGCAGATCTGGCATCGGGGTTGGTATCGGTGCGGCAGCGGTCGCGACGTAAGCCGCGGCAGCAGCGACTCAGGCCAAAGCGTAAGGGTGGGTAGCGTGATGTCACAAGCCCGGCGCCGCGGTAGCGACAGCGGGCGGCGGGGGTGCGCTCGTGGTGGCCACGCTCGTCGCGTGATGATAAAGCGGGCTCTGGTAATATTCCTGATGATGATGATTCGTTATGTGCATCGGCCCGGCGGCGTTCGTGCTGGCATGCATGCCGTTGTGATGATGGTGGCCGGGCGGCGCCGAGTGCGCGTGCGGATGATGCGGCGAGCCGAAGTTGGCGTAGCTCTGGTGCAGCTCGTACATCTTCATCTCGGGCGGCTTGGTGTCCTGAGTGCCGGGAGAAGTTCCGGCGGTGTCTCGCGGCAATAACCTGTTGATGCTGAACGGATGATTGGCCGGAGCATAAATCGGTTCCTGCTTCAGGCTGCCCGTCATGCTGTGGTGCAGGCTCGCGGTGTCGGACAAGAGTTGCGGATGGATGCCGCGGCTGACCATTGCGGTGAGTTCGTCGTGCGCAGCGCTGAGATCGGGCCCGAGTAGACCGCCGAGACTGTCCGTGGTGTCACTCTTCAGAGCGGTGTGATGCTGATGCAGACTCGTATGATGATGATGATGGTGCGATGAAGACACAAGCGAGTGCAGATCCTTGTCGTCCTGCTGCTGAGGTCCGCCATGGTGGATGGACGAGCCGGTCTTCTTGGAACCACCAGGCGCGACCTCGTGAGTGGGTGGACTGTGCTGGCCGGCGATGGTCGCGCCAGACCCCACTGCCACCGCAGTTGACGGATGCTGCTGATGTTGCTGATGTTTGTTGGTCTGTCTGGTTAGCTCCTTCTTCTCGTCTTTGAACCTCTTTTGACGTCGTAGGTAACAGCCGTTCTCAAACATATTGCCGCTGTCAGGGTGTAGCGTCCAAAATGATCCTTTGCCGGGCTTGTCCGGCGTGCGCGGCACCTTGACGAAGCAATCGTTAAAGCTCAGGGAATGCCTGATAGAATTTTGCCAGCGTTGTTGGTTCTGCCTGTAAAACGGGAATAGATCCATGATGAACTGATAGATCTCCGAGAGGGTCAACATCTTGTGAGGTGCATTCTGTATCGCCATTGTGATCAGGCTGATGTAGGAGTACGGCGGTTTCGCGTGAGTGTAACTACGTCGATAGGACTTGTCGCTGCGGGCACGTTGGAGCGCCGAATTCGGCGAGTCCGGTTCCGTCAGAGAGAGCGGATCCCCGCGGCTGACACCGGTACCCCCGCCGGGAGTCAGCGGGCCGTATCCGACGGCGCTCATACAGGCACCGCCGGCGCCCATTGAAGCACTGCTGTATCCGCTCATCCCGCCGCCTCCCATCGACGCCATTCCCATCGCCGAGCTCATGGTGCTCATGTTAAAACCGCCGGCGCCCTGGGGACTACAGCTGGGCCCGACTCCGACTCCCATCGACATTCCCATCGGCACGCAGCCCATCGAGTTTATCGAGCTGTACGTGGGCGCCATGGTGCCCATACTGGACATCGTGGCGCTGGTCATGGCACCCGTATCGCCGTACAGTTTTTGCGACTGAAGCATGGTCATAGAGCTCACCGGTGCCGGGGTGGCCTGCTGTCGCGTCGCCGTTGTCAAGCGGGAATCATGAAATCCGCGGAACCACGGCTGCTGGCAATCGGGTATTCCCTTAATCTTCCGGGTGTATCTGGAGCCGATCCGCGTTATAATCAAGGGACTTCTCTAATCAAGGGTCTTCTATCGAGTCACAAGTCACAAGAGACGATTCTCGCGAGTCGTACGCACAGAAGATACACGGAAGACGCGCGACGGCTACCTGAGGAAATCGCGCGCCTCGCACTTAAAGAAAGACCAACTTCACCAGAAAGAAGAACATCACCAAATATATATTCTTCCTCAGGGGAGTAACGCACTGAACGGCACTGTGTGTCGACGGAACTCTATTCTGTCACAACCGGAGCAGAACTATAAGAACGTTATTCCTTGCCGCGCGAGAAGAAAAGTCTACGAGCGTATATCTTTGTCGAACCACCGAAGGGCGCGCACCGCGTCAGCGGAACGAACGAGGACGAAGGGGGCGATTGATGAACTCTGTTCACTTCTTGTTCTTCTTCTTCTTCTTCCCGGGACACAATGCACAGTCCGTTTGTTCGGCGGGAAGATGCGCATTCGATACACGAAGCGAACGGGAGCGGACGCGGCGAGCGCGTAAAAGTGAAGCACCCCCCGCGGGAGAGATAGGGGTAATTGTTACCCCAACACCATGGAGGGCACGGCGAGCGCAAAGCCGACGACAGGAAAAGAGCCCAGGCTTCTCGCTCGCGTGTTGTACGAGACGTGGACGAGTGCGCGAAACAACACCAACCACTATTACGGTGACGGCCGCTCGACGGTTCGCGCGCGCGGTTCGGTTATTTGATCGAGCGGGGCCGCTGTTTGAGCCGCCTCACCACCTCTCACCACACACTCCGCCTCGCGTACCGACGAGTCTCTCTCTCCTCTCTCTGTGTGCCGTGTTGTGGATGGAGGCCGGTTAGCGAGTGTACTCCGCTACTCTTGAGTCGGCGGCTCTTGTTCAAATACACCCCACTATCGGGGCTGCGAGAGCCGCGCCCGACGTCGCCCGGCCGGCCAATCGCGTGGCGGCCGTACCTCCGCTCGTGTCGCGTCCGACCAATCTGACGGTGGATTCAGCGCGGCCGGCAGTCCTCCCGATCGCTTGTATGAATCGCACATCGTCGGATCGTGCGTGGCTCGGCCGCGGCCTCTTCCCCTCCGGCGCCGTACGCGACGGTGGAGCTAAGCGTGATACGCGCATGCACCGTGGCCCGCACGCACGAGATCGAGCCCGCGGAGCGGAACTGGCTTGCGCAATTCCACGCGAGACTCCTGGCTCCACGACTTTGCCGCGCCGCGCCGTGCCGCGCCGTGCCGCGCCGTGCCGAACCGAGCCGGGCCGCGACGGCCGCGCCGCGGCATGGTTCGGCCGCTCCTCTCTCATGTCATGTTGTTGTCTGCCACGCGTTTGATAACCGGCACCTCCGTCCGTGCGTGCGTACGTGACGTGCCCTTTACGCGTCTCCTCTCGTGAACGATTTCCGGCGACGCGCATTTTCGCTTCATCCGATCGACTGCTGCTCGCGTTTTGTCTTTTTTCTCCCGACTTGCTGAACCGGGATTATCTTACAATAATTCATAAATTGGAGTCGAAGCATTGATCGACGGTTCGATATTGTTTCGTTGATCTACAAGAGTGAATCTGACGTGAACGAGGTGAGCTACTCGCGATGGTGTCCGATGGAGACCGCGAAAAAAACGTCGATTGATCCACGGGGGTCACCATGGAATCATCACGATCGAAAGTTTGGAGTACAACGTGAGGAACATAAGTACAATGTGATTTGCTATCGTAATTGTATATTGCTGTCGTCTTACATACACTTGTCTCATTATGTTCTTATTATATTACAGATTTTATATCATCAGATTTATTATTTATACTTATAGGCTTTATGTGTATATAAAATGAAAATCACATAACTCTTTGACATTTATATATATATTTATTTGAACATATACAATAATTACAAGAGCTCCCAACAATTGCTGTCAGGAACTATATGAGAAAAATCTTAAATAATATTTGATTTTTCTTAATAACAATAATATTTGTAAACATTCAAGATAATGCATTTCTTTCACATTTAGTAATTATTATACATTTATTAGATTATATACACATATTATTAGATTACATAAAATAGTATATGCGAATTCTTAATTCATTCTTAGTTCGTGTGAAGTTTATGGAGGATTAAAACCTCTGATCGTTATTCTCCATTTTTATCTTGTGTAATAGTAATTAAATATTTATATCTTTCTCTCTCTCTCTCTCTCTCTCTCTCTGTCTCTCTTGTTCAATCGCACAATCTGACAAGTGGGTAGTAAACCATAAGGCTTAGTAAGTGAATCTTAGAATTGAACATATTGTTCATGCAGGTTATATACGAGTTATTGGAATAATAATTTTCACTTCTATGAAACTTTCATTTCTATTAGAAACTTAAATGCATTACACGTTATGACATGCTTTTCTCGCTCGCTGTAAGTTCGCTCAATCGTTTATGCCATTTGACATTATTGTCAAATGTCTCTTTTGCATCTAAAAAGCCCTCTTGTCATTTAATATGCCGTACGTGATGTAAATTGAAAATTTTCTAACTCCATTTATTTCGAGTGGACGTCTTTCAATTCCTCTGTCACCTTACGAAGCATATACCTATAGCCTATAGATAAAAAGTAAGGATGTCCAGGGGGGGAGAATTTTATAGGGGGAGAAACAAATGCTATGCTAAACTACCTGTATCTGCCCACATTCTCTACCCACGATCTCATTTGAATTCTCATTGACGTCATCGAAATTTTTTCCATGCTTTATTCGCGCGAAATACCTTTAACTTAACGTAAATGCTGTCGCATGTCATTCATTATCTACACACAACAAGTATCTCGGAAAATTAATAGCTAATAAAAGTTGCGACACAGTTCCTTTCTCTTTAGTTTTCCGAAAGTATCCATCTCACGTGAACAAAGAATGTGTCAATGTCCGTTCCGATAACATTTTGTCATAAATAACTTAGACGCATCTTAAGTAACCACAACCCAAGATAAGATAAACTTCTAATAGAAATTTAACTAATTGTAAGAGTAAATAACTGGAGCTCAATATCTCTGTAATATTGACAAAAAATTAAAATTATTTGTCGAGATTATCATGAAGATTATCGAACGAAAATGAATTTTTATTTTAATTCTCAAATATGAGTATAATATTTTTTTATATCGTAAATTAAACGTAGATAAATTACCTAAAACTCTTCTTAATATACAACACAGTATTGAAACAATATGTAGATCTGTGAATTATCAACAATGAAAGAGATATACAAAGTAAAATCAGATTGAAAATTTATTTTAATCCATCAGCTACAAATCTTTTTAAAATAATTTGTTTATTAAACAAGTCCGGAGTTAACAAAATTTATTTCTATCGAGGAAACAGGAAATAGAAATATCTTCTTTAAAATACGACCTTATACATATGTACAAAGGATTCTAAAGTTTATAGATTCTATTATTTTCTTATGCTAATGTTGCAGCTGTTTTTATTGTGGCGCCTATACCTAAGGTAGTTTCGGTAAAATTAAATATACCTACTCACAATACAAAAGGCTTTCCTTATTTCCTTATTTTCTTGCCGATTCTAACAGCGCAAGAAAAGTAAAAATGCTTGAAATCGAAATTCCATTTATTCTTTTCTGAAGCTTATTCCGATCCAGATTCTAACATCCCTGATTAATATTAAACTCGCTATTAAACAATTAAAAAATTAATAAATATCGAAGAATTGCAGTTATATTGTAGAAAATATGGGAAGTGATAGAAATTTTATAACGGCCGTGTATTTATCTCTTGGTAAAAGAATGCAAAAACATTAAAATTTATGCGGCGTACATTATATTATATTATATACATTAAGAGCTGCTAAAAACGTTTATGACAATAAATAGCCGCGTCATTTTGCTGATCGATCCCGTCGGCGTCCTCCGACATGGCGTCCATTAGCCGACGCGACGGGGAGAAACCGACAGCACGCAACGGCCGTGCTAGATAGCGTACACGGTTTTTTTTTACTGTCGATTTTCCTACAGTTATACAATTGTTATAATTAAAGTTGCATCCACGATACGCACGAGAGAAATAATTTCGACACGTTACAAAACTAACTCGCTGACGGCATCGCGTTACAGAAGAGAAATCTAAGGATATAAGAAAGAATGTGAGTATAAAATTATTTGATACATTTATTTTCGAGAAAGTACAAGGTCTTAGAGAAGTTTTTTTTATATAACTAATTATAGCCCTCCAAATAGTCTTGAAAGTTACCTTAATGGGTCCCGATAACCAAGACTTAGGGGTATATTTTTATTGTCGTATACCTGAAACGCATATACCTTATATGATTGTATATACCTTATGCGTATACCTGATTTTTTGTGGGTTAACCCGTTACAGAAACTACCGACAAAGAGTTCGCCGACAATATGTTCGCCGAAACCATTTCGTTGACACCGATTTTGAGCGGCAATATATATGTGTTCATCGACGTACGCATTCATCGACGCGTGCATTCTATTGTTACCAATAGTTTCCCGTTTGTTTGTATCGAGAGTCAAATTTTTGAGAGCAAAACAGGTGAATTCTATCGTCGCAAACGCAGAACTAATTGCTTGCGTGCCTAATCGAATATGCAACGAAGATATACAACTAGTGTGAACATGATACTTGCATTTATTGAGTAGGGATATTTGGAAATTATTAAAGATACTCGTATTTTATTAACACAAAAGTCAGTGAATGTGTACGAGAGTCAATATTATATTAGTGAATGTACACACTACCTGCCAAACATATAGTCTCGGCGAAATAATGAAAGTATTGTCGACAAAATCTTCATCGATGATTTCAATGTAAATCTCTCATTATAACGGCCCATCTTTTTCGCATTAGCATATAATGTTTAAGTTATTCAGTTTTCTCTATACATATAAATTATAGAAAAAAACAACTGCCTAAAAATACCATCCAAAAATCATAATTTTATGTAGACAGTTGTTTTTGATGAAGTACAATGAGAGCATTGATTTACTAATTCCGTAATTCGATTTCGACATACAGCACATTATAAACTAACAGGTAACATCCTCTATCATTACTTCATATTATCCGAGAGACCATAACATCCTAAAGACCTATAGAGATCGTCATTTCTATTCTTACGGTTATTCCGAGGGTTATTCGGTCGTAAATGCCGTATAATTATTTCAGCGGGACACGTTTCCGATGTTGTGTATTGTTTCCTTTCTTATTATATCTGATAACTTCTAAATAGATAATTCCAAAAAAAAGGGAGAAAAAAAAAAGACAGAAAAAGGAATATTAACTTAAGAAAATACAGTTATTTTGTAAAAAAAAGAAAAAATAGTAAAAAATATATACTTTATATTATGTAATGTTTTTTGCGCTTCCTAAAATTATTTGTAGCCACGAGATTTCGAGCTCTATATATGGAATGACTGTGTTCCTCTAGGCCTATTTAAAGCACAATGAGGAAACATATATTTTTATTTAATAAATTTATAATGTATTGAATTTTAACACACTTTATCTAAAATTTCTGAAATGCTATCTCCGTGACAACTTAATTTAAAAAATGTACCTTAGATTGCCTTAAATTGCGTGTGTCTTAAAATAATTCGTAATATTTTGTATATTAATAGATATCTTTTAGACAATACGCGATTTTATATGCGAAAATTCTTCGAATGTCATTTATAAAATAATATAGCTTCGAAGCCATAAATCATATCTCAAAAACGTGGTAAACGTGATTTGGAGTCTTTCCTTGCCTGCGCTCTTTATTTGTTCACGGGGAATGCTGTTTAAATAACTTTCACATAAGTTTGCGTAAAAAGCGAAATCCCGTGAGCAGCGACGCGGCTCGTTCATAGCTTTATGATCCAATCCGGCCCGAAGCGCGAAAAGAAAATCGCGGGATATCGTTCCGTCGACGCCGCGGTGCGACGCCGCGGTGCGAGGAATCGACGGCACACAACTCGATGATTCAAGCGTTTAGAGTCGGCTAATACTTTACTTGAGAGATTCGTAAACACACACGTATACACAATATGTGTATATATGTATATACAGGCGCGTTCACAAACGAGCAGCGGCGCGTTCGTTACAACGTTAGATCCTCACCGAGCACCCACCTGTACACCGTGTCTTTATCGAGCCACGAATTGTTTGCGGAATGAAAATATTGTCCTTGTAAACAAGTGACTACATTGTGCCGGGCGCGCCGTTCTCTTCGTTATAACAAATCGCTCCCTCCGCGCCGCTTGGCCCCTTGGAACGCAAGCACACGCTATTGAGAGAGAGAGAGAGAGAGAGAGAGAGAGAGAGAGAGAGAGAGAGAGAGCTGTTTGTTTCGGTTAGTACAAATCCTTAATCTACGATTAAACAACGATTTGCTATTTGATCTAGATTATCGCGTATCGCAGGCCTTCATCGGCCTGATCGAGCACTCAACGGCCGTGCGTAAACGCAACGATTAATTGAATGCACAGATATATTGCACAGATAAAAACGAATAGATAATTTTTCATAGATAAAAAAAATATTTTACGAAAATCTCTCATCCTCTGCGAGGATTCAAATAGATGACTAATTTGGCATTACAATAAAGTATAATGGATTTTTTAACTAAGGTTTTTTTAGAGAAAAGGAAAGACAAATTAAATTTCGATTACAAACGGTCTATAAAGGCTTAGTCTTCACCGAATTTCAAGTAAACTCTTTAATTTAGCAAAAATTAGATTTAAGATCACGTTCTATAAAATATTCAAATTTAAATATAATGTTTTAAAATAGTTTAATTAATTTGAATTAATATAAATCAACAATTTTTCAATTATTCATTGATATCGAGTTTGCTATACTTGAATTTAATTTCTAATACCAACTATTGCATAAATAAAAATTTTGAAATAGATGTTTTTCAAAATAAATTTATAGCTGTTAAAAAATTTGTTTAAACATTGTATAATTGTTGTTGCGAGGTGATCGGCGCAATCGAGCTAGAATTTTTAACTGCATTTCCGTTACCATCCCAATTAAGGGCAAATGCGTTATATTGCGTGATTACGCAAACTTGTGGTACGCCAACCCTAGGTACGGTTTATTTGAAAATTTTATCTGCTCGAAATTGCCCCGTGTAATTTTTACTTGCCGCAGTTGATTAACGATTCATTTATTATTCACGAATAGATTATAACGTTATATTAATGCCGCAAATACGTTATTGCTCATTCACTGATATAAAATCAATCAAGTATATTTCATTACACTCGAAAGCACTTTAAAACATGAATAACCGATGTTAATGACGCAGAAATAGTAGAAAATGTTGCATATAACAATAAAAAATAATCATTTCTTGATTGTCACGTGACAGATTGACAAAATGCCTTTATTTTAAGTACACATGTATCAATAGGTATAAAGAGAGACAGGACCGTTTTTTATATACAATCAATTTGAAAGAAAAAGCCATATATGCGGTCTAGAACTAGATCTGAGTAGCCTAATAATATTTCTGTGTATTTCTAAGTACACGGACCACGCACTAATTATATATGAAAAAGTT
Source organism: Leptothorax acervorum (assembly GCA_035220615.1). Taxonomy (NCBI): domain Eukaryota; kingdom Metazoa; phylum Arthropoda; class Insecta; order Hymenoptera; family Formicidae; genus Leptothorax; species Leptothorax acervorum. The sequence goes on from JASTWQ010000005.1 coordinate 312,947, forward strand.
GCCACCGTTAAAATCGATCAAAACTATGGAAAAGTGTACTTTGTGGGATGCCGATCAAAAGTTCAAATTTGGCACGATGGGCTCATAGCTTAAAAACTAGCATATTTTGAAGGTCGTGCCCATTTGAGGCGGCCACTTTTTCATATAATTAGTGCGTGCAGTCCTTTCCAATCTACTAAACTGCGCGCCGATTTTTTTATCGGACTTAAAACACAGTTTTCAATAGAGCATTAAAATCCCCTGCGCAGTTTAGTACACTAGAAATTTGCGTGCTTGGAAATACACAGAATATTATTAGGCTACCAAGGTCCAGTTTTAACTCAACTCTAAGAACGGTAACACTGGCCGACAAACAATTTTTTGTCATATAACTGAATCAGAGTAGGTGCCTCTTATAGATTTTCAGTCACAAAAAATAATGCCACTGTCCAAACTGCTCCATTACGTCAGGTCTTAAAATTATTTTAAATTTGAAGTTAAATTTCAGCGACTATATAATAAATTACTAACTGAAAAGTAATAAAAATAGATAAATGTTTGGTTTACACATTGATTCTTTATTAGCAAAGGATAAAAAAATCGTCTCACAAATTTCACGCGTAGTTCCTGGTGAGAACCGTATAGTAGCATAAATGCCAGAATGAGGATACTAATCTTAGTATGCATACTAATCGTATACCAAACATGAGAAATGTGCCTACTTTTCTACGCAGAGTACGCACTATATCTTTAACAAACATTTTTGCTATTTGTGAGACAGTTTTTTTTTTGCTAATAAGAAATCAATATGCAAATAAAACATTCACCTATTTTTGTTACTTTATTAACGGTTAGTAACTTATTATATATTTTTTCCTTATAAATCACTGATTTCTCACCTTAAGATTCAAAATAACATTAAAACCTGACATAATGAGCAATTTAGACGGTGGCATTTTTTTGTGACCAAAAATATGTAAGAAACATCATCTCTGATTAGAGTTACCTACTTGACAAAAATTTTTTTGTCGGGCCTATGTAACCAACGTACAAATGGCTCTTTCCATTTTTCGCACTTTTAGACCTGAGAAGCGTGAAATGGCTAAATAAAGTGAAAAGTTTGGTCATTTTACACGGTCGAATTCCGTGACGTATTAAACGTTTATGTAAACCACATAATATACTCGTGCTCGATCATTGAGTATATTACCTGGCGATCGAGTTTGTGTGTGCCTGGGATTGTTTAACTTTCGTGAGCCGGAAAAGGTGCGAGTTTGAGGTCCCGGGGCAGCTTGATAAAAAGTGTTTTGTCATTTTTATAAGGGGGACAAAGAGGGTGACAGAACGCAGGAACGGCCGGCTGGACCGACGCGACTTTGTGGAGTTCCTAAAGGATCCTACCTGGATCCACGTGGGTGGTCCTCTTTCTCTTTCTCTCTCTCTCTTTCTCTCTTTCTCTCTTTCTCTCGCCCCTCTTGTATTATTAACGCCGGTGATAACTCGTAGGCACACAAGAACGTTATACCGCCCTTCCTTCTCTCGGACCTTCGTTCGTTTTCACTCTTTCTGTATGTGTTGTATTGCTGTCTGAATGGCGCTCGCTTCGTACATCCGCGAAAAGGGCGATCGTATATTCATGGAGACGAAGATCTTCCACATCAGATTCCATCCTTCTGTATCTATTGACTCATCCATTCATTTTCATTTAAGCTTTTCAACACCAAATTATTTTTTGACATTAGAAGACAAATTCCGATATTTTCTTTTCTACGAAAATGTACATATCTATATCTTTCTCCTTATCTATAATATGATACCTGATCAATAATTATTTAAATTAAAGGCAAAATCTTATTTTTCTAACTTTTATCTGACGGTAATTTGTTAAATCTATAATACGATCAGTGAAAGTTTTTATTCTTTTAAAAATGCATGTTTAAAGAATTTTAAATAAAAATCTATCAATATTTTGCGCTAGTGTTTACTAGGAACAAAGAGTGCTTTTAAATTTAGGATACTCCGGATGTTCCCAATTTTGTCTGACTCTTCGTATCCTTCAGAAATCTATGGCAGATCTCGGTTTGTCCTAGAAAAATATTTCTGATGGACATTCTGGATGGATAGAAGATTATACGTGGTACCTGTCGCCAGCGATTGCGGAAAGCATAACATCGACGGATTTGTTGTCCTAAGGATTCACTCGTGTCCGTGTCGAGACGCCAATATTTCGCGTTAAAAAAAAAAAGGGAAAGTCAGGTGTGTCTTGTGACTGTGTCAAGAAATCAGCGTTTTACGTAGTGAGAAGAAAAACATGCAGGTACATGCATCTATCTTCGAGGCACATCCTCCAAACACGGCGCGATGTAGGTCAATTTTTCGACTTGAAAATATTAGCAGTTGGAAAAGTGTGAAAAAGAGAGTACATATAAAGGCATAAAGTAGTTAGTAGAGGATAATAGTCTCGAAAATGGATACCGTTTACGTTAATTAGAATAGCACATCTCCGTTTTGATGAATATCATTATTTCTAAATGGCTCGTATGCACATAACACTATTCAACAAAAATGACTTTTTTTAGTACAAGGACGAGGGTATCGGTTCTCATGATTCTTTGAGTGCTAAATATGATTCCGTTTCAAATTATAGATACTCTATCACGTTACAATTTGGAGAAATTCACGATTAAAGTTGCAAAGCTATTTTAATGTATTTTGGAATATATAACTGCAAAATGTGATGTATTGGAGAAATTTTATTAAAATTAAATATATTGTTAGGCATTTTATTTAAAAGAAATTTGTTGTGTTGATTATGATTAAAAAGATATTTACAATTAAATATAGTCTACTGCATTAAAGTTGCGACTTGCGACTTTGATATTATGATATTAATAGACTTTATATTAATCATAAATATCTTTTAAATCGTAATTGACACAACAAATTCCTTTGAAGAAATAAAAATCCTAACAATAGCCTTTAAAATACCCCTTTTTGTAACTTTAATTGCAAAGATTTTAAAGTTATGACATAATAGAGCAATTTGGTAAATGGGATTGTACTTGGCGCCCAAACAGCTATGGAAAACTATTACCTTCGTCCTTATGCACCTTTTTTCCCTTGAATAATAATTTCCTTCAGGTATCGAAATAAATCAGAATCGATCTTAACCCCGACGTCGAGAATGCGAACAGATGCGACCGGTTTAAAGTTGACTAAGCCATGACCAGTGTAAACGGACGTGTTTTGACTGAAGTAAATCGTTGTCACAACGTGCGAAAAGAACACAAGAAACGTATTAACCTCGCGTTAAGCGCTAATATAAGCCAATTTTTCTAAAGAAGAAAAATCGAAAATAATCCTAATCTTCTCACCTTTTTTGGGGAAACTGTTCGGGATTTGAAAAATACACAGAACTTGCCAAATTAGTGCGCTAATTTCAAAATTTCTTCTTCCAATGCTTATAATAATACTTTATAATATTTTAATGTTATTGTATCGTCACGTTTTCAAAATCAGTTTAGAGAAAAAAATTAAACATTAGTAACCATAAGAAAACTACTTGGATAAAGCTTTTCAATTTCAGCATTTTTTTATTCTGGCAATCTAAGTGCAGTCAGACATAGTACTTATTCATCAATTAATATGAAAATAATGGCGAGTGGCATAAAGCAAACTGCATATCAATATTGTTCGGAAAGTCGGCAAATAATAAAGCATCGATAGCTTCTAAATGTTAATTAATTCTAAACGGCAATTATCCGATAATAGCCATTGGATGTTTGCGATCCATTCACGTTGCGAACGATATCGTAATTTGCATTCGAAAATGAGATTCATCCACAGAGAGTAATATTTACAAATTCAGCTTGTACAAACTGATAGAAAACTGTATATTAAGTATCATAAATGTTTCAAGATTTACTGCATATATTTTTACATGCATTCGTTACATAATTGCATTATAATTACTTGCTGTATACATATTTAAGATAATAGATATATAATACAGACGTGTTGAGCCGATAATAAAATTCAAAGCAACGTATAACATGCTACAAAAAGCTTTCGATTATTTTAGCTCATATCTTGTATGTTTTATACGTTATTGCGTCGCCATGGCACACGAAAAATATTGAACGTTGTCGCGTTTGAAAAATCATTCTAGGAAAGTGACCGTTTTAAAATCGTTAGCAAAGTTCGTGCGTACCAATATTTGTCGAGATATTGGGTCCGATAGACCAATATTGAGAAATGCAGTCTTATCTTTCATCCTTGCATTATTACGAAACTGATATCCGATATTTCCATTTTATTACTTCGGACATTAAAAAGGTCCAGATAATCGATTTGTGAATCTGAATGTGGGAGAAGTGTTTTCTATAGAACTTCACCACGATGCACTAAAAAAAAAAAACAGAATGTTGCTTCTTTTCTATGGCCCATATTCTCAACTCTCTTTTATCGATAAAAGCGCGCATTAATTTCTAAGATGCTATATAGTTTATGTTACATATACTATAGAATCTCAGAAATAAAAGCGCGTTTTTAAATGTTATCGATAAAAAAGAGTTGAGAATATGGACTTATATCTCGCGGGTAACGACTAACCAGTGACCACGCATAGCATTAGGGGGAAAATCTTCAAGAATTTCGAAGTTGCAAATCTGGCTGCCGAAAGGATTGAGGGGGGGGGGGCGAGCTGCGGGGGAACAGCCGCGGACGCCACGGGGCATATTGAGCCACTTAAAAAACGATATTTTCGATGTGTGTGCTTTATCGGGCACGAACGTGGCGCAGACCGGATAGTCACGTGCTGTGCGTGCCTCGCCGTGGATTTCCCAGATTTGTGATCCCCGAATCTCGCTGGCCGTCCTATCTCCGACGAAAACCCCGGGCACCGCGGCGCACCCTCGATCGGCCCAAGGCAAAAATAATAGACTCGTCGCACGTTTTCATTCCCCCTGGCGTGTGACGGCAACCACTATCGACTGCACCCTCATCCTATGGAAAAGCTCTCCGGGGATAGGCGTAATCACGAAAATTCCACGCGAGCCACTCTACAACATCTTTGCGCAGACGACGACATCGGCATCGTGGCTCGAATCCTCCGCCATCGATTTAATCGATCAATTTGATATCTTTATCCACCGATATACTGCTTATATATATTAGATTATATTACTTATAGTCTAATTATATATACTTATTATATGCTATATTTATTATGCTATTATACTTATGCTAATTATATACTTACATACTTACATACTATTTATCTATTAAACCTTTTTTTATTAAGAGACTCGCCGAAAAATTTACTGTTGTATCCAAAGACATTGTAATAGCCTGTGGTCAAATTATTCGAAGTTCATTGATCTTTGGTTGTAACTCGGGAAAAATAAACATTACTTTTAAATTCTTTCAATTGATAAGTCAATCATTCAAGACACTTATTATCTTTACCTTGATATTGATATTCTTTTGATTAAAGTCAATGTCAATCATAAAATACTAGCACGAATACTATCTACGAGAGCCATGTACTATTTTGTAATATGACTTTCCTTCAGGAGATAATGCCCAAGCTTTCCACATAGTTTAAGACGATTCAACATCTAGTTTATCCTATTCTATATATAAAGTGAAAAGAAATGACCAAATGTCTATAATCTTGTATGCTTTTATACTTATTGATGAACTCGAAAGAAGTTTGAAACAATACGGAAAGGAGTACCTTTCCTTCCATGATTTTTATTTGTTTTGAACATTTAGTTGGAACAATGGACATGAAACGTTAAAAAGAATACGCAACATTCCCCGTAAACGTTCGCGTCTGAGAAGCGGGCCCGGAAAGATTTTTGATATTTTCCGAGCGGGAAGGACGTTCTCCTGCAGCGCGCGCGTAAAAGCACGTATGTGGCGAATCGATTGTGCAAACAAGAACGCCCCCGTCTATCGTCCTCTCGTTAAATTTCTGTTTCACCGTTTCAATGCAAACGTTGCGAGATATAAAAGTTGCAAGCAGGCCATCAGGCCAATCCGAGAAGTTTTGCTCTGTTTGCTCGGCGCGTCTAACTTATTAATAGCGTATAATCGCAAATAGTTCTCTGTTTTTATATGTATTTTCGCCTACCGGTATATTCGATGTAAAAGACGATATCTCGGTCGAAAGTATTTTTTAAAATAATTTTTCTTATATTAAAATTAAAGTAAGCGCCATTTTTTAATTGTTAAAGACATATTGAATTTTTGATGTCTCGGTAAGACATTGAATGTGAAATATTATGGTAACTAAGTTTTACGTTAAAATTCTGCTACAGAGCAAAGTCTACTTGAGCTTAACTTAAATATTTAAACAAAAATTCAAAATATTTCTTATTGCTTTGCTTTTTTGGACTTTGGTATATCTTACCTATGTGTCTCTGGAATTATATAATGAAGAAGTCGAAACGACTATATTGTAGGTACAAGTTACGAGTCTAACGTACTTTTATCTTCGAACGATATCTTATAGAAATCAGGTAAAAAATAATTCCTATCTTTGAAAAATGTAACGATTCTCAACATCAAGATTCTGAAAGAGATGTACGAATTATACACCTCGCGTTAAATACGTGCGTATGATTCCGAACTTTATTTCCCTCGTACAAAGAATGTTGTTAGGAGAGCCGAGAATTCAATAGCCGCATTTAACGTTAAGTGCGAAGGTGCATGGACACGGGCTTTGGTCATTTTTAACGAGCCGTGCCGCGCGGAACATTGGTCGAAGTCGATCGATGAGAGAGAGCATTGGAAGACAGGGCAGGTGGTGGATGAGTCGCCGCCGATCAAACGCCTCGAATTGGCAGCGATTTCTCGACCAGCGGCCGCAGCCAACTCCCCCCCGTCAGCCAACCGCCACTTCCGTCGAGTCAATTTTAATAATTCCACCCCCCGCAATCCACCTTCGTACCGCGATGACTCGCACGATTTTTCCGGCAGCTTTCAATTATCCGAGGACCCGCACTCCCACGAGCGAGCGAGCGCTACCTCGCGAAATATCGATCGATTCGTCGTTTTTCTTTCTTTTTTTTTCTCTCTCTCTTTCTCTTTCTCTTTCTAAGCGATGGTCGCGTTAGCGGGAGTAGGTACTCGTACCGGAAATGGGCGGAACGAGAAATTATGAGTTGTAGTAACGAGAAGGCGCGTTACCGTTGCCCACAATTACGACTCTTACGTCGTGGACGTTCTCTGGAAAAATGTCCGAGCCGTCTGTCGGCTAATTGGATGACTTAGAGTTACGCAGAATGTCCCCAAATTATCGCATACGCGGCAGTCTTCCTCGCGAAGAATTTGTCTTTAACGACATTATCTTTAACGATATTATCAATTATTCTTGACATGTATACGGTTGAAAATGAAGAAGTTTTCGGGAAACTTGAGTAATTGCCGTATTATTCAATTAATTTTATAAGTATATATATACTTATCTTAATTTCAATTATATATATCTTAATTTCATGTTAATTTCTATTTCATATATCTTTTGAAAGAATTCATATATATATACTTTAGCAAAGCGTTACGTCATTCCGCGATACAAATAGTTAAATGTGTGTGTGAATCTTTTAGAGAACCAAAAACTAAAACTTACATCAGCACGAATGGTGCGCAGTAAAACCGGATGTATATGAACGCCAGGTACTCACTAATATATCCCTTTCGGACGCGGAAAACCGACGTTCTCAATCGGTCTGCCGAAAGAAAGAAAAGATTGTGAAAAAAGCGCTGTTTTAAAATGATAATCGATTTATGAGGGCGGTGCTTTTGGCTGAGTCCCTTCTCTAAAATTTAAAGGGTCCTAGATTATTGCAAGGAAAGACACAAAATCCTGCTGTGCAATTAAGTATCTATATGACGCATAAAAACAATAATAAAATCACAAGCTACGTTCTCAAGGTATAGCGAAAAGTTCAAGAGAGACATTACGGAATTTTTTCTTTAAACTGAATATACTTTTAATTTATATCGTTACATAATTTATGAAATTACTAATGAACTCCTCTTGAAACAGAAAAAAAATAATATAATTTTTTAGTATTCTTGGTATTTTTGGTTTTTCCTCAATTAAACAAATTCTTAAATTTGAGTCGAGTGGGAGGAGATCTAATCTTTATCATGTGTTTTTTTAACTTACATGATAAAATTTAGAATTTCTTTATTAAAAGCTTAATGTTAAAATCTTTAAAAAGGGCTAAAATTTGGAATGTGAGTCATACGTGAGAAAAATTAGGAAAAAGAATTGCAACGTTCTTCCGCGTTATTTATCTTCGTCGGTTTATCCCCAGACCGGATCTAAGCGACATCGACGCCATCGATATATTGGACCTTTTATTGTTCCAGTTCGATCTTCGTGGGAGGCTGCGCAGCGCGTAAAGATAAACATCCATACGCAAGAATAACATCTTCCAGATCCCTCTAATCACAACACTCGGAGGATACCCCGTACATAAGCGAGGAACACGGGTAGGAAAACACTTTTGATAGAGCCATCGGAAAAATGAGAGAGCGGCCTGGCAATTCATCAAGGGAGATCATTATTCGCGATAACAGAGAAAACTGGATCACGCATATAACAATCGGCGAATGATTGCAACTTTCGGAAAAATAAAAAAAGGACTATGCGCATCTATTCGAAAATAAAATAAAATCTTTTATTTGTGCGAGTTTAATTAGAATAAATTAGCTGGTTTTCATGGAATCTTACGGAACAACAATTAAATGTCATTAATGAGAAAGAATAAGAAGGAAAAATAGCAACAATTGTTCTACCAAGATGAACATTATGTCGAAAATATGGTTATACGAGAAAAATTGCCAGACGCAGCATTTTTAAATTAGCATTAATAAAATTATTTTATTTTATTATAATTATATCTAATCAAGGTTCTCATAAAACAATTGCACTTATCGAATTTTCATTCGTATTCATAAATATGTAATTTTATTCAGATTATTTTGATACATTCCACGCTGTTCTACAACGTTTCGCAATATAATCGAAAATAGAACAACTTGAGCTACGCTCGATTCTAATGGCACTTCGAGTTCGCTAGAGAAGATAGTGTTACATCGTATACACGTTACATAGTATTACGAATGTTTTAGATTGATGTATCGATTAATATAATCTCGGTCGAGATATTCAGGTTTTGTCCCCTTTCTCACGTTATACGAATAAATGGATTGACAAAACGATCGAGATTTACATAAAATGTTACCAATAATTAGTAAATAGTAATAAATTTATCCTGTAAATGATCATTTTTCTGATAAATTGAAAAGAACTGATGGGAGTTTATGCTGCAAAATTGTTATTTTTCTTCGATATCGCGAGGATTAGCTTAAAAGTTTTGGAATTTTTTTTATTCCTTCCTTTTTTTAAGTTCTAAAATATTGAATCATTTATTCTTTAAATCTAAAGTAGATTACATGTTAAATGCTTTTATTCATTAGAAACTAGATCATATTATTACTTCAGACTAAAAGAATTGAAAACAATCCCTGCAGTACAGTTAGTTTCGAAGATAAAGAATACAATTTGACGGCATAAATTCCTATTAATCCTCTTAATCCAACAAAACACAGAAATATCTCAACAAAACGTATCAGCGGCGAGGTATACAAAATGGACATTACATCTTACATGGAGGCACATGTGAGACTCGCACTATACAGTCTGATACTCACCGAACAAGTGTAGGTTTACCTTATCGTAGCATTAACTTATTATCTCGAGTTCGGAGCAAGTTTAACTTCTATTGATCTGTGTGAAGTGAAACGGATAATGAGTGCCCAATTACGGAGCCATAACGCTATACCATATACCAGTCTAAACCTTACTCTGTTATACGGCGTAAAATCTCAATCAGCCCACGCGAAGAATAGTATTGCGAAATTTATTCAATCGACTTCTACAAAAAGTTATACAAAATATGACACGATGTCTGCTTACAATATGCGTTTAGAGTGTGTCATCACTCGTAAAACTACGTCTACGTATTTATTGCCAGTTTGGGAGATATATCGATAAGGATATCTGCCGTAATAAACCGCAGAATATCCATAAAAATATCTATGTGTAAACAGTACCGGCGAAGACACGATATAGGTGATGGATAAAATAAACTTGCATGTACAAACTTGCAACTGCGTGATAGTCTAAGTGTGAGTTCAAAGGCAGAAACTTGCAAAATAGACTCTTCTAATCAAAGTGATAAAATTCGTAATATTTTAATATCTTGGCGGTTTCGACCAAGATTTTAACTTATACGTTTCCACCGTGCACCGTTTAACTGCTTTTTAAGGTATAAAACTTATTTTCTTTTTTTTTTTTGCAAAACCATATGGTAATGAGGTAACTGTGCCAATTAACGGTATATTCTTTAGTCCATTTATAACGTAATGTAGTACCTTACCTTTCGCGCATAACAGTTAATGACAATAAAAGAATTTATAAGTACTTTTAAAAATTTTCTTAAATTCACGCGGAGAAATCTACTTATAATTTATAATAAATATACGAAGACGACTAAGAAGAAATAATATAGCTGCTATCAAATACAAAGCAGATCTACTGTAAACAAAGTAGGTCTACGTAAAGGTATGGAATATACGTATTAACGGAATATTTTAGTCTGCGTGCTTAATTCGAGAGTTAAATATCAAGCATGGTGTTTTTAAATAAGTGATCAGAATAATAGATTAGTACGTAGTTAAGAATGGATATAGATAGTGAGATATTTGGAAACAAGTAATCTATTAATATTAAAATTTGTATATACCCACGTGAAGCTTTGTTTAATTAAAAAGCATAAACGGGAAGGAATTTTAAGACTCACGTTACACTTTTGTGTCCCGAAAAGCATATTTTCACACAACGTTGATTGTCGAGCAAGCTTATCTGTATTAATGAGCAGTAGATAAGATAAGATGCATTGTGTGGAAGATAACAGATGAGGTATGAGAGAAAAATTAGTATTAACCCTTTGCGATCCCAATTATTTCTCAGAAATGGGTGAGAGAATTAAGATTTTTGTCCTCATTTTAATTCCCTTTAACACAGTTTAACGTGTGACTCTCGACTTATATTACTTATATATTACTTGAAGGAATTTATAAACATTATAAAAATATAGTTTGCAAATTGTAATGATGCGTTCGTACGTTTGAAGAAACTATTTCCAGAGATTATCGCGAAGCACTATGTCGAGCTAATGGAATATTGACTATGGAATTGCAAAGGATTGAATTAGCAAAAAAACAAAAGTAAAAGGGGAAAGATGGAAAGTGCAAGAAAAGAAAAGGCGGTAACAAAAGAAACAGTATTGTATAGATTGAAAATATAACATTTGTCGTGTAACAAGCAAATTTGAGCGTCACATACGCAGATGCGCAAAATAATCTAAAAAACAATGGTATTTTTTAAAGTCACAAGTCTTGAAAAATATTCGACCACGCGTTTGAATCATTCTAGTGTCAAAATTCAAAGCAAATATCATCTATTTTAACATGCGATCCAATCGATTTCACAATCGGTATTGTTAATTATGCAGAAATATTTCGCGTAACAATATTAACGTTCAACAAAATTACACGCACCTAATTAGAATAGCGCTTAATAGTAATAAATAATTATTTCGAAAATACATATGAACAAGTCTTAATAACAATCAATGATCTATTAGTGATTGCTCCTTCTTTAACGAAGATGCGTAACGACCGTTTTGAGCAACGATCGGGTAAACGATCTCAAATGAAGACTATGATGATATGCATAAAGTTTTAATCGATAATATCTCTTTGCCAGTACGCTCTAGTATTTGAATAACGCGCGAATAATTATAGAAAAGCGATGTATATTCAATATGTTACGATGAAAATAATTATTCGGTGTTCCTGCCAAATCATATACGCATTGATGAATGCAAGAGAGTTCCCATATTAAGTACACACTAATAAAATAATAATATGGTGATTTTATAAAATCAAGACAGTTCATGCATGTATTTGCTTTTATAAAATCACCGCGGTGACTTTAGAAAAGAAGAAACATCTCGAAAGATTGTGAATCGCTTACATTCATCAACTAATTCATTAGCCAGCGATTTTATACAATCGCCAGAGATTTCATGAAGTCGTTTTCAAGTTAAATGCTTTCATCGTACTATCTATAAGGCAGCAATCGCGCTTCCGGCACATGCACTCACTCAGAGATCGGTCACCGGTCCGGATAAATTTACGCTACCGTCTATCACGAGTGTAATTTTGGAATCGCTCGCGATCGACGAGTTTTTGTCACTTCTGGCCGTGTCTGGTTTTTCGTCGTCATCGTCGTTATTGTCGTCGCCATCCTCCGCCTCGTCCTGCTCGTCTTCCGACGATGAAGATAACGACGGCACCTGATTCGTTGGTTCCTCGGCCTGGTCCTCAGGAATGGGACACGCGCCGGAAGCCAGGACGTTGCAAATCCTGCTTACGGTTTCCGTGGCCGTGGTACTGTTCACCTTTTTACGTAGTATCTCCACCAGCTTCTCCAGTCTGACAAATTACGTTTCGTGTCACGTTACATTCGTTCGTGCCGGCTTGGGAACGTGCCGTTTTTCCACCGCTAATGCATCCAAACATGTGCTAATGCATCCAAGGACTTGCCCAACAAATTCTTTAGCAGAAAGTAAAGCGAAAGTTTCAGCGAAAAGCCATGCTGCCGACTAGAAAACAGAAGAAAATGGTGCGATTCGGTGCTTGCCATCCAGACGAAGCGTGCGCTCGGAGATTTCTCCGGGTGACAGAAAAAAATCGACGGAGCAGAAGAGGAGTCATGCAAGCAGGATTGCATTCACGATACAGTTTATATGGATAAAATAACTTTGGAAAGAAAACCATATAACAATTCAACGAAAATGTAATCTAAATTATCGTTATTGTTGCACGTTACAAAATAAAAGATATTGTATTAAATCGAATCTAAAAAGCATAAATGAGAAAAGAATGCATACTTCCGAGTAAAAACGTATTCGGGTTAAACTCTTATAATATTTAGGTACTTTAAATTTATAGAGAATTGTAGAATTGTAATATAAATATAAAATTATAAATACAAATTAATAGAGTTTCATAAAATTTCTGAATTATATAGAAAATATGGCAACAGCAATTATTTCGTCAAATTCTTTATGGCGCTTAAGGAGATAAGAATGTGCAATGTAACTAACAAAATATAATACATGCACACAGCAATATACAGGTACAATAACAGGTATACACAAAATACGTATGCAAAATATGGTATAAGTAGGAAAGATATAATACAAATAAATGCATGCTGATAAAGCTGATGATGCCATGCTAATAAATAAACGAGCATTTAGTTAACATATATATTACATCATAATAATATAAATTTATGAAAAAAATGTATTTATTGTACACATCTGTGCTTTACATACATTTGATACATATTTTTCGGCTATCTCTACGTAAGATAGAGAAGCAAATATTCATCACGAGTTAACAATGTATTAAAATTTCTATAAGCATATGTATAGCGAATAATGACAATGTATTGAAGTGTTTGCATACTTAAATAGCAACTGGAGTAATTGCTAAGTCGATCTACGCAAGCTTTGGTCATTAACGCTTCAGTTACTATTCTTTACCTTCCTTTCCATGAAAAGAACAGTTCCTTACACTGCTATAAAACCTCGCTTATGTAAAAAAAATGAATAATACAATTATAATCATAGTAGATTGAAAATTTCTATTTCTGGCAGAAATTAGCAGAAAATCGTCTTTCTCCAATTTCCTTTTAAGATGCAACGCTATGGAAATAGTGCTGCGAAATGTCGCAGATGAATTATGTTACTCCGGTATCTACATTAGCCGCATTGTTTATAGTTTAAATCATATTGCTAGCAAGTTATAATCATACTGTAAAAGGAGAGCTCGGTATCAGTCGACTATATACAATTCATTGAAAACAAAATTTCTCAAATAAAAAAAAGGAGAAAAATTTTCTCTAAAATAAACTTATACCAGTATTTTCAGCTAACGTTTTATGTGTACATGTTCAAAAATACGAATCTCCTTTGGATACCGGGAGTGACGTAATTCCTCCGAAGTGCCGGGGGGCACGAGTACGAGCGTGTACGAAAAAGCATGCATGACGAGTGAATAATAGACCTACGTGCTATTCGATATGTACATAGTAGTAGCCTCTAGTAAAAAGCCCCTTGAAGCCCCCTTTCGCGAATATTGGCGACGAGTAGCGTGGTGTATGGCATTCTTTTTTGACTTTTTTTTTTTTTTTTTGCTCGGGGCCCCGCGCGTACGCGCGCAACCTAGATATAGGCGGTGGTGTAGGTGGCACGTGAAGGTGCTGTTTGGGTTCTGGAAGTCAGGGTTCTCGTCGAGCAGAGGTCTTTCGGGACGATGGAGCCGCCGCCGACCACAACGACGTCCGGCACGTCGGTGATGGTCCCGCGATTCGTGCGATCGTCATTGGGAAAACAATCCCCGTCCTCGTTCGCCGTGTCGCGATTGCTCTCGAAGGGGCACGGTGGAACCATCATGTCGGCCAGAATCTTGGTGTCCTGCCTCGGATCCTCGTCGGTCTCGCTGAACAATTTCCTCAAATTTCCTTTTTTCCGCCGCGGTTTCTTAAAGCTGCCTCGCTGATTGCGAAACTTGCACAGTTTCTGCCACAAACTGTAATTATCCGAGTGATTGATGAGCTTCTCCGCCTTGCTCGACGCAACATCGCCCAGTTTGTCCGGCCGGTCTTTCTCCTCCACGAGGACTCCAGACGATCCGAGATCTCTTGCTCCATCCTTTTCCAGCAACGACAGCATCTTCGCGTCGCATATTCCCAGCTGATCGTCAGTAGATTCTTCTGGGATATCAGTCAATAAGACCTTCAATCTTTTCTCCTCCTCGGCCATCGATTTTATTTCACCGTCGTTTCTCATGGCGTCGCGCGCTTCCTTAACGTACAACCCCAAGTAATCCTCCAATTCTATCTTAGACAGAATTTCGCAAAGAGTCCCGGTATCGATAACTCCCGATTTCTGCTTTGCTATTTTTTCGATGAACGACGTTATATCGTCGTTCGTGCAGGTCACGGCGGTGCGACAGGACGCCAGAAACATTTCTGCGCGTTTCGACGCGCTTTCCTTCGTCGGTGAGTCCTCGCGGGACACGGGTTCGGGGTCAGTCGCGAAATTTTGACATTGATCCACCTCGGAGGTGGATTGAAAAACCGCCACCTCCGCGGAACGGGAACGCATAAGGGAAGAGGCGGAGGATGTGCGCGATGCGGGCGGAGTAGCGGGGAGTGGGAAGCAAGTATCGGTAAGAGCGGTAAGAGCGGTACGCACGGGGGTGCTGGTTATACAGGGCGTATCGAAAGTTACAGGCGTGACAGATCTGGATACCGCGAAGTTTACGCACTTTGCTGCGTGGTTCTCGTGCAGGGTCCTGGACGCCCGCGCCTCCTGGAGCTCCCGTCGCAGCGCCAGATTCTCCTCCTCGAAGACTGCGATCTCGCGGCCTTCGTTGCTAGTGCGAATAGAATTGATTTTTCTTTCCGTTCTTTCTCTTTTTTTGTCAGAAGCGGGCTTCGACGTTGATCGCAGGGGGGGGGACAGCGAACCGATTTAATTGGAGTTGTGGATGTCGTAAAATAATTTCGAGGATCGCGCTCGTCGAGAAATGAAGCGAAAAAGATGATTGAAATGACGTATACTTAAAATAGAACGAGAGAAGATCACTGTGTGAATAATGATATGAAATATCTGGACAGTTCATCCAGAAGTGCTGAGATTCGAATGTTTCATCATTCAGTGACGGCTTTCACTTGCCTTCTATTTTAGCCACGTGACTCTATCGTAGAAAGCGTTGGACTATTCTGAAGCTTTGCCGGACGCCAGATGACATCGTGGAGTTCGACTTTAAGCAACGTTTAAATAATCATGAACGAAACAATAGACGAAATGTATTGCGCGCGATTTATCGAGCAATATAATTCGCTAAATTCGTTATAAATAAATTGGTAAAATGGGTGAGCAAAATTTATGCGTGTACCTCTATGCGTAGAGATTATGAGCGGAAAATAGAGCTAAAAATAGGAACAAATAGCTATGATAAACCATGGCCAATTATGGAGAAGTGATGTATAATTGGAATCAATCTTTCCGACAAGCTTTATCAGATACGCTGGGATACTATATCGTATTTTTTTTTTTTTTACCGCGCCTTTTAAATTATACACCGTCGGAGCAGTGTTGGATACAAAACAAATACTAGAACCTAAAGCAAGCTTCTAAATATTTACAAATGCTAAAAAGCTTACTTACGTTGCGCTCAGCTTCAATGCCGTCACTTCCTCCTCCAGTTTCGCGACACGTTGGTCACTTTCTTCTTTCTCTTTCATAAGCTTCGCCAATTGATTCTGCAACAAAAAAATATAGAAACATTAATCGCTAAGCAAAATAAACTAACAAACAAATCGTATTACCGAAAGAGAACCGGAAAAAACTATGCTGTCGTTGTTGAACTAAAGCCTTGCAAAAAAAGTCTTAGGAAAAATCGTACAAATCAAAATCAATAACATTTGCATTCATAGATCTATTGAAATATTAAATCAGTCAGTAAGGTGACGTATATTTTGGAGAAATTGTTGAACAGAACAAATAAGATCTTGTTACAACCCGTTCTTTTTTCGAATTATATATGTTTCTTCGTTTTGTCACAAATTTTGTCATCAATTTTTCATTACACTTACATCAAAAATTCAAATGACAAATATACTTGTTTTGTAAAAGCGTATGAGTTCGTCGATAGCTGGAACTGATATGAATTATTCTCTGGATAGAACTATCTCAACTATTCCTAAACTTCTTCGTTTTTTACACAAAATTAGCGTCGAGCGTAATTGAATTTTTTTCTTATCTGTTTTAACCACTTTATCTCGATGTTTAAAGGTAAACGCAACACGGTGGGAAATGTGTATAAAAAAAAAAAGGAGGGAAAAGGAGCTGGCAACCTTGATCGGCTCTCACGTGCAGCAAAATTTACATGGACGTGGAGATGTGGAGGGTCCCGGAGGTTCAATTACGAGATTGCCAATATGCAAGCGACATGGCGGTGGCGGCCATCGCTTCGGCTGATGAGGCTAATGGATGGTTGAAACCTGAGAAGAACGGCAAAGAGGAAAAAGAGGCCAAGGGAGAGGCCCCTGACAGCCACTAAGTGCGCTCCGTCCTTCTCCACCCTTCCCCAATCCCCCTCTTCTCCTATCCCGTCCCTTCGGTCCCAGCCCTGTTCGCTCTCGCCTCTGCAACACTCTGCCCGCTGCGGATGCCCTTATGTGAAACCTAATCACTTTTAGCGCGTCACGGATATTTCGTATTATGTCTACATTGCGTTCTCCGGTATCGGCCGACTTTATCAGCCGTCTCTCTACGGTTCGACCTTTCCCTCATCACCCCTCGTCACCCCTCGTTCACAGAGTCAAGTCGCGCGTGCAGCAAACCCTAATCGGCTGATGCGTTTCTCAAGAATAGATCATGGAGCCAATTTTTCGAGGAGCGTCGAAAAACCTTGTGCCCTCTCTTTAATCTCAAATGTAATTTTTTTTTTCTTTTAATTCGAATGATTGCGTACATTCAAGTGTTGTATTTTTAGTTTTATATACTTATCGCAACGCCGCTAGTAATGACATGTGTAATAAAAGATTACGCTTTATAATTATATGAATGATACGAGCTTGAACAGTGCAGTTACGACAGAGAAGTACCTTATACAATTTGTATTAGATAATGCAACACCTTTCCGTCTATGTTGTTAAATCGATACGCATATGCGAATGTATGTAATAACGACACATTTGCGTGTTTGTACTAATGTATACAATACTCTATACTCTAATGCGTACCACAATTACACATCATTAAAATAACATATTAACATACAATATGCACGGGGAAATTGATTTTTCTAGATAATTCATAATATCATTCATGACCTGTTTCCTAGATAATTCATCATACGCGACCAATTACGTTCACGATTGTTTTTTATTATTAAAATTATTTAATTTATATAACATATCGTAATAAAAAGGATATGCGTTTAATAATGACTTTACATGCATTTTTTTAACAATAATAAAATAGCGCAATGGAAAGAAAATATGGAAAAAATTCAGTCATAAAAACAGTTTAAAACAATATAACAGTTTTAAAACAATATAAATCTAAATGAACCTAATTAGCTAAATCTGCCAAGAATAAATTCTGCAAAGTGCCTGCTACAAAGTTGGCAGAAAGGCCACAGATTTGATTCTGGATATGAATACATATAATGCTATTTGCAGAATGATAGCAAAAATCCAATAGACTTTGACATAGGTACTTGCCATACAGTTTGACGCAGAATCACAGGAGAAATAGAACAAAATCTACATTCGATAGATTCTGCTCGGCTTCTACCGCTAATCTGCTGTCAGATTATGTCAGCAGGCTCTATCAGCAAAATACAAATTTAATACAGACACAGTTGATATCAATTTGCTAGGAGCAATTTCTGATCTTTACTGCCAATTTGCTGGTAGCAGATTATTTGCTTTCCGAGAAGATTATTAACGGGATAAGCGAGTAAGTATAGAAATACACAAACAAACGGAAACAAAATTAATTGTACAGATTTCGCATAGGTGCGTTAACCAGAGAGAAAGAGAAAGTTGGAAAAAGGACCGATAGGTACCACGATCACCTGGCTGTCCTAATCAAACAGAACGTAAGAATGTCTGCGCAAACATTACGTCCATGATCGACCCGGAAGAGCGAATGCCGAAAATATTGAACGGAGTGCTCATATTACCGTATCTCAATCGCGACACGAGCAAAAGAAAAATGGGCTTTTGTTTTCTATTCCCATATTCTCCGATATATAAATGAGTTTATAACACACACATACATACACATGCACATGTCTTATTTTCTCAAAAATTTTTATTTTACTAATTTGTGGTCTACCGGAGGTTTTTAATATACTAAACTAGACATTAAAAAATCAGGTTAATGATAACAATAAGACTTGTTCAAAAAGATTAAAAGCAAAAATAATATTTAGTATTGCATAAAAATAATCTCAACATTTTGTGTGTACGTACCAACTATTCTACATATATTGCTTTATTATTTTATTTATAAAGGGTTATTAACTCTTTTACATATTATTTGTATGTGTGACTAATATTTGAGATAAAATAATAGATTACTTAATAAATGCATATAATTAATAAATACAGTTCAATTAAAACGTATAACTACTTAGTACTTTCAGTAGGTTATGTATTCAAAGATAAAAGATACGTCGCAAAATTTGAGGGAATTTAAGTATCAAATTATGTCACAATTCGACGTTGTTTGAAAAGAATAATTACTACATATATTTAAATTAATATATAAAGTATATGAAGAATAAATTAGTACATTCTATCTATATATACATACCTTCAGCTCGTCCACTTCTTTCCCTTGTTGATTACATCTCTCTTCCAACATAAACTTGACTTTTGTAATTAAACCTTCTTCACAATTCCTGTTTGCTTCTCTGATTTCACGTATAAATTCTGTAACAAATAATACGATATTCTATAAAAGTAATGTAATGGTCGTCCTGTATAAAATTGTGCGTATAAAACTGGTAACAAAAATTATAGATATTAAAATACTTTACAATTATTCTCTACCTGATAACATTCCGGGTTGATAATCCGCAGGAGTACTGTGTTTACATTGCGCCCATTTTGCTTTTACATTTTCTAAATTTGACTTAGTTTCACTAAGTTCTTTAAACAGTTGGCTGTTACATTTTTTTAGCTCTGTCATCTGCAACATAATATTTGGAAGAGATATATTAATAAATAAATATAAACAATAAGATACACAGTTTGCATTTTAAGGACTAAGAAAATCACTTCAAATAATCAAAAATAATAAAACATCCTGTTTAATCCAATATACTTCCAAACAAACAGAAATTGGACGAATACAAACCTGTTCAATAAGTGACAGGACAAGCTTATTGCTACGGCTAATTGTCGTTATAGAACTTCCGCTCCCGACACTGTCAGAATCGTCACTGTCCGAGTGAGCCGAGTTCCCAGCAGGTCCTAGCCCAGGATCAGAGTATCTTCTGTGCTCCGAGTTAAGTTCGTCGCCATTGACACCACTGTCTTTATTGGCGGTGGGCGGTAGACTGGTGTAATCTCCGTTTTGAAGAGCGATATGTACAGCAGACTCCAATACTCCATTTTCTTGCAGACCCTCGTAACCATTAGCGACATTATTGTTGGCACCAGGACGAACATTTGCCAAGTGCTTGTTACAATGATGCCTTTGTCTACTGTGGACGGTTCTAATATTTGGCACCGGCATCGGCTGATACATTCTGTACATTGGTGGCAGTGAGACCGGCTGCATAGCATACGTCATTGGCATCGGCGAGTAGCCGCAGACGCTCGGATCTGACATCGCGGTGAACAGACGTTGCCCATTACCCGGCACGTTCTGCGGCACGCTCGTCGACTGCCACAGCATCTGCGGGGGATATTCCACACCAGCCACCAGGCCACCCTGGTCCTGATCGTTCTGCGGAGCGTTCGGCCACGTGTCCAGCGGATTGCTCCTGCGTCCGGATCGTCTCTTATTCTTCCTCGAGTGACTCGGCGGAGTCTGACGCGGCGGTCTCGACGGGTTCGACAACCTGCGCGCAAATCGTCTTGTTTACACCAAAACATAACCCCACGACCGAACGAGCGACGGAAAACGTTGACTCACCTCTGCTCCATTCTGGCGGGCGACTCGATCCGCATCAAGAGGACCTGGCTCCTCGCAAGAGCGCGCGCGACATCCGCGAGACGGGATTGACGGGAACGTCAGGCGAGTCGATCCAGCGTTCCAGGTTCCCAGTTCTCGGCCGCAAAGACACGCCGTCGCGAGATACTCCAGGCTCCAGGCAGGGGCCTCCAGCGCGATATGACAGATCGTACGACCGACGCACTACCTTCGACGGCTTCGACGACTCGCGCGCCCGACCGCGCAAGATTTCATCCGAGCTTATCGACGCTCGTCGTCGGCCAAAAAGAAGACAACAGTTTCGTCAAGAAATAAGCCGTTTGTCCGCATTCATGCTGCGGTGAGACGATTTCACACGATTTCACATTCACAATTTAGTCACATGCGAAAAAAAACGACCCTAGCCCTACATGTGAACTGAGGTGAACCACGATCGAATCGTTGACGACTATCGAGCTAAGGATATCCTCGGTCGATAACGCGTCGACTGACAGCTGCCTTCACGCGACCATCGATATACGTACGTGCGACCTAACCTCGAAGTGAAAAATGGCATCCGCTTAGATGAGTCATATTCTTCGTGCAAAAGATTAATAAAGTGATTTAGGAGTGTACATGATTTAAGAGTCTTTTGCGCCAGATAATCCAAGGACAGAATTGTAGGCGCCTTCCTATTCCATAGCCAGTTGGAGTAACCTAATCCCCTCAAAGAAATGGCATCCGCTGGAGAACGGACGGAAAATAAGAGAAGCAAGCCGATCTTTGTCGAGCTATCCGCTAATGATCTGGAGCCGGAAATTACGGAGATCGAGAGCTTGTGCATGGAGTGCGGCAAGAATGTAAGTGAACCCCTTGTGTTGATCTCGAGCTTGAAAGTGTCTCTCGTTAGAATGCGCATTCTCTGACCGATATTTTACTCTTGCAAGGGGACTACTCGGCTGCTGTTGACGAAAATCCCATACTACAAAGATGTGGTGCTTATGTCCTTCGAGTGCGAGCACTGCGGCTATCAGAATAACGAGATCCAGAGTGGCGGTAAGATAGCGGAGAAGGGGGTCAAGATAACGCTGCAAGTGGCAACATCACAGGATCTGAATCGCCAAGTGGTTAAATCTGACCACACCAGTGTTCGTATACCCCATTTGGATTTTGAGATTCCTACGCAGTCCCAGAAAGGAGAGATCACGACAGTGGAAGGGATAATAGACAGGAGCATTAGCGCTTTGGAGCAGGATCAGTCCAGGCGTCGGGAAGAATTTCCAGATACCGCAGTCGAGATAGATCTATTTATTAGCAAATTACGCGCGCTGAAGATATTAGATGAGCCATTTACTATTATCTTTGAAGATATTTCAGGAAACAGTTATGTGGAGAATCCAAAAGCGCCAATCAAAGATAATCAGTGCACTATAACATCTTTCAAAAGAACGACGGAACAGAATCATATGTTAGGGATTTATTCTGACAATGAAGATGTTTTACTCAAACCCATACAGGAAGGGGAATTTCCTTTGGAGGAAATTGACGGCGAGGTGCTGTCTTTTCGTACCAATTGTTCAGACTGCAACAGTCCTTGTGAGACAAATATGAAGCTGACAAGTATCCTTTAACTATATATGACTAAATTAAATTTTTAATCAATATTAGGAATACTTTAACATGAAAGTTGGGAAGATAAAAGAATTAATTAAGATTCTTTTATCTTTCCAGAAATATTTTAGTACTTGTTGCTAGCTAGTACTTGGAAATATCTGTAATTACAAAAATGTTATGAATCTTTTCCTTAATATAATATTAAGACATACCACACTTTAAAGAGATCGTTATAATGGCCACGCTATGCGAGTCTTGCGGTCATAGAACTAACGAGGTGAAAAGTGGCGGCGGGATCGAGCCTCAAGGAGTCAGAATCGAAGTGACGATAACAGACAAAGAAGACTTCAATCGCGATCTACTGAAATCCGAAACTTGTGATATGGAGATACCTGAGCTCGAGTTAGAGGTCGGTCCAGCCATTTTGGGTGGTCGATTCACGACCGTCGAAGGGATCATAGCAGCGATGAAAGAACAGTTGTCTTCATCTACAGCTTTCACCGGAGATAGTAGTGATCCGGAAACCGTGAATAGGATGAACACGTTTATCGTACAGTTGGAAGAAGTTTTGAATGGTCAAAGAAAAGTGACCTTGATTTTAGATGATCCAGCCGGAAATAGCTACGTGCAAAGTCTTTCCGACGATGGACTCGACGGTAGATTAAAGATCACGAAGTATGATAGAAGTTTCGAGCAGAATGAAGAACTCGGTCTCAACGATATAAAAGTCGAAAATTATTAGGTGTCTACTAAAATAGAGAAACACGAATATCGTTACAGTACAAATGTCATTATATGTAAGAATAGCTAGACGAAAAAGTCTAAACTATCATTGGTTTTGTAAAAAATTTATTGTTGAAATAACTCTTATTGTAAATATAAATTTGTATTTGCGCAAATCCACTCCAATTGATAATCTCTATTTTTAATAGTCTTTTAATAGTTTAATCTTCGCCTGCGTGCCTGGAAGAGGGGAAGAAATTTTTCTATAAATATGACCCACATAAAACGGCATAGCATACATATCTATTAGAAAATGCATAGCATACACGACCGGTATAGCATCGAGTTTTTTCAACCCAGGCAATCGCCTGATAACTTGCACGCGCCACGATTCCGTGTCCATATTCTCGCATATAGGATTGTTAATAAATAATAAATCTTGAAGATTAGGTATCTCTTGCAGCCGATTAAATTCCGCCCAATCTTTCACTAGATTATTGCCCATGTACAAAACCTTGAGCGCTTTGAGAGCATTGACACCTTTGATCTTTTCAATCAAGTTATAAGATATCCACAATTCCTCCAGATGGTCGCCAATCGCCTCTAATCCTGAGAAAGTTTTGATATTATTTCTGCTTAGAGACAAGATCCTCAAGTATTTCAGCGAATTAATACCGCTGATCTTTTCTATTACATTTGTCGACAAAGATAACTTCCTGGGAATTTTAAAGAAATAATTTAATCTGTGTACGACTTGTATAAATGCTTCACATTATTATTTTATTAAAAACGAACTCGACGTTGATTAATGCCGCCAAACTGTTATCCATTCTCTCGATCGGAGGCCACTGGAAGGATAAAATTATCTCCTTTTGCTCGCTCGCGACCAGTCCTGTTTTCTCTTCCCATCTCTGAATGGCTTCTTTGCACGTTGTCGCCTTAGCCTACATAATTTCAGATTTTGTTTCTAAAGAAAAATATAATCCAATTATTTAAAATCTGTTACCATAATTCTCAAAGTTAAATCTTCTTAATATAATTGTATAAATTGTTCTTAACCTTAATGAGATTAATTAATGCGTCGACGAATTGTAGATATCAATGAACATATCGGCGAACACAATTCTCGGAAGTTGGATAAAGAAATAAATATGAAAATATCAAGATCCGCAATAGTGTACTTTTTGCAAAATACCATCATTTTATAAACCGAGATGCTATAACGCTACAGCTTTACACGAACGATATACAAGATTCTGTATCCGCGTGCGAATTATTACATTTTTAAAATTTCCCGCGCTCGGCAGTAATTTCGTCGCCTTGGCGTCCATCTTGCCAAGATTATTTCGTGACGTCTAAAAATACAAAATGGACAAAATTCAAAAGAGTGGTAGAACTGCCGCATATTAAATTGCAAAGAAAGCATATTGAAAATCATGTATCGCTGTAATTTTAACGGGAATTAAAATCGGCAGGATCGGGGGACGAAAGGAGAGCTCGAGATGGAGGCTAATGGCAAGTCTTCAATTAACGTTTTATCGCGCGCAATCAGCGTCGTCGTGAGAGAACTTCGGCGTTTATGGTCCACGCGAGATTGAGCGCCAACGCCGCCAACTCAAAATTCCGAATCGAGTTTTCGCGGGGGGCCGCGGGCGACGAACGGGACGACGCGCGGATGTTCACGAATCGCCGATAACGGATAAACGTAAAACGTCCGCAGTCTCCCGAGGGCCCCGAAGCCGATCCGGCCAATGGGCGTCGCGAACGCGAATCGGCCCGTTGGTCCGCGAGACGCGCCGACACGCGCGGCTGGTCATAACCCGAATTCGCTCGCGTGCGCCGGATTCGTAATCGTGCGTGCCCCGATACCGGCGATAAAATGCCGAACCGGTCGAGGAAGGACAAGGTATGTCTGCCGCGATAGCCGACGTCCCGACGGCCGACGTCGCGTCGTCGCGGTCGTTTATCGTGCGCGCGCGGAACACGCTCGTCCTATCCAGTCCTATCCGGTGGACCGTCGTCCACCGGATAGGACTGGAGATGGTGACGACGGTGTGCGCGAGACCGAGAGGAAGATAGGAAGGAACGAAGGAAGGGAAAGAGAGAGAAAGGAATAACGGAGAACGGAGGTCTCTCGCTCGCGCGCGCGAGAAAGAGCGAAACGGAGCGAGTCGGTGGAGAGGAAAAGAGAGAGAGAGAGAAGGAGGAGCGTCGGAATCGGAAGTCGGAAGAGCGTGAGGAAAATCGGGGGGAACAACCCCGGCGCGGCGGGCGGATCTCCTCAGCCACCCGAGGAGAGGATGTAGCGTGACGTCCGGTTTCTTGACCCGATCCCCGATTTCCAAGCCGTTTGCGCGCCCGCGTGCGCGCGCGCGCGCACGAGACCGCCCTCGGCGCCCTCTCTGTTTTCCGCGCGACTCTGCTGCGGCGCCTGCGGCCGCGTTCGGCTTTTCTCGCCACCGACCGGGATTAATCGCGCGCGCGTTGCGCGATCAGCTCGTGCTCGGTTCACGGCTCGCCTTCTCGCCGACGCGCACGTCGCCGACGGCTACGACGGCAACGACGACGACGACGACGACGGAGACGGAGACGCAGACGCGTGCTGCTGCTGCTCACTCGGCCGCGCGCCCGGAACGAGCGCAATGGTATTAACCTTCTCGTATCTCTACTCTCGACCCGTGCGTTCCTCACCGACGCTTCCGCTGTCACGCTCTCTCTCTCTTTCTCCTCTTTTCTCGGTCCCCGATCTGCCCCACGCGTTAAACGAGTTCGGGAGTGCGAACGCGAGTGCGAAAGCGCCGGGAGTCACTCACCGCCGGCGCTCACTCAGCTTCTGTTCCAGGAGACGGCGAAGAGCGGCAAGGAGAAGACGAAGAACGGCAAGGACGTCGACGCCGTTGACGAGGTGAGGTTATATTGTCCCTCTCTCTCTCTCTTTCTTCCACCGTCTCCCTCCCGTCTCGCTGCGAGAGAGTCACTCCTGTCATCGCGGATTGTCAGGAGTGTCCACGAGACGCCGCGTGCGACTTCGCGGCGACGCACCGACGACGCGGCCCCGTTTTAACGGACGCATCCTCGGGGAAAACGCATTCCGGCGAACTCCACGGTGACAGGTCGGCCGCATGGCCGACCCGACATCTTGCATCTTTTACTTGCTTTTTGTCCGCTGGCCGCGACGCGAGTACGTCGCGTGCGAATGCACCGGATGCCATCGGACACTTGGATTCCGGATACTTGGCGTCTCATGAATTTAGAGAATTATAAAGCAGAGACCTGTTGAAAGAAGTTATCTCTATCTCTAAGATAACGAGGCTATCCTTAGGCCTGTTCGTTTTAGCTGAACTTTTTGCATAACAGTTTATTTTTTCTCTTTTTTCTCTCCAACATGAAAAGAAAAAGGAAAGATGAACCGTGCAAGAAGTTCGGTTAAAAACGAACAGGCCTTTTGTAATGCATTAATTGTCGGAGTATGTGGTGTACAGTTTTCAAGAAATAACAGCATACTTTGTTCGTCGCACTGATAGATTTATCGATTCGCGTACTACACGCTGTTTGTATAATTTGTATTAATATGATTTGCAACTTCTATATGGCTATGATTAATTATTGATTGTGAAAGAATATTTATGTAACCAATATTAATAGTGTACTGTTGTGTTATAGATAACATCCTTCAAAGAAATATAATTTGTCAGTCTGGAGTTTGACAATGAGAATGCAGGATGCGAAAGAGAAAGACATTTCGTGGTCGAAATCTATTTTCTTTCGCGGATGCTTTATAAATACAGAATATGATTCACGCAAAACGTGGAGATTAAAATAGACATGAAATACAATCGTGCTATACGCATTGAATATCTTGTATAATTTAACAAATATGATATCTGTAATATATATTTTGTTTTTTAGTTATAATAACGTACTGTACGCATTGAATATCGTGTACGATTTAACAAATATGATGTATCTGTGATATATATTTCGTTTTTTAGTTATATAACTTCCTTCATAAGAATGTAAGCCATTGATTAGAAGTAGCAAAACTGTGAATGACTCATCCTTGTACTTAAATTTGCTGCAAATTTGATGTGGTATCTTTTTCAAATATCACAGTGGTACGATGACAGAAGTACAGAAGTATTTTATTCTTAATATCATTAATTAAGCTTTTACTGAATAAACAATTATTTTGCTGTTATTCCTTAAACAGTCACCATTCTAATCTATCAGGTATATTTTCAATCGTAAAAAGATAATCCTGATATTTGTCAGAAAATAATTAGCGAGAATGACTGTTTATCTAGATTGTTTTTATACTATGAATCTTGCTTATATTTTTTAATAGCGATAGAATAGTTTTGTCGCCACATTTCTCTCTCGTGTATGGTATAGTTTCTTACTGTAGGGCGATAAATACATTTTAGTAGTGGCTAAAGCTAGAAATGTGTTATGCTTACAGCGAGGCACTTATGATTGATATCGTTCAATGACCGATTTAGCCGCGAGCATTATTCGTCGAGCAGTCAGATAACGAAAGTTATCGCGTCAGGGTTGAAACAGTTTCGGGCTAGATGGCGCACCTGCGACAGTAAAGGCTCGTAACTATAATTGTAAGGATAGGCAGAGCAATGTTGACATCCAAATAATCAATTTCAAAACATAACGATCATAATCAACAATATCTCGAAAAAATCAATAATAATCAACTAACTCGTAATTCTTATTTTTATAGCTATTTAATATTAAACAAACAAAATTTAACAAAAAACTGACCAAAATTTGACTGACTTAATTGCTGATTAATTCAATTGGATCATAGCAAAATTTCTAATTGTATAATTCATTGCTCTCAATTTAATCTTTCTTTTCATGTTAAAGTTCATTCAGTTAAACAAAAAATCAATAATTCTGCACATATCGTAGTAATAAAATATTGTAGATATTTTTTGATAAGTTAATTGTTCATTTAATGTCTATTAAATTAATTGGGATTTTGTCGAAGTCATATTGAGAACACTGATATAATAATTGAGGGCAAGTATCAATGAATTAAATGTAAATTAATTTTAACGTATAAACGTATGCCACATTAATCGAATAATTTTACATGTTCGCCATGTGTCAATAAAGTTAGTAAAATCTAATAACAAAATTTAATAACATCGAACCAAAATTTTATCGATATGAGAATTCATTAAATCTAAAAACTAATTGTTTTTTTATTTTTAACAAAAAAAAGCGTGAAACATTGATTAAGCGATCGACTTTTGTCCATCGCTTCGTAACGATTCGTAACGAACGCCGTATATATAATTTTACAAAAGGCACGGCTACTCATGCGTATTGATACAAATAGGCAGGTACGGTAAAAACAATGGCAATTAGGCATTAATTAGTTCCTCATGGCAGTCTAAAGCTATTAGTGAAATAAATATATTTCTTTTACCGCGATAATATACAATATATTTTATTTATGTCGTAAATTTCAATCCATTTTAGCATTTTATGTGCTCTCTACCGAAAATGCAGTTTTAATTTATATAATTTAAATATATATAAATAATTTTCCAACATTAGCATGTTTACGCGATTTTTTTTAAACCGTAACAAATTGCGTTTTTGAACTGAACTATGTTTTCCCCCCACAAATTAACATCTTGATTTTCTTATTCTGGTATTAGTGATGTAATGCAAATTTTTATGCAGAGTAATAAAATTTCGGAATTAAGTTGCGCTTTTCCTCGATGAAAATTCAGCTGCGCAGGAAACCGCTTTGCATAATTTGTTTGCATAATTTTTGTTAACATCAAGTTTATCTTCGATCGCGCATTAAATTTGACGTTTCGTATCTCATCGATACATCGATAGGATAGATATCGCATGTTAATTTTGCACGTAACGATAACGTGACGTTACGTAAATGTTTATTTGCATCGTTAACATACGTGTGGTTTCGCCTCGCTCATTCTGTCGGCTGTGAAGATCCTAAAGCGAAGCGCGCTCTTTTACTCTACTTAATTTTTACAATATGTTATTTAGACTACGTCATTATTTATCAAAATAATAGCGCTCACCGATCGATCGCCGATGAATGAGCAATCCCGAGGAAGTCGACGAGGATTTTCATAAATCTTAAATAATTACCGAATCGAACCCGATATATAGATCTATCGAACTTTTCCCCCTTTTACTTCTCCTGTCGATGATTATACAGTGGCAATCAATGGCACGAAGCACGCATTGGTCCGATGCCAAACGTGTTACACATACACACACACACACACACACACACACACACACACACACACACACACACACACAAGAGCAAATATATGTGCGTACACACATACCTGCGTGCGCACGATCTTGTAGATACTTGTGCTCTTTGACGCCGCATTCGTCGCCACGTGATCATGTCAAACTTTGACTCGTGTGTGTTTGAGATGCGTGCGAAGAAGTTAAAGGCTCGCATGCTCTGGTTATTCAGATACGAATTTTATCAACGGCCAGTTCAGGTACGTACGTAGGCGATTTTTTTTTTTTTGTTGTTTTTTGGCAGCGTTGGCCGACACCTGACGATGCTGACGATCGCGTACACTTGACACGACATATATTTCTAAAATAAATGTCGCAAGAAAAATTATACGACGAAGAGCTAGCTCTCTCGGAGCGGTGTGGCCACGATGCGCTAGAGTGGAAATCGCATTTGTACGTTCGCTCGAAGTGATGCAATTTGCGCCGCGAATTAGCACAAACACTTTGTTGCATATATATATATTGGACCGATATTGTGTACAATGTACATACATGCGACTGCCGTTTTATCGTGGCGCTTTTACGCGCAATTTTACGGGCGAGACGATCCTTGCCGAAATTTTCCACGCTACGCGACTATAATGTCCGTATCCGCCAATGCAGATTAGCTTTAATCTCGGCTTAACTCACTTTTTATTTTTCTCTAACTTTTAGAACTAAAAAAGGATAACAAGAGTGAGTTAAGTCGAGATTAAAGTTAACTTGCATTGGTAGAAATGGACGTAAATAGCATCGACAATGCAGCGTAATAATATAAGTAAATAAAATGTATAAATACAAGCGCCAAGCGGCAATAATAACGTAAACTCTAGCGAAGATAACTGTGATTACACATAATATTTAACATTTCTTGATTAACATTTCTTCGATTTTCTTCGCGTTCAGTGCCAAGATGTCTCTTTAGGCCTGTTCGTTTTAACTGAACTTCTTGCACGGTTCACCTTTTCTCTTTTTCTCTCCAGCGTGAAAAGAAAAAGAGGAAAGATGAACCGTGCAAGAAGTTCAGTAAGTTAAATCGAGATCGAATACAACATTGGTGGAAGAAATGGACATAAAAGGAATAGGCCTTTTAATAAAGATACCTAATTAACGGCAGCCATCATCTAACCATTTTTAACTCGCAGATTATTCGTGGCTGGGTATTTTAGTCGAAAATCGGATAGAGATACGTGATAACATTTGCCTTTCAAGTATACCGCGTCGAGAGGGAACCGATCGGAATTTCGGACGTGGCGAAAGCATGTGACTTCCCCGTCGCGCCGCGCCGTGCTTATTTTCGGGGGACTGTGAATTCTTTCCTGCGGCGTGTGCAACGCGCTCTCGTTAATGAGATCACACAAAAATCGCGTCGGTTGTCCCGCCTACCCGATAAAACCAGCCATGCGGTGAAGTACGGCGTCTATCTCTCTCTCTTTCTCTCTTTCTCTTTATTTCGAGCGACGTGCAAATAGAAAGCGTGCTAATAATAGACAATACTGATGGTGCATTCCATGGCACCTCCGTGTCGCGTCGACAGCTTTTTCGGTGGCTTTTCGGAGGGTCCAGGTGCGCGAAATTAGCTACGGCCTTTTTCGAAAGTAGCGAGAGAGTCGGCTGCAAGTAAAAGAGGAATCGCAAAGTTATGCTCGGAATAGCATAAGATTTTGAGGCCATGTTCAAGAAGCAGTACGGAAACATTTGTGTATAAGGCGTTTTTTTTTTTTAAGATTTTGATAAAAGAGTAATCACGAAGAAATTAATTAAGTGTCAGTCCTGAAAGAAAAATGGGTTAATCTCAGATATCATTTTTACTATACCCTTGATACGCCAAATATAAGAAATTTATTGGGAAAAAGTCATAGAAAAATATTAGATGCACAGACAGGTAGAACGTATAAATTTTATCCATTACGGCGACTCGAGCTTTATTCAATAGAAGGGACTGAGAGGTTTAAATAATTTTTCCGATATGACGATTAAAAATTGAAATAAACGCCCGAGAATAATTTCATAAAATACGTAGGTAAGAGAACGAGCGTGGGAGTGCCGACTGCCGACGTAGACATGTAATACACTTAAGGGCCGCGCGGAAGGGCGATGATCTGTGAGGCGTCACTCGTGTATAACAGCATATTTTCACCTTGGAATTCCACGATGGTTTCCGAAAATAGGCCACGGCCGGAATAACCGTAGCGTCAGATCGACCAAAAGTTAAGTATGCTTCCCGTGAAACCGCAATCGACTTCCGTGCCGCAATATATAATGACCGCTTATATATACATGATTATTCGTTAGATTGACGTGCGATAATGGGGCCGGTTTAGCGCACGTCACCGTAACGCGATGACAAATTGCTGATAGGCCGTGGCGCGATGTCAAAGAATCGCGCGATAATCGATTTACGGAAAATTGCCGGGATGTCCAGGAAATGATAGAGCGATGCTGTAAATATTCCGTCGAATAACCGAGAAGAATGCATATTATGCTAACGCCGTGAGACATCCGGATATCGGACAGTATCTCTATTAGCACGTTAATCTCTATGAAACAACACATTTATAACGAAACGCTTTTAACAGTTGTCTTTTTTCACGCAAAGATTTTCAACAATCGAGAGGATGATGTTATTGATAAAGAGAAATTAATGCATGTAGTAATAATATATGCGCTATGACGACAGAATTGTTTAGTGTCTTTTTCCTGGATCGAGTTTAATTATATGAGATACAAGAAGTCCCAACACATATAATAATTAAGAAAATTGTAATGTAAAATTGAAAAACAAAATTAGCTTCTTGCGCAGCTGAATTATGAAATGCATTATGATGGAGGTGATCGATAACAAGCAGAAGGAAACTATTACAAACACCTTATGCGAGAATATCAAATGACTCGGATGGATAGATGGATTTAAATGGATCAAATGGATGGTAGATTATAAGATTATTTACATAGAGATGTGGGTTATCGTTGTTTTTGCGTGGACGTCCATTTTGCGTAAATATAGTAACCAATCATTTGGTCGTTTTGTCAGGTGACACTTAATTTTGCTTCACATTTAAACAAGTTAAATTATTTAATTTGTGACCATTTTGACAATAATTCGTTATTTATGTACAGCGTTATGTTTTTTGAATTGTGACGCTTCTCATATATTTGAATATTTCTGTTTTCTATTATATGTTATTTCGTGAAACAAGAGAGAATTCAGAAAATTGCTTAAGATACTACGATATAAAATGACATTACACGTTCAAGATTACACGTAAAATCCCGGATTATAGGAATAGGAGGATTTTGAATTCGGCTCAATAACAATTGGATGTCGCTTCACAAAATATGTGACGGACACACATCGCCTTTGTCGCGCGTTAATAACCGCATGTGACCACGACAAGTCGGCGGTTCCTGCATGGCTTTCGCATGCATGACGCGTTGCATACGTTGCACCTCCCACAGGTATTCAGAAATAGTAACCGGGTATTGTCGTTTTGTCACGCGGCGCCTAAAGCCGCTTTATCATCATTGTTAGGAAATGAAGTATTACAGGGAAGCGAGCCCGGCGTGGACAAAGGACCTCGCCGCGTTCATAATTGTTCTATCGACATGTATTTCTGTTAATACTGTGCAACAATAACAATATATCGCACGGATAAAGATGCATGTCAACCGTTTATTGGCAATTATTATCTATCACGACGGATATTTCAACAAATTTGGAAAGTCCGCTTTAAACAAGAAAGATACTTGCTTCTGATTTTAAACAAAAAGTAAAAATAAATTTAAACAATTACATTTTTTAACATGAAACGAGAAATTAAAAAAAAACTGATTATATTTCTATGTGTCTTCAAGTTTTAAGTTTTACGTTTTCTGAATATTAAGTAATTATCCCGGTAATTATGTAATTTGATAACGCGTGAAGTGTTTCGTCCCTAAATTTTTCCACCCTCTGGACCACTATTCAGAGACCTGTGGTTGATCCAGGAGCGAAATCTCTCCAACCGGTCCTCTCGTACCGATCGTACGAAAACATCGGGGAAGAACTCGCGATCGGCTACGCGCGTGCATGTGTGCCGAAGAGATGAAACGTAATTCCTCGTAATTAGCGTGAGGGTTAAGGTCGTACGTAGTGGCCTTGAACGATCGGCGTCGATCGGACGGTGGCGGCCACGGCGGCGACGGCGTGCCGCGAGAGCCGATCGCGCTCGCCAAAACCTGCGGTGTGTGTACACGAGAGTGTCGCAAGTGGCTGGCTGCTGCGATTCTCGGTCACGAGTGCACGCCTGCCGCTCGCCTCTGACAGTGCGCTCTCGTCGCCGTCGCCGTCTCCAACTCCGACTTCGGCTCCGACTTCGACTTAGCGAAGCGTCTCTCGGACGATCTTTGGCGTCGCGACGTCGGTGACGCTGTCGCGCTTCGCGTTTCTCGTCTCCGCTTACGCGACGTCTCGCCCGTCTATTTTTTTTTCTTTTTCTCTCTCCCTTCCCCTCTCTCTCTCTCTTTCTGTCTCTCGGCCGCTGGCATCGCGACGGGCGAGTTCTCGCCCGGAGGGACTCTCTCTCGCGCGGTCGCGCGAGAGAAAACAGTGTCGTCGACGATTTCTCGTACGAAAACCGGACGAAGAGGTGACGTTCCTCGATCCTTCGCGACGCGACGCGTCCGCGTGTAGTGCGAAGTGCGATCCCCGAGTGCTGCGCCGTCCGTCCCGCCGCGCGCGAACTCCAGATTCGGTCCATGAGAATATTCCGCGCTGGACAACCGCGTGGAGAATATTTATATCCCCCTCGCGCGCGGGGATGCCGCGAATTCTCCCGAGTTCCACGAGGCTCTGAGGCCTCTGAGGTAACGCCCGCTTTTCGCCCGCGCTCTCGCGCGACACGCGATGCGATCTCTTTCGCGTTCGACGCGAAGCGCCGCGCCGCGCCGCACCGCTCAGAGTTAAGTCGATGTTTTATGTATTTGAGAGATAAATAATACTCGATCCACCAGGTGAGACAGCTCTATCGTTGCGAAAGTTGTTTGTCTATACCGCAATATATGTGCTTTTGGTTTATCATCGCGGAAGATATGATTAAACTTGAAGAGTTACGCTGAATAAAGAGAGTAAATTAAAAACCGTGCAACTCTTGGCAAAACTATGTACAAAGTTACGTCATTATGAATCTAAAGTTACGATTAATAATGCGTTGATACGACTGTGGTCTTGGAAAATTTATTCAACAACAACGCGATATAGAGAATCCAGGGGGAGGACGTTTAAATATGAAAAATAGAATTCTTGAAAAATGTAGCGATACGCTATCGGTGTTAACTGTACTGTAAGAGTTACGTCACGGTCAGGCTTCTTTTTAAAGATGGGTACTCGCGGGAGTATTGAGTTACAAAACATCGCATGACGGCCAAGCGACAGAAAGATAATATTTACTCTCTCGTCACTTTCGATTGTCGACTAAAAATACTTGGCATGTGCGCGAAGCGCCGCGGATCCAGTATAGAAGTCTGCGGGGCCGGCTTTTCCTAATCTTGGATAAGGGGGAGGCCCACTTCTCGCCCGGATACCTCGTTTCCACCGGCTTATTTTTATACACCCGTCCGCCTTTTCGCGCGTAAATTGGTCGCGGGGTGGAGTGGGAGGGGGGGGGGGGGGGGGGAATCTGTCGTTGTTGTGCAAATAGATCGCGCGCGACACGTGCACCCGCTTATTAATCGCTGAAATAACTTATCTCGCGTCGACAGTCGTCGATCACCGAACCCGACATTTTACGACAACATTATGGCGCCACGAATGTTCCATAGAATCTAGATCGAGTGAGGATTGTAGCTTGAAAGTCAAATTTTCGTCTACGAGCGTGCGTAATCTAATAAAAGTCATCTCCCTCGTTTGTTTTTTTCTCTTCTACGAGAAAACCTTTCCGCGAGATCTCACGCTGATGCACTCCTACGACGGGAAAAACGGTTCGACACTTTAGACCTAAACCCAAAAAAAAAAAAAAAAAATTCCCGGCACGTTTCCTCGAGTTATTTCGCGGAATATTCTCAGGCATGCATTCGGGGATGCACTCTCAGGTGCCGGCGGGAAGAAAGCGGATATTCCTGGTAGTACGTGAAGTGGATCGGCTGTTCGACAGCTGTGTGATATTGAGATCTTCCTCGTCCCGTGAGAAGGGAGGATCCGCGAATGCGAGAATCATGTTGCGCCGCGACGCCGCGAGACCGTTTTTCCTGCGGCTGGCTGCCGCCCTGTGCCGATAGTGAATTTCCTTCCTGGACCGATCGCTGTTCTGAAAATCGCACGCTGGTATGCAGAGTAAAATGCAGACGTTCAGCGGGCTCGCCTTCGGGAACGTGTTCAGGAAAAAGGCAGGTTTCTCACAGCGCCGGTTTTGACTTTTGGACGAGACACATTCGCTTATCAGATATTCAATAAATTTAAATGCTGCAGTTTACATATGATTGTAAACTGATAAACTGAAGGCTGAATCTAGAAAAGACTTAAAAATTGGAAGACCTTGATATTTTCTATGGATATCTTTGCGTTGTTATTATGTGATTAATTTAACTATATCGATTCGTGATCATGTGGATAGAATCTACACTTTTATTTTTTGATATATGTTTTATAGGAATAAATATTTTTTCGCGCAAAATATTAACTGTTATACGTAGCAGTTGTCTACTACTTTCTTCATCGTGATTAAACACGGTAATTCGTACATCAATTAGCAATATAATATTTTATTTAGCAAATATTCGCGCAACGTTGAAAGCTGTCACTTTTTATTTATCTGCGACCCATGCAATAATTGCACAAACTTCCTACTTTATTACCGTTTGACATTATCAAGTATACCAAAGTGCTATCTTTAATCTCCTTCCAAGAAGATAATTCTTTTATTTTGCACTTGCTCGCGCAATTTAACAGGCGACGATTGGAAAGCAAGATCATTTCTGATTTATCAGCGTATATTTATCAGATCAGATGTGACCGTTACGATAAAGATAGGACAACTTTTCAGCACATAGTTTCGATTGCGCAAAATAAAACGTTTATAGATAACTGCGTATGGTCGGTATCGAATGCGCATTAATTTTGTAGCGAAATAGAGTATCGTCACAATTGTAAATGACATACAAAAGTATTTCGTAATATACGTAACGTGATTCAAGTTAGAAAATATTAAAGATTATCGCGTTGCAATCAGTGAGCCTTTCGGTGCGAAGATCAATAACTTCTTAACTCTTATTAACCCTTGTACACTTAAGGCCATCACACACAAAATGCATAACGTCGCATAAGCATAGCATAAGACCGCTGGACCAATGAGTATCTTATGTAAATTAATATGGCGGCTTTATGCTGGATGTTCATTGGTCCAGCGGTCTTATGCTATGCTTATGTTATGTTATGCATTTTGTGTATTATAGCCCTTATAGATAAATTAAATTAAAATAATTACATGTACAACGTGAAATTCAGGTTTATTAAATTCGACTTATCATTAAACATTGACTTTATTGTAACAATAATCTTTTAATATTAATATTTCAGCATATATTATTTATTTTTATAACGTTATTATTCATACACATTTTGCACACATTTCACACACACATTTATGTATGTAAAAATATTAAAAATAGTTCAGGAGAAATTAATACGTATTACAATTTGTATTTTCAACAGTGATTACATGAATCCTGAAATAAACTGGAGTTTTCAATCCCGTGAATTATATAACTATGAATATCATGCTTGTAGTATTATATTAAGTTCAATGCATATATTTTTAATTTACAAAGCTAATACTTTTTAAAATTGATACTTGTAAAAATTAATACTTTTAAAGGAGGATGAATCTAACGGTAGCTTAACAAGACAAAAAAATAGACATCGACAAACTGGAACTTGAATCATTTCGTTAAAAACAGGGCAGTTGTATATCAAACGGTATTTCGCATATAATCACTCTCTTTTATCGTTACTACTATCACATTCATTCAAAATAATGAATGACTTCTGATGAATGAGAAATACCATTAGGAAAATGAAAGAAATGCAATGCATTTTACACGTCCCTTGGTCCCTCTGCAGGCGGAAATTCTTGTTAAAACAAGAGCTGTAATAGTGGGTGATCCCTGACCGTGAACTTTATAACACTGGCCGACCTTTCGCCGCGTAAAAACATTCGTTATAAGCCACTATCCACTACAAAACCGATCAATTGACAAAAATTAATTTACTTCGAAATGCAATCACTGCAAAAGTAGAACAGTTTCTCAATATACTCTATATTATTGAAGATTAATATAAAAATGATTATATTATGAACGTGCGATCTTTTAGATTTGTTGGGGGGATATATTTTTAATTTGTGATATTATTATTTTAATATATCTAATTTAATATTTCTAATTTGTAATATATTATTATTTTTAAAAATAATATTTTTATATAGACAAATAATTTTGTAATGTTTTTTGGATGATAAGTTTTTTAATCTCAAGCATCCTTTGAGTTTGTTAAATCGCTTCGTCACACGCGAGACAATTCCGCGAAACAACTTCCGCATTATCATACGTTTATGTCGCGTTTTACGGATCTTTTAAGCTCTCTCAGAACAATAGTAAATACTGGGTCTCACTGGGTGACGATGTGTAGTATCGTCAACTTTGTTTATCAAGCGTACGTGATCGCATGCGCATATTCTTCTGAGGATACAGCGACCGGCGACATGAAAACAGACCGACGGGTGACGGCAGCTTCGTAATAGTTCATCAGATCGTGTTTTACATCTATTTTTATCCGCAATCTGCGGACACACATTCCGTTTTTACTACACCTCTTTAGAATGCGTTTGACTCGCGTATGTGTATTACCTGTCATCATACTGCGCAGATGCGTTATTGATTACGCAATGTTTTTATCATGCATTCAGCGTTAGATATTTTGACGAACGAGTTCTGAAGTAAACTCTCGTTGAAGAACATACTTTACATAAAATTTAATTACAGACCAATTTTCTGATTCACGTTTTCCAATATCTGAAAATTTTTATATAGGTCACAGTTCTCTGATTCTTGATGTCAACTTTGTGACTAAATTAATTTAAATTTGCGTTAAAAGACTCCCTTATCTAGTTTCTTGATTACTGATACATATATAGAATATAGAACACCGTTGAAAAAGTCAATTGCTAATTAGACATTCGACGTTAGGCGCGAAAACTCCGAAAGCGGAAGGATCGAGAAAGTGAATGATTAAAGCTCGCGTAACTAGTCGGTCGGTTTGTATAATAAACTGAAAAGGGGATTTGATTGGATTCATTATGGGACGCCAATGTGGTTCACTTGTTCGACCGACTTAACCGCAATCCAAGATAAACAAAAGCATTTCTGCCCACAACTTTCCTCATTCGAATAACCTACTTTATAACTGTGATCGAAGATGATTAAAAGAAACGCTGTTCGTTTACGTGTTTTCTTCGCAATGGTCGCGGCCGCGTCTGTCGCTCAGCAAGTAAAGTAATCAACAATCATGTATGTGTAGTACATATCTACATTAGCAAGATTATTAAGGGTCGTTTTTTCTTAATGTTACATTTAGTTAGAATTCTCGTTAAAGTATATTTTACGTGAAATTAATAT
Organism: Leptothorax acervorum; assembly: GCA_035220615.1. Taxonomy (NCBI): domain Eukaryota; kingdom Metazoa; phylum Arthropoda; class Insecta; order Hymenoptera; family Formicidae; genus Leptothorax; species Leptothorax acervorum. The sequence continues at coordinate 352,087 of JASTWQ010000005.1, forward strand.
CTATATTAATATTCTCTCATCCCATTTTGCAATATCTAAAAATTCTAATAAATCATAGTTTTCTAATTTTGGATTATTTTTACTATAAATAAATAAATTATTCTTGTTTAAATTTGCACTAAAGAATTAAAAAATATGCTTCAAGCATATTTTTATTTCTAGTTCTTGGTATTCAATATTAAATGTCGTACCCAATTAACACTTAATTACTTTAAAACTCCTGCCTACTCACCGCTTCTGTCCTTGTTTGATGACGTCAGAAGCGAGAAATGTATTCCAAAAATTCTTGCGGTTTTACATTGAAATAAAAAGATATATCCATAAAACGCAATTGTAATTGATTCAGCACATTTGTAAAATATATCAAACACTTTCCTTCGGCTTTAATAATCAATATATAGTTGTAAAATGAAAAATAAAAGAAGACAGGTTAAAAAGGTAGATTGCATGTCACGTTAATTTTACGGCATATCTAGTGATTATTAAAGCCAAAGGAAATTGTCCGGTGTATTTTACAAATGTGCTGATTAATTACAATTGCGTTTTATGAATATATCTTTTTATTTTAACGTGAAACCGCAAGAATTTTTGGCATACGATTTCTCGCTTCTTACGTCATCAAACAAGGATAGAATTAAGCGGCGAGTAGGCAGGAGCCTTAGTTTATTTAAAACTAATTAAACTAATTATGCATTGTGGATCTGGAAAATTTAATTTGTGAAAGTTCCTTGTTTCCAGTTCATTGTATCTGAGAAATTATTTGTGCTTCGACATTTTTATTAAGAAAAAAATTTATTTTTATACTGGTCAAAAGAACTATATAGACGAGTATATAGAACATAAGCGTGAACTTGTGGGAATACCGTTTTCCAATCCTGATAAGGAGATATAGAGATCACGTTTAGTTTTTGCACGCATAAAGTACATAGATCGGCATATCTTGCCATAGATCGTGGAAAGCACATATTGCTTCCTTGCGCTCTATTTATTTAATGTTAATCTGATCAGCGAGCGAATGATCGATCTTTCACCTATATAACCCAGTTGAATTAAGCGAAGATAAATAACTGAATTAATCACGCTAATCACCGACTCCTGTTTAGATTTAATACACATTGCGGTTTCTTAATTCTTAATTCTCTCGATTGAGAATGAGTTGGACATTATTTATGTATTAAAAGTTTATTTATTATATTTATAAATAATACAAAAGCGGATCTATAAAAATTATGAAAAGGTTTTAAATAAGTATTTTAATCACATGATATGCCATTGGCTTCAGAAAGAGCTCTTTATTTATAATCGGAATAATAGTTTTTTCTCATCTAAAATTTATCGTAATTAGTAATTACTTTGCCCGTTTATTAATTATTTACAAGTTTTATGTCAATTTTTAATATTTTTGTATCTACCATAGGCAAACAAGGTGACCGGGGGACCTCCTGCGGGCAATGCACCGCCTCCGCCTACACTTATCAACAAAATCAAGTATCAACCCGGTGGACCCGTAATCAAAAAGGATAAACGGCAAAGCAGCTCGAGGTTCAACATATCGAAAAATCGGGAACTGCAGAAATTGCCGCTGTTGTCCGGTGAGTCATTCAACTAGAAATATATATCATAAGATATTGCGCGCTAATCCTAAAATTGGCAATGTATCCTTGAGATGAATGAAATTTTTTTTTGCAATACGAAAGTAAGATTAATCCCACTTGATAGCTACCATCCGACCATCCCTGTTAGATCAAATAAAATGCTATTAGCGCGGATCTTTTATATTTCTTACACTTTTGTGTCATTGGTGATTTACGTCGTGATAAAAATAAGAAGAAAGTATGTCATATCTCGAACATGTTTACGCACGTCATACTCATTTTGTTGCAAATAGCTTGCAATCTGGAGTTGGCTTGATCAACAAGTAATATAAAGAAATCATTATGCAAGAAACTAGTTCACATAACACAGCGGTCATAATTGAACAATTGGATCAGGACAAAGATCGAATGCGCAGAAGTGTAACGTGAGAAAACAAACAGCGGAAAGTTGGATAAGACTAAACAATAAGGCGAAAAAGATAGAGGAGAAAAGTGATGAGGAGAGGAGAGGAGAGAAGGGCGGCGACAAATTGGTCCGCCTGCCCTTTCCCAATGCAATGCCGGTCAATCGAGGTTGCGAGACTACCTCCTACGTCAGAGTCTATCGATTGCGTGCGACGAGGGTCGCGCAGGCGCCCCGGATTCATGATTCCCCGTTTTCCCAACGTAAACAGTCGGGTTCCGCCCCCTCTCTCTTCTTCCACCCCCCTCCCCCCCCCCCCCCCCCCCAGCCACCGTTTCGGCCATCCCTTTCTGATCCTTCTCCTCCAGCCGTTCCGAGACCAGCGCCCGAACACCCGCGCGGGCACCCCCCTCGCGAGAGCCCCACCTGGCCGCGGCTCCACCTGCACGGAATCTCGGCGAGGGGGGTTTGTATCGACCCCGTGACCGATCGAGGAATGACCCGCGAGATCCCGGCGAGGACCCTCGAGTTCGTTGAACCTGGTGCCACTTAGGCGAATCTCACCCGCCACAGCCTGTCCCCCCTCTTCTCGCCGCCTCCCGCCCCTCGCGAACGCGGTCACCAGGTTCCGGGGACCCGCGAGAACGCGCCGCTAGTGCTCGCCGGTGTTTCACGGGGGTGGCTTCGCAGCGCGAACACCCCGAAGAGAGAGAAAGGCCGAGAAGAGCCTTGCCTTCCCCGGCCGATCGATTGACACGGACGAAGCAACAGATTGTTGCGAGCGTTAAACAACTGCGGGAATTAACGGCGGACGTACTCCACTCGGTGGTGTCAGCGGGGTTGTTATCGCGAATTCGTGAGAGAATCCGGTTAAGGGCGGGCGCGACCGACTCTCGAAGCTCGGAGAACTTTGAGGTCATTCATCCGGAAAAAAGTGAATTATTTCGGGTGGATGTCGTAGAAAATATCGAAAATACTTGATGAAAATGACCCGCTTGGTGATTGAATAATTTATAATCGGTTTAAAAAGGATAGCAGATATTGAACACAAGAAGTGGGGAAAATTCTAGAATCAATCGATAAGACAAAAATTTTCCTATCAGAAGTTAGTAAGTCCTTTTGTCAAAACGCTTCCGGGCGGAAATGGGTGAGTCTTGTGGTTTAGATATTTTCCAATTGAGGAAATAAAGTTAGTGAATTTTAAGCTTGAAGAAATTTTTACAAAGATTGGTGAGTTTTGTGATTTAGAAAAATCGTTTTGTGTTTTGGATTTATTAGTGATGAAAAATAATATAAGAGCTTTGATACGAGATACGAGCGATTAATATTTATATAAAATGTTTACCGCTCATACGTTATATGCAGAATCATGCATTTAATTAAAATACGAGAAATTACAATGGAATTGTGATAGAATTTAATTGAGTATGTGGAATGAAGATTCATAGAATTTTTAGATAGGTATAAAATGTTGGGAAATCGATTTTATTGCGGCGTAGTTTGCAAGAAATAATAAGTTGAAAATCTGACCAGAATCATAACAGTTAAATGATTCGTCGTTACAGAATTTAGTACTTCATTAACTTGAATAAAATATTGATAAGTAATGATTATATGCTTTTCATATATTATGGAAATATAGATAATATTAAATATAGTTATATAGGAAGTTAATTAGATTTATTAATATTAATAGAAAACGATTTTTCTAACCAATTCCGTGCATAATTTAATACGTATTAATTTGTGCATTTATAAAACTTGTGTATACAATTATTTAATATTATATTTGCTTACGTTAAACTACCAAACTCGCTTTGTGTGAAAATATTCTCGCAACTGTGCAACGTAACAGACGATTCGCGTTGCTTTGCATCAAAGTTGATCAAAGTACAGTTACGTTTCTGCATGGTTTGGCAAAACGCGTAAAACCACGCGCGTTTCCTTCGCGCGAGTTATGCGGAAAATAACGTGGGAAGCCGGTAAAAGTGACTTGTCGAAGGCCGACAATCGCCGTGGCTTAATAAAGTTATACGTCACATTTCGCCGAGTAAATTGGCGGATGATTGCGAGTTATGTAATAAAAACATTCTCCGGAAATTGGTTTCCGTCCGAGTCGGTTAAATCCGTAAATCCGGGACCGTATAAATTGGCAAAGCTGAACAAGTGAACTTAAAGTTACTTAATAATTAGGACATAAGAAAGATCCGCGAAAATTGACGATTGTGAAAAGTATTTTTTAATTATTATTTTTCTCTTTAATTTATCTTCTATTTTTCTAATGCATTTGTGATTTATGCAATAGAGATTAATTGATTAATTAGATAATTTAGAAAAGAAAAGCTATACCTACACGTTTAGATTTTACCGGCATTTCTACATGTTTAAAAGAATTCAAACTATTGCTGCTGAAATTAAGAGAAATTATTATCGTATATAAACCTTGCCTAAATATGTTTGTGTAAACTGTCATATCATATATACCAACATTACGTGGAATGTTTATTTTCATTTCTCAGATGAGAAACTCTGTGTAATCGAACATTCGGTTAAACGATGCTCGAATGATAGAGATTTACTGTTATTTAAATAAATTATCGATATTTTATAATAAAAATTTTGAGGTAGCTTCATGTTGAAAAGAGCGAAATCGCAGAAGTAGGGAATATTGTTGATCGATTTTGACATCAAGAAGGGACCGATCCTGTCGAGTGTGTGAAGTGTTGCAAATTGTAAGACGTTACTGAGACGAAATATCGGAAATATACGTAAATAGCAGAACGTGCGCTGCCCAAGTCAAAGCGTTCGAAGAGATTCGCCGATGAACAAGGTGCGAGTGTAAAATCGGTATTGAAGATAATATTACGCGATGGTTCACGTGGGTGGAATTGGCCCATCTCTGGGCGGCGCTCTGCCCAAAAGTCCCAGCTTTCATCAGGGTCTTGCTTTGGCGACGGTCTTGCCCCAGGATTCGAGCAAGGGTTATCCAGTGACGTTTGCTCTGCACTATCAACCTTTGCAACCTCTTCTAATCGGTAAAGCTCTCTGTCCTTAAATCAGTTCTGCAAATAATTCTTACAGATTCTGTATGATATTAACGAAACGAGGGATTATATCAAAATAAAAGTCATTGAAGGATTAATTTAGCGCTTTATTTTTGTAAAATTTGTATCAATATTTTATCGTTCGAGGATGATGTCCATGAAATGGTCGGACTCGTGGTGAATTCGGCAATCGATTTCGCTACTCCTATTATTATCATAGAGACTGCCAGGTATAGCAAGCGATAAATAATGCCACTCGGTTGCAGTCGTGATATTTTGAAGGTCGTTATCGATCTTCTTTCAAAACCCACTCGATTAATCGGAAAAAGCCGAGCTTCTTTAAGATTTAAAATCAAAAGTCTGTTACAGACACATACCGTTATAGCTTGTATAAATATTAACTAATGGCAATCCTGCGACAGTACGCTTTTTGTGCCGAGTATTAAGAAGTGGAGGTCGATTAACATCTGAAATAACTGTCTATGCAAATCAGGTTCTTCAAGAATAGAATATTGATTTTGATTGCGTGCTGCATTTTAATCGGCGGCAAATTACATTCTGGTCATTCTGGATACTCTCATTCTCATTGGATATCCTTTATTAAATTGATTTGGCCTCTTTACTGAAAATTACAAAGTCATTTCAAAATCGGGAAAATGTTAATATTCTGCATATTTATATACGCGACATATCTTTATAGTAAGATTAAAATTATATGTTTATTGTATATATATCAATATAAAAACTTTATAATCGATAACATCTTGACGCTGATATATGAAACATAAATTATTTCAAAGATTTAATTTCGTTCGAGGGTCATTTCTCATCTAATGTCAAGGAGGCCAGTTAGGCAAGTGGGAAAGCTGTTTGTAGCAAAATAATTCAAACAAGAAAAAGAAATGAGTAGCGCAAAAAGGATATACATTCGAATGTACCCTTTCGTATTGACGTGCATCGGTATTCTTGTAGGCTAATATGATTAATAGGTACTATTACCGTTCTCGCTTCTTGAGGTACAAGCTGCCGAGTGCGGCACGATTAATCATCGGCTATCTGATTCCAGAAACACAACAGGGAAACGAGCGGGAGGAACTTTTTATACAGAAGCTACGGCAATGCTGCGTCCTCTTCGACTTCGAGTCCGATCCGTTATCGGATTTGAAATGGAAGGAGGTAAAGCGCACTGCCCTCCACGAGATGGTCGAGTACGTAACCAAAAACAAAAACGTTATTACCGAAGCGATATATCCCGAAGCGGTGAACATGGTAAGAACAGCATTCTAATATATTCTGCGTACATAAAAGCATGGTGAACCTTCCAAGTTACATGAAGTAAAAGCTTTTCGCAGATTAAAAGTACGAGACTATGTAAATGCTAAGAAATTAGTTTTGAAATATTAATGGAGATGAACTTTTTAATGAAAAATATAGCTTTAGACAGAGTAATAAAAAAAAAGTATAATAAAGATGACAGTATAAAAATATAAGAGAAATATTCTCTCAGCATTTACATTATCTCTAAGAAAGAAGACATGAAATATGTGTCATAAGACATAATCTAAATAAAATGGTTCCTTGAGAGAATAAAGTTGAGAGATTTTACCGAGACGAAGGAAATCCTTGCAGTTCGCCGTGAATTTATTCCGGACGCTACCCCCATCATCAAATCCTAATGGCGCGGAGTTTGATCCGGAAGAGGATGAGCCGACGTTGGAGGCGGCTTGGCCTCACTTGCAGCTCGTCTACGAATTCTTTTTGCGGCTGCTGGAGTCGCAGGACTTCCAACCGTCCATAGCGAGACGTTACATAGATCAAAAATTCGTGCTGCAGCTCTTGGAGCTATTTGACTCCGAGGACCCGAGAGAGAGGGATTTCCTTAAGACGACCCTCCATAGGATTTATGGAAAATTCCTAGGGCTCAGGGCGTACATTAGGAAACAGATCAATAATGTTTTCTATCGATTTATTTATGAGACGGAACATCACAACGGCATCGCAGAACTACTTGAAATTTTAGGAAGGTAATAATAAGTCAAATAAGAACGTAATGCACAACAAAATCTATAAAGACGATTGACTGATTGATATTTATTATTTCTTTTGCAGTATTATAAACGGCTTTGCTCTGCCGCTAAAGGAAGAGCACAAGGTGTTTTTGTTAAAAGTCCTGTTACCCTTGCATAAGGCTAAGTCATTATCCGTGTACCATCCACAACTAGCGTACTGCGTCGTTCAATTTCTGGAGAAGGATCCGTCGTTGACGGAACCTGTAATTAGAAATCTGCTGAAATTCTGGCCAAAAACACATTCCCCTAAAGAAGTTATGTTCTTGAACGAGCTTGAAGAGATCTTGGACGTCATTGAACCAGCTGAATTTCAGAAAGTCATGGATCCATTGTTCAGGCAATTAGCCAAATGCGTATCATCACCGCATTTCCAGGCAAGTACACAATTTCGGTATTTTGTCTTGTACGACGTCTAACTTGTGCTCACTTGTTGTTTCAGGTGGCGGAAAGAGCTCTCTATTATTGGAATAATGAATACATAATGTCATTGATATCGGACAATTATTCTGTCATCTTACCGATTATGTATCCAGCCTTCTACAGAAACTCCCGCAATCACTGGAACAAGACGATCCACGGTTTAATTTACAACGCCCTGAAACTTTTCATGGAGATGAATCAAAAAGTATTCGACGAATGTACAACACAGTACTATCAGGTTCATTTACAGACAGTTATTTATATTTTCAACTACGCATGTACTGCGTAAATAAATCACTAAATTAATCAGCTATATTTAGCATTAAATAAAAATGACAGATTTTGGTATTTAACATCAATCGACATTATATTTTCAAAACTACACGACTTTACGTTAATTTGATTTTGCAAAAAAATAAAAATGTTAGTAATGTTTATTTATCACGTATATTTTTATCTAAAACTTCATAGGAGCGTCAAAGAGAACGAAAGCTCATGAGAGATCGAGATGATGCATGGATGCGCGTGGAAGCGCTCGCGATGAGGCATCCAAACTATGATATGGCAACAACGAATAATACATCTTACTCATCATCATCAGAACACATAGATAACTCACCGCCTGACGAAGACGGTGACACGGATCAAACTCCGCTTACCTTGGAGAAAATCGAAGCTAAAGCTAATGAGGTATGAATTTATATTTATCGGTATCGTTTTTTTAGTTCGATGCTCTATTATATAAAGCGTGCCGGATATTCTGATGTCTCAAATAAATGTTTTGTTATACAGGCGAAGAAAATGACAAACGTGAACAAAGTGAAACCGCTTTTACGAAGAAAGAGCGATTTACCGCAGGATTCGTACACAATGCGGGCATTGTCCGACCACAAACGCGCCGATGAATACCTTGTTACGCCGCCAGATCCCAATAATTGCTAGTCTCTACCACAACCCCTTCCCATGTATCCTCTGTTTTGCTGTAGCAACATCGGAAGTTAGCTTTCTTTCTGGGGGGGAAAACGGCGATAAGAACGCAATTGATTTGGCTAAAAGTCCCACTGTGCGAAATCAGTGATGTATTGTCATCTCAATGTATATCACATCGTATTTGCTTTTTTTAAATAGAAGAAAGGAGAATCCTATTATCCCGCCGCATATCGTGCGATTCAAAGACAGAGGTGTATAGGTACTCGTAGAAGCTTACAGAAAAAAACTCGTTCTTCATAGAAATGCGTTGTATTTATTTCTTAACTATGAAAGAAAAAAAAAACATTGCGGTTGAGAGGAACTGTAATAGCATCATTATAAAAGACGCGCATGTAGTAAGCGAGAAGGGCCCTAAATACATTACTTGTAGAATCGCCATCACCGAATCAGCGCTCTGAGGTGCTACCCTCTGCTATGTCTCAACAATAAGATAATATATGGATAATGTACGTAAACGAGATTTAATTGTGGATACTACGGTTGTAATGGATTTGGTTCTATTCTACAAGAGATTTTATATACAGATGAGAGTTATGTACGGGATGTGATCGAAAGATATACACGTATCCTCTCGATGTTGTAACCCATACTATTGCGCTATGCGAGCTTGTTGTGTTAACATTCTTGCGAATAACGCGTTTCCATTTATGTGCAAATGATATATACATATATAAATATACGTACTTGCTTTAACACTACAGGCTCGTTGTAGTACGAGGAGAGACAAATGAGTGGAGACGAAGGAGAAGAAATACACGCTGGTGTGCGCGTTATCTTAGGATGTATATGATAGTGCTATTTTAAAAATAATAGATTGCTACGAGAAAATCTGGATACTTCTGAGTGTACTACTTTTGTATCTGTTGTGCCTAGATGCCTGTGGAAAAAAAAGAATATACCTCCGCGCGGGGCTTATATACTACGAACAGCAAGATTAAGCAGCGAGTTTACATGTCGCTTTGCCAAATATAATCGATATTACAGAATTTCAGTAATGCTTGCATAACATGTTGTGTTGTTAACTCATTGATCTTGAGATTAATTGAAAGATTATACTGTTGCGGCTCAGAGATAGGAGGGAGAAGAGAAAGAAGAGGGAAGGGTTAAAATAAAATTTAGTCCTTGCGCTGCTGGCAGGTTGTTACGTTAATAATTGTCGAGGATACCTTGTTGAACATAGATATGATAAGCACTTATATTAAATATTAGAAATTAAAACTACGGAGATAGATTTAAAGATTATTTACTTATTAATTATTCCTATTCAAGAGAGAGGAATGGCCATTTCAGCTAATTGATCATTAATTAGTGGTATAAATATCATAATTATTAGTTATTGTATTATTTTTATATAGTAACGAGACGAATAATGACGAAAATAGGGTAATAGTAATAATGTAGTAGTTGGTACATGTGGCAAAATGCCTTGAATCCGTTTAGTCTATCCGGAAATCTACGTTTTTCCCAAATTAGATCGATAATAAACCATGCATTTCTTAGAAAAAAAATACCGTCACGTGTCAGAGAGGGAGAGAGACAGAGAGAAGACGAGAATTCTTATACGCCGCATGCAGCAACTCGAAAAGACATCGAATCAGATAATCTCCGCGAATGTGCACGCCTGTAAAAGCTTGAATCGAATCGTAGAGAACCGGAAAAGAATGGAATAATCGTAATAATAATATTACTATAAATAATAATAACGCCGTTATAAAGAGGATATAGAGTTGCCGGATCGTTTCAATGTAATAAAGACGTTAATCTTGCATGGTACCGTGGGAGTTCTTTCATACGTATTATGCGTAAAGCATTATAGGAATATTTCATCCGCGATCGTACATCTTTCTTTCAATAAGGATCTAAATAGGGATTGGAACCGGTATAATTTCGCCGAATTTAGGTCCCGACGCTTTTTTGATGTTGTGAGCAAATGGTCTCTAAACAAGATGACAATGGAAACGCAACGATCGATGTGAAATTGAATTACTCGCCGGTAATTGTACTGATCTCCGTTCTGATCCGACACGGAGATTTTCAAACACAAGCGTGCAGGAATGGGCTTTCTTCCTACTCGCGCGTCTGCAGCGGATATTGTATACGTCGAAATTATACAGATTCCAATCTTTGAATTGGAGTCGCCGGAAATCGGAGTCAGGAGTATTTCGACTGAACGCAATATAGAAGTAGAAAATGCTCTCCATCCCGTGACTTTCGAGATCGAGCGCGTTCAAGAGTCCTCGATTGAAATCCACTTATAAGCGGCAAGATGAGACCTCGTCGTGCGCAGTTTTGCATTTCATGTACCTGCATATATCGTGTAAATAATATAATTATTTTTGAACGCATTCTTCCTTTTCAGTTCCAAAGACAACGCTCGTCTCGACGAGCGCCGTGCTAGAAGAATTTAGCGCGAACTCTTTTCGAACGTTATTTTATTTAGCTTTTATTTTCCGGATACGTATAATTTTTATAACGTTTATGAATTTATCGACAAAGATTTGGAGAAGAAACTTGTCATTTAATTTTTTTTAAACTATTTTTATGTAGGTATGCAAATTTTATTTAATTTTTCCTAGCGAGTTTACAACTGTATTGTATGTGTTAATCACTTTTAGCAGATGCGCGCAATACGTATACATGGAACTCTTTGAAAAAGAAAAAAGATCTCTATGTAAATGGATACACGGTTGCAATATTGTACAATGTCCGTGCCGCAATCCGAATTCAGAGGGACGTAAGAGGGAAGGAGGAGAGGTGAGATATCTGCAGTATCGCATAGACGTAAAACCTTTACAGACATAATTTCGCTGAGGGAATCTCGGTTGTAACAGGATTTTCTATGTGATATTCAAATTAATTTATGTTAATTTAAACTATCCTTATTATACCGGACATTATATGGAGCGTAATCACGAATCCACGAGAGAGTACCCGTCGCTCTCCGTGGCCACGAGCAATTTCGTTATATCCGTTCCATTTGGATGTCGTTCGAGCGATCGAATATCGAATTTGAGCGATGATATTTCGTACACGTGTCTGCAATTTGTTAAAAACATAGTTTTATAGTAAATAAAGAGGATTATGAGAAAAGCAGATGCATTCTTACGTCGAGAAACGTTCTAGCGTTATTATAGCAATTTTTAGAATTAACGATTGTGTGAAACATACGCAATATCCAGTAGGTGGTATCCAAAAAATGATTGAAAAACTGGATTTTCTTAAATCATTTCAGTACATCGCAAATATTTTCGGCGACGCGATATAGGTACAAATGGCTGATGATAGGTTGTAAAATATTCATAGAAAGATAGTCTAGAATAGAATTCCACTGTTCTTTAACGCATCAGCAATATCTCAATTTAAATTTAAAAGTATATTGACAAAACTAACGTATAGGTCGAGTAGGACGTGAAGATCCAATTGAAATATTTCAATGATCAAAGATACAAATAATGCGCTTCCAACGAATGTGCTTCTAATATAAAATATTATTAGTTTGGATGACAAACTATTTATTTTTATTATTTAATTAGCTTAAACTACCCGGCGTTGTCCAGACTTCTTATATCTAGAAATATCGAAGTTCTGTGTACGTCGCAAGCAAGCAATCTCGAAATTCCTGAAAAAACGCCCGGGAAAACCAAGGGATGATTACAGTATTTGTAGAATACTATTTCTTATTTTTTAGAAATGTCCGTGGTTGCTCTAACTTCCGCAAATATTGAAATATCGGGCTGAATTTTTTTTAATCGATAGAGTATCATTCAAGAAAGATGGTATTAAATTTGGCAATAATCGGTAAAGGGGTTCTTTTCAAAAAATTTTGAATTTTTTTTAGAAATGTCCGTGGTTGCTCTGACTTTCGCACATATTGAGATATCGGGTTGAATTTTTTTTTAATCGATAGAGTATTATTTAAGGAAGGTTGGTATTGAATTTAGCGATAATCGGTAAAGGGCTTCTTTCTTTATAAAATTTTGAATTTTTTTAGAAATTCCCGTGGTTGCTCCAACTTTGCAAATTTTGAAATATTGGGCTATTTCTAATTATATTATATTCTTTAGTCTTTTCTACCTCTATTTCATATATAATTCTTTAAGATTTGGTTGATTAGACTCAGCTTCATAAAGCTTCTATGTATGTACGGATTCCCCAAAATTTTAAATGCCTTTAACTCAAAAACTAATCAACCAAATCTTAAAGAATTATATATGAAATAGAAGTAGAAAAGACTGAAAAAATATAATCAAATTAAAAAAGTTGCCAATAATTAATACTAAATTGTTCAAAAACATTAATTTATGAAAAGTCTCAATTAGAATATAATAAACTGAAGAATTCTTTAATCGATAAAGTATCATTCAAGGAAAGTTGGTATTGAATTTGGCGATAATCGGTAAAGGGCTCCTTTCTTTATAAAATTTTGAATTTTTTAAGAAATGCTCTTTTGATTGCTCTAACTTCTGTAAATTTTGAAATATTGGGCTATTTCTAATTTTATTATATTCTTCAGTCTTTTCTACCCCTATTTCATATATAATTCTTTAAGATTTGGTTGAATAAACTCATGTTTATGTATGAACGGATTCCTCGAAATTTTAAATGTTTTTAACTCAAAAACTAATCAACCAAATCTTAAAGAATTATATATGAAATAGGGGTAGAAAAGACTGAAGAATATAGTAAAATTAAAAAAATTGCCAATATTTATATATAATACAGTAAGATAAAAAAATTTGACAATATATTAAAAGAATGTGCAAATTTTATATTTAAAATTGCCCCCCCCCCCCGCAGGAGAAGTTGAGTTTGCAAATTGTTTTGTGTAATTGCCGGAAGTCGATGTGCAAAATTGAAAATATTGTCATTTTGAAAAGAATTTAATAAACTTCAAGATACTGAAACGTAAAATATAATATTATTGAAATTAATTTCATAAATTTATCTTAGGTTGGCAATACAATCCTAACAACTTACTTAGTGTTTACACGTTATTGCATATTCTTGTAACCCTTGTCGAGACGTTTTCAAAACACTCTTTCGTTCAGTCAATTTAAATTATGATTTGAGAGTTTTAAAGAATTATGATATTAATAATACATTACTTAATTCGCCAGTGATAATTAAACAAATTCAGAATCTTTAATCGACTAAACTGCCAATATTCAATCATCTTTTCGAAATTATGATTGTCATTTCGAAAAGATGATTGAATATTGCCAGTTTAGTCGATAAAGATTTTGAATTTGTTTAATTATCACTGGCGAATTAAGTACTGTATTATTATTATTATACCCACACTTTTGACTAGAATTTCGGTGTTCCATCTTATTATTGTTTAGAAGTCATCTTAATATGTGTTATTGCGATGAATATTACCACATGCCCCGGTAGTCGAATTGGTTACGACGCCCGAACGGAATGCGGGAGGTTCCAGGTTCGAACCCTGGCTGGGGTAATATTTTTCGCAATAAAAATTAAAATTAATTTAAACTATCTACATCAACGGACCAAATCCATGGTCGAATTTCATCATCTCGATTTGATCTGAAACGTGCTGTGTGAATCTGACAAATCTGGTCGGCTCGCAGTCTTTCAAAAAAGTTCATTTCGAAAAGATGGTTGAATATTGCCAGTTTAGTCGATTAAAGATTCTGAATTATGATATTATTAAGAGTTTGAAGCAATCAAATTTTCAGAAAAGTACTGGTTTCTTATAAAACAATAATTAAAATTTACAAAAAACCTTACTTTTTTTGTTACTATTTTGTAACATTGAAATAAAATATTTGACTGAAATTAAAATTAAATTATTTAATAATCAATATTTAGATAAATAATTAATATTTAAACTATAAACTCGTCTCTATATATTAACTATATATTATGCTTTTTATGTGAAACGTCTAATATTTTTTATATAATATTTTTTCTATATATATATATGATTCTTTATATTAATATTTATCTTCATAGAAATCTTAGATTGTAATTTAAAAAGGCAAAGGAGGGTGTCAAATTTAGAACGATTCCTGCCCATTAGAAGTAACTTTAGTGGACTATAAATTTACATTATATGGGTTATCTAATATACAAAAATCATAATTATATTACTGGTAGTCTGTGGGAACATTTTGAAAACCGTCCTATTATATAGCTCAGTGACTCGCTGATATAGGTTTTCTAATGATGTAACTAATCTTGTTTCTGGTTTACTTCCTATTCGATATTACAAAAACTGTTACAAATACAATTCACTATTCTTATTTAGAAGTTTTCATATAAATTTGGAAGATAATATGAACGCGATAATTGCATACCTCATAAGTCAGGAAGTAGAAATGAAGACTCCGCGTTGTTACCTTTAAATCTTTAAATCCACGTCTTTAAATCCACGAGTGACGCTGTGGTATATCCTTATCTCTATTTCTCAGATTCAATCATTACGACTTTAATTAAAATATTATTTTATTGATACATTATATTATAGTGTTTCTAACATATTTACTGACTTATTCAATTGTAATTTATTTCTATTCCCAGACATCATCGAGAATATAGGATTTGCAGTTTATAAATCCGCGAGGTAACAACGCCGAGTCTTCGTTTCTACTTTCCTGACTTATGTATGCAATAAGCGTTTATATTATCTCTTAAATTCATATGAAAACCTCTAAAAGAAGAAAAGTGAATTGTATTTGTAACGGGTTTTGTAATATCGATTAAGAAGTAAACCAGAAATAAGATTAGTTACATCATTAGAAAACGTATATCAGTGAGTCATTGAGTTATTATAACAGGGCGGTTTTCAAAATGTTCCCACGGGCTACCAGTGATATAATTATGATATTTGTATATTAGATAATGTAAATTTATAGTCCACTAAAGTTACTTCTAGTGGGCAGAAATCGACCCAAATTTGACACTCTCCTTTATTAAAAGTTTTTGTTGTTTTGTCGTTATGTATGTCGTAATGTCGTTATTCATGTCCTGCATTTCAATATTCACTGCCAGTACTAAAAATCTATAGTTCATGTTACGTATTTATTGAGTTTAACTGATTCGTTAACTGCGTAATGCGGGAAAAGATGCTAAAAGAGAATATTTCTATCTAATCGAGAATATATAACATTCGCTATCAATGCGCGACCAGATGCGCACGATCTATAAAATACTTAGGAACAATTAAAGTAACAATGAAAGTAATGATTGAATTCGTTAGCGTTACTGTAAAAATGTACGACGTTACCGTTACGGTTACAGACGAAAAAAAGTAACGATCGTTATCAAAAGAAAAGTGACGGTGACGGCGTTATGCCGGGATTACGATGAACATAACGTGACGGAACGCGATGGGACGTCAAGCGTCACGTTACGTGAAGTTCGTTATAATCCCGGCATTTGTTCATTGCGTTTCTTTTACGTATCTTTTAATAATAAGAAAAAAAAGATTGTTATGCCGGGATTACGATAAACTTTACGTACTAAACTTACGTACTTAACGTGACGCTTGACGTCCCGTCGCGTCCCGTTACGTGAAGTTTATCGTGATCCCGGCATTACAAGTAATGCGTTGCTTCCCAACTATAGTTTATACGTTTTTAGAAACAATATATCTATATATATTTACCTAATATGTGCTAAGACGACTGCTACCTCAGGAAGGCAACGAGAATGGAATATTTCCTATCGTATGTTACTTCCGTATATATACGATTGCTGTCATAATAATTGCATCATATCTTGGGTAAACGAAATGTACAGTATTTAAATACACAATATTCGATATCTAAATTACTAGAAAATTATATATATGATTCATCGCAATAGCCTTTATTTTCACAATGCTTACACAATTTTTGTCGTAAGTGTATGTTATCTGTGTGCGCATGTGTCTAAAGATAAATGTGTAATGTAGGTAAAAAATTCAAAAACTGCTTATTTTTTCAGAAATTAAAAATATCTTAAAGCAAACTAATATGAATATAATATTTCTATTTTGAGATGATAATAGTGGAGAACAATAATAGCAAATTCGGATTTTTTTTCATGATACATTGTGATCTCTCTTTTGCATTACCAATTTCCACCGCGTATTTTCGGCAACCTTCCACGAAGTTGAATTCTGTATCATTAAGGTCCGAATATATATAGACGTTTCTTAGTTCTCAAGATCAGTCTGTCTTTGTCTCGCGTATACCGTTTTACCATACGCGAGACAAAGACAGACTGATCTTGACAACTGAGAAACTTCTATAAATTCGGACCTAAGTCTTTATACTGTGTTCTTACTGATTATATTTATTTTAAAGTAAAATTATTAATTTTTATATATATATTTATTTGCATTTTATATACTAGTAAAAATTATTATGGCCGCATAAAATAAGAAAAATTTTGGCGCAAACCAGAGGTCGATACGTTGATCCGTTCGAGAGTTATTTAAAGTCAAAATTGGAAAAAGTCAATTTTTGACCCTAAATAACTCCCGAACGGGTCAACGTATCGACCTCTGGTTTGCACTAAAATTTTTGTTATTTTATGCCCTTTCAAACGATATACTACAATATAGGGGGTTCCGTTTAAGAAATTGAAGGTGACGTTCACGTGAGCTTCAAACGACCATCCAAAGTCAAATCATTGCCACCATCTTATGTCCCTCTTTAGACCATACAACTTTTGTCTGAAACATTTTGCTGTATCTAACCTCTATTTCGAGATTTTTCCCATTATAGACTCATTTGGTCCACCCTGTATATACAGGGTGTTCTAAAAAAGGGGGGCCAAAATTTAGGGAGATATTCCTCACACCTCAAGGATGAAAAAATGTTATATGAACATGGGTGCGGAAACGATTTTTTCAGGAGTTATGTTGAAAATATTGTTGACTGTATTACTTACACAAGAAACAATTTAGGATTAATCATTATGTAAACAAGTAACTATAACATTAAAGGTCAAATTTTTCTGATTTCTGCCTGGCAGATAAGGTCACAACCTCATTTAGCCGTACTCAGAAAAGAAGCTCTAACTCCTGAAAAAAGCGTTTTCGCACCCATGTTCATATAACATTTTTTCATCCTTTAGGTGTGAGGAATATCTCCCTAAATTTTGGCCCCCCTTTTTTAGAACACCCTGTATATATATAATATATATATTCATTACCGCCAACATCGGAAAACTTATCTAAATTTAGTCTTGCCCTTCTAAAAACAAAGATAGTTTTAAATGCATCGAAAGAAATTTTTAATATATATTATTATAGAAACATTGCGTAATTCGTAACGGAAAATTTTGTTGAACGAAATAAAGAAATACTCTCGAGAAACGTTTAGTAATATGAAAATAACTGTTATAAATTAGAAAACTTTGAATTGTTAAATTCATCTTCAGAAGCATTTAAGTTACGCGCTGACTAGTTCAGTTAGTAATTTTCTATTGTCCCAGCGCAGTTGCTAAGGAAGTTTTTCACCTTGTTTATATTTTCAGCTCTTCTTTTGTTCGCATGCTCTTTCGCTTGTAACGTTGTAACGCTAACACGTATCGAGTCTCGCTCCGATTATATTTTGCCATTCCCAAGTGAAATACACTATTTATAATAATCTATTGCAACAATAACGCTATCGAAAAGCTATTGCAATTAAAGATTCAATGCCTGATCCGATGCTGCTAAATAAAAATTCCCGGCATTCCACAATCCTCTTCAACTATTAATTTGATCGCGTCGTAGGGAGTGTGCTAACAATGAAACTTACTGGAATTGAAATTGCATACAAATTAATAAAGTGACAATTGTCACGTTAATACGTAATGTCGCTATTTAGATAATTGCGCTACCAGCTGCAATGGTTTTCCATCGGTAATCATCTTACCTCTCCAAATTTCTTATGTTGATCATTGAAAAGCTGTTGCGTCTAATTTTTAGCATAAGCAGTAAGAAAAGCGGTAGAAAATAAACGACAAAAATGCTGAACCTACACATTCACAATGCAAATAATTACGATTGAAACACGTGTCAGAAAAAAATAACTCCTGCAAGGACGATGAAATAACGGACTTGTTGGCATTGGTACTGTTAATTGAACTTTTAATTACTTACTTATCTCACTTATCTGTTACCTTCAAAGATACATAGTATCTATATGTATACCTATAATTGTCACAATAATTGTGTCAATTAGAATTTTAAACGCTTCGATATCTGCCATTTTTGCTCGTGGAAAAAAACGATAAATTCTTATTGCGTAGTACGTTTAATTTATTGTGTGCGCATAATTACCAACTTTTGGAACGTTGTAATATGGTAAGTCTAATTATTTATACAGGGTGAAGAGAAACTATAAGCACAAACTTCTAGGGATAGTAAAGAGGATTGAGACAAACATTTTTTGCTCATAAAGTAGTAGTCGGAAATGCTTCCTTTTTGCTTTATAGACACTATAGGTAAAGGGAGACGGTTGGAACACAAAATGGCTATACCAAAACGTTTCATTTGACTCAAACGCAGTTATTTTCTGATGATTAAGGCATTTTATGACGCCGTGTGTACAATTACGTACAGCAATTCCAAAGAGGTGAGCAAAAATTTCCTTTCGTATACTGTGTACTGTATACTGCGTTACAAGCTTATCTATACGAATGGAAATTTTTGCCCACCTCTTTGGAATTGCTGTACGTAATTGTACACACGGAATCATAAATTATACCCACCAGAAAATAACCGCGTTTGAGTCAAATAAAACGTTTTGATATAGCCGTTTTGTATTCCAATCATCACCCTTTATCCAGTGTCTAATAAGTCTAAGCCATCGGAAGCATTTCCGACTACTACTTTATAAGTAAAAATGTTTGTTTCAATCTCCTCTACCATCCTTAAAAGTTTGTATCTATAGTTTCTCTTTACCCTGTATATATGTATGATATTCATGTTGATTTTTATGTTAATCATTAAAAAGCTGTTTCGTCTAATTTTTAGCAAGCAATAAGAAAAGCGGTAGAAAATAAACGATAAAAATGCTGAACCTACACATTCACAATGCAAATAATTACGATTGGAACACGTGTCAGAAAAAAATGACTCCTGCGAAGACGGAAAAATAGCGGACTTGTTGGCATTGGTACTGTTAATTGAACTTTTAATTACTTACTTATCTCACTTATCTGTTACCTTCAAAGACACATAGTATCTATATGTATGCCTATAATTGTCACAATAATTGTGTCAGTTAGAATTTTAAACGCTTCGATATCTGCCATTTTCGCTCGTGGAAAGAACAATAAATTCTTATTGCGTAGTACGTTTAATTTATTGTGTGCATAATTACCAACTTTTGGAACGTTGTAATAATAAGTCAAATTATTTATATATAGGTATATGTATGTATAAT
This sequence comes from Leptothorax acervorum, assembly GCA_035220615.1. Classification (NCBI taxonomy): domain Eukaryota; kingdom Metazoa; phylum Arthropoda; class Insecta; order Hymenoptera; family Formicidae; genus Leptothorax; species Leptothorax acervorum. The sequence continues at coordinate 371,995 of JASTWQ010000005.1, forward strand.
ATTCATAAAATTATAAAATAAATCATTAAAACTGATTGCATTGGTTGTATGTAAATAGCGTAATTAACATGTAGATCATGTAGAAGTCAATATAATACGAGTCTAACATACAGGCAACGTAAATCTTACACCGAGAACTCAATTGTCGACGTTCTGCTTTTATTAAGTAAATATGCTTAGGTTAATTGAATTACTTTGAGCTTTTACACGAGGCGCGATTCTAGGATTGTTTGTCCCTTTCAAGTTTGAACTCCTTTCAACTGCTGTAAGTAGAAACAGCACGCCAGCATACGCATTTAACGATTTTTCTCCGCTATAATCTGGAATTTTATTACCGACGTGTACTAGAGTAGAATGGGTAAATTAGTATTAGGATTAATTTAAATAAGCAGCAAGAGTATGTACATCTATAAATTTATCGCGTATAGCACGTAAATTACGATTTACCTTTATACATGAAAGAGGGATTTAATAAAAGTTTTATTGTTAGACAAGCTTATATTAAAACATAAATAAATAAATAAAGTTATTTTATGATTTTATTAGAACAATAAACGTTAATACATATATGTCGTTGATGCAGTGTGTTTAAAAAATTACATGTTATTTGGAATTACTTTTTATTATTTTGACGTACTTAATTAAACTTACTATTAATAAGCATATTAAGGACATTGTATAAATCTATTGCATTGTATATTATGCATATTAATTGGTATATAATGTAATGTCTCAGCTTCGATATTTTAAAGTGGATTGTAAGCTTAACGCTTTCCTAGTCCCCCGGATGCAGCAGAACTTGCAGCTCCAGCGGAAGCGGCACCACTATCATCAATGCGGCCTCCTCTTAAAAGACCTGGCGCTACTAAACGGCTAGGAACAACTCCCACTGCTGGACCGACAACATTCGGCCATATTTCTCCGTGCACGAAACGGTGCAATACAGGATAACTAGGTGGAATTTCTATATGTTGGCCCGAACCAGTGCGGAAGTTGTCAACGTACATACGTTTTGAAGCCGGTGAAAGCATTCGATGCTGCACTAGCCGTTAATGTCGCAAAATTATGAGATAACTCGTCAACTTTGGGTATACTTGCAAGGTTCACAAGATTGGGAAAAGTTTCTTCATGGAACAATCGTGCTGTTATTTATTCCTCCTTGTATCATCTGTAATAATCGTGCAAAGTATCGTTAACAAGTACAGCCTTAAATTAGAAAGTTTATGTAAATAATATATACAGTATCTACAGTAATATATGAGTATAATAACATATATATAAATTGCATAAATAAACTATGTACAATATTGCTGATTATAATATCTTTTCTTATTTAATAGAGTTTCATAATAAATGTAATTAATATACAAAGCTGTTAATATTCAAAAAAGTGTGCAAGTAGAAACTTGCACATTGCTTCCTCATAGTTTCAAAGTGTGCTAGTAGAAACTTGCACATTGCTTTGTCATAGTTTTTAAGTGAGCAAGTAGAAACTTGTACATTGCTTTGTCATAGTTTTTAAGTGAGCAAGTAGAAACTTGTACATTGCTTTCTCATAGTTTTTAAATATACAAATTAGAATCTTGCACATTACATCCTCACAATTTTTAAGTATGCAAATTATAAATTTGCATATTGCTTAATCAACATTTCATTTCGCTCATAAAGCTTCCTCTATGAGGAAGCCAAATTGAAATATCCACTAATAATTATACAGCAAAGAAAAAATTTGGCTTCCTCATAGAGGAAGCTTTATGAGCGAAATGAAATGTTGATTAAGCAAAATGCAAATTTATAATTTGCATACTTAAAAATTGTGAGGATGTAATGTGCAAGATTCTAATTTGTATACTTAAAAACTATGAGAAAGCAATGCACAAGTTTCTACTTGCTCACTTAAAAACTATGACAAAGCAATGTACAAGTTTCTACTTGCTCACTTAAAAACTATGACAAAGCAATGTGCAAGTTTCTACTAGCACACTTTGAAACTATGAGGAAGCAATGTGCAAGTTTCTACTTGCACACTTTTTTACGTTAAGTAAGTTTTTACTGTGTTAATTAACAAAGTAAAAATTATAATTATTTCGCAGAAAGTTCATCTGCTACATAAATTCCAAGATGATTTCTACGGTGAGGACCTCAAGGTTATTATTGGCGGACACATAAGACCAGAAAGAGATTTTTCTTCTTTAGGTAATGGACACTATCGTAATAATAACACAAAATATGTGTAAATGGATTACTATTCTATCATAGTAGTTTAAAATTTAAAATATCTGATATTTTAAGATTATGTTATTACTAAAGAATGATTTTATGTTACTTATTCTTACAGATGAACTCATCGCAGAGATAAAGAATGATATTGCAATCGCAGAACGTCAATTAGAAGAACCTGTTGTAAATAAACTGAAGAATGATGACTTTTTAATGATTAATAAAGCAGATCACTAATATAATGACTAAGAAAAGAGAAGCCTTTATATTTGATAAAGAGAATATTTTTGTTACTTTTTAGTTGTGCATTAAAAAAAAAATAAAAGATTAATGATTATTCTCAGGGGAAATCGAGGAACTGATCGCCAACATACATATATATGTTATATAAGCGATCATTTCCTCGATTTCTCGGGAAAATGTTCTTTTTGTTTTAAAAACCATTCTACGGGCAATTGCAGGCTTAAAATTGTTATGATGGGAGATAAACAATGATCCTATACGGATTCTAAGCCCAACCGGTATTGAATCTTTCGGATTCTTAACCATGCGGACTGTTAACTCTTTAGGATCTTAAACTCTTCCCTTTAAACAGGGAAAAAAACCCCACCACGGGGGCATTAGGCACATATGGGATGAAGGCCGGGGTCGGGACTTGAACCACGGACCACGGACCTTGTTGTTGGTGTTGATAATCCTTCACATAGCTCACTGAGCCACGCGCCACGCGTCATCCCTACTTTCAGTTGTGCATATTTATATATATTAAACTACCTATATAAATATATAAGTGTTGTTGTGGTGATAGAGGAAATAACAAGAGTAATAATAAATTTAGAAAAGTATGTAATGTAACAAGCTCTCGATGTGCTTCTAGAAATACACTCCTCATAAGACTCACTGTTCTTCTATACAAATGTAGAAATATCCTTTGCGCTTTACGCAGATTGTGAATTTAAAAACTATTTCAAAAATCAATGTATAGGATGAACTTTGGGATATCGAATCTGAGATTCCATCAAAAGTACGAGTCGACCGCTTTTACACAGCAACGCGTCATTCCAGAAAAAATGTAGAACAGTACCCTTTATAAAATAATAAATTTGGAAACAGTGTAGATAATTATTTCATAATTATATTCATAAAGTTACATTTTTAATTATAATATACACATAAAAAAAAGAGAGATTAGAAAATACTATTTACACATAAACGCAATCATTGTTTTACAATTCTATTAACGGATTACATGATATTGGAGATAAAAAATGTTTTCGATATGAAAATATAAAATGTAAAAATGCATATTGGCCTCCACCAGTTCCTCCATTTTCAGATACGACGAATACGACGACTATATCGATCCAAATTCATCTAATTAAATGACCTCATTTTTTTTTATGACTATATTATTCTTATAATACGGGTTCCATCCTCTATGCGACCATTTTATAAACTTCTCGAATCCATGCAAAAATGCCCAGCTACATAATAAATTCCAATACTTAAATGATTCAGCAAAGGACTGATTATGGATTCTAGGAGATTAGCTGATATTTAGGTATTTTGTAAAAGAAGGCAGAAACGTGTAAATTTTTGCAGAATTCTTTTCATACGATAGGTATGAAGGTTTCATTTGATATTAATCCAGATACAGATTTTAACTCGAATATCAAGAAAGAATTAAAATGAAATCTCGGTATTCTCGGTCAAATGTAGCGTTATAATAATGGAGTAATTTTGCACTTTCCACGTTAGAGAGAAAAAGAGAAAAGATGAACGGTGAGAAAAGTTTACCTAAAAAGAAACTGAATCTGAAATTGAACTTGAACCTAAACTGAATTGAACCTTCCCATAATTGAAGGTTTCCATACAAGAGAAACGTAAGTAAAAAAAAAGCCATATTGAGAAAAATAACTTGATAATAGTAACTGTCAAATTACTAAAATAAAAAGGTTGCTATAAAAATTTGTTTTAGTTCTTTCTGAAGCTTTTATAAACTTGTAATAAGTAAAAATATTTATTTTAATGCATTATCGCCAAAAGTGTGAGAAAATAATTTGTTTAATAATACTATTGCATAACAATAGTAGTTTTGAGAAAAAAAATGGAAATTCACTATTATATTTATATGTCAAAATAAAAATTTAATATAAAAAACCAATCACAATAGAAACTGGCTGTTTTTTTTTTCGGAAACGTATCATAATTAAGAGTTTTCTTACATTCCTCTGTTTCTCTTTTGATATTTAAATTTACTTGGCTCAAGTTTACAGTTTCAAGAAAATTGTCAAGCAAAAAAAAAAGTTAACGCTTTTGGCGGGCTTTTTGAATGTGCTTTTTGTTGCCCATCAAACCTATAAGGTTGTAAGTTTAATCTTCCTTTTGCAACAAAAAACAATAGGGATGGTCGACTTACATCTCTCTTGCATGGAGGCCCTTAATTCATGGCACCTTTTATTACTCGATGTTAAATATAATAAACATAAGTTTGTCTGCCTAGGGAGCGTTTAAAGCGCTATTCTAAAGCAGATTGTGAGAGTTCGCCATCTATTCAGCGATATAATCCGTGCGGTCCCTCCCGTTATCGAATCCGCCTGAATCCGCCCCGGAGCTTGTTATGAACTTGATGATTTAGCAAGAGACATGTCAATTAATCTGAAAAAAAACAAAGATGCCTTGGTGGCCGCTTGGCACAGCGTGGTCGACGATAAATTGTCTACTAACTGGTAGGCGTACACCTAAGTCCTCATTGCCCGTTTTCTCGTTCCGGCGTCTCCGGCACCGACTCCACTTTGGCACACTTACGTGTATACGTGCGTGCGATCTCGTCAAGTTAGCCGGTTATTTTTCGCCGGTATCGAGCTCACAATTTCGCGAATCGAAGCATATGCACGATCTGCGAATTCCGCTGTAAACAATCGGGCTGTACGACAAGCACTTTTTTGTTCCTCACCGAATCCGTTTTAATTTTTTATTCACTTTAGATAATTGTTAACGAGTGAAAAAAATATGTAATAAGCTGTTAGATAAGTTATCTTCCATCTGGATGAGATACGGATATCGAACACGTTTAATTCCTTTTAACAGAATAGAAAATGATGAATAGGTCAATGTAAGATTATACCGATTGCTTAAAATACTTTAAAACATGCAGATTTAACTGCATGGATTGACAGGTGATTTTTTATAGCTGTGATTTGTTAGTTGATGTAAGGTAAGACTCGATCATAATTTTGACCCAGAGATTGTATACGATACGTAAATCTTATACAGTTTTTATTCAGTCAACTGTACTTCATAATTGAGAATTTAAATATTTTTCTATTCTTGACAGGGCCGTGTTCGGCTACGAAGGATCGACTAATAATTTAAAGGTAGTCGGAACGGGAGATGGCGGGTTGGAAGAGATGATTGATCGATTAAGTAGTAGTCACATCATGTACGCGTTTTGCAAAGTTATCGATACTAAAACAAGTCTACCAAAGTGTCTGCTTATTAATTGGGTAAGTCTGAAGAAAATAATTTACATGGAACGGGATACGATTTACTGGATAAAATAGCATGATATTTTATATCTTTACGAAATGAAGAAAACGTGCATGAACAAAACTTTTATGAATTTCGTAATTTAGTTTGTAGACTTTTGCTTGACAAAATATTTGCTTACAGCAAGGAGAAGGTGCTCCAATCGTTAGGAAAGGAACGTGCGCTAATCACATTAGAGATATAGAAAAATTGTTGAAGGGAGCACATATAACAATTACTGCGCGTTCCGAAGATGACGAAATCAGTGATGTATTGTCATCTCAATGTATATCACATCGTACTTGCTTTTTTTAAATAGAAGAAAGGAGAATCCTATTATCCCGCCGCATATCGTGCGATTCAAAGACAGAGGTGTATAGGTACTCGTAGAAGCTTACAGAAAAAGAACTCGTTCTTCATAGAAATGCGTTGTATTTATTTCTTAACTATGAAAGGAAAAAAAAACATTGCGGTTGAGAGGAACTGTAATAGCATCATTATAAAAGACGCGCATGTAGTAAGCGAGAAGGGCCCTAAATACATTACTTGTAGAATCGCCATCACCGAATCAGCGCTCTGAGGTGCTACCCTCTGCTATGTCTCAACAATAAGATAATATATGGATAATGTACGTAAACGAGATTTAATTGTGGATACTACGGTTGTAATGGATTTGGTTCTATTCTACAAGAGATTTTATATACAGATGAGAGTTATGTACGGGATGTGATCGAAAGATATACACGTATCCTCTCGATGTTGTAACCCATACTATTGCGCTATGCGAGCTTGTTGTGTTAACATTCTTGCGAATAACGCGTTTCCATTTATGTGCAAATGATATACATATATAAATATACGTACTTGCTTTAACACTACAGGCTCGTTGTAGTACGAGGAGAGACAAATGAGTGGAGACGAAGGAGAAGAAATACACGCTGGTGTGCGCGTTATCTTAGGATGTATATGATAGTGCTATTTTAAAAATAATAGATTGCTACGAGAAAATCTGGATACTTCTGAGTGTACTACTTTTGTATCTGTTGTGCCTAGATGCCTGTGGAAAAAAAAGAATATACCTTCGCGCGGGGCTTATATACTACGAACAGCAAGATTAAGCAGCGAGTTTACATGTCGCTTTGCCAAATATAATCGATATTACAGAATTTCAGTAATGCTTGCATAACATGTTGTGTTGTTAACTCATTGATCTTGAGATTAATTGAAAGATTATACTGTTGCGGCTCAGAGATAGGAGGGAGAAGAATAAAAGAAGAGAAAGAAGAGGGAAGGGTTAAAATAAAATTTAGTCCTTGCGCTGCTGGCAGGTTGTTACGTTAATAATTGTCGAGGATACCTTGTTGAACATAGATATGATAAGCACTTATATTAAATATTAGAAATTAAAACTACGGAGATAGATTTAAAGATTATTTACTTATTAATTATTCTTATTCAAGAGAGAGGAATGGCCATTTCAGCTAATTGATCATTAATTAGTGGTATAAATATCATAATTATTAGTTATTGTATTATTTTTATATAGTAACGAGACGAATAATGACGAAAATAGGGTAATAGTAATAATGTAGTAGTTGGTACATGTGGCAAAATGCCTTGAATCCGTTTAGTCTATCCGGAAATCTACGTTGTTCCCAAATTAGATCGATAATAAACCATGCATTTCTTAGAAAAAAAATACCGTCATGTGTCAGAGAGGGAGAGAGACAGAGAGAAGACGAGAATTCTTATACGCCGCATGCAGCAACTCGAAAAGACATCGAATCAGATAATCTCCGCGAATGTGCACGCCTGTAAAAGCTTGAATCGAATCGTAGAGGACCGGAAAAGAATGGAATAATCGTAATAATAATATTACTATAAATAATAATAACGCCGTTATATATAAAGAGGATATAGAGTTGCCGGATCGTTTCAATGTAATAAAGACGTTAATCTTGCATGGTACCGTGGGAGTTCTTTCATACGTATTATGCGTAAAGCATTATAGGAATATTTCATCCGCGATCGTACATCTTTCTTTCAATAAGGATCTAAATAGGGATTGGAACCGGTATAATTTCGCAGAATTTAGGTCCCGACGCTTTTTTGATGTTGTGAGCAAATGGTCTCTAAACAAGATGACAATAGAAACGCAACGATCGATGTGAAATTGAATTACTCGCCGGTAATTGTACTGATCTCCGTTCTGATCCGACACGGAGATTTTCAAACACAAGCGTGCAGGAATGGGCTTTCTTCCTACTCGCGCGTCTGCAGCGGATATTGTATACGTCGAAATTATACAGATTCCAATCTTTGAATTGGAGTCGCCGGAAATCGGAGTCAGGAGTATTTCGACTGAACGCAATATAGAAGTAGAAAATGCTCTCCATCCCGTGACTTTCGAGATCGAGCGCGTTCAAGAGTCCTCGATTGAAATCCACTTATAAGCGGCAAGATGAGACCTCGTCGTGCGCAGTTTTGCATTTCATGTACCTGCATATATCGTGTAAATAATATAATTATTTTTGAACGCATTCTTCCTTTTCAGTTCCAAAGACAACGCTCGTCTCGACGAGCGCCGTGCTAGAAGAATTTAGCGCGAACTCTTTTCGAACGTTATTTTATTTAGCTTTTATTTTCCGGATACGTATAATTTTTATAACGTTTATGAATTTATCGACAAAGATTTGGAGAAGAAACTTGTCATTTAATTTTTTTTAAACTATTTTTATGTAGGTATGCAAATTTTATTTAATTTTTCCTAGCGAGTTTACAACTGTATTGTATGTGTCTAATCACTTTTGGCAGATGCGCGCAATACGTATACATGGAACTCTTTGAAAAAGAAAAAAGATCTCTATGTAAATGGATACACGGTTGCAATATTGTACAATGTCCGTGCCGCAATCCCAATTCAGAGGGACGTAAGAGGGAAGTAGGAGAGGAGAGATATCTGCAGTATCGCATAGACGTAAAACCTTTACAGACATAATTTCGCTGAGGGCATCTCGGTTGTAACAGGATTTTCTATGTGATATTCAAATTAATTTATGTTAATTTAAACTATCCTTATTATACCGGACATTATATGGAGCGTAATCACGAATCCACGAGAGAGTACCCGTCGCTCTCCGTGGCCACGAGCAATTTCGTTATATCCGTTCCATTTGGATGTCGTTCGAGCGATCGAATATCGAATTTGAGCGATGATATTTCGTACACGTGTCTGCAATTTGTTAAAAACATAGTTTTATAGTAAATAAAGAGGATTACGAGAAAAGCAGATGCATTCTTACGTCGAGAAACGTTCTAGCGTTATAGCAATTTTTAGAATTAACGATTGTGTGAAACATACGCAATATCCAGTAGGTGCAAAAAATGATTAAAAAACTGGATTTTCTTAAATTATTTCAGTACATCACAAATATTTTCGGCGACGCGATATGCAAATGGCTGATGATACGTTGTAAAATATTCATAGAAAGATAGTCTAGAATAGAATTCCACTGTTCTTTAACGCATCAGCAATATCTCAATTTAAATTTAAAAGTATATTGACAAAACTAACGTATAGGTCGAGTAGGACGTGAAGATCCAATTGAAATATTTCAATGATCAAAGATACAAATAATGCGCTTCTAACGAGTGTGCTTCTAATATAAAATATTATTAGTTTGGATGACAAACTATTTATTTTTATTATTTAATTAGCTTAAACTACCCGGCGTTGTCCAGACTTCTTATATCTAGAACATCAGCATTTGTGGAAATGTAAAAATGGAACAATAACATATTGAAATTATAATTTATATGCTTAACTTATATAATAATGCACTAAACTTAAATTATTAAAAAGTGTTAAGAGGATGAAATCGGTGGGGGAGGGGGATGTGGTGTCCAGGTTGTTTAGAGACCTGATCTAACTTGACACTGGCCGTTTTTGCCCTAGCGCCGTTTAGCGGTCGGTTTTGCTCTGTTCTGCCATCCGGGCGCGATCCATGGCCAGCATTATCAGACGATCCAACAAGGCGGGATAATCCAGGCCGCTGCTGGCTTTCCACAGCTGGGGATACATACTGATGGAGGTGAAGTACGGTAAGGTATTCACCTCGTTCAGCAGAAATTGACCATCGGCCGTCAGGAAGAAATCCACCCGTGCCATCACGCTGCAGTCCAACGCCAGATAAGCCTGGCGGGCGGTTCGGCGGATCGCCTCAACCAGAGGCGGGTCCAACTGCGCTGGAATTATCTCATTGGTCTGGTTGCTTCTGAGGTATTTGCTGTCATAGGTATAAAACTCGTCGTTGGCAATGATTTCACCGCACACCGCGCTGACCTCGGGATCGTCATTGCCGATCACGGCGATCTCGATCTCCCGCCCATTGATGGCCTGCTCCACCAGCACCTTGGTATCATAGCTAAAGGCCAGCATGAGTGCCTGCTCGAAGCCGGCCCGGTCGGTCACCTTGCTGACCCCCACCGAGGATCCTTGGCTGGCGGGTTTGATAAACAGCGGCAGCCCGAGCTGGGCGACGATAGCGTCAAAATCAGCCACGGTGGGATTGTCGCGTAAAAACGTTACTGACGGCGTGACCGGCACGCCGGCTTCGCGCAGTACCCGCTTGGCCATATCCTTGTCCATGCAGACCGCCGATCCCAGCACATCCGGTCCGGCAAAGGGTATGTTCAGCACCCGCAGCAGACCCTGCACCGAACCATTCTCACCGCAGGCGCCATACAGCACTGAGAACGCCACGTCGATCGCCGGCAATGCCTGTCCCGTGGCGACATGGATCAACTGGGCCTGATTACGGCCTGGCACCACCGCCAGAAAGTGCCGTGCCGGCACCAAACGGATAGCGGCAGGATCGTCGGCATTGATCAGGTAATTCTGCTCGTCGCAGAGCATCCAGCGTCCCTGCTTATCAACGCCTATCAGGGTCAGATCATATTTTTGCCGGTCGATCGCCTGGATGACACTTATCGATGACTTCAACGACACCTCATGCTCGGTGGACTGGCCGCCGAACAGCACCGCTACGTGTTTTTTGCTGCTTACCCGCCGTTGTTCCATATCACCATTGGTTTCTGAAACGCCTCTCAAACACACTTGTATACAAAGTATTCGCCGGGACCAGGGCACGTATTATGGAACTTTTCGGAATTGATTCCGATCGGAATTGTTCAGTTATTGCTTCCTCATAGAGGAAGCTTTGTTTTCATAAACTTCGTATATGGGCCTTTGATCGCATATAAAGCTAGGTCTAATCAACCAAATATTAAAGAAAAATATATGAAATAGGGGTAGAAAAGACCAAAGAAAGAATTGTTTTTTAGTTTTTCACGCCAATGTGTTCAGAATGTTCCAAAACGTCGAAAAATCGCAATTTTAAAAAATGTCCGTATGTATGTATGTATGTATGTATGTCTGTGCCAAATTTACTGAAATTTCTATAACTCCAGAACTGATCAACCAAATCTTAACCAATTATATATGAAATAGGGGTAGAAAAGACTGAAGAATATAATAGAATTAGAAAAATTGCGAATATTTTAAAATTTTAACCTTTAAGGGCTACATCTCAAGTCTCAATAATTGAGATTTTTCACAAATTGATGTTTTTTGACAATTTAGTATTAATTATTGGCAATTTTTTCTAATTATATTATATTCTTCAGTCTTTTCTACCCCTATTTCATATATAATTCTTTAAGATTTGGTTGATTAGACTCAGCTTCATAAAGCTTCTATGTATGTACGAATTCTCCGAAATTTGAAATAATCAAATTTTAAAGAATTATATATGAAATAGGGGTAGAAAAGACTGAAAAATCTAATAAAATTAGAAATAGCCCGATATCTCAAAATTAATGGAAATTAGAGCAACATTTAAATCTTAACGAATTTTCTATCTATCTATATAAAATAGAATGTCTGTATGTATGTCTGTTCTTTATACACTCTTAAACTATTCGACCGATCTGGACGAACTTTTGCACAGTTACCTTTACATCCTTGCGCAAAACATAGGCTACTACGGAACCTCGATTATTCACTTACCGATCAGCTACTTTATTCCTTGGTTTTCCCGGGCATTTTTTCGGAAATTTCGAGATTGCTCGCTCGCGATGTACGCACAGAACTTCGATATTTCACTTACCGATTACCGATTTTATCCCTTTGTTTTCCCGGGCGTTTTTTAAGTCTGTTTGTTCTTTATACATTCCTAAACTATTCGACCGATCAAACTCTTGCACAGTTACTCTTTACATCCTTGCGCAAAACATAGGTTACTACGGAACCTTGATATTTCACTTACCGATCAGCGTCTTCATCCCTTGGTTTTCCAGAGCGTTTTTTCGGGAATTTCGAGAGTGCTCGCTTGCGATGTACAGACGGCGTCATTAATGCCTGGTCCACGGAAGTTGATGCATTTCGGAAACTCGCTCTTCGTCTCTTTCTAACTGTCCCCCTTAGAAAGAGACGAAGAGTGAGTTTCCGAAATGCATCAACTTCCGTGGACCAGGCATTAATGACGCCGTCTGTACACAGAACCTCGATATTTTGCTTACCGATTACCGATTTTATCCCTTGGTTTTCTCGGACATTTTTTAAGTGAAATATCGAAGTTCTGTGTACGTCGCAAGCAAGCAATCTCGAAATTCCTGAAAAAACGCCCGGGAAAACCAAGGGATGATTACAGTATTTGTAGAATACTATTTCTTATTTTTTAGAAATGTCCGTGGTTGCTCTAACTTCCGCAAATATTGAAATATCGGGCTGAATTTTTTTTTAATCGATAGAGTATCATTCAAGAAAGATGGTATTAAATTTGGCAATAATCGGTAAAGGGGTTCTTTTCAAAAAAATTTTGAATTTTTTTTAGAAATGTCCGTGGTTGCTCTGACTTTCGCAAATATTGAGATATCGGGTTGAATTTTTTTTTAATCGATAGAGTATTATTTAAGGAAGGTTGGTATTGAATTTAGCGATAATCGGTAAAGGGCTTCTTTCTTTATAAAATTTTGAATTTTTTTAGAAATTCCCGTGGTTGCTCCAACTTTTGCAAATTTTGAAATATTGGGCTATTTCTAATTTTATTATATTTTTTAGTCTTTTTTACTCTTATTTCATATATAATTCTTTAAGATTTGGTTGATTAGACTCAGCTTTATAAGGCTTTTATGTATGTACGGATTCCCCAAAATTTTAAATGCCTTTAACTCAAAAACTAATTAACCAAATCTTAAAGAATTATATATGAAATAGAAGTAGAAAAGACTGAAAAAATATAATCAAATTAAAAAAGTTGCCAATAATTAATACTAAATTGTTCAAAAACATTAATTTATGAAAAGTCTCAATTAGAATATAATAAACTAAAGAATTCTTTAATCGATAAAGTATTATTTAAGGAAAGTTGGTATTGAATTTGGCAATAATCAGTAAAGGGCTCCTTTCTTTATAAAATTTTGAATTTTTTAAGAAATGCCTTTTTGATTGCTCTAACTTCTGTAAATTTTGAAATATTGGGCTATTTCTAATTTTATTATATTCTTCAGTCTTTTCTACCCCTATTTCATATATAATTCTTTAAGATTTGGTTGATTAGACTCATGTTTATGTATGAACGGATTCCTCGAAATTTTAAATGTTTTTAACTCAAAAACTAATCAACCAAATCTTAAAGAATTATATATGAAATAGGGGTAGAAAAGACTGAAGAATATAGTAAAATTAAAAAAATTGCCAATATTTATATACAATACAGTAAGATAAAAAAATTTGACAATATATTAAAAGAGTGTGCAAATTTTATATTTAAAATTGCACCCCCCGCAGGAGAAGTTGAGTTTGCCAATTGTTTTGTGTAATTGCCGGAAGTCGATGTGCAAAATTGAAAATATTGTCATTTTGAAAAGAATTTAATAAACTTCAAGATACTGAAACGTAAAATATAATATTATTGAAATTAATTTCATAAATTTATCTTAGGTTGGCAATACAATCCTAACAACTTACTTAGTGTTTACACGTTATTGCATATTCTTGTAACCCTTGTCGAGACGTTTTCAAAACACTCTTTCGTTCAGTCAATTTAAATTATGATTTGAGAGTTTTAAAGAATTATGATATTAATAATACATTACTTAATTCGCCAGTGATAATTAAACAAATTCAGAATCTTTAATCGACTAAACTGCCAATATTCAATCATCTTTTCGAAATGATGATTGTCATTTCGAAAAGATGATTGAATATTGCCAGTTTAGTCGATAAAGATTCTGAATTTGTTTAATTATCACTGGCGAATTAAGTACTGTATTATTATTATTATACCCACACCTTTGACTAGAATTTCGGTGTTCCATCTTATTATTGTTTAGAAGTCATCTTAATATGTGTTATTGCGATGAATATTACCACATGCCCCGGTAGTCGAATTGGTTACGACGCCCGAACGGAATGCGGGAGGTTCCAGGTTCGAACCCTGGCTGGGGTAATATTTTTCGCAATAAAAATTAAAATTAATTTAAACTATCTACATCAACGGACCAAATCCATGGTCGAATTTCATCATCTCGATTTGATCTGAAACGTGCTGTGTGAATCTGACAAATCTGGTCGGCTCGTAGTCTTTCAAAAAAGTTCATTTCGAAAAGATGGTTGAATATTGCCAGTTTAGTCGATTAAAGATTCTGAATTATGATATTATTAAGAGTTTGAAGCAATCAAATTTTCAGAAAAGTACTGGTTTCTTATAAAACAATAATTAAAATTTACAAAAAACCTTACTTTTTTTGTTACTATTTTGTAACATTGAAATAAAATATTTGACTGAAATTAAAATTAAATTATTTAATAATCAATATTCAGATAAATAATTAATATTTAAACTATAAACTCGTCTCTATATATTAACTATATATTATGCTTTTTATGTGAAACGTCTAATATTTTTTATATAATATTTTTTCTATATATATATATATATGATTCTTTATATTAATATTTATCTTCATAGAAATCTTAGATTGTAATTTAAAAAGGCAAAGGAGGGTGTCAAATTTAGAACGATTTCTGCCCATTAGAAGTAACTTTAGTGGACTATAAATTTACATTATATGGGTTATCTAATATACAAAAATCATAATTATATTACTGGTAGTCTGTGGGAACATTTTGAAAACCGTCCTATTATATAGCTCAGTGACTCGCTGATATAGGTTTTCTAATGATGTAACTAATCTTGTTTCTGGTTTACTTCCTATTCGATATTACAAAAACTGTTACAAATACAATTCACTATTCTTATTTAAAAGTTTTCATATAAATTTGGAAGATAATATGAACGCGATAATTGCATATCTCATAAGTCAGGAAGTAGAAATGAAGACTCCGCGTTGTTACCTTTAAAACTTTAAATCCACGTTTTTAAATCCACGAGTGACGCTGTGGTATATCCTTATCTCTATTTCTCAGATTCAATCATTACGACTTTAATTAAAATATTATTTTATTGATACATTATATTATAGTGTTTCTAACATATTTACTGACTTATTCAATTGTAATTTATTTCTATTCCCAGACATCATCGAGAATATAGGATTTGCAGTTTATAAATCCGCGAGGTAACAACGCCGAGTCTTCGTTTCTACTTTCCTGACTTATGTATGCAATAAGCGTTTATATTATCTCTTAAATTCATATGAAAACCTCTAAAAGAAGAAAAGTGAATTGTATTTGTAACGGGTTTTGTAATATCGATTAAGAAGTAAACCAGAAATAAGATTAGTTACATCATTAGAAAACGTATATCAGTGAGTCATTGAGTTATTATAACAGGGCGGTTTTCAAAATGTTCCCACGGGCTACCAGTGATATAATTATGATATTTGTATATTAGATAATGTAAATTTATAGTCCACTAAAGTTACTTCTAGTGGGCAGAAATCGACCCAAATTTGACACTCTCCTTTATTAAAAGTTTTTGTTGTTTTGTCGTTATGTATGTCGTAATGTCGTTATTCATGTCCTGCATTTCAATATTCACTGCCAGTACTAAAAATCTATAGTTCATGTTACGTATTTATTGAGTTTAACTGATTCGTTAACTGCGTAATGCGGGAAAAGATGCTAAAAGAGAATATTTCTATCTAATCGAGAATATATAACATTCGCTATCAATGCGCGACCAGATGCGCACGATCTATAAAATACTTAGGAACAATTAAAGTAACAATGAAAGTAATGATTGAATTCGTTAGCGTTACTGTAAAAATGTACGACGTTACCGTTACGGTTACAGACGAAAAAAAGTAACGATTGTTATCAAAAGAAAAGTGACGGTGACGGCGTTATGCCGGGATTACGATGAACATAACGTGACGGAACGCGATGGGACGTCAAGCGTCACGTTACGTGAAGTTCGTTATAATCCCGGCATTTGTTCATTGCGTTTCTTTTACGTATCTTTTAATAATAAGAAAAAAAAGATTGTTATGCCGGGATTACGATAAACTTCACGTACTAAACTTACGTACTTAACGTGACGCTTGACGTCCCGTCGCGTCCCGTTACGTGAAGTTTATCGTGATCCCGGCATTACAAGTAATGCGTTGCTTCCCAACTATAGTTTAAACGTTTTTAGAAACAATATATCTATATATATTTACCTAATATGTGCTAAGACGACTGCTACCTCAGGAAGGCAACGAGAATGGAATATTTCCTATCGTATGTTACTTCCGTATATATACGATTGCTGTCATAATAATTGCATCATATCTTGGGTAAACAAAATGTACAGTATTTAAATACACAATATTCGATATCTAAATTACTAGAAAATTATATATATGATTCATCGCAATAGCCTTCATTTTCACAATGCTTACACAATTTTTGTCGTAAGTGTATGTTATCTGTGTGCGCATGTGTCTAAAGATAAATGTGTAATGTATCCATTCCCTGGAGTGTGCTAACAATGAAACTTACTGGAATTGAAATTGCATACAAATTAATAAAGTGACAATTGTCACGTTAATACGTAATGTCGCTATTTAGATAATTGCGCTACCAGCTGCAATGGTTTTCCATCGGTAATCATCTTACCTCTCAAAATTTCTTATGTTGATCATTGAAAAGCTGTTGCGTCTAATTTTTAGCATAAGCAGTAAGAAAAGCGGTAGAAAATAAACGACAAAAATGCTGAACCTACACATTCACAATGCAAATAATTACGATTGGAACACGTGTCAGAAAAAAATAACTCCTGCAAGGACGATGAAATAACGGACTTGTTGGCATTGGTACTGTTAATTGAACTTTTAATTACTTACTTATCTCACTTATCTGTTACCTTCAAAGATACATAGTATCTATATGTATACCTATAATTGTCACAATAATTGTGTCAATTAGAATTTTAAACGCTTCGATATCTGCCATTTTTGCTCGTGGAAAAAAACGATAAATTCTTATTGCGTAGTACGTTTAATTTATTGTGTGCGCATAATTACCAACTTTTGGAACGTTGTAATATGGTAAGTCTAATTATTTATACAGGGTGAAGAGAAACTATAAGCACAAACTTCTAGGGATAGTAAAGAGGATTGAGACAAACATTTTTTGCTCATAAAGTAGTAGTCGGAAATGCTTCCTTTTTGCTTTATAGACACTATAGGTAAAGGGAGACGGTTGGAACACAATATGGCTACACCAAAACGTTTCATTTGACTCAAACGCAGTTATTTTCTGATGATTAAGGCATTTTATGACGCCGTGTGTACAATTACGTACAGCAATTCCAAAGAGGTGAGCAAAAATTTCCTTTCGTATACTGTGTACTGTATACTGCGTTACAAGCTTATCTATACGAATGGAAATTTTTGCCCACCTCTTTGGAATTGCTGTACGTAATTGTACACACGGAATCATAAATTATACCCACCAGAAAATAACCGCGTTTGAGTCAAATAAAACGTTTTGATATAGCCGTTTTGTATTCCAATCATCACCCTTTATCCAGTGTCTAATAAGTCTAAGCCATCGGAAGCATTTCCGACTACTACTTTATAAGTAAAAATGTTTGTTTCAATCTCCTCTACCATCCCTAAAAGTTTGTATCTATAGTTTCTCTTTACCCTGTATATATGTATGATATTCATGTTGATTTTTATGTTAATCATTAAAAAGCTGTTTCGTCTAATTTTTAGCAAGCAATAAGAAAAGCGGTAGAAAATAAACGATAAAAATGCTGAACCTACACATTTACAATGCAAATAATTACGATTGGAACACGTGTCAGAAAAAAATGACTCCTGCGAAGACGGAAAAATAGCGGACTTGTTGGCATTGGTACTGTTAATTGAACTTTTAATTACTTACTTATCTCACTTATCTGTTACCTTCAAAGACACATAGTATCTATATGTATGCCTATAATTGTCACAATAATTGTGTCAGTTAGAATTTTAAACGCTTCGATATCTGCCATTTTCGCTCGTGGAAAGAACGATAAATTCTTATTGCGTAGTACGTTTAATTTATTGTGTGCATAATTACCAACTTTTGGAACGTTGTAATAATAAGTCAAATTATTTATATATAGGTATATGTATGTATAATATTCATAAAATTATAAAATAAATCATTAAAACTGATTGCATTGGTTGTATGTAAATAGCGTAATTAACATGTAGATCATGTAGAAGTCAATATAATACGAGTCTAACATACAGGCAACGTAAATCTTACACCGAGAACTCAATTGTCGACGTTCTGCTTTTATTAAGTAAATATGCTTAGGTTAATTGAATTACTTTGAGCTTTTACACGAGGCGCGATTCTAGGATTGTTTGTCCCTTTCAAGTTTGAACTCCTTTCAACTGCTGTAAGTAGAAACAGCACGCCAGCATACGCATTTAACGATTTTTTCTCCGCTATAATCTGGAATTTTATTACCGACGTGTACTAGAGTAGAATGGGTAGATTAGTATTAGGATTAATTTAAATAAGCAGCAAGAGTATGTACATCTATAAATTTATCGCGTATAGCACGTAAATTACGATTTACCTTTATACATGAAAGAGGGATTTAATAAAAGTTTTATTGTTAGACAAGCTTATATTAAAACATAAATAAATAAATAAAGTTATTTTATGATTTTATTAGAACAATAAACGTTAATACATATATGTCGTTGATGCAGTGTGTTTAAAAAATTACATGTTATTTGGAATTACTTTTTATTATTTTGACGTACTTAATTAAACTTACTATTAATAAGCATATTAAGGACATTATATAAATCTATTGCATTGTATATTATGCATATTAATTGGTATATAATGTAATGTCTCAGCTTCGATATTTTAAAGTGGATTGTAAGCTTAACGCTTTCCTAGTCCCCCGGATGCAGCAGAACTTGCAGCTCCAGCGGAAGCGGCACCACTATCATCAATGCGGCCTCCTCTTAAAAGACCTGGCGCTACTAAACGGCTAGGAACAACTCCCACTGCTGGACCGACAACATTCGGCCATATTTCTCCGTGCACGAAACGGTGCAATACAGGATAACTAGGTGGAATTTCTATATGTTGGCCCGAACCAGTGCGGAAGTTGTCAACGTACATACGTTTTGAAGCCGGTGAAAGCATTCGATGCTGCACTAGCCGTTAATGTCGCAAAATTATGAGATAACTCGTCAACTTTGGGTATACTTGCAAGGTTCACAAGATTGGGAAAAGTTTCTTCATGGAACAATCGTGCTGTTATTTATTCCTCCTTGTATCATCTGTAATAATCGTGCAAAGTATCGTTAACAAGTACAGCCTTAAATTAGAAAGTTTATGTAAATAATATATACAGTATCTACAGTAATATATGAGTATAATAACATATATATAAATTGCATAAATAAACTATGTACAATATTGCTGATTATAATATCTTTTCTTATTTAATAGAGTTTCATAATAAATGTAATTAATATACAAAGCTGTTAATATTCAAAAAAGTGTGCAAGTAGAAACTTGCACATTGCTTCCTCATAGTTTCAAAGTGTGCTAGTAGAAACTTGCACATTGCTTTGTCATAGTTTTTAAGTGAGCAAGTAGAAACTTGTACATTGCTTTGTCATAGTTTTTAAGTGAGCAAGTAGAAACTTGTACATTGCTTTCTCATAGTTTTTAAATATACAAATTAGAATCTTGCACATTACATCCTCACAATTTTTAAGTATGCAAATTATAAATTTGCATATTGCTTAATCAACATTTCATTTCGCTCATAAAGCTTCCTCTATGAGGAAGCCAAATTGAAATATCCACTAATAATTATACAGCAAAGAAAAAATTTGGCTTCCTCATAGAGGAAGCTTTATGAGCGAAATGAAATGTTGATTAAGCAAAATGCAAATTTATAATTTGCATACTTAAAAATTGTGAGGATGTAATGTGCAAGATTCTAATTTGTATACTTAAAAACTATGAGAAAGCAATGCACAAGTTTCTACTTGCTCACTTAAAAACTATGACAAAGCAATGTACAAGTTTCTACTTGCTCACTTAAAAACTATGACAAAGCAATGTGCAAGTTTCTACTAGCACACTTTGAAACTATGAGGAAGCAATGTGCAAGTTTCTACTTGCACACTTTTTTACGTTAAGTAAGTTTTTACTGTGTTAATTAACAAAGTAAAAATTATAATTATTTCGCAGGAAGTTCATCTGCTACATAAATTCCAAGATGATTTCTACGGTGAGGACCTCAAGGTTATTATTGGCGGACACATAAGACCAGAAAGAGATTTTTCTTCTTTAGGTAATGGACACTATCGTAATAATAACACAAAATATGTGTAAATGGATTACTATTCTATCATAGTAGTTTAAAATTTAAAATATCTGATATTTTAAGATTATGTTATTACTAAAGAATGATTTTATGTTACTTATTCTTACAGATGAACTCATCGCAGAGATAAAGAATGATATTGCAATCGCAGAACGTCAATTAGAAGAACCTGTTGTAAATAAACTGAAGAATGATGACTTTTTAATGATTAATAAAGCAGATCACTAATATAATGACTAAGAAAAGAGAAGCCTTTATATTTGATAAAGAGAATATTTTTGTTACTTTTTAGTTGTGCATTAAAAAAAAAATAAAAGATTAATGATTATTCTCAGGGGAAATCGAGGAACTGATCGCCAACATACATATATATGTTATATAAGCGATCATTTCCTCGATTTCTCGGGAAAATGTTCTTTTTGTTTTAAAAACCATTCTACGGGCAATTGCAGGCTTAAAATTGTTATGATGGGAGATAAACAATGATCCTATACGGATTCTAAGCCCAACCGGTATTGAATCTTTCGGATTCTTAACCATGCGGACTGTTAACTCTTTAGGATCTTAAACTCTTCCCTTTAAACAGGGAAAAAAACCCCACCACGGGGGCATTAGGCACATATGGGATGAAGGCCGGGGTCGGGACTTGAACCACGGACCACGGACCTTGTTGTTGGTGTTGATAATCCTTCACATAGCTCACTGAGCCACGCGCCACGCGTCATCCCTACTTTCAGTTGTGCATATTTATATATATTAAACTACCTATATAAATATATAAGTGTTGTTGTGGTGATAGAGGAAATAACAAGAGTAATAATAAATTTAGAAAAGTATGTAATGTAACAAGCTCTCGATGTGCTTCTAGAAATACACTCCTCATAAGACTCACTGTTCTTCTATACAAATGTAGAAATATCCTTTGCGCTTTACGCAGATTGTGAATTTAAAAACTATTTCAAAAATCAATGTATAGGATGAACTTTGGGATATCGAATCTGAGATTCCATCAAAAGTACGAGTCGACCGCTTTTACACAGCAACGCGTCATTCCAGAAAAAATGTAGAACAGTACCCTTTATAAAATAATAAATTTGGAAACAGTGTAGATAATTATTTCATAATTATATTCATAAAGTTACATTTTTAATTATAATATACAAATTTAATTATAATATACACATAAAAAAAAGAGAGATTAGAAAATACTATTTACACATAAACGCAATCATTGTTTTACAATTCTATTAACGGATTACATGATATTGGAGATAAAAAATGTTTTCGATATGAAAATATAAAATGTAAAAATGCATATTGGCCTCCACCAGTTCCTCCATTTTCAGATACGACGAATACGACGACTATATCGATCCAAATTCATCTAATTAAATGACCTCATTTTTTTTTATGACTATATTATTCTTATAATACGGGTTCCATCCTCTATGCGACCATTTTATAAACTTCTCGAATCCATGCAAAAATGCCCAGCTACATAATAAATTCCAATACTTAAATGATTCAGCAAAGGACTGATTATGGATTCTAGGAGATTAGCTGATATTTAGGTATTTTGTAAAAGAAGGCAGAAACGTGTAAATTTTTGCAGAATTCTTTTCATACGATAGGTATGAAGGTTTCATTTGATATTAATCCAGATACAGATTTTAACTCGAATATCAAGAAAGAATTAAAATGAAATCTCGGTATTCTCGGTCAAATGTAGCGTTATAATAATGGAGTAATTTTGCACTTTCCACGTTAGAGAGAAAAAGAGAAAAGATGAACGGTGAGAAAAGTTTACCTAAAAAGAAACTGAATCTGAAACTGAACTTGAACCTAAACTGAATTGAACCTTCCCATAATTGAAGGTTTCCATACAAGAGAAATGTAAGTAAAAAAAAACCCATTTTGAGAAAAATAACTTGATAATAGTAACTGTCAAATTACTAAAATAAAAAGGTTGCTATAAAAATTTGTTTTAGTTTTTTCTGAAGCTATTATAAACTTGTAATAAGTAAAAATATTTATTTTAATACATTATCGCCAAAAGTGTGAGAAAATAATTTGTTTAATAATACTATCGCATAACAATAGTATAGTTTTGAGAAAAAAAATGGAAATTCACTATTATATTTATATGTCAAAATAAAAATTTAATATAAAAAACCAATCACAATAGAAACTGGCTGTTTTTTTTTCGGAAACGTATCATAATTAAGAGTTTTCTTACATTCCTCTGTTCTTCTTTTGATATTTAAATTTACATGGCTCAAGTTTACAGTTTCAAGCAAATTGTCAAGCAAAAAAAAAAATTGCAAAACGCTTTTGGCGGGCTTTTTGAATGTGCTTTTGGTTGCCCATCAAACCTATAAGGTTGTAAGTTTAATCTTCCTTTTGCAACAAAAAACAATAGGGATGGTCGACTTACATCTCTCTTGCATGGAGGCCCTTAATTCATGGCACCTTTTATTACTCGATGTTAAATATAATAAATATAAGTTTATCTGCCTAGGGAGCGTTTAAAGCGCTATTCCAAAGCAGATTGTGAGAGTTCGCCATCTATTCAGCGATATAATCCGTGCGGTCCCTCCCGTTATCGAATCCGCCTGAATCCGCCCCGGAGCTTGTTATGAACTTGATGATTTAGCAAGAGACATGTCAATTAATCTGACGAAAAACAAAGATGCCTTGGTGGCCGCTTGGCACAGCGTGGTCGACGATAAATTGTCTACTAACTGGTAGGCGTACACCTAAGTCCTCATTGCGCGTTTTCTCGTTCCGGCGTCTCCGGCACCGACTCCACTTTGGCACACTTACGTGTATACGTGCGTGCGATCTCGTCAAGTTAGCCGGTTATTTTTCGCCGGTATCGAGCTCACAATTTCGCGAATCGAAGCATATGCACGATCTGCGAATTCCGCTGTAAACAATCGGGCTGTACGACAAGCACTTTTTTGTTCCTCACCGAATCCGTTTTAATTTTTTATTCACTCTAGATAATTGTTAACGAGTGAAAAAAATATGTAATAAGCTGTTAGATAAGTTATCTTCCATCTGGATGAGATACGGATATCGAACACGTTTAATTCCTTTTAACAGAATAGAAAATGATGAATAGGTCAATGTAAGATTATATGATTGCTTAAAATACTTTTAAAACATGCAGATTTAACTGCATGGATTGACAGATGATTTTATGTAGCTGTGATTTATTAGTTGATGTAAGACTCGATCATAATTTTGACCCAGAGATTGTATACGATACGTAAATCTTATACAGTTTTTATTCAGTCAACTGTACTTCATAATTGAGAATTTAAATATTTTTCTATTCTTGACAGGGCCGTGTTCGGCTACGAAGGATCGACTAATAATTTAAAGGTAGTCGGAACGGGAGATGGCGGGTTGGAAGAGATGATTGATCGATTAAGTAGTAGTCACATCATGTACGCGTTTTGCAAAGTTATCGATACTAAAACAAGTCTACCAAAGTGTCTGCTTATTAATTGGGTAAGTCTGAAGAAAATAATTTACATGGAACGGGATACGATTTACTGGATAAAATAGCATGATATTTTATATCTTTACGAAATGAAGAAAACGTGCATGAACAAAACTTTTATGAATTTCGTAATTTAGTTTGTAGACTTTTGCTTGACAAAATATTTGCTTACAGCAAGGAGAAGGTGCTCCAATCGTTAGGAAAGGAACGTGCGCTAATCACATTAGAGATATAGAAAAATTGTTGAAGGGAGCACATATAACAATTACTGCGCGTTCCGAAGATGATGTTGAGGTAGATGTGATTATGGAAAAGCTTGCACGAGCAACAGCTTCCGCGTATAAGTTTAATGAACCTCGTAGTGAAAATGAAGGGCACACAGGTCCTGTTGGAACAACGTATCGCAGGTTTCTATAACATTTCTATCTTGTGATTGTTACATCTTGAAATGTATCATTACTTGTTCACACTGTAATTCTTACCTGTAATTTTTATTTCGCAGAGTAATTCCGGAACAAGAGATAAATGCATCAGAAAGAGATCAGTTTTGGGAAAAGGAAGAAATGGAGGAGAAGAAAAGATTGGAACAAGAGCGGCTGCGCTGTGAACAAGAGCGACAGAAGTTAGAACGAGAAGTTAGAGCTCGAGAAGAAAAGGAAACGCAACTGAGGGAACAAAAAGTATGTTCAAATCGTGTATATACAATATTTCGATTATATATATACATATTTTACATATATCAAATATTATCGTATATACATACCTATATTATGTACACTGTACACGAAATATTGTTTCAGGTAACCGCTAAGGAAAATTCAATCGCCCGTCAAAAACTGGCCGAGCAGCATGCTGAGGACGTAAACAACTTACGCAATCAAAAGGCTGATCAAAATTACGGCAATGATGCCGAAGATGATCATAAATCACGAAGCGAAGAACTACGGAGAGAAAGGAGCAAAGAAACGCAACAATTGATTGCTCAAAGAACAATAAACGCTCGAGCGATATTCGAACAGAATTCGGCGGCCGGTCAGATGAAGACGAGTTCGGCGCAACAATATTTACCTAAGAACAATCACGTAGAGTCCATGAAAAAAGCGTTGGAAGAGACTCAGATAAAGGATCAATCCAATGCAAAGTCCCGCGACTCCCGCGAGGAAGCACCGGCTGAAACGAAAAAGTCTACAAGTGCGGAAACAGCGACGATTTCTTCGCCTGCAGTACCTAAAGCTCAAAATACCAATCAAGAATCGAAAACGACCACGAATCCGCAACCGGAAGCTGAACAGACGGCAGAGAATAAGGAGCAGGTCGCCGAAAATGAATTATACAACCAATTAGATGGCCCGTACTTATATTTCGATCCGAATAACGAGGGGATGAAGGCTAGAGCTTTATATGACTATCAAGCCGCTGACGACACAGAGATCACATTTGATCCTGGTGATATAATCACGCATATAGACGCGATTGACGAAGGCTGGTGGCAAGGTCTTGGACCTGACGGAACTTACGGACTTTTCCCTGCTAATTACGTTGAAGTTATTGAGTACAACACAACATGATAAGATATGTTTCCAGAAAAATTTATGGATATCATTTTTCATTTTCTTCGTAATTATCCACATAAAACCACATAAAACCTTGCATGTGAGACATCGGTATCAGTGTAATCCTATTCCTGATAAATGCTATTACGTTTTTAGGTATAAGTAAAATTGAACCACGTGATAAAATAATTCTGAATGACTAAAACTTTAAAAAATCTTTTTGTAATGGGAACGTGTGCTTAGCGTGTAACAATTGAAACGCACGTCTTCGTAACATTTTGCGCCTTCCACGTCATTGTTCAATCTTAAAGCATTTATGCAAGGAGTGAGTTTACAGTTAATATAACAATTCAATTAGTAAAATCTTAGAAGAGAGACGATTGAAGTGGTAATCATAACCAGTAAAATGTATGTCTTCCCAGCAGGTCATACAGGTTTTATCCAATTAACCCATATTATATAAATATATATCTTTTTATAACATCCTGTATCAGATGCTGATATAGTAATAACTAAAATGCATCTTGTGACATGTACGAACGGAACTGTGTTACTGCAAAACTGTAATTGCTACTTATTTAAGCATACATCATTTTTAGAGTAAATACTTTAATTTGTTACCGTTAAGTAACAACAAACTTATTGTTAGTACTAAAAAACCCGCTTGTGCAAGCTACTTCTTAATTTTTATATTACTTTTTAAATGTTAATGTTATGTCCAAAAGAAGCATGAAAATGCTTTTAGTTATCGTTGAAACACCGTAAGAGCGGCAGTTGACACATATGTTAGGTATGATAAATTATTTTATTGTATGATAGAAATTTTTATAGATAATAATGAGATAAAGTAGCATCACAATATCCATGTTACATAAATAAAACGAAAAAAGTCACCTCCGATAATTCTGATTCTGTGCACCACCTCCACTACCTGCATGACTCAAAAATGCTAAGTGACCCTTTGGACATTTATTGGCATAATGACCCTTCTGCCCACACTTGTAACACGTCACTTCTTCGAGTGGCTTTTGCGGCCCTCGTGGCGGCGGTGGTCCATTGTGCATATTCATATGATGATGCGACGTGTGAGAATTGTTGTCGAGCTCCTGTCTGACTTGAGCCTCCCGTACATCGGGCGGCATTTTGTTGCAATAAATCGCTTTATGACCTCCTTCTCCACAAAAATGACAAGTGATCATCACCTTTTTGCCCTCCTTTGGTTGCATGTCCTGCACCGCCGGTAATTCGAATCTTGGACTAAACACAGATTAAGTTACAAATGCTGATCCTCCAAGTATATTTCTATATTATAGACTCGCGTGTTTCTTTATATACGTATATATATATCACTTACTGCATAAATTTGCAATTTGGCCCCTCTGGACAAAAACCGGCTAAGTAAGCCATACACAAAACGCGTCTGACATGCCGATGCCGACACAAGGGACCGTGCCTACAGAAGCCACGATCGTACCATGGACAATCTCTGACTTTAGTCTCAGGATCAATGTGTAAGAATGGACATTCCTTATTGTGACATGCGTCTATAATAAATGACTTTGTTTAAGTATAACTTATAGTTTATCACACAGTTTAAATACCTAGAATGTTACATATTATTTGAAGGTATTATTGACTGCTTATATAAAAGTTAGTGAAAGAAAATGATTAATTTTTTTTTCATTAGTATTAATAGATAAGTAACTGTAGTGATTATATCAGGCTACTTACTGAATCTAGAATAAAAATAACATTCTGGCATTTTTGTCATGTCATATTCGTGCAGAAATTCGCACTGATCACCCTTTTTGCAAAGACCTCTTAACCAATGTTTACATACTATTGTACGATCACCACGAACGTGTCTGAATGGACATGAAGCTCCTTTGCTACAAGTGCCTCTTGGATAAAACTGGCATACTGCGGCAATTGATTCTGTGAATCAAAGAGAAGAGAGAGAACATTTTATTAGTCTAAAAGTTCTATATTATTAATATAACATTAAAGTAGATGTATTCCTTATTTTAATAATATATCATACCGTATTCTCTTTGCAGTAAACATAAGGTAGAGATTATCAAACAAGTATAATCTATAAGAGATTAAAAATAAAAAAAGAAAAGAAGGCAAAGAAAGAAAATTAACAAATGACAAGTAAAAAAAGCTTTGAGAGTACAACGCAATTGAAGAAGGTTTAAAACAGAATCAAAATGTCCAATGTATAATTATGTAACTATGCATCATATTAGTTATTAAAGATCGATATAACGTTAACTTACACTTTGTCAACCGTGCTCTTAAGTCTTTTTACTTGTTAATTTAATTATCAAGAGTCCTTAGTTATTACTTATTTATCCATTTATTAAAAAAAAAATTAATTAAATTTTTACAATCGTAAAAATTTAACCACAAAGAACGAAAATAATACACAAAAAAATACTGTTATAATTGCATCATTATTTAATACAGTGTTTCTAGAAAAAAAATTTGTAGTTAACCTTTTTCTGACATATGTAAAGTTTTTATCAAATATTAATAAGTGAAGTCTAGTTGAAAGAAATTGTTGGACATTACATATTTTTACATTTTAAAGTTTAATTCATAAAATCTCGTTTAAAATGCTCGGAAAGTACAATCGAGAGCTACAATGGATATTACTATTAAAGAAAAATCAATTATTGAAAGAAATTTGCTAGTCGGTATTCTAAGTACAGTAAAAGTAAAACAATAATGCATAAATTATTTATAATTGGAAAAAAAAAAGATTCTGATAAAATATGACATTATGCCATGCGAACTTAACCTAACGTGTGCGGCTGAATAAAAAAATATAACGAATGAAAGAACTCACTGTCCATGCCAGTGAAAGGTAACGAGAGAGCCCCATATTGTTCATCAAGGGCAACTTCAATATCAAATCGCATGTGTTCCACGTTCGCTACTATACACTC
Organism: Leptothorax acervorum; assembly: GCA_035220615.1. Classification (NCBI taxonomy): domain Eukaryota; kingdom Metazoa; phylum Arthropoda; class Insecta; order Hymenoptera; family Formicidae; genus Leptothorax; species Leptothorax acervorum. The sequence goes on from JASTWQ010000005.1 coordinate 400,625, forward strand.
CATTGTTATTGCAAGAATTTGAACAATTAAACACAAAACACTTGTGCTCCGTTCGATCTGAAGCTGCCAGATTGCTGCATGTAGCCAACATTACTCGTCTCAATGAAAACGTCACTATAGCCACGCGAAGTTGGCTCTAGTTGACTCTAGTGACGATTCGAGATTTAATTCGATTCCTTCTCAATCGACCCGGCGCGGTATTGTATTTCGGCGATTAAAATAAAATAATAAACCATTGCCTGCGTTCAGCGGGAAAAGCAGCTCAGGTATTCATTAGCTCAGTGATTTATTAATATAATTGGTTTTTACTTTTAGTTCCCCGTTGAATCTAAATGTAGAAACTATAAATAATATATTTTAGCAATCACTGCAGTAGGTCCCGTTCCGTAATTCTCGTGGTTGTTACTGAAAGGATCTCGCACGCGAAAAATTACTTTGGACGTCTCCTGTGAAGTGTCAGATAATTGTAGTAATTATAATTAAATATCGCACGCACAATCATCGCGATTTTATAATATCGGCATTTCTCGATTGAGATATATCGTTCTTGCGTATTTTATATGTTATATTGTTGCTGAAGCGTATATCCAAAGAGTGCACGATTATATACTTGGCATAAATCGTCATTCTATATTATAATAGTCTTTCGTGCTTTGTGCGATATATTTTGGACAGCGATCGAATGATGGCCGCCATTTTCTGATCTCGGAGCACTTGCCTCGACGACGTGAATCGGTTATCGACGATCGGCCACATTGAGACTTTCCGATACTCACTTACCGATATCAATCACAAGAACATATAAAAAGAACGATATAAACTATCTGAGAGAATAGTCAAAATTTAAAATCTATAAAGGTTTCTATCAACGTGAAATTGGCATCAGTCAATTCTGTGATAAAAAAAAAATGTATATTAGGGTCATATATTATACGGCAAATATATTTTACTATAACAGTACAAGCGCGCGCAGTTGCCGACAATTAATCTGTGCGCAAGGAGAGGGAAAAATCTTCGATATCGCTCCTACGTTCACGCGATATCTTTTCAAATTCGCAATTTCTGGATTACGATCCGTCCGCAATGTCAATGGTACGAATATCGATCGGGCGCCCGCACGTGATTTAGGGCGCCGCGTCGTTGTCAATGCCACGCGGGAATAAATTGCAAATTTAACGACGACTCAGCCGGAGGAGGAGCGCGGCCGACCGGCGCGGGCGCTCGACGATGCTCGACGATTTCGCCGCCGTTGGCGCGCGCGGCCGCGAGGTGCCGCCACCTGACGGCCGTGGCGGCGAGTCGCGCCTCCGTCGCTACGTGACAGCGGGCTCCGTGAGAGCGGGTGGAGTGGGGGAGCGGCGCGAGGAAGAAAATGGCCGACGAGGCTACGGTAAAAGGGCAGGGACGTCGTGCGAGGTGCGCGCTGCGCGACGCGAGTTGGTCAGTTTCGCGATAGACCGTCGCGAAAAAGGGCCGTCGAACCACCGCCGGGGAAGGCCTCCCGTCGTTGCTCGCGGTGTCGCGCGTATCACCGCGTCGTGAATACCCGCGACCCTGGGACCCAGGACTCCGCGGTGCCCCGTCGTCGTCGTCGCTGTCGCTCCGTTGCGCGCCCGCACCAATCCGCTCGGGCGCCTCCGATTCGTGGTTTAAAAAGAAAGCGTGCGCGGGCCGAGTTTAGCCGAGAGAGACGGAAGGGCTCGCTCGCTCGACTCGAAGGGAGAGAGAGTGGTAAACACGACACCCCGTTTACTGGCGCCTCCGCCGCCCGTTTCGCTTCTTCCCGTCCCGTCTCCCTTGTGCTTTCAGTTCTCCCGCGTTCTCTCGTCGTCTCGCTAAACGCGTGTGCGTGTGTTGCCGCGTCGAACGCCGCGCGCGATCGCCGTCTATGAGGATTCTCTCCGCAGTCCGCGTGCGACGATTGAGATCGATCAGCAGGTTGGTGAGTTCTCTCTCTCTCTTTGTCTCTCTTTCTCTTTCTCTCTCTTGCACACTCGTCAGGGCCACTTGTGGCCGTCCATCCACGGGCGCTTTTTAAAGGGCGTGCTGCCGCAGCCGCAGTCGCATTTTCTCATCCTCGCGTCCGTCCCCCGTGTGTCGCCGTCGTGCTCCCCGAGGCATCTTTGTTCGCCGTGCCGTACGTCGCGTACAACACGTATACGGGACACGGGCGCGGAGCGCACGCTCCGCGAAAAGCTCCCGGAGTGGAGAAGGACGCCTCCCCGTGTGGCCGCGCGCGGGTTGATTATTTATCGCGCCGAGTCTCTCTCTCTCTCTTATCTGTCGCGGTCCTCTGCCGAATCTACGACGGGCGGCAGTGTGTGATTTAAAGGGATCGATTTGTCAACAAGTCGATGAGGGGGAGAGTGCGCGCCGCGCACGTTGGCCCGTGCGACGCGCGGCACGGCGCGGCGGATTCTCGCTTCGCTTGTGAAGTAGGTATCATTTACGATTTCCGTCGTGCGCGTGCATCTCCTCGCGCTCGCTCGTACGCTCCGATTCGCGTGCGTTTGTCCGGTTTGCCGTTTGATTTGTACGCAAATTCGTTTTATTACACGCTGATAAAAGCGGAGCGCTCGTAACACCTTATCTCTGTGTCGACGTTTTTCCCTCTCCGATTCTCGCGTTTCGTGGAAAATATTTTCTATCGCGATGTAAAGCCGCGACGAAAAATAAAAAAGAAGAGAAAGATCCGATAAGAGTAAATTGTTAACGAATTGTCGATCGAACGTCGAGTGTGTTTCATTGTTCAACCTGTAATGTAAATATGTAGTCGCTTTGACTTTTTCACCATTTTATGTGTTTATTGGGATTGCTTACAGATAAATCCAGCTTGCGAGCGATTTTCTATCGCGATTATTAAAATCTACAATGGCAGTTAGGTAGTTGTGGAAATTAACATTGGACACTCGCGAACTTCGAGCATATTTATATTTATTTTGAAGATGTAAAGAATACAATCATAATGAAGCCACAGAAGAAGGCTGTTGTTGCCAAAAAGGCAACTAAGATGCCAACAGTCGCCAAGAAACGTCGCACATTTACAGAGAAGGCCATGCCAGATGTAAGGAAGGAGAAGAAATCAAAGAAAAATGATAAAGTGGAAGATCCAAAGAGGAAGATAGATAATGATAAGAAGAAATTAGAAAAGGTGGAGGAGAGGAAAAAGCTCGATGACAAGAAGAAGATGGAGGAGAAAAAGAAGGAGCGATTGGATAAATTAGATGAGAAGAAAAAACAATTGAATAAGGATAATGAAAAGAAATCTGACAAAATTGACGAGAGGAAGGCGGAAAAAAGAGATGACAAAGACAAAACGAATAACGAAGAGGTGAGCCAAGAGAATACGGATAAGAAGAAATTACAAAAATGTGAGGAGAAAGCGAAATTGGAAAAACAATCTGTGGATAATAAGAAGAAAATTGAGAAAACTGAGGATAAGAAGAAGAGCGTAAAATTGGACGATAATACAAGTATGGAGGACAATGTAAAATCTTTAAATACACCGGAGGATAAGGACGCGCTTGAAAATAAGATCGATATTCTCCCTCCCCTCAAAAAAAGAAGTAAAGAGAACGAGAAGAAGAAAGATGTCAAGTTAATTAAATCTGATATTAAATCAATACCGAAGAACTCTATCGTGAAAGATAAAAAATCTGAACGCAAGAAAATTCCTGACAAGGATGCGGCAAGCAATAAGATTTCCTCTCCGAAAACGAAGAAGGATTCCAAAACAAAGCAAAGTCAGAAGAAGAGCATTACTAAGAAAACAGTTTTGACAAAGAAGCCTCATTTATCGGTAGTTAAAAGACTGGTGGACAAGAAGATCAAGTTAGTCAAGCCAGTGAAAGATGAAGAAATGAGCGAAGACGAGGACGCAGTGAAGAAAGTGAAGAAGAAGAGTAATAACTTCGCTAAGAGTAAGACTTTGCAAGAGAAAAAACCAAAGCTGGCTAAACACATGAAAGCCAAATTGCCTCAGAAACATACAAAGATCAGTGCTGTTCTGAAAAGGGATGATAAGTTGAAAACTATAACGGAGAAGATTATGGCCAAGAAGAAAATTGAATTGAAAGAGTTTGACGAAGTTTCGACCGAACATAAAAAGATCGCGAGCAAAGACGAGGCTTGTCAAGGACCAGAAGTGAGTAGCATTAAAAGCGAGATTGAAGAAGATTCCGACAAGTGCAGAGAGGAGAGTCTTCAACCAAAATTACAGGATAATAAGAAGGCAATTAAAAGTGGTAACAAAATTAGCGGCAAAGCCCCAAAGAAGACTGGGAAAACAATAAGGGTACAAACGGAGAGCAATAATCAAACATCAGTTTTATCTGAAGATGTATCTATCGAAGAATCTAACAAGCAATTCAAAAGTTCCGAAGATAGCGCGAAGTCTGTCACGAATTCCAAGCAGGAACAAATCGGCGCTGATAATACAGTCGAATTAGATCTAAAGGTTGAGACAATGAATGGTGAGAGTGCCAGTGGCGTTACATCTCAATCTGACTCTGAGGGTGATTCTGACGACGAATACAGGAAGAGTAGGCAAAAGGATACCAGGAATAAGGAGAGGGCTAGCTCACCATCGGATGAACGTGCGCGACGAATGCGACTTTTTGGCTTTTGGAGTGGACCAAAACGACACAGGGTTGCATCATTGAATGCCTTGGCTAAAGTTCACTGCCTCTACGAAAATGAGACCGGCGGAGTCTACCTTGGTGGTTTTTGCAAACCGAAACCCGAGAAGGAGAAGGAGAAGGAGAAGCCGAAGAAAATGAAGGAGGAAAAGGAGGAGCAACCGCGTAAAGAGAAAGAGAAGAAGGTCGAATGCAAAACGGAGGAGAACGTATCGAAGAGAAAACTGAGAAATGTGCCGGGACTACGTGGCAAACATTGGGATATGCTGGAGAGTTCGTCATCTTCGTCCTCCTCCGACGAGGATTGCGAGAAGGAAAAGAGTGCTGAACCAAGCAAGAAGATAATGACCAAGAGGAGGAGGAGAAACGAGGAAGTAATGGACCTGAAGGACATGGTTGTTTGCAAAAGGATGGCCAGTCTTAATGCCACTGCCATTTTGGCTGCTTCCTACTCCGATGAGAAAAATCGTTGTGGTAGCAGCAGTGATTCCTCCAGTGAATCGGAAGTAGAGATAATTAAAAGACGTAGACAAAATGACTCAGACGTAGATAAGAAGAAGTCGAGACAAGGCTCCGATCCGGAGGAGGTTATTAAGCCATCCAAGAAAGTTGTCATCGTTAACCAGGACACCGACGTCACTATCACAGGTAATTAATCATGCGTGGATTAAGCGTGAAAACTCTAACGATCTTTTTACTACGATAACAAATTCTTTTCAAGGTGTTTACGTCAATCAAACCCGATCCACCCATCACGAAGGTTTTTGCAGTATCGCCGGTATGCAGTACAGAATCAGCTCTACCAGTCACACTCAAACTGCAGCTACCGCGGTGGCCACTGAACTTCACGATCAGGTTTGTGTTTTATTCAAGATCGTTTGCTTCTCGCACGTTACAGAAACATTTATTTTATTTTATGATAGGTATACATATCCAAAATAGAAACTACAATTTATCGAACATTTAAAGAAAAATTTTATAAATGAATAGATAGTGATAAATGGATAATATGTCAAAGGCAGATTTTTAGAGAATATTATTTTTAATATTAACTGAAAAATATTGATAATACATTTAAGAAAACGATACCTTTAACGAATCTTTACGATATATTTCGATATAAAAAAAATAAAAATGTTTTAAAATAAAATATTTAAAAATTAGTAAGAATTTATTATGTTTTTTGTTTTGCTTGTTTATTATAACGCAACTCTTATATAAGCTGTCTTAAAAAATTATAAAACTATTATTATAAGTTTTATTTTAAATTTTATATTTTTATTTACAAATTCTATTTTTTAATTGTTCCTTTAACTATTTAGTCGAATATAAATATATATTTTCCATTATACATTTTTTTATCAGCAAAAACCGGAACAGCCTTGCAAATCCTACACACCACTCGGTGCATTGTCTTCTATGCAGCCACCAGGTAGCCAGGGTAATCATCCTAACATGTCACCACGCAGGCATTCAGCATTCTCGGCCCCTCATCAGCACGGTGAGTCAAACGCAACTGCATGTTTCTACGCTTTATTTGCCAGCTATATCAAACGCAGCCGTAATTATCGAAAGCTACATCGTAGTTTACAATCCTCTCTGTTTGTTATTCGACGTGATTTAAATTAAGTTTCCACAGACCACATTTCACGTGAATTTACACCGCTCGTTATATTAATTTACTCGCCTCCCTCATGATATTCATAATACAAACTAAACGAAGAATTATGCATAATTGGATAAACGGTCGGAGCGCTGTATAGCACAAAATTGAAATCTCGCGTAAATTAGAACAAATTATCTAACGCGGTGTTTTTTAACCGATTGAGACGCTGCAAAAATTGTCTTCGCCTTTTTTTTTTCTCGACGTACGCCACTGCGTCGCTTATGTGTGCGCGTGTTATTACGCCGCTCGGCGATTTTCTCTTTCAACCCGTGGCGAGCGGTTGGCTTTTCTCTTTGTTCTATTGACGCTTTCTCACCGTTCTCTCACCCTTTATCCCGCTCGATTCATCGCCAGACATACACATTGCACGCAACCGAGATGCCGCGTAGCCCCCGATGACAGCGTGCGAATACACGTGTTGTATGCATATGGAAAGCTGCGCGTACAGTTTGCGTCATTTACTGGCGATTCAGAATCGAAAAGACGTCATCCGGCTACGTACTTATCACGTTTCGTATTATTCTATCTAACGACTTGCGTAATTACTGGTCTCTTAATTTCATTCTCCAATTATTTCATGTCTCTCTGATAGCTGAAGATACATAGGTAAAACGTAAGCGAAAGATGCGCATCAACGTAATAACTCTTTCTGCACTTAGTATTTCATTATACTAACGATAAGTATTTATTGCGTTAAGATCTTGATTCGACAGTCGCGGTATAAAAAACATTAATTAACTCAGATCCGTTGGGATAAATGTCTTGTTATTGAAGTCCCTCCTGTTATTGAAAGCACAGAATAGCTATAAATCGATTGTAACTTATCCCGCTTTTATTCCATTTTATTAGATTTATTCTGTTTTAGATCGTATCAATTATTAAAATCTTTCTCAATCGTGCGAATCTGTAATTCCATGGTGAATTTCAACAGCGAAATTCATATACATTTCGCATGATTATTCTATTGGAAACGATACACGATATTGATTTACTGAACGTTTTATCTTATTTTGTACTTATCTAATTATACACCGCACAAGCAATATAAAGTTCTAGTTATTATTGTAGAACTTTCAGATAATGTTAACAATCGGATTAAGCGAAAGCAGAAGCATTAAGCTTTCGAGTATTGGAGGATGGTGTGACGTTCTTGAAATTGTATCTTACTTCTGAGACAATGAATATACTAAATTAGAAAACTTTCTTCTGAAATAGAAACTTTCAAAATTCAAGAAAATACACTTTCTCTGACATTCTGAGGATTAATTCAAGAGGGGTTCGGATTTACGTGTAAACTGAATGAAATGGAGTTAACGCAGTCTCGCGTTATAAGAGATTTCACGCGATATTAAAAAAGACTTTAACATTTAGTGGAGGGAAAAGCGTTTTTAGTCATGGCACAGTTTAAGGCCGCAACAAGTTTAATCCTTACTTAGTCGAGCGAGAAGCTTACTCCGGATTCCAAGATATCTACTTCTTATTATTAAAGTAATATTAAATAATATGATAATATCTAGCAGTAAAAGAAGAAATATGTGTGTGTTTTGAATTAAAATTAAAAGTATAGAGCAATAGAATATCGACTAGTTTTATAACATTTACATAAATTCTACGCGTAAAAATGTTTAAATGGTTGCAGAATGCTTACTCCGGATTCCCAGATATCTACTTCTTATTATTAAACTAATATTAAATAATATCTAGCAATAAAAGAAGAAAAAATATGTGTGTGTTTTAAATCAAAGTTAAAAGTATAGAGCAATCGAATCGACTATAGTTTCATAACATTTACGTAAATTTTACGCGTAAAAATGTTTAAATAGCTGCAGAATGCGGCTTGCGCTCTCTGTGTCCGATGCCGCGATGGTACGAAAATAGATTGCCCGGATAAGGAAATTAAATTAAATCAACTATCCTGAGTTAATTTGCACAAACGCTACATTACGGACTCCAGAACGGAGCGCTTCGTGGAAGGAAGCTTTTCGTCTCGTCGCGTTGTTACATCGGGGAATGTAATCGGTGTACGATTCCCTTAAGTTCGTTCAGTAAGAGCAAATTACATGCGCCTCGTCCGCAAACACGCGCCAACGCGAACGATGTTGCATATCCGCCTGCACAATTATCCCGCGCCGGTTTCCGAGAGCAAGGTCAGTGCGTGCTAGAATCTTACTGGCGCAACCGTCTCGTCGTGTGCCAATTCCGACGTACCTCCTGTAAATCGTATGAAATTAAGACGAAAGCGTGAAATGTATTGTCCTTTAAAACGGCATTTTTGCGTAAGCATATGTTTCTTTTATTTTTAGTTATCGATTTTAATTCGGAGACACCCTATAGAGACGCGAGCGTTATTTCTCTCTGCAAACCGTGTATAAAATTGCTTCGAGAAGTATGACTTTTTAACAGAAATTTGCAAGAATTTGAATAATTTTGATAAATTCAAATTAAATAATATCCAAAAATACGATTCGAGGTTTTTCCGAGTATTATCCATGGAAGAGGAGAAGTAACGATCGAGAGTATACCGGGAAAGTTGATGGGGAAGGGGGGGGGGGGGGGGGGAGGAGAAAAAAGAGGACACCCAACGAGTACAGGTTTTCAGAGATCCGTCTTAATACCCGCGCGTTCCAGATTTTGAGTGAGAATTCGGCGCGGTGTGCCATTTTCCTCAGCTCCGTATAGGAACACCCGGTAGGAGCCCGCGATCGCGCCCGAAACTCCGCGGAGAGCGCGCGAGTTTAATACTCCCCTTCTTATGTAAACCGTGTGTGCCGTAGCTGCTTCCGACTACGCGGTGCTCCAGTGTATATACCATGTCGGAGATCGCGCGCGTGAGAGCGGCCGCCGCCGCCGGCGGCAGCAGCGGCGGCGGCGGCGACGGCGACGGCGGCGGCCGTAGTGACGGTGCGGCGGTGGGGTGGCGGTAGTAGTAGTGGGGGAAGCGAAGGGGATGGCGGGGGGTGGGAGGTGCGGTGATGGTAGTGGTGCGGCGCGCATATACGCGTCGCGCGGCGCACACCTGACCAGTGCTCGAGTGGTAGTCGAGGGAGACGAGTGTTCTTTTCGGCCCGGCTTCCTGTTTGCGTTATTCGGTCGCGCACGCCGGCAGGCCCGAAACATCACCGTCGTCGTGGTCGTCAGTAGTCGTCGTCGTCATTATCGCAGTGTAGTGCACGTCGCTGGTCGCGGTTGAACGCGAGTGTTAGTGTTTGTCGGCTGCTGCGCGATAGTGGGTTCCGTACTTGTGGTGCGCGTCGTACCGTGTAGCCGCCGGGGATACGAACGTACGAAATGGAGCCACGGCGCGAAAAGTAGGTAGAGAGCACTTCTCGGAGTCCGATTGCACCGAGCCCGCGGTGCGTCTGCCCGGCTGAAAATTTTCTCCTCACCGCGCGGCGTCATAGCACGCACGGCGAGCGTCGTGAAATGCCCTTCGTCTCTACTCTCGCGAATCTATGTAATTCTGTAGATAATTCCTCAGAAAATTTTTTCCGTTGATTTTTCATTATTCGTACTGTCTCTGGACGTTATCTGATATTTTCTAAATTCTCCGGGAAACGTAAAATTTAGTAGTAACGTAGTTGACAAAACATCGTTTTCCGGTCATTTTTACGTATGCGTTTTATCTGGAGTACGGGTTTGAAGGTTATAGAGAGACAAAGATGTGTCCAGTGCCGCGCATTAGTGGCGGAAAACATGGCGTCGAGACGAATTTTTGCGCTGGCTGAAAACACACGACGACGACGACGACGCCATGCGAATTGATCAAGGAATATTTATGGACGAAGGGCAATGAGGTAACGCGGGCGAGAGAGTCGCCGCTCCTCGCCGCGCGGACGTAGCTCACGCGGACTGTCGCTCGGTGCAATTCGGCTTCCGCGGCCGCGGTGAAACTCGACAAGTGACACGTGCGGCGCACGACATTTATGCATCGGGCATACCCCCGTTTGATCGACACGGGCGAGTCTCGTCCGCGGTGTCACCTCTCGAATTCGGTGGACGAAGCTCGTTGACGAAGCGACGAACGAACCGCTTCGATGTTGTCCGATATAGGTATTGACGGCAGGTTTTCGTCTCGCGGCCGGTTTTGATTGATGTAGATTACCGCGGATATGATCTTCTGCGCCGCGCGCGCATCACGGCTTCTCATTCACGAACACCAGTTTGGAGATGTGAGCATTTCGCGATCGCGTGACAGAGAAAATTTAAATATTGAATCAACATATCCGACGAACGATTCGAATGGTTTTGCGAGTAATTTTTACAAGCGGAGTTAACTATTTAACTCTGTTTAATCCTTTTTTATCCTTTTCAATCTTTCAAGCAGACGGTAAACACAACTGTTGAATTTTTGGAGTTGATATTTTGAATTTTCTTATAGCGAAAACGAGAGAAACCATTCTCTGTAATATTTCGACAGGTTTAGCCAGATAATTTTAACTTTAATTCTTAAAATTATATAATATTTGATATCGTGGTAATTAAAGTTAAATAAAAATTCCGTTAATAATTTAAATTGTGGGAAAACGATATATTTTGTTATTTATTTGCGTTCTTTTTTTATTGGCTTGTGACGCGTTGGCGTTTTATTTTTGTCAATAAAAATTAACTGCAAATTTACCAGCAATAATATTATATGTTTACTGTCCGTCGATTATAACAATTTTGTATAATATATACAAACACTGATGTTTAATTTAAAATGTCTATTATAACAGCCTCGACCATTTACATAGTGATTGAACTTTTCGTTACATTACATTATCAGCAATAATGGACTATACAGCGTATGGTTTAATATGTTATCGGGATTTAGGATTTACCTACAAGGAATAAAAGACCTTACAGATTATTTTTTGTATAGCAGGGGTTAACTGAAAATCTTAACACCACGATTTATTTTTTGTTTGTTTCTTTGCCTGTTTTTGCATGAAAAATATCAAAATTTGTTCATAAATAAAATTTAATATGAAAAAAGAAATACTGAACAACAGTAAGTCGATACGTTATATTAAACGCGCAATCGAACGTGATCTATTATTTCGAAGATTGAGCTTACAAAGTATGAATGATATGCATTCGTGAACTTTGTTTTCATGACACTCTTAGATCATAAATTTATTCTACAAAGCGTGTACTACGTATTATAGTATACACTCTCTACATACTCCTTCCGAGCGCGTTTCCCTGTTATCATTATTTTATTATATTCGTCCTCGCGCCCGAAAACTCGCGTAACACTAAAAACAGCAATAAAACAAGGTCGCAACGCGCACGTCACAATCTTCTCCAGTCCGTTATATAATCCGTCTTCTTTCTCCTCCGGAATTATTTTGGATCATCCCCTTTACAGTCCGTTTACTATCTCGGAGCACATCAGGGATATTTCGCGACATGATGAAACATTGGGACGGTAAACGTGTGACTGCCTTGTCTAGAGAGGAAAATATAGAAGCATCGATATTGTACTTATATGGGGGAAAAAAAAAAAAAAAAACCAGTTGCCGAAATATCTAAAAATTTAGCTAGATACAGATCTTAAAATAATTATGTTGGATTATCAAGATAATTATGTAGGACGCTGGTGGCTAAAATGTCAAAACTTTTAACAGCATTATCATGGTTTGGGCGTCTGACACAATTATTTTGATGATCAAATAAAATTATTTTTAGATCTATTTCTAGCTAAATTTTTGTAGATACTTTGACAGAATTTTTTTTTTCCATATAGATATGATATGTCGTATTTTTGGATATTTGCTTATGGATCCGCTTTACGAAAAAGATTTTAAAAAATCTGTTAATTTTGAAATGCACAACATTAATATTGGCAATGTGTGAAATCGTATACACTATTCAAAGAACGTTATAACACATTTTAAATAGAAAAACTTTTTAATAAGTCTTATTAGAATATTATTATATAATTTAATATTTTAATAGTTTAAAAATTTTGCAAACGATGAAATATTGCAAGAATAAAATCTATGTGTTATATTGCTGCTAATTTAACATGTTTTAAGATTAAAATTACAATCGTTTGCACATATTTAATAAAATATTCCATATTAAAATAAAATTACATCCTTCTTCACACAATTACGAACACGTGTTACTTGCAAATAATGTGTAAGCAAAATTGCGGATACGAAGTATTAGTTCTACACTATTAATACGAGATAACCATCGCGTGTTCGAGATTCATAAAATTAGGTATTCACTTCCACGGCTTACATATGTTATGCTCGTGCTTCGGGTGTTACATGCATATCAATGATACAAGCACGATTTATACATAGTGGACCGTCGCATATTCGAAATCCTTACATTGCTCCGAAAATGGAGAAGATATCAGGACAACGTTCCAATTTAACCGTCCCGTTTCGTGTTTCGGGTTCTCCCCTATATTCGTTGACAAGTATTCGCAATTACATTGTACGGCGAGTCGCAACACCAATTGGATGTAGCTTCTATCCCGCCGAAATATCGAATGCGACGCGGGGCGTCGCGATGCACGCCGGCGCTTGGAACGCATCGGCGCCACTTAGACACGCGGTGCGGTTATCACAGGCGGGCGGACATGAGCACGCGATGGTTTAGTCGAATTTGAAAATAGACTTGTGACACACACATACACACACACACGTACACACGCGTGCGCGCGCGAATGGGACCTGGCCTCTCGCCAGCTTCCACCAGCGTTATAGCCGAGCGGAAGCCGGCAATTTCCACGGCCGTGACTGATGCACCGCCGAATACGTGGAAGAGATAATAAGGTTCGCGCAGGATCTTCCGCGAATCACGTGTCTCATGAGAAGCACGAGAGATCCGCTCGTTCGCGTCGGTTTTGCGTGAGTTGCCGGAGCGGAATGCCCCGGATACACATCTTTTACTTTTTCTTCTCGCCGATGAAAATCCAACGGAGCGGCAGCGAAGTTGTGCCCTCATCTCGTGTATCGAGAACATAGAAATTGCAGAAATACAGTCCAGATTTCCTGAATACGTGCGATTGAATGGTTATTGAATCGAGCCAATCCGGAATAAAGTCTTATGGAGAAAAATCGTGATTTTTCTTAAAATAATCGGCATTAGTACAGATTGGATATAGTCTTCGTACTCGCGTGTCCAGCCGTTATTCGAATTCGGATATAGCTCGGATACCCGATTATCCTAGATATTACACAGATACTCGATATTACATCAGGATACTATTTGGGTGCTTATTTCGAAGTAACATGGGAATTTACATTCAAGAATTCCTTGCTTTAATTGAATTTCTCTCGGTTTATTGTGTCTTTTTATTAAGTAATTAATTTACATAAAAAGTAAATTAATAATCTCATTTTGACGAAAAAAGTGAACACGGAGTATCGCAGTCAAAATTTTTCTTAATATTTTGCACAGTGATTGAATTTTTTTTATAACAAATCGGCAACGTTCGCTCAAGAACTTGATCCTTATGTAAGAGCTGTTCACGCTTTGCGACGCGCAGTATTTGGTCTGTGATGCGATCAATTCGAGTAAAATTGTTAATCGATGGCTTTGTCCGATGTCCGAGTTCAATGCTCCAAATACGCGTGCAACTCACTAATCCCGATATACCATTGTGACGATTTCCATTCCGATGACGTAAGCACGTGGTATCCATCCGTTATAAATCTGGCACCGTGCTTTAAACCCCCCCCCCCCCCCCCCCCCCCCCCGATAGAAGCCGCGTGAGTTTCGGCTCGTGTATCGGTCACGACATCACACGAATCCTCTTATGTCGCGGCTAAACGGCCCTTTGAAGCGCGCTTTAGGGTAACGCCGCGAAGTTTGAAATTTACGTTTGACCTGCTGCCGTTTAAGATAAACTAAACGTACAACTTCCCGATGGGTGGAAAACGACCGGTATATGAAATATCGATTAGGTCACTTGGAGCCCGCGATATCGGTTGTGGGTCAGCACTTTAAAGCTGCAGGTAATGACATCACATTGCAGCGAGAAGTAACAGAGGCCATCGCTATTAGGAAAAATGAGGTGCCGACTACCGAAGAGATCGTTCAGATCTTTCAGAAGAGCACGTTCTTTTAAGCTATATTTATAGTGCCTCTGGTATTTCCAAAGTAATAAAAGAAGATATATGAATGTCATGTATTAATGAAACGCGAGAAAGACTCCATTTATGAATCTAATCTCGAAAAGAATTGTGTTTATTTTTACAAATACTTTTTAAGGAAATTTAGGACGGATTAAAAACTATAGCTCCTTAAATGTATAATGTTAGCAAAATAAGCTCTTTATTTACACTTGAAAAATAGGTCGTTCGCGGGGGTTAATCAATAGAGTAAACAAAGGGATAAACGAATCATCGAACTCTTGCGGAGAGTTTGACGGTGACCTCGTGGGATTTGGTGTTAAAATGTCCCTGATTGAGAACGCCTGCTCGTCAGTTATACGCGGGATATCGAGGGTAATGGAGCTGCCGATCGTCGGTTCGCTCGAAGCGATTCGTTGAAGTCGATGGAAGTCGAACATCGGCCAGTTTAATGCCGCGTTTACGATCGAATAGGACGCGGAATCGTGCTCCGGTTTCCTGGTTGGCGGTCACGTCTCTCGCTTCCGAAAGGTTTTTCAATCATAACTTTTATTTACGTGAACGGGTTTATCGCTCCACTTTTATTACCATGCGCGTGTCCCTACCGGTCTGCTGCAATGTGTGTTTACCTTGTTCGCTGGATTACTCGCGTAACATTACAGAACGCATTCGGAAAGCGTGTAATAAATTTTTCAAACGGATATCACTGCAAACAAAACAGCGAAGAATTGTATGGATTTGCAAATTCATTTTTATTTCTAAAGATATGTGTTTCGCGGAGCCAAACAAAGCGTATAAGCTAAATGGCATCGCTGGGAAAATGTGAAATGGTAGCGTCGTCACTTTGAAGTAATCGCTGTTTACTATGAACAATATATTTTCACGTTAACGGCTCTATTAATATGCCTCTATTGACATATACTAACGTCGTTGTAAAAGGACGACTGAATTTCGAGAATAATTTATGACCATCATAACGAGTGGGATAACGTTAGATAGATTTTTTGCCGTCAAGTTTTTGGCACGTACCAACATTCATATTTGTGTCGTTCTCGTTTAGGCGTTGTATACCAATTGGGTACTGTGTTGTAATCGTGCTCTTTTTCGCGCAAATCAATTGTGAGCGATTAATATGTTGTTCGCTAAATTTACTATAGCAATGCTTTTGAAAATACTTTGCAAACAAGTGATAGTGTGGTAGGCGATGAGTCCACGTCGTGTCTTTTTTATCGCTCGCCCCGCGGCACGTGGCGTCATACTGAACGCGTGACTTCCTTATCGCAAATATTTCAGCGATCCGCGAAGAGAGACGAATAAGGTTCGGATAAATATTTACGCGGTCGAACTGAACGCCGCCGTGGCCTCAGACTCTTACGTGTTCGGCAAACAGATTCGTTCGCCATCGTCGTCAATCTAGATATCGAATCGCCCTGAAATGCGCAGAAATCTTTCGTTGCGATTTACACTCGCTTTTTTTGTCTCTTTCAATTGAAAGCGCACCGATGCGATGAACATCCTGATGTATAAATGCATTTATCTGAACTCTAATAATCTAGTAGACAGTTCTTGTTGCGAAAATTCGCTTGGCATTTAAAAAATTACAATATAAAATTGCGAATTACGCGCATAGTTGGGAACTAAACCTATTTTGACATTTCGTATCCGTCAACGCAGGATATGTGTTGCGATTTAATTTTTTAAATGCCAAGTGAATTTTCGTAACAAGAACCGTCTACTATTTTTAGAATTCAGATAAATTCATTTAGTTGCTCACGTTCATTTTTATTAAATCCTGACGGGAATCCAATATTTGTATAATGTACATACATTGTACACATTAATGAAAGTCATGTGGGATATCATTGCGAGTTAAATATATTAATTACACGTGCACTTAAACATTTTGAAAGATAATTTTGTACTTTCTTTAGTATGTAAAGTGTAAAATAATTATATAAAAAATTTATATTAAATATCAGTATGTTCAAAGAGATAAAGCGCCTCGATTCGTCATATCGAATTTATGACTGGAACAAAGATTGAATGGGTTAAATGTTTATTGATCGAATGAGATATGTTTGCGTAATTTATTACGAGAGATCCATGAAGACCCAATAATAACAGTTATTATTGAGCTCGACGAGAATATTTCTGAAAATTGAGGGTAACGTGTGATAGAAATTATCATCTGTGCTCGACCGTTCAAATTGAAGTCATATTTATCATCGCGTTCATAAAAAATAAGCATTTTAAATCTTTTTTTTAGTATATGAATTAATTGGTTATTAAAAAGAATTGCAATTTTAATGGATGGCATCTCCTTACATATGTGATCTCATTTAATATTTACTGCCCGCAAAAATACCTGAGATAATCCTTAAACTCTTAATATTGCATAAAATAATAATCAGAAAGTAACGTTATAAATTTTTATCGACGAGATAATACCGTTTTAATTTTTACCGTGATAAAACGTTGTTCTATGCTATTTTTATTATTGATACAAAATAGGTACAGCAGTCAATAAACAAGAAACAACTTGAAATATTCGATGGGCGCACTGTTTCGCTTAAATATTGGAAGAAAAGCGGATGTCGATAAACTCTGTTTGACTGGTAGCATCCATTAGTGTTTATAAACGAATCGATTAATTAATAATGAAATTTACTACATCTCGGCTGTGACTCGGCGGAATAAATAAATGATTGCTTTTGGTTATAACATCGGCGCGATTTCGATGTCATGTATCGCGAGTATTAATTAAAAAGCGCACACCACACCTATCAATTAAAAAGCACATCGTACCGTATCATCTTCGGAGCCGGGAGTCCACCACCGGCTGGGTTTCAAAATTGAATCTCATGAACACGTTCCGCATGCAAGTGGAAATTAACGTAACTGATATTTAAGTGACCCGTGCGCCCGATACCGTAGTGAGGCGTAGTGTAATTCCGAACTTCGTTAATGCCGCGCTTTCGCGCTTAGCACACACAAGCGGGGTATTACGCATAGAATTAATTTACACCGCGGGGAATTTAAGTACGAAGGGAATTTCCCTTGGTGCAGAAACGAGACACGGTCTGAAACAATATTTTCGGCGGCACCGCTTCAAACTGGAAAACATTGAGTTTGCAAGTTGCTTTACCACGTGCGAGGGAAATCACGCGATTGCACGTAACGCGATTTCCCACGGAAGTATTACATAAACGTGTCGAGTATCGAGTTCGCGGCTCGGACTTTGTCCGGACAGAAATGCTTTGCATCTTTTTTATTTCTCATTATATCTCGATTTGATTTTTTTTTTTCAATTTCGATAATATATCTGATACGAGCGTAGTGATAAGCGTGATAAAATTTCACGGACGATGCAAGAATTACATTTATTAAAGATGAAATGGTCGAGGCTGGTTATCGTATATAAGTACAATATAATCAGGAAGGGGATTTATCACGGTCGAGATTTTTTGCGCTTTATTCCACGATTCTTGTAACGAGGGAAAGGTAGACGATACATGTGATGAATATATATGCATACATGCACGCGAGAGAGATATAATCGAGAGGCATATAATTGCACGATATATAATATCCTGAGTGTCCATTACGAGCGCGATTTATCTGAATGTGAATACGAATTAGGAAAAATATGCGTTTATCACTTATTGGTGCATACAAAAATCCCTTCTCGCTAACGAAATCTCGCGGTTTACGTATCAAGGGCATAATTAAAAATGGTTAGTTTTAACGTAAATGCTGGTAGAAGGTGGATGCGTGGGTGGGAAGGGGTCAAATCCATTTTGTCCCGTGATAATCATAATTTATAGGCGTAATACATCTCGCCGAGACAACCGGTGGTTTTCCGTTATTCCGGTAATTTATGGTAAATTTGTCTCGCGCTGGCGAGAGATCGAGCCCGTCGCTCTCTGTGGCTCTGCTCTCTCGTCACTCCTGTTGATTAATTTTTCTCCATTACGCGCAATTAAGTAGCGTTCGTTCTCTGTCTCGCCGCGCGATCTCTCCGCCTCCTTCTCTCGCGCGAAGCGTTCGTTCCTACTTCCTCGTCAGCGAGCTGATGATCTCGTGATCTCGCGCACGTTATAACGCACGCGACGTGTTGGGCAGGAATGCTCGATCGAGGATCACCGATTGGACGACACCGCATCATCAACGCTTTGAGGAGTCTAGAGGAGCAGCAACTGTGATTAACGTTTCAACCCAATATTAGGAGCTTCTATATATACACGTTGAATATATATACGTTGATATCTATATATATACAAACACACACATGTTCCATATATTTTTGGATTGCCTGTTGAAGCAAGAGCGCAACCTGATTCTAGCGGGTGAGTACGCATTAGATGATGTCAAAAGTTTTACGATGGGGAGGCTTCTCGTAGATTTTCCAATTATGTATTATATAAATATATCTATAAAATTAAATATCAAGTAGCAATATTATATTCCCGAATGACTTAATCGTTTGTCGTAATCGTGATAATATAGGTACTATTTACAGATATTTTTATCAAATATTACTTTCTCTCTGATTCATGTAACGATATTTAAAAAACATAGTTATTTCTGTGAAATCTATTACTGATAACTTATTATTAAAAATTATGAGATCTATTATAAGCTTGGCTTATAATATATCTTTTATACTAAGATATATGCACTGTTGGAATACTTTATATATTTCTTTCATCAATACGTGATAATTCTACTCATATATGTATGTGTAAAAGCATAACGAACATATGATATTAAGTGCAAAAGACTTATATTTTTATTCAAACGTAATTTTATTATATACGCGAGTCATGAAAATATTATCACTTAACGATCTATTGTAAAAGAACGATAATTTAAAAAAAACTAATAATTCTATAATCACTTATCACTGTCCGTATAATTTTTTTGAATCGCGAGATAATCAATCTTTCACGATCATTCGCGAATTACGCCCTGTAGAACGGCGGCTATAGCAGCGATGACGTTTAATTTTCACGAGGTGCTCGCATATTGTGCGCGAAATGACGCGGTTTCAACGACGATCATTTTTGCGGGTAGTATATAAATGATTCCATTATGTGTCGTCCTATTTTCCCGGTGAGTTTATCGATCCACTCAACCATGTGTGATACTATCATATAAGCAAAATGCACCTAACCGCGATGCTACGATTCAAAAATCTATACTGTACAGCACTCTTCTATATTATATACATTATACATATTATTAAGATATCGCTCTTTAAATATCTGGACTTGATTTAAGCAAAAATAAACTTGGACATTTTTCACAATTATTTTCTTTAGTTTTAACGTTATTTATCTTAACGTTAGATATCTTAGTAAATCAGTCCCAAAAACTAAACTTTTTCATTAACTTAATTTTCCGAATAAATCTTTATATAAAGCACGACAATACAGGAAAGTAAAAGAAAAATTATTTGATATGTATTTTATAATAATGAAAAAGAGCTGTTGCCGTTATTGTCGTTAGCATCAAATTTCATTTTCTAATATTTAAGAATGCTATCAGTATAGATTCGCAAACTCCAAGAAATTTTCAAAATATATTAATCTCGCGAGATTAGTCAGGATATCGTAATTTAGTTCCAAATAAATGTATCAGAAGTACGCGGTCGCACAGTGCATTATTACGACACATCGTGTATTTATAGTCGCGATTGCACGTGCCACGCAAGTTAGAGCCGATTGTAATTATAAATAATTGGTGATCGTTGTTGGGGAAGACTTTTAACGCCATCATCACTCAGGGTCGTTTAAATGATACATTACTTTAAACAACATATTGCCGCATGCGCTACATGCAATTAACGCATGATTTTAATATAAAATATAAATAGGATGCGTGCGTAGCTTTAGGTAGGACATTGTCGATATCGCGTTATATAAATTCACGAGAGAAACAGAGTGATGAAAATAACTCATTCATAATTGTTTAGGCATAAAGAGTGTTCTATCTTCTTGAATCCAAGGAAAGCCTTGTTTCCCGTTTTAGGAAAAAGTTTTTTATTTAGCGCCTTCTTTGTTTCAAAGTAAGACACAATTTAAGAAAAGTTACAATATCTCAAATTTTAAAAAAATTATTTTTTACTCTATTTATTCTTCAAAAATCGAGTTAAAATATATAAGAAACTATAGGGTGAATATTCACGATGTAATAGAATTAACTTCTCAACTTAAAATCGTTATCTATGGTTTTTTATAAATATGTTTTCGTGATTTATTTTATTGTTGTCTTTGAATTATATTTGTTATATTGCATACCTACCTTTGTATCGTATTACATACATTTTATTTTGAACAACAAAAGAGATTATTATTAAGGAAGTTACAAGGTTGTAACATCTCGTCTATCGCGGATTAATTTTTGAAATGACAATAGAAAACGTGATTCTCGTACTTTAGCCATAATACGATGTCATGTTCCTGCTAACGGTGGAAATGTGAAAGTACGCGGAATTTCATTATCTCGGTGCGTTTCGAATAAATTTACAGGAATGTAACAATACGTTTTATATGTCGATATTTTATACACGCTCTGTTAAATAATGTACCTTTGTCTGAATAAATTACGCGTAAACCTTGCATCCGGACTTAAAACAACCGCCGAAGTGACGTCCTGATTTCGCGAATCTGAAAGGCTGAAATGGAAGTTCACGTTAATTAAATAATAATAAACGTCGTCGTATGATGATTAGTTTGAATTATACAAATTTCACAAAATGTGGCAACTCAACTTAATCCCGCACACCTTTCCGCGATATTAACCGGTTATTATACATATAATCCAGAAAAACCAGACTCGTACGGGAAAAATTTTACGTTTAACGGAGATATTCGAAAAGCAAAGGTTTGCTCAGCATTTAACTGTGGCAATAAAAGAACGATGTAACAGTATGAAGCAAAGAATATAATATAGGAGTAGATGTTGAAACTATAACATTAAAAATATGCTTTTTATGAAAGACATCAGTTCCTCAGTTAAGATCTTAAGTAGCATCTTTGCGATGCAAAACTGCGAATTTATTGATCGATTTTCGAATTCGAGATGATCACGCGCGCTCAACCGTAACTTCTCACGTAAGCTATCTGCATGTAGATCCATAATGCGGCCTAGATTTCTATGTACGACGACTCGGGCCGACCGAGCAATGGCGGCCGGACGGTTTGAACTCTATCGAGTTTATTCGACGGTATACACGAGTGACTCCAAACAGTGCCGGCGCAATAGACATCAGAATACATCGATATTGGTGTTTTTTTTTTACTTGTTTTTTTCATTGCGACTACATTTAGCTGAATATCGCGCGCGAATATATATATATATATATAAACGCTCGAATTCTTTCTCATTTTTAAAAAAGCTGAAACTCGCGGAGGAAAGGATTATTGAAATGAGAAATAAAGGTTTACTAGGAACTTTTACATTATTCGTCAAAATTAGTCTAGTATTATTTTTAAATGAGGGATTATATAAACAAATGAGTTATTATTAAATTAAATTTATCGAATTTGCTATTTTACTAATATGTCTTATTTGTCGATGGTAGACACGCTTTATTTTTTAAATGCTTTCTCGCTTAAAAAAAATTTTACATAAAAAGTTTAATATGATTTACTATAAAATTGTTCTCTCAAAATTATTAAAAGTACTGTTAGTAATTTAACAATGTATCATTGCATATTATTAATATATATTAATATATATAAATATATGTATTAACATATATTCACCTAATGTATATATGTATATGAGAGAATAGAGAGAACTACTATGAATCCATGTACAAGTTTAGTCGTCGATGCAACCCAAAGGCAAGGAGTCGAAATAAGATGACCTGTGACCGTGCTCCATCACGCTCCTTTCGGTTCTTATCGGCGATAACGATCGATCGCATTTAAATATGACTTCTACTTAAATTTCATGTAATGCCGACGCAACTGGGGCGCCGATCGAAAATAGAACGTGCCGTACTAGCGTTTGCTTTTATGTTCGGCCGTATTCGAAAGAGACGTTAATCTCGCTGGCGAGAAACGACATTAACTGACGCGACAACACACGACGCGAAAGACTTCCCGCAGGGATCCGGATGCACGCGTACGTTGTGTTCCGCTTCCGCGCCCGTGTTGCGTCGTGCCGTTGTCGCGACGCGACGACTCGCCCGCCCGGTACGACGCGTCGGCGACGAATCTTATTAAGGGGATATATGCACCCTCTAGTCCTTAAACGTGTACAAACTTCTTTCAAGTTATCCGTACGATCTATATTTTTTTTTTCAAACTCAAAATAGGTCTTACAACAAGAGAAAGAGATTACAAAATCTACAGATATGTAGATTACGTATTACATTATAGGCTCTTTAGATACGTACAATCTTTTGAATTATAGATCATATATATAGATACGATAAAAAATAAAAGACAGAAAAAAGAATTCTTGATTTGAAAATATCTTTTAGTTTCAACGTGAAAATCTTGAAATGAGATATTATATTACGTTAAACGAAGAAAAATTGCTTGAATGAATCATTTATATAGTTTAACCAAGAAAAAATAGTTGAGATAAAAAGTTGAAATTCTTATAAGAAGATTATAGATGTTTCGTATATAAGCAAGATCACTATAATCTTCTTATAAGAATTTCAACTTTTTATTTCACCATTTTTTTCTTGGTTGAACTATACATAATTGATCCATTCAAGCAAGTTTTCTTCATTTAACGTAATATAATCTTATTTCAAGATTTCCACGGTGAAACTGAAGATATTTTTAAATCAAGAATATTCTTTTTTTCTGTGTATGTATACCTATCCTGTAAAAAATGTTTAAAGTTTTTTGGTATATAAAATGGAGTGAAAAATATTCTAGTGAGGAAATCCAATATTTTATCTCGAGTTTGACAATTGCTCTACAAGTACGCATCTAAAAAACGCATTTAAGAACGTGGAAGATGTATGCACACATTCGTTTAAGGTAGTTGTATCGCGACAGTACAATCCAAAATTTTATACTCTAAATCAACGTGAAAAAACATCCGACTATTTACGGTTACAGTCTGAAAACTTTTGGATAGTTCTGTCCCTCACACGCAGAACAAAAGACTATTCTGTTATTTTTCTCCTCCAGTCGCTTCTTTACGTCGAATAATCGTGAAAATCGAGGCCTATTTATTATTGTATTTCTAAATCTAAATGGTCAATAATTTCGGGTTTTTTTTTTACTAGTATTCCTAAAGTGTCCTTTTACTATATATTCGTTTTTCATCACTGTGTTGTGGTTTGTTCTAAATGTAAAAAATAAAAATACGAGATTTTCGTTTGCTTTGTGTATCCAATAAATGTAAAAAAATGCAATTTTTGATAGCGAATATCTAGGGTTTGGGACGATCAATAACTTTTAAATTGCACAAACGTGTAGATCTCACATTTATTAACATACAGTTAAATTTTCAAATTTTTTTTGTGGATTGCAATTTTCGAGACAACTACTTTAAAGAAAGAATCGCATCGAGAATGCAAAACAAAACATATCGCCTCAATCTGTCGTCGCTATCGTTTTCAGCGAACATTCTCCCCATTATATATATCCGCGTCGCTATCGCTTACGACAGCGCGCTCCAAAGTTTTCCATGTGTGGCAATGAAGTTTAACGCCGACGGGTTCGCGATCCTTCACACGCGGGTAGGAATAATCTGCATAATTGCGCCGGAGCTGCACACGTTGCAATTGCGTTTTCTGCTACGCGGCCTCTTTAGCGAGTGTAGCGAACGGCGAAAATTTCAGTTCAATCGTTCGTGCAAATCACGTGGATTATAGTCGCAATAACGATAATTCCAACATCTTTGCGATATTATTGATGATTGATAGCTGGTTTTGCCGTGCCCGTGATTATGAAAGTAGCATAAATCATATCCTTCGTTGCGAGATGATTGGACTTTTGTGCTTTTGCGCGTTACGTTATATTAATCATAAAAATCTTCGATATTTTATGTATTAAAAATTAATGAAAAAGGATGACATAAAGAATTTAATTTTGCTCAAAAATACATACGTGAAAGGGATAACAATTTTGAGTCAATTTTTACGCATTTAAAGATTGCATTAAAATGAATATTTTTAATTATTATATGTGAATAATCTATCAAGTGTGAGAAATTCCATAAAAGAGTGAACAAATATAGGAAAACTGAGTTTGAGAATGTATTAGGTTACATCACGTACTGCTGTAAATTATATGGTTGTGTACATTAAAATATTGCATATTGGATTTCGCTTTAAGCTTCCAAGGAAATGAACTGCAGTACAAAAATTAATTCCTCATGCTCTCAATGATAATTTTGTAGATGATACCGTGCGTGATATAATGAACGGATAACGTGCCACGGTAATATCGTATGTACGCCAGCTACGTGCATTCTGAAGAGATCGATTTTTCTCTATTAGACCTCATTGTGGAAATTGCGGAATAACACACTCTCTTGATGAACCACTCAATTATCGAATTATTCGCGCGGCCCTATTTTCTGTTTCTCCAATCGAACGCAGCGCGACAATGCAGACGCCGTGCACGCAACGTTATAGCGACAGGTCATGCAAAGTAATATACTGCGGGAGAGGAAAGTTCGGTAAGAGAAATATGAGAGGGATCGCAGAGAAGGATGACGGGGATACGTTGGTTTCGCGGGGAATGTTGCCCGTTCGACGTCGCCATGTTTTACTCGGCGAGGACACCGGAAAACGGCGCCGTTCGACCGGCTTCCTCCGTGTTTAGCACGTGCTTTCGGAGCACGGTCAGTCAGCCGGTACTATCGATCGCAAAGCCACGGCCACTTTTCCCGTTCGTGTAATGCGTAGTAAGCTCGGCGAGACGTCACGAGAAGCAACGGACGCAACGTACCTACGTTGCGACGGACGCGACGTTTTTTGACGCGGCGCCAGGGCGATCGTATCGGAAGAAAAAAAAAGAACTCGCATAAGAATAAATGGCTCGAACGGATTACACCTCGTCGCGACACCTCAGGTACGTCATCGTTGTTTTGCATCCGTTCGCGATGACTTAATCGAATTTTCGTTCTCGCGCGCGCATACGCCACGCCGCCCCGCACGTGTCTTACGTTACGTCCCGCGGTCGTTCGAACGCGCAGATAACGAAAAAACAGCGATAGCGCGAATCGTAAAAGGAAATCAGTGTTGCGTAAGTATAAATCTCTAGAAATGGTTGATATGTGTGCGTGTTTGTGTACCCTCTCGGTGTTGAAGCGCGCAGCGCAAAAGAAGCACGAAAGGCATCTATGATGCCTTCTGATATTAGATTATTCAAGAAACTCTCTTCTTGCTCCTTGTTTTTTTTCGGCGGGAGACGCTAATACTTATATAGATTTTTACGATCTTACGTGTATTTTTTTAAGAGCAGTATATACGAGATAGCGTCTCCGAGTTATCTCTCGTCGAACAAACGAAAAATATTTCCTGTTTTCGATAATGCGTGCAGCGAAAAGCTCGGCGTCTCGCGGGAGCTAATTCGGGGTGATTAATTACGGGTGTAAATTACATAATTACGCGTAGCCGACACGGCAACATAGTTATTATTCGCGATGCGGCGGCGCGGCGCGGCGGCGCGCGGCACGAACGCGAAGTAGCAGCTTTCTTTTCCTCGTGTAACGTGAGACCTTTCGATTCCCGCTAATTAATCATACCTATTACGCCTATTAAGCCCACGTTACCGGGGTGCTCCGAAAATCATGTGTTCGCGCATTAATCGACGTATACGAGTTCGTTAATTGAATACACGTTTGGCACGTTGAATTAATTGCGATTCGATATGATTACCGTAACATATCGACGGCTGGAGTATCGTGCAACGTCGAGACATAGCACCGTGTGTAGGTACACATAATCCTGTCATTAATCATCGTTGTAAATAAGACAATTACACGCAAACGATACTCTATCGTCGATAATTCGCGACCAATCGATGTGGAATACTAATATCGTCGTGCACGCTTAATTTCTCTTTCGTGATACACATCAGAGCTGCATTCTTTTTAAACGTCTCTTTTTACACGATTTTGCCAAATATTAAATCGAGTGTGTTGCTCGAATTAAAATGTTATTCCGTCGTACGGAGCATGCCAAAATTATTGCACGCACGTATGCCCTTTCAAAATTGCAAGAAATGGGACATTTTTAACCCTTACGATACCATGTAAAAATAGGTACCCTTACAGTACAAACCGGGGTCTGTCCCAGTCAGATCACTGTTTCATCTATTTAAAGTGGTTCAAAAAATCTGTAAAAATTCATAAACATACTTTCAAGTTTCTATAACAAACATCTCTAGTCATTTTTGGAATAATATAATATCTAGTATTATTTATAATTACCGATGACTAATGTGCGAAATTTTTGTAAATAGAAATCGTCCGGACACGAAATACCCACGTTGGTAACGTAAGGGTTAAGGATCAAATCATAATATCTTCCCTATATAAAAGGAGTAAAATAAAAATCATTATTATTATTTGTTACAATAAGTTCAAATTCACGTATCTTTTGGCGATTTTAGTTTTTAGACAAATTGTAAATTCAATCGCTCTCCATTGTCATTGCCGTTCATGAGATCGAGGGGAATGGGAGATACTTGAGAAACTTGCAACGTAATTACAGTCGAAACGGCGACGATCGTCGTTGGTACACTCCGCGTTCGTAGGGTACAATCGTGGAATGGCCGATTTACAAACGTCGTTTCTTTTCTCGGCCTGGCATAATCACGTACTCGGGATACCCGAGAGTGTGTATGTGGCGGATCCGCCGCGCGCGTCTGCGCGAGCGCGCGACGCAACAGCGGGCTGTCCAGCGGTTCTCAACCCGCCGGCCTGCGTGAAAGTGCGCGCGTCCGATCTGTGTTTCGGGCGCGCGACGCTTCTCAATCTTACTTCCCAAAGCTAAACTGAAACTAGACTTCGTTACTCGTGTCATTATCTTAAAGACTTATTTTATGTTGAGTTTTTCGCTTCTGTACACCTGGGAGTGATAGCCGCCGGATGGACTTTAAGAATCGATTTTAAGTTATACAAGCTGTGAATTAATAATTAGACCAAAAATGTTTATGTAGATACTTACCTATCTATTTTCTGTTGAAGTAGATATATTAGCGTAACTTTAACGCTATAAGTGATATAGCGATTTGAAATCTCGATATCTCTCACGATTGATGCGATTGCAAATTAGCGCGTTTCAGTCATATTTAAATTTAAGTGGTGCTCTACACGTTCTAAAGGAATATTGGTTTGGGACAATCAATATGCATTCGTATCATCGAGTTACTCAATTGTCTTGAATTTCATCACTATCTGCGGTTTCGAACTTTCATTCCAAATCGCGAATCCAACGCGCGTCGCTTGTCAACATAGCAGAGGAGAGAAAGTAAAGATATGGGATATATGTCTAATGCAAATTACTAGAGAAACGTCCTGCGTGATTTAATGATAGTGTTCGAAGTCGATGAAGTGGAGCACAGAGCAGAGAGACGTGTTATTAATTCATCGGATGAAGATTGTACGCGAGTATTCTCGTATATTAAATGTAACGGAGCATGTAATGAATAATAACGAATCTTGCATTGTTCGATAAGTGAATCAAAATCAATGGTCGAACGAATATTTTATGAGTTTGATAAAATCTTCATCTTTTTATGAAACGTGCTCTTGCAAATATTTGGAGGACATTGCGTAAAAGGAAAATTTAGATATAAATAAAATCTGACGATGAATATAATGATTGAGAGAAAAATTAATTCAAATATGATCGACCCAAACTCAAACATTTCATTATCATATTTTCTCGTATATTTTGTTATTTTCTGCGAAGTTACAATCTAGATCGAAGAAAATTCGAGTTCCTTTCTTCTGTTGTAATTTTATATGAAACATACAAATCTCGTGCCATTTGCAATCTCCTTTTTATATGTTTATTAGTAAGCAATTTTGTGCCGTTTTATTACTTGATTTCACTATTCAAGTTAATGATATTTACGAGGTTTCGAGTGACGTATCTACTTTTGTGGAAAGGTAGAGGGTGATGGAGGTAGGTGGGCGTTTAGGTTACCCTATAACACAAGGAAGACATCGTGGGCGGATGAGTAATTCAACACACTGTATTTGATCTCACGAAAGCAGCAACGCGCGCGTTCACTGAGAAAAATTTAAAATATAAACAATTTCCATAATCAGGAAAGATTATACATATTAATAATTATTCTTGATCTATGCAGCTGAATTTAACTGTACTCATTGTTCAATTCTTACATCAATTTTCTTTTCTATTTTTGTGTCTTCTTACACATTGCATCTTTTGCAGATTTTATTACCTAACTGTTATTAATTTTTACTTTTATTATTTGTCTTACAATTAGCTTAGATGACAAAGGGTTACTGTTATTAATTTTTACAAAGGAACTGTTATTAATTTTTACTTTTATTAAAGGTCTTACAATTAGCTTAGATGACTATATATCGTAACGTTACAATTTTATTTCGGTTTCTACTGTCCAATCTTGAGTGTCTAACTAAATGTAATGTCCTAATCGTATTTTTAGCATCATTCCTGGCGCTAACTGAATTTCGCACTAACAAGATCGAGAGTGTAAATATTCGCGAGCTCATTGGCGAAACCGTGCTGCTACTGTGTAGCAGAATGCTGATCTACGAAATTACGAGGTTTACGTCGGCACGAATGACGCAGTTTCGCGGAGAAGAGGGCGAGGTGGGCGTTTAGAGTCTCCGTCGCGTCGCATGTGCATGATTACAGATGTGTATCTTCTCTCTCTCTGGGTCGCATGTGCTACTCGTAAAATCCCCTCCTCTTTTGCACGCATATACGTCATCAACGAAATAGCGCAACTTTCGCTCAGACGTATGTGCAGCCACGTGATGTCCATTGCGAACATGCAGCGTGCATGCGCGTCGTGGATTATCGCGTCGGAATGAAGAATTGTCACTTGTCATTCGGGCGTAATTGGATTTCGTAACGAAAAACTCATTATTCTAGAATTGTTCTTTCCTGTTGTCATATTTAATTGTCACTATTTCTGCAAAAAGATAAACAATAAATTCAAGATCTTGAGGAAGGTATGTTAGAGAGAGTCGTGATTTTAATATCTTTATAAAAATAAGAAAAAACTTAATAAAAGATTTTTAGAAGAAAGACGTTAAAAATGTGGAGCAATTAGAATTATTTTATATACCTAATATATAAAACTTGTTCTTTTTTTTCTCATGTTCAAAAACGGTCGCGATTTGACACCTTTTTTTGAATGTCTTGTTAGTTTGCGGACACTTTCGAGTTATTTTTGCACGTGTTTGCAGATACTGCATG
The DNA here is from genome assembly GCA_035220615.1 of Leptothorax acervorum. Classification (NCBI taxonomy): domain Eukaryota; kingdom Metazoa; phylum Arthropoda; class Insecta; order Hymenoptera; family Formicidae; genus Leptothorax; species Leptothorax acervorum. The sequence goes on from JASTWQ010000005.1 coordinate 430,412, forward strand.
CTTGAGAATTAATTAGTCGAAATGTAGATGTAAATTATGCACAAGGCAAAATAGATAAATAATTCATATGTGTTAATGAGTTGGCATTAATTAAGAGCCAAACGTTGTAGAATTTACAGGTAATTACGAACGCGATAATTCTAGAAACTGCTGCTTGTTTAGTGATTTAAAATCAACCATTTAATTTCATCGATTGAAATTAATCTGATAATCAGCCCTAAACAGATAATTTTCTTATCTGTTCGTTAGCTTTATCAATAAACGTGTTGTTTGTATGTAACATATAGGTCATAAAAGAGATTATTTCTCAACATTTAACATTTTTAAATAGCAGTTATTTTTGCAATTATATTAATTTTGTTTTGCAGCATAACATGTCATATTATTTATTGCTTATTGTTTGAAAATTGCGAAGCAATTCAGATCGAGTTAGCTTTTTGAGCAATTTCTCGAAAAATTCTTATATAATTTTATAAATGTATATAATTTATTATTAATCATATAAATATATAACTTATATATTTATACATTTTTATTTATCTATGTACATGCTTTAACAGACTACAAAATGAAATTCTGATTTCTCTAACTTAAAATTTATACTAAAACGCAAATAGGTTTACATAAATACTGATGAAGATAATAATTGAACTCAACGTGCGTCTAATAAACAATGTTGAAAAATTTAACGACAGGAAGTTTCACTTTAAAATAGTATAGATCATATATATTCACGTTTAAGAGACGATTCGCAACGCTTTAAGAACCTGACAGTTCTTCGGTTTCCAGTCTCCTAGACTGAATCTCTGCACTGTTTGATGTTCGGGCCGCTAGAATTCTCCTTTGTCTTCGTGTTCCTGGATTTTCATTTCGGAGTGGATTGCCTGTAGGAATTAGACGCGGTTCACGCTGCACGTGCGGCGAAGAAACCAGCAGCATGCTGCGAGGAAAGAAAAGAAAGAAATAAGCGGAGCAGCTGTCTACCTTGTGACGGCGGAGGTACGGAACCCGAACGCGCAACGTACCCTCGTCTCCCTGGTCCCCCCCCCCCTTCTTCCTTCCGCTTTTCCTTACCTATCGTCCTGGCCAGGCTTGCATCATGGAAGAGGGGGTGGAGGACGAGAGACCGAGCCAGTCGCGCACTCCTCAGCAGATATGCTTTTACTTCTGCAGGCAGGACGTTCCTAATTTTCTGGAGCGTTAAGCATTCCGCCTACTCACGGTATCCGCGATCCGACGACGTCTTTCCCCTTTCACGGGTCTGCCGTTTCCCTCGAGATATGCTCCGTTGACCATCGACTTTTTTTTTCTAAAGCCAGTGACGTTACGAGGTCTCACCTGAGCACGCGACGGGGAAGTTTTCCGAGAAATATTCTCTGTATCGCGTCTTTCCTCTTTTATTAGCTTCTTCCGTCATCCTTTGATTCTTTACCGACAAGTATGAAAGACGAGTATAAAGACAGATGAGAACAGACACCTAAGTTAAAAGAATTTTTTTTTGTTGAAAATTACGTGGAATAGATTTAACAACTAAAATTAATTGCGATAGACTAATTATAAATTCTTTAAAATTGGGAATTTTATTATAATTACTTTTCATTCTTTAGTTATCAAGTTGACCGTACCATTCTTGTTAAAAGTATCACTTTACTTTTTTTACTTATTTTATCATTTTTTGTTATAAACACTCATTTATAAAGGTGTTATACCTATAATCTAAGTACATAATTCTTAACTCTCAGTATATTACTTTCTTAATTCTGAAAATTATCGTCATCTTATTATACCGTATAATTTTACGATAATTCTTGGAAAGTGATCGTGAATTCCGTCTTTATAATGCTGCTCAAATATAAGAATTCATTACGCTATGCGAGGTAGTCGTGAAAATTTCGTAAGCCATTCGAAGCGTGAATATTATTCGCAGAGCAAACGTTTGGTTGCGGTGCAAACATTTCAGAGCGTACTCCATGCCATAACGTATTTTAATCTTCACCTGCTCGCCTCCTCTTCTTAATGAGTGCGAACCTTGCTCTTCTTAATGATCGCGATTTCGTCTGCTATTCACATGACATCTTTATAGCGCGACGTGTTACATTTCGCCACTTCATTATTTTCCGGTGGGCAACCGGTTCGCGTCCTATACTGCACTTGCGGCGCGCTTAGTTATCTACTTCCTGTATGAAATTGATCCTCAGGCAAAACGCGTCCATATCTCTGCGTTATCGCGCCTTGACGAGAGCTTTATTAGAGGGAGAGAAAAGATCGCTGATGTGCGAGACGTTCCGCGCGTTTAACCGACCAATCGCCATTAGATAAGTAGTTGAAAGAGATGCTACATCGCGCGTATAAAGCATCACTTTCATACATCATATTTTAATGTCTACAAATTGACAAAGATTAAATTTTAAGGTACTCGCATATGCAACGTGCGATTCAGATTCGAAAAATTATTTTATTCTTTGTGGAAGAATCGAGTTGCGATAGACTAATTATAAATTCTTTAAAATTGGGAATTTTATTATAATTACTTTTCATTCTTTAGTTATCGTACATCGTAAAATTACTGTATGAAGTATTAGATATGTTTTTAATCTCCGTAAGTCAGATACGTGACGTGATCGCAATTACGATGATTGCCTTAAATTAAAAAGCGTTGCGTTAATCAAGAAGTACCCAATATATATAGTTTAGCGTTATAACGCACGTCCATCAGCGCATTTATCGGCGGTTTTTATCGCAACTAAGAATACTTAACGACAACATGAAATACCCGGCGTTATCGATTCGCCCAATGAAAATGTATTATATGTTGGGATAATATCGGGGCTTGCGGCAACATGGGAGTATCAATTTTACCACGAAGTGGTTTAAATTAGAAATCTTCGTAGAGGCGAGACTTGCGACGAGAGTCTCAAGAATAGCGAAACGTGCGACTGCATGCGGCGTGTGTGCGCAGCTGTCGACTAATCAGTTGACAATGCATGTAGCGGATATCGCAGTCTCCGCTGAGGGCAGAGAATCGGGAATACATCAGAATGCACGAGTGCACGCGAGACAGCACTGCAGATCGACGTACGCGACTTCGCCAAATTGACCGTCCGCCTTTCCTATCTGTGACAAGAATGTAATTGACATCATCCCGATTAACACGAGACTTTCTTATCGCGGCTGCGCAATCGTGCTGAGATTTATCGTTTATTCTCATCCTAAATTTAGAAAAACTTGTACATAAATTTATAAAAGGAAGATTTATTCTTAAATTGAAAATATTTCCAAAGGTATAAATTGAATTTTCATTATAGTCCGAGTAAATTCTACGGAAATAGTCGCGACGACCTCTCTGAAAGGATTTTCTTCCCGGGATAGAGATGTCGTCCGCAGTTGGATCATTCCGACAATGCAGTCGCATTGATTTCGATATATATGTGCATGACTCGAGTCGCGGTCGTATCGGCATTATTAATTCGCGTCCCTCATCGATTTCGCATTCGAGGAGCCTCGGGCGCACAGCTCCCTGAGTTAGTACACGCGGCGGCTCGAATGACGGGTCGCGCGTTGCCGCGTGGAAAAATAATGCGTGCAGCAAAGTGCAACATATGCGGGAATCGTCGGCGGTGAAAGTCTTATCGTCGAGATAATGCAACGAACGCGAGCTTCTGTGCAACAATGGCGCCAGCTAAGAGTGCCGGCATAACATTTAGAGTGTCGGCGCCTTTCTAGTCGTTGCGTAATCCGTTTTTGCGTTTTCATAATTTGGAGTTTAGGACAACGAACTTTTATATCGTGTTTATGCGCTCAACACATTGACCTGTGCTCCGATATTCACTGCGCCAGTACTGAAAATCCATAGTTTACGTCACCTACACTATAGATTTTCAGTACTGTGAATTTCAGTGAATATCGGAACGCAGTCAGTATAGTGAAATTTTTTATTTTTTTTTTAGATATATTCTTTACATATTTACAATTCATGGAATTGTTATTTAAAATGTACGTAGAAGGTTTGAGATTTATTACCATTTTTTAGTCATAAATTTTAAGATTTACTTAAGTAAAAGAAAAATTTTGTCATAGGTACATCAATTATGACAAATAAATCTGACACTGAAAATTGGACTTTACAAAAATCTCTAAATTTTCATTCGCAAAAATGATCAACGCGTTTATGAATAAAATAAATGGTGTTCTTCTCGGTTTGCGTTTTCAGTGATGTAAACAAAACGAGAATTCCACGTACGTTCATATAGGAATGTTCCATGCCAAAATTTTCTTGCGGTTTGCGGTAAAATTTCTCTCGCAACTGCGTCAGAGACGGAAAGCGAATTCGCGGTTCTATCCGGCTTTATGCGGACACAAGTATCCTCGTAAAGCAACGTACTCTAATTAATTCAAGGGGAACAGGGGCGATTAAAAAAAGATAAAGAGGAGTCGAGAGGAACGGAAGTTCCCCGAAACTGATGAAGGATAGTAGGACCGATTTCTGCATTCTATGAACATGGAATAAGAATTCACGCATACATTTTTACGCGTGGGACACACACATGCGCACAAAGACGCGCCGACCGGCAGTCTGGCATAGTCTTTTGTACTTTGGGACACGAGCCCCGGGCTGCCTCGTACTAGTCACAGATATAACCTGACACTCACACATCGATATGTCGCCCTTTTTCTCTCTTTCGTTCTCCTTTTTCTTCCTCTTTCATCCTCGTGCGGCAGCTTGTCGATTCGAATACAAAGCGGGAATCGGGCCTTGGCGCATAAAGGAGAGATCTGCGTCGCCGTAGAAATAATGAAGACAGACCGAGAAGAAAAGAGTGCGAGAAAGAGAGAGCAAAGAGGAGAAAAAGAGAAGAAGAAACAGGCCGTGCTGAGGAAGTGAAACATATAGCGAACGAGAGAGAGAGAGGAGATAGGAAGAAGCGAGATGAGAAGTTAGAAGGTCAGGAAGGGATCGGTCGTGTTATTTGGCAGCTGTGTGGCAGAAGCACCAACTGGCAGATGCTACGGTGGAAACGTCCTCTTTGGGCCCAGCCGGCCCACCCCGCGGCCGGTTCCTCCGCCGAGGGAAAGTTCTGGGTTTCGAACAGAAAGAGAGAAAGAGAGAGTAAGAGAGCGAGTTCTTTCCTGATGACGCGCACGCCGCACATCCCCCTTATTCCCCGTGGGACCGTGTGATTAGGCCGCGTCTTCCGGAAGAAAGGGCGTCTTCTTCGAGAGCGTTCATGCGGCGACGCGGATTTTCTCGACGAATCTCGCGGATCCCTTTCTCGCGGGTTCGATTATGGTCCTCAGAGCGAAAGGGCTCACTCGCGACGGGGGTCATGGTTTTGTATGCAGAAACCTAGTGCGGGCGCATCGTAAAGTGGAAGTAAATGGAAAGTAGGTGAGAGAAAGAAATCGAGCGAACTGTGAATTTTTCTTAAAGATATAAAATAACTTCATTTTATACATGTTAGAGAATCATGTACAGCAGACGAGATATATCTCGTCGCGCAAAGCATTAGCTTATGACTTTATATTAAACAGAGCCTAATGCCATTAAATAATATCAGCCGTATATTGGCTATTATCTCACATTTAAAATCATAAGCTAATGCTTTGTGCGGATCTATTTTGCCGTCAAATTATTTTTATATTACTCAATTAAAATTACTATTTATTAATTTATTATCTATATATTATATTATTTAGTTTTTATTTAATTATATTATGTTTTTTTCGATGTTGACAAAAATGATGAAAATCGTATTAGTTAAGACTAGAAACCTAGACCTGCTTTCCATGCACTCTGTCTACATTGAAACCCAGAATTTTAAGTTTTTAAAAGGCCATACAAAAAGCTATTATAGTACTCAGTACTGGAATACACGTTTCCTATTTGTAGACATTTAAGTTTAATGAGCATCGTAAACCGGAAAGCCATTGCAGTCATTAGCTGCTTTGCTCGTAAAAGAAAATTTGAAATCTTCGGTGATCGAAGCAAGCGACAAACTAATTTCACTTAATATTGAGTATGACCACCTCTTTTCTGGGAAAAATTTAAATTATTTTGACTCCAAATATAATCCTTTAACGCTGGTGATGCATAGTTTAACGAAAGATACAAAATTCAACGCGGAAAACTGATAATCATTGTGACACGCTGATAATTTTTAATTTATAAACACACAAGTTAATTATTTCCATCTCTTCGGGAATATCGATGCCGTAATTCGTGAATCAGCGACACGGTTGGCTGCGTAAACGTGCGCGTTAGTCAATAATACGCGTATATTGGAAGTATGTCCATGGGAAGTTCTGAGAGTCGCCCGGTCAGAATCATCCGGTTTCTCTTTTCATGGGGTTAGGGATAGAAGGGTGTAATAGTCAACCCCTCCGCATGACGTCATGGCCCTGACGGCGCTTGGAGTGCCGTGCGTGTGTACGTACGTATACATAAACGCTTGCATACGATTGCATTTTGCGTCGACGGCAGGTCCTCCGTTGAAACACCTGTTTAAATTCTCATGAAATTAGAACATTTGCGAGAACGGAAGAAGAACCAACTGTCGGAAACTGTATTGTATCTCTATCTCTAGTCGACTTAACTGAATTTTAACTGACAATAAAAACAGAATTTTTAATAACGCGTGATTTGACGAGCGACACTTAAAGTAGTAACGAAAGATTTGGTAATAGGCGAGAAAAGTAGTTTAAACAAGAAAACGAAGCTTCTTTTTCGTCAAATTGTTATATGTTAGAAATTGAGTGAAAAGAATGACGCGAAACTATTTTTAGTAGATTCCCTGTCGCAAGAGCTATTGACCACTGAGTGCACGTTGTTACAGAAACTCGTATTGTTATCGAAAGAGGCAGTTTTGTATTATAGTCATAAAAGTCTTTTGTCCAAAAAGAAAATTTGTAGAACTTGGACGAGAACTCTATTTTACTCTTTTAAATTTTGATTCGTAGCACAAAAGAGGTAGAGCCGAAAAGAACAGTTCTTTTATGAGTGAACTCGTGATTAACTTTTCGATTCATTTTATCCTTAAATCCACATGTACGCTTAATTTAATTTCCGTAAACGCGTAGATTCAACGTCCAAAAGAACGCACGCTCGGTTAGTCAAGAATTCGATTTTCAGCACTTGAACGGAGTTCCCGAGTTTGCTCACGCGAGGAAGGTTCCACCGCACTTCCGGTTATCGCGATATTATCCCCGTTGTGATCGTCCGAGTCATGCTAACGTGCCTCGCGTCGGTTTCGGTTCGATTATCAAAAACTACATGATAAATCGGCTCTCGTTGCGAACGACCTGGAAAACCGGATGCACTCGGAGATGGAAGACTGTCGTCGATAAGGACGCCGCTATAAAAACTCGCACCGTCACGTTGATAGAACGCTTTTCGATGTCGGATATAACGAGAATAGATAAGGATTGCTTTGCTGCGGGCGACGCGCGCGCGCGCTTTCTTCCTCTCCGCACGTTTGAGAAGAATCAAAAAATACTTGCATCCACGGGATGAAACATTATTTTTTAGTATCGCATACACGGAGTACATCGATTTTCCCGCATTTTCTTTTTTTAGAACTCTGAAAAGTAATCGAACATCACCGCGGATGCAACAATACGAAATACATTCTTCTGTAGAAACGTGCACATCATTATTTCCAAGATATCCTGCGCAAAAAACGGATCCTAACGATAAAACTATTTTTAACTGTCCTAGAAATTATTTTACGAAAATATCACAGAATTGCATATTAAAAAGCATCCTTGATTGAAACAAGAATTTTTTATGTAATATTACTTTAACAGAAATTCTATGCAATCTTATACCGTATAGGTATTGTCGTGTGATCCGTAAATATTTCTTTCAAAGACACCTGGAAATCCCGGAGGAGGAAGCAACCACGCCGCGCGTTCCAGTTGTCTCGCCGCGCGAAACGTACCTGCAAGTAGATATCAATTGTTAACTGTAAACGAGAACGCGCGAGAGCGATCGCAGCCTCCGCTGACATCACATCATGCAATTTGTGCGCTCCATGCATCGCAAGCGCGACGACGAGCATGCGCCTGTTCGTCGCGTGGAACCGCATCGTCGCGCCGGTCGGTTCGGAATCGAGTGCATGTAAACGGGCCGCTTATATAAACGGGGAAGTCGATCTGGTAGATACATAGGCTTGGCCCACGTAGAACTGGGACGGTGGTTGGCCCGATTAGTCATGGACTCGCTCCTCGCGTACCCTGCGATCCTAATTCCTAGCGCGTCGCAAACGGCATCGATTCCACAGATGAACCGGTCACTGATACCCAGATATGCGTAGAATGTCTCGGTAGCATCAACGGCATTTTTCGATCAATTTCGAGTTGACTTCTTTTCACAGGAATATTTAGACAATATAATTTCTAAGCATATACATATACATGGAAACCTGAATCTTGCCTTTCTTAATTAATCTCAATTAATTTTCTCCATGTGTCAATAGACATTTGGCTTATTTTTTGTATCAACATATTATTATAGCGGATATATTGGAACTTTCGGTTATTGAGATATACTGAAATACTTCATATACACGGGAAAAAATGATGTATCAACAGCATCAGTAATTGAAATAGAATCTATTGATGCAACATGGTGGATGCAACATCAATATTAATAAACAAAAAACATCAGTTGTTTTAATAATCCAAATATAGTTGTTCTAATAATCCAAATAGTTGTTTTAATAATCCAAATGTTTGGTCCAATAATATCAAATTGAATTAACTATTTATGTTTGTGGCAGCCCGTGACGTCGACGTTTAATTGAAGCAACTCCATTGTTTTTAATTAAACAGCATTTTTTTCCGTGTAGAAATAGATATTATCTGGCTTTACATTTCTAATGAATATTTGAACTCTTGTGTTTCATAAACTGCGGTAACTGGTTTAATTGTAACTATATTGTCATATATTTACAGCAGTGTATTATGCGCGATGTTATACATGTTACACATATGATAAAAATAATTTAGTGGTATAAGAGCAACAAACATAAATTCAGTCTGCACAGCGTATCATGACATAAAATGAATATCCTGCGATCGCATGTTCCATAATGACCCATTATTGGTTTCAATGAAATTCGATAACAGTTATACCAGAATAAACCGTGTGAACAGGAAGCACACGCTAATGAGCGTGAAAAGCTATTCAAACGACCGAGATAATTATTTGACTAGATAAAACTAATATCGATGAATATTAATCAAGAGTATTACTTATCAGACAGCATTAAGTGAATCAATTAAATCGTCATTATCGATGCAAAAACGGAAAGTTAAATTCGTACAGACAAATCAAATATATCTACCTACATTGTTTTATTTAGATATTTTATAATTTTCCACGTGCTCCTACACTTCTATTGGTCTATGATTGAAATCTATATATTTATAGAATATTATTTAATATTAAAAAATACAAATAAAATAATTATCGGAAGAATGTTTCATCAAATTAAATAAAATAAATCTAGCTAAATAAATCAAAGACGACCAATTTTTGAGCAATAAAAGGATGTTAAAAATAAATTTAATAACTTTAATAATCATATACAATCATGTTAAAAAAAATCAATATTCGTGTAACACGCGTGTAAAATTAGATTAGATAGATCCGTATCTACGAGAAATGCGTTCGATAAAATTGAATGACAGATGGGAAATTGATACTAATCGGCTTTCACCTCGATTTATGAAAACCGGAATAGCTTATCCGAGAAAGGAAGGATAAACGAGATGTTTCCTTTTCGCATAACTGGCAAACGCAGTAACAAAGGGTAATCGACCCGCGACTCGAATATTTGTTACGAGCGTAATTTCACAGGGAGAATCTTATATAATTCGCGTGTCATTCATATCGAGGTATTCCTCGCGTTGAACGCGAATCTACCGCGGCTCGTAACGCGCAGGCTAGGGCATTTGCAATTCAATGATCAGTAATAGTTTCGAATGGTTCACCGTTGACAGCGATGGGCGCCACGTTGTCGAGGGAACAAGCGAACCGATGTTTCCCGTGGCGGCTGTCGCTCTTATTACTTTATTATCACGCCTGGGCGATGCGTCCGTAAGTGAAATCGTCCGTCCGACGATAAATGAAATTTGCAACCGATTATTTCTCGCGCGCGCGCGTATCCACGTGAAAAGAAAAAAGCGATTGTACAGGAGGAATCGTTATTTTTACGGGCTATTTCAAATTATTACATCGAGGAATTCAACGCCTCAACTTTAAACTCGCAAATTTCTACTTTTATGTACCTATCTATGCTCTCTTCTTTTTTGTTCTTTGCACACAATAGAGTTTTGAAAGGGCAGATCTAACTTTCAACATGTTACGGTCATCGCTGCCGTTTTTGTTAATGTTGTCTTCGACGAACTCTGGGTTGATTCTTTCTTGCGGAAAATTTAACGAAGAAGTCAGCTGTCACGGTTCCTTCTTGTTCTCGGCGTGAAATATTAAATCATTGAATTGCAACTGGGAAATTAATTTCTGTCCGGATATGATATATTTCGTATAACATCCAGACTAACATACATACTATACAAATCTATGTTACTTCTCAATGACGGCATATCCTACTACTTACATCAAAACGTACGTTTTGCGAACTCTCGTCATTCCTTAGTTGTTGGGCATTCCTAGCGTCTGCATCAGAGACGACGGCGGTGTTTGCGAAGTCATAGTTATAGTTTGCTGCAAAGCGAAGTGTGCGCGATGTGTTACACGTTTTGCTGCAACTCCTCGGCACTCCGCAGCAATTTGCATTCTGCGAAACCGGTTGTGGACGCAAATAAAATTGTTAAACGGGAACGAAGCGTATTGTCGTGCGTAAGAGGACATGTGCAGCTGTACTACGCTTCCGCTTTGAAATTGCGTTAATTTCCCGAATGTGAATCCACCATACGAACGCATTGCGTCGCTAATAACTGATCGATGAGGACTGAGGAGTGAAAAGTAAAATTTGTTCTGCGCGATACAGTTCTATCGTTGAATCATCGTGAGCAGGAAAAGATTAATATGCGTTATCAAAAACGCGCACGTAAAAGCAAAATAGATTAATATTTTTATTTCAACACAATCATAATCGTGATAATATTTTCTTTTTTGTTTTAAGCCAGTATATAAAATTACAGAGGAAATTCTATCGCGAGATAAGCTGGGCCTAAGATCCAACTGAATGACGACGAAATCTCGATCGAGGTATCGCCGACGTGTCAGAAAGATCGATCCGTCGGACTCAATAACGCGTTTGAAATTCAAAATCGTCTGTCTGGAATCCTTGTCGCCGCGTTTTTTTTTTTTCTCTCTGTGCAAAGTCACGCCGAGCGACTCCACAAAGCGCCGTAAAACAACGCCGTAAACCGAAAATCAACGTTTCGTCGCTCCTGACGTCGACTTCGTTCGCCTGCTCTTTATGCATCCGGGCACAAAGAGTACAAAGTGCAGACTGGATCACTCACCGGAGTGTTTCGCTTCTCGCGCGTTTCGATATTTCCTTGTGCCTCTGCGTGTACCTAAAAAGCGTGCGATACACGTCTTTTTATCATCATCTTTTTAATTGATGTCACTCCGATGTTTGACCACAGCTGGATGCAAATTACGACACGAATAATGTATCCGCGGAATTGACTTTATAATCGGGCAAATTATTATAATCCGACCATTTAAGATTTCCTCGTAATTGAATGACTCAGTGATTTTGGCCCGGAATCAAGGAGCACGCGGATGACTAAGCGAGTTTTAATTGCTGGTCGCATTTAATTTTTTTTCTTTTCTTTTTTTTTATAAACGGTAACGTACTGAACATTTTAAGACGCAATCTCGCTCTCGTCATAAAAGCTATTATCGCGCCGATCATGAGAAGGAAGATATACCGGTGGACACTAAAGTGGTAAACGATGCGCGACCCTGATTCTCCGTCAACAGAACTGCGTAATAACGACTTTATCTCGAGGTTAAAGTCAGATCATTCAGTTGTTCTTTATAGAAATTACAAGTGCAGGGGTACGCGAAAACAATATATTTTATATTTCTTGACAATGAAATCACAATGATCGAAAAATCTATTTTTTCATAAATTTATTTCATTAGACTTATAATTTTAATGAGAAAGGGAGCGATGTAGGATACATTAATCATTTAGGGCCAGTTTTTCAATAGTCGTTTAAACTGAAGAGTGCTAAACTCACTCTTCGTCTTTTTCTAAAAGGGATAGTTAGAAAGAGACGAAGAGTGAGTTAAGCTAAGATTAAAGTTAAGCAACTATTGAAAAACTTATACTTAGAGTCCTATATGAAAATGAGCTTGAGATAGCGGATTTTTGCGCTAATCCTTTGTATTTTTTCAAACAGAAACTGATGCTCAAGAGTTGTTAAATAATGTATCAAAATTCCGCTATCACAGATACAAATAGATATTGTTTTTGCTGTCCTGAAATCTTGTCCTATATCGAGATCGTACCGGTTTCGAACCTTGTTTCGGAACGGATTTCCTATCTAACACTTCCGATTTCCGTTCGCGGAAATTTCTCGACCATCGGCTGTAATCGAAGGTTGGCCAGGCTAGTACGAATGTCCATTAACCGGTCATTATCCTCCATTGCGTCACGCACATCGAGAGGTTCGCGTACCCCGACTGACCGAGCGCACCCTTTCACGCTGCTGATTTCTCTCTTTCTCTCTCTCTTTCTCTCCTTCGTCGCCGCTCTCCACCGCGAATATTAAAAGCGGCTGGTGTTTCGTTTCGTAAGGCTTGCGCAATCGCTCGCGCGCGCGGTCTCTCTCTCTCTCTCTCTTTCTCTCTCTCTCTGTCTCTCTCCACAAAACGATACCTCACATTGTTAGCAGCCGCTGGCCTTCGCTCTCGTGGACTCCGAGGGGCGATCGATCCGTTCGTGCGTGTCCGGAGACGAGCCTAATCGGTCGAGATCCACGCGCCCGTTGCCGTTAGCTACGCTGGATCCTATAACTACGTAGTGTATCGCCGCGCGACGCGTCATACCCGACGTTCGACTCGACCTTGTTTGCGCACAGTCGATCACACAGGGACGTGTCGTGGGAACGAGCTTAGACACTTTACGCACGTAAAGTCCACGAATGTTCGCTTCGGGGATGAAGTCGAGCTGAGATAGCACGAACACGCTCTAATGAAGCTGATTTAACCCTCGCGCGTCGACGTCAAGGTGGATATAGTGGTGGTTTGATGACAATCCTGCGAGGTCAAGTGGAGTAATTGAGGACGTTAAGTAAATGGAACAATGCAACGATTGTCTAGCAATAAAATTGATTTGTATCAGGAAATCACAGAAAATTACGAGCATTTGTGTCGTGGATATTATTAAGAAAATTATTAACAAATCATTAGAGATACTATTTATTTTGTCGTTGAAAAATTATCTTTTGCTCCACTTGAAAAAGGATTATCTTCATTGACCTCATATTTTTCAAATACTTGGAAGTTTTAAAATATAATTTGTAAAACATTTTTTCAGTATTTATAAAACATGCAAAAAAATGTTATATTATTTTATGTGTGGATTTTATTTTTAGCGTGTTTATAATATATTTGCATGCAGTTATTTTATTATTCTTTTTATTACGATTCAATATGCTCTTTTAAGTAGAATTTTTATAAACGTTCTGAAGTTGTTAATTTTTGGATACATATCCTCACAGTTTCAAATCTGTTCTCAAAAATTTTTTTATATACCTACAATATTGCCTTTTATTCTTCAAGGGGTATAGTTTTCTTTTATTAGATAATTCTGATATTTTGTTCGATTTTATTTCAACCCATTTTTATTTTTAAAATACGTTGATTCCACCATGATAGATATCGTCACAAGTATTTTTAAATTGAGCGAACATTTGTCAGGTTTTTATTTTTATTTACGTATCTGTAAAATACAAGAAAATCGATATGTTGGATTAAAACCACATTCAAACATATAGGTGCATGTTTATTTGAACTAGAATATATATGTAGGAAATTAGTATACTGCATCGCGCTATTCACTAACTTGTCACTTGAGTCACTTCTATCCATTTTGTATATGCAGCGTGATAATTAGTACATGACCGCGATAGGTATGGAAAATTATGTGGATTTCTTCGCTCAAAGATCCTCCTTCCCACTAACTCCGCTGAAAGTTCACGAACCGAAATGACTGTTCTGGTTTGCAAATCGCATAGTGTCTCCGGCCCACAATCCGTCGTCACGCACCGAGCCGACGCGACCTATTTGCGAAAACTGTCTCGCATTTCTATTAACAAGTTTCGCGCGGACCGACGAGTATGCTCCCGTTATCGCGGAACTACATTTTCGAGTCTACGCCCACACCCTTAACCCTTTTAATTGCAGCAACACCGCGCATGGTTGCTCGCCGTTTTCCGACTAAATTGGTCCATTTAACTCTAACTGTAATTTGATGGTCTCTCCCTTTTTTTCTAGAAAGTATCTCTATGCTGTTTTATTTCACTCGTTGTCGACAATAACGAAGGTAGATTCATTCCTGATGCTTGATCGTTAATAATGCATGCTTCTTGCATTCATTCATCACATGACGTTTGTATTATAAATATTTTCTGCCCCAAATCGTCCGTGATAGCTAAAATAAATTGTCAATTTAGACGAGAGAGATTTATCGATATTTCTGTTTCCGCATGACAAATAGGGTTTGAAACGCGAAAAACCATAATATTTTGGCGAATAAATGAATAAAGAGATTAATTATAATTGATTGGTTTAAAACAGTTTTTAATATACAGCGCATGAAAATTATGCTTATTGGCTTACACGATAAACAGAGAAAAACGTACTAGCTTGAATAATGCAAATTGGTACTTTTCTCAAAAAAGAAAAGAAAGAAAATGATAAATCCTGTTAAGATATTACGAGAATTATTATAATTATAATATTAATTTCGATTATACTTTTTTTGTCAGTTATTTTTTAATCTAAAATTTGTATTTTATTGTTTTTTATTTAATTTGAAACATTGATATTAATTTATTTGTTTCATGTTATTTCTTTTCTACGTAAAAAGAAGAAATCGAAAATCAATTTTAATCTTTTTTTTTGTTAGCGCTTTATATCATTGTGCTTCGATGTTTTGCAACGAATTAAACGGCCTTAAAACAGTCGAGGGTTAAAAAATTGTCCGTCTGGCGCGAGTTGTAGCGTAACCGTAACTGAGTGTTTATTATCGGGTTGGAATATTGCGGGTGTTCGAGAGACAGCGAGAGAAAGAAAGAGAAAGAGACGGCGGATACGACACGTGAAAGCGTGTTAAATCGCGCGATTGACTGTCGCACGCGAGAAACGATTCTCTCGTTGTTACATCGCCCGACGAGAAGGAATTCTGCGTCTCGTATACACGCACGAAGGTGCAATGGTTGCGACGCACACAAGATCCGGCGGGCTACTTTGCAACGACGATTATGACCGCAGGACGATATATTGTGTTTTCGGAGTTGGATTTTGATAGCAGGATCAGCGTTCTTACCGTCTTGCCACACTTAGCAATACGTTAACTCCCTGAATGGCTCGACGAATTTCAGGGAAATACGCCGCTGTCTTCTTGCATGGATATATATACAATATATTTTCTTAATTATATTTCTCTATTTTAGTTTTTATATCCAAATACAGATACAAGAAATACTTTATTTTTATCGATTAATAATTATGTTCAGCGAGAAAGTAACCTTCAGTTTTCACGTACACAAATATAAATTATTGAAATTTTTTTTATATTTTAAACGAATACGTACACGTTCTTTTGCAAGAAATATAATTTTATTTACAAAATTAGTTTTACAATTTGATGCAAAAACATATTACATATCCTAATGGATTTATAACAATTATAATATTGCGTAGTGTGTTATGTTATAATAAATCTTTATTTATAGATGCATAAAACTATCAGAAAGACAAACTAGCGTGAGACAGCCTCGTTTGAGAATCTTCGCAGATACATTTATATTTGATATCGTAAGCAATCGTGGAAATGGCCTGTAAATTATTACCTGAAAGCACAATATTTCTGCGCACCTCTGACGCAATAATGAAAATGATATCATTCGCAGTGGGCGCAAACGACGATGTTCGGTTTTGCTAGGTAATGCGCGATAATAACTCCCTTCGGCAAAGTTTTAATTGCCACCCTATGGGATCTTGCATTCGTCTATCGTACGCAGCAGCCAGCGTTAAGGCTAGTTACACCGATTTAAATAGATCGTGATCGCACCGGCCCCGTCATCGGACGAGATCGAAGGTGGAGATTCGTCCCGGCTCCGTAGCCGGTTAATTATAATGAATTATTCATAGTATCGTTAGACGTCATGGCATCGTCAGGTCGACTAGGCTGTCTCTCTCTCTCTTTCCTTCTCTGTCCCCAACTCCGGCCCGGCGCCGTGAGACGTTAAATCGTGGTGAAGCTGAGCGAAAGAACAAGAGGGAGAAGGGACCCCGTAGGGTATAGGTAGAGTAGGTAGGTGTACTCGCGCGAGCATAAATTACACCTTCGGGAATCATATTAAGTTGAGGACGCGCACGGATATACTATTTACGAGCGAAGCCGGTTACGAGCGACACGATAATTAGCGTCGATTAGAAGCCTTTTCGACGCCGTCCGATGAAACACTTTAATTATCGATTATGGGGGCTGCCACCGATGCGATACCGCGCGCGCGTCCGCCCGATCCTTGGGAACGTCGCTCGGAGGACCGTCGCTCTCTTCTTTCCACGTGCATACACACCTTTGTGAATATCTCTCTCTCCATATGAAAGGCCGCGGCGCGGCGCGGGCGTCTCGGTTGCTGCACGCTCATTATTAACTAGCGGCATGGAGCAAGGCGCGTGCTAGTTTGTAGGTATGGAAGTTACCGATGAGGGAACACGGCCGAGCCCCGAACTCATCAATTCGGGCAAAACTTTGTCAGTACTATATAGGGTGACTCGACACTTTGGGAGTAACGGTAATGCTTCGTTCGCGCCCAATTGCCTTTTAAAGCTACGACGCCGAACTTCTCAAAGTCGAAAGACTACTTCAATCTCGTAACACACCTCACTTACAAAATTATGATAGGTGGGAAGGAATGTTTATAATGGAAGGAAACGATAAATTAAACGCTACAATGATGCGGAAATTTTGGGAAGAAAATCTCGGAAGATTAATCGAAAACATTTCATTTTTGCAAAAAAAAAATTTTTTTGTATAAATTTCGTTTATATAATTCTGTGTTAAATTAAATTTAATTAAAAAGTAACTTAATCGACATCAGCTTCTACAAAGAGATGGTCCGTGAATAATTAAATTAACAGAAGTTTAATTTTCTGTAGACTCTAATTGAACTTTTGCCGTAACAGAAATTTGATTTGCGGCCTGATTGCGCAGGTTTGTTTTAAAAAGCTGAAAAGCTACGACAAAAGTGATTGCCCTTATCGAGTTTTCGCTAAGTGAGAATTGACACACGCGAGATCGCAAAAATCGAAAACGTTCTGTTTAGTAGGAGCGATATCGTTACGTTATACTCGTATTAAATTCTGCGCTTGAAGTTGATGCGTTGCTATCGCTACGTAGAGCGTCTAACAAGGGTTGGCACGAAGCTAAAGCAAACATTAAATAATTCATTAACCTTTCGATAGCCCTAGTGGCAAACACACATGTGGATTGCACGCATGGCTGTCTTCAAAAAGTTAAAAATCAAAAGCAGACTGCTGGAAAACGCGATATCGATATCAAACACACGTATAATCGCGGCTCCGTTGGCCTCAGTAAATTGCTACCTGTATGGCATAAGCTGTCACGTAAAATTCGGTGTTCTATTTGTTACAACAGTTTTAACGCTTCTGCATTTGATTTCTCTCTTTTTCTCTTCAGTTTTCTGGATGTGCTCATCAGTGTGATGCTCCTGCAATTTGAAATAAATTAGATTTTGTTAATTACGCATTTTAATTCTTATCTCAATTTGTGCCGCGATATATTTACATTACGTTTAATATCAAGTTAACTCCAGATTCATTTTCATTAAGCGAAAATTAACTTCGGATTTACTAAGAAATCTCTAACTGCAAGAAAGAGAGAGAGAGAAAAAGAGAGAGAGAGAGAAAGCGCGATAGCTTCGGAACTCTCGTGTAAACAGGATAACAGGAAGGACAACAGGAAAGTACAAGAAGTGTTACAAGAAAACGGAGGAAACGAGGATGGCGGGGGATGCTATTTACACTCGGTTTTCGGGGACGTTGCTGTACACGGAATTTTCCAACAGCAGGCGAGAGATCGGAAGGGGATGGTTACGTGGAAAGTTTGTAAAGGCGTACGGAAACGCGTCATCTACCCTAAAATCGAAATCGTTCCGCGGTCGACGTTACGTGCCCGACGCAACGACGCCAGACACCGTAATCTGCTTCCTACACGCGCGTGCTGCCAGGCAGCGGTCACCTCGTCTCGCCGCGGCCACCGCGCCGTTCTCCTTAGCGCGTTACGCCGTTGGCGGCCTCAAGCAATGTAAACGTACACATACTGCAAAAGACGTACATGTACGGTCGCCAGAACGATGAACGAACGGCGTTGTCGTGTTGGCACCGTACGCGTGAGATTAAGTAGTGGTAGTAACGCGTAGCGTTGCCACTTGCCGGCGCGGCGCGTTGCGTCGCGACGACGACGTGGATCGTCGCCGTCGCCGTTTGTCGCGGATAGCAGTGGTGGTGGTGCGACGTGGTGGGATGCGGCAGCAGATTCGTATACGTGACCCGGTGCGGCGGCAGGCAGGACTCCAACCGGCGCTACTCTCGACGTCTCGACTCGACTTTGCAGTTTGCGAACGAACAGAACAGATCAGTCGAGTCGCGAACCTCGGAACGAGCTGCCGCGTGCGCGTGCCTCTCTCTCTCTCTTTTCATCTTGTGTTTCTCCTCTCTTTCCGTTCCCCTCGAATATCCCCGTCTGTCCCCCCCCCTTTCTCTATATCTCTCTCTCGCTCTTTTGCTCTCCGTTCCCGTTCTCCCTCTCGCGGTTCGCTTTTACGTTGTCATTTGTTACCTCTCCTTGTCGCTCCTGCCTGCCTCGCGATCCGCTCCGTGATTTCTCCTCTTCGTTCGCTCCTCGTCTCCCTACCCGCCGGCACCGTGAGACAGACCGTCCGTCTCCGTTCCGTCCGCGAGCGCCTACTTGTATCCCCCTTCTGCGTCTCACCTGCCGGCTTAGCCCTGTCTCAGTCACGTACACACCACCGACTTCATGCTCGTCTTCCTCTCGCCCGCGGCCGCGAACCACGTACTGGCAGGCCGCGCCGTCGCCGACAAGGAACTCCGAGTCCGGTTGAGAGCGCGGCACTCGCGGCAACGCGCGCTCACCAGGACCCGCCGCGGCCGCCGCCGAATATCACCTGCCAAACGCAGTGGACGCGCACTAAACCGTCGATCGCCAGTGTGAGAGGCACTGCGACGACGTGACGTTCCACCCTCGGCGACGATAACGAGGCCCGCGGTATCGTTATCGCGGCCGGAGATTAACGAGGGGAAATCCCGTCCTCGCGTCTTCCTTCAGCTGCGTTCTTTCGCTCGTACGCGCCTGATAGGAGGCTGCGGGCTCTCTCCGCTGATGATCCACACCGTTTCGCGTTAGGATCAACCTCTCTCTTCGAGATCAGTCGCGCATCTTTCCAGGAAGCCATCCCGATCGATCTTCATCGACTTCATCGCGTAAACGATCCGTATCAGTTGGCGGAGGTCGTCGTGCGTCGTAGCGACTTTTACCCGTCATGCTGAAGCCAGGTGTGTTTACATCGCGAAACTTTCATGCTAATTTTCCCCGACTGTCATTAATATCATTCGCCTCGGCGTATCGCGCGTGAACGTGATAATTTCTGGCTCGTTAATGCTCATCGTGCAGCACGCTTCGCTCAAACAATTGACCGGAGTTTATTATTTTAAACGCCAAAGTTGGCCGTGCCCGACGTTGAAGGATTGTTTATCAAAACCTTATTTCACACGCAAATCCGGGAATTACGCAAGAATAAAAACCAGAGACGCACCTTTCTTCGAGACACCTGAGCTCCGCGCATTCGTCGCGCCGCATAACACGAAGCTTTCATTAAACCCACTTGCTCCTTTTCTTTTTTCGGCCTATACCTATACCGTTTACGTCAGTGTGATTAGCCGCACCGGTATCTGAAATTCAAATCGCGCTATTTACATCGTATACGTGGCCGAATGCGGAGAGCATTTTTTCACGTATCTTTTGACATTTAGGCGCATATATACGAGAGGATACGTGTGTCGCATTTTACGCGTCTCTTCTGCAATCGTCCGATCGGTATGCTTCTTTGTAGGAAATCCTCAGTCGTGGTTTTAACGAGTCAATCAGGTTTGGCGTTCGCAGGCCGCTCGATTAGTCGAGTCGCGTCGCCGCGCCGCGCCGGTCTCGGGATCATTCCCTGAAGAGGATAAACCGCGCTCGCACGCTATACCATCGCACGTCGAGTGGGGGGTATACATTGTAAATTACCGTTCTTGCCGGCAGCCGTACTTAGGCGCACCTGGGCACGGCGGAAGGTGCAAATGGTCTCGAATTGCTCGGCAAGAAGGAGATAATAATAGCGCCTACCACTTGATACCTCCGCCGTTTACCGCTAGTGGCTGGGAATTATATAGGCGCGCGCGTCGATTCGTCCGATAGATAATTTCACAACGTGTGTAAATCCGCTTCTCTCGGCGCCGCGCCGTTATCCGTTTTCGGAACATGACACGAGGCGAACGGTGAGGCGTTTCTCGCTCGCGTGGGTTTCGCGCACGGCGTCGCGCGTTTACGCGAAAAAAAATCCGCGCGTTGCACCGCGAGTGATTATTCCTGTATCCGTTATAAAACGAGCCGAAGGCAATCGCGCGTCTCTGAAATCGATTGGATCTATCGCCGATACGGAATCGGAGCCGCGATCGGATATGACCGACGCTTAGATCTGCACCGCGTCGTAGATCTGATAACGGATCATAATTTTGATTTTGTTTTCCTCCAGGCAGGCATCGGTTAACGTGTAACGGTAGTTTCGCAATTATAGTATTTTTTGGAAACGCTACATGCATTTTTACATATAGGTAAATTGAATTTATTTAATCGTGTCAGTCATTAATTTACATCGGTCCAATTACGCAGTGTTTTTCTCAATGTTTTGATATAAAAATTTGTAGTTTTGTTATCAGTTTCAGTTAGCCTAACTGTCGTTAATTCACCTTTTGATTATTCGCTTCTCGATAATTTAGACATAATAGAGCATATGGCTCCAAAGTCTTGATATCTATGTTGTACGTTTGTATAGTATAATAACTTGTTACGTAACAAATTACTGAAATTTCATTGCCCATGTAGGGGAAGTGTTACGAAACACGTAGAGAATTTCGCATCGGAACAATTAGCGTAGGGTTGGGTTCTACGTTAGAATACCCGTAGGGTGTTACATTAGGAGGCCACCAATTAGGAACACGTTTGATTGCTAGTTAACTCGTTTGAAGACACGCTATTCCTGAACTGAGCTTAAACAAGTCATTTCGTGATCAAATACTCCCTTGAAAGTGTCCGTGCACTTAAAATCTACTACAGTTCTCTGATATAAATAATATGATAATACGATTGAAGATATTGTTGGACAAATAAAACAAATACCAATGAATGCACAAAATAATATAAAACTGCGAAAAAAAGCTATTATAGGAGAGAAGAAAGTTGTAAGGGAGGGAAGGGGAGGAAGGGAGTAATTAATTGTATATGCATTGTATAATCGTATTTAGCAACGACAATTAAAACGTCTTAAGTTGTGCTTTATTTTCGATGCACAAAGAAGTCTGCATATTTCATGAACGTCCTGTAGAGCTTCAGCTCTGTAAACGCGTCATTTCGCATGAGGCGTCGTTTGACGCGTGCGCGCGCGCGATGATTTCGCGAGTTCTTCGTGTCGGAAAATGATGCAACTTGTTGACGCCGGCCTGTCTTTATATATAGGTAAGTTCCGAGTGCCGGCGCATTTATATTTCACTGTAAACGCGATGTCGGGGTACGGATTTGCCGGGGGAAACCGATTTTCGCGATAGAAAGTCGAGAGGATTCGAAAAAGATTGCGGTCAACCAAAATTTCGCAACGCGACCAAACAGATTCGCACGCGTATAGGCGCACGTTTTATCGAAACTATAAGCGTTTTCGTCTTGGCATCTTATTTCAGAATCGCTTCTTGTAAATGCTATTTAAGGCTTCTGCGTCTGAATCACGAATGATCCGCGCCACGTCGATCCGGATGAGATCACGCCGCGATTGCTTTCTTTCGCGCTGACGATTTCGCGAGCAGTGGCCGCCGTCTCCCAAGGACGGCGAACCATTAGGTGTATAGGTGTCGTTTCCTTAATAAGGGACGAAAAGACGTACGCAAGTGAGAAGCGAAATTTACCGGCGCGGGCGTTGCATCTTCAAAATAAATGAAGTTATCTCTTGTAAAGCTGCCACCCGATCAACTTTTTGTCTGCTCAGATATATTTATGGAAATATATATTTGTGTTAAATGTAAAACTATACGATTAAATTTTGTTAAGGTGAGTATCCACCAACTGAAATGCAGTTTGCGTTCGCAAACGTTTACAAACATTTTTTTATCGTGCGTTCTTGACGTCTTCATCAAAAATTTATCGTTTACAAACGTTTGCGAACGTTTTGCGCAGTTGGTGGATACCCATACCTTTAGACTTATTGCTCTTAATGTCAAATCAAAGCTCTAATCAATGGAATCTAATTATGCTTATATTGTTAGCGGAAGAGTTAAACATCGAGCACACGTGCGCGCTGTCGTGACAATAATCAAAGATTTTTGCCACTTATATATCGAGGAAGTACTCGGGATATCCTTTACATCTTCCATTAGAAACATTACTCGACCAGGGGGAAACGTATTCGCGCGCCGAGGGAGGCGTATCGCGCCCGTGCCGCATTGTAATCGCGCGCGGTCGCTCCGATAATCGTTTTATGACGAATGTGAAAGAAACACTTTGTCCAAAGGGTTCACCTCATGCTCGGAACGGAAGCGTGACTCACGAGTGGCTCAGGCTTATCGGCTCCTCGGCACGATAAAAAGTCCCTGGCGCCGCCGCTGCCGCCGCCGCCGCGTTTGTATAAACCGTGGGGTAACATGGGGTGGCAAAGTGCCATGGCATAAAGAGGAAGTGCTTCCGCGAGCGACGCGAGCGAGCGTATTTTTATCTCTCGTCCTTCGTAAAGGCATGCCCCGGTGTCTAATGTATTAATGTCGGAAAGTAAAACCTCGACGCGCGATGTAGCCGGGGTATCGCGTTGACATTTCATTTGCGTGCCTATTCGAGAAGACATGATTTATGATCAAGACGCGAGGCTGATTTGCGATGCGTTAGTGAAACGTGCACGGAAATATCAGAAAAGTTTATTTTGGTTTGAATGATGGCTAACAATAGGATGTCTAATACTTGGAAATTTAATTTTGTTTAAGATATCAGTTAACATAGAAATCTCTGTCTCAGTAATTTTAATAGTAATAATTATATATTTTATCAAATCTTGTCAAAACGTTGAATCAACTTACCTATGCTATATTATATTGAAACTTATTGTTAGACTGATTTTTATCTTTATATTGCTTTCTATATCTTATATGACGTCCTAATAAATTGCATGCAACATTCATGACTGAACATAAATTACTTTTGATCTATAAAAAATGGCGAAAATAAATAAATGAATAACGAAAGACTATTACGCCGTCAGCGCTCTTGTTAATAAGATATAGGTACAGTATTCTCTATTCATTCCATTTAAAAATGAAATGACTTATGGCATGGAACCTAATTCGATAACGGTATTAACTCACTTTAAAATTACATGCTTGCATATTATACACGAAGAAAAAGTACATCCGCGGTTCAGGCGCAGTAGAACGAAAGGGGTTAATGCACACGCGCGTACGTGCGCACGCAAGCGCGACAGTTCACCTTTTGCGAGAGCTTTTGCGGCGGACGGCGCGCGAGGACCATTGTCCTTATCGTCGTTAATAATTCATTTGATTTTATTTGGTCGACGCGTCCCGACGCGCTTTATTTGGGATTAGATTCGCATGGCGATGCATTCAAACGGATTTCTCGCGAGACCATTGCTCCCCGTCACTCCGCCTCTGCTCACCAAAAGAGAAAATCTCCCTCTCGTTACAGTCTCTTGCCTTCCTTATACTTTATTGCATAAATAAAGCACGAGCTGCTGAGTCCAGGCGATCCTTTACGGTGTCCGCGGGGCGATGGGAGAAGGAGGAGGACGGCGGTAAACGCAGTTTTGCGGATTAGCAATGCTAACGTAATCAAAGAGAAGCGAGATGTTTTCCTGTCGCGCGATTAAACAATGTCTTCAGAGGTCGAAAAACATTGCGGCTTCGTTCTCGAAAAACCGTTTCGCGCGCGCGGTAATTAACCGCCGGAGAAAATCCCCAAGAAGAGAGATTTCACAAAGTAATCTCATAATGCCGTAATACAGTACAGTCTGCTACACTTCGCTACACTTTCGACCTGAGTTTATCTAACTTTACTCACCCATCTTTAGAAATCCATCGTAATGGACGTTATCTTGCTATTGCAACGAGCAACAGCGATTTTATCAACTACATTTGTGCAGATATTTAACCAGAGCATGTCAAGATTTACTATTGTCTGAACGGAATGCGGGAGGTTCCAGGTTCGAACCCTGGCTGGGGTAATATTTTTCGCAATAAGTTCTTTTACAGTGATTTTAATATTAAATCGATATCGACTTAATTAGGGAAGGGAATTTTTAATGTTCCAATGATAGCTGTGTTTAAAGCCCGACAAATAATCGGCGCGCAGTTAATATGTTGGAAACTTACGAAATATCGGATCTTGTATCTCGAAATTTAATCAGTTATGATTAAAAAATACGCACCAAGTACCGCGTTTGACTCTCATGGCCAATTATATTGTATTACTATTGTCTGTTTTAAACGTGCGCTAGTCTTTATGCATTGATCTATTTCTATAATGAGTGCGCTATAATGGGGTAAATGAGTAATAAAATGTAAAAGGATTAAGATATAGAAGACATAGATCTTTGATTCTGTTCTAGCTGCGACAAATTAACAAAGTTGCTAACATGAAATATATTAATTGAGACATCTTAATATTTATTAATTTAATCAAATTGTATGACTGATAAACATATACTTTGCTTATGTTTTGAAAATAAAAGGATGTATTTAAGAGTCGAATGCCTTGGACGTTAATTACGAACAAAAATTCTATTTTTGTGAGCTAAAGAACGACTTTTCGTTTTCTATATTTTTCTATCTATAACGTAGATATATTTCTATATCTACGCTTACCGATATAACAAAAATCAAAACGTAAATAAAAAAGGATCGATTCATCGATCAAGCATGACTGAAACAAAGAGACTGGAAGCAAAGTGACATTATCTTTAAACATCGTCAATTTTGCTTTACACCTGCTTCAATTTTGTCTGCGGAACAGTAAGAGAAGGAGTGAGAAGGGAAGAGGTTTTTCATGAGAAAAAGGCGCGGAGTGAAGTAGTCGATACCGCAGAAAGGCGGAATATAAAAGGCCGCACAAGGTTTTATCGCACTTGCTGAGCTAACCATTTCACACGCTTCGCGCGGCACTTCTTTCTTGTTTTTTTGTTCAAAATTGCACGTCAAAAGTCACACGATATGTGCAGATCTGATCTTGACTCATGAAGTCTGTTCGAAATAAAAGGAATTGCTCGATATATCATTAGTTTGGGTTGTATAATTTTCACTAAATCGCAAATGGTGTCGTACTCGTATAAAAATAATCTTTCTCCTTCCATAATTATTATATATATTGTGTGTTATAAAGCTCTCGATAAGATAATAAATTTGGTACTATATATGTCTGCATTAATTGTCACGATAATTAAGAAATTTTGTATTACTCATAAAACTATTTTAAAAGTTGTATAGAGATTTCTTATCTAGAATTTAAAAAATATAAATGCGATATATAATTTGTTTCCTAATTACATCAGCTTGCAAAATGCAGCATGCTATATTAAAATGCGTCTTTAGATAGTCGAAATATTTCCATTTAGATATTTTCCATTTTGTTTTTAAATCATGCTTGGCGTAATGATTATTGATATATCGTCGGTGTAACTTGGATAATTTGACCAAAAGATGAAACTATTATATAAACTCAGCAAGAGCGAACGGTAAAGATAGGAAAAATACATTGTCAGAGTAGGCTTTCAGTAGGTACATATCAGTTTTCGCTATAGTCGCTTTGTGATATCTACTTCGAGAAGTACAATGGCTAGTTGTGTCACCAATTTGTTGAGTTACGTCCGGAATGTGCAGGTGTGTAGCAGTGCGCACTTTTCACCTTCTTTTCTAAGTTTACGCAATCAAGTCACTCAATATTTTCGCTACTATGATATTTTTTGTTTGTATATAATACGCGCTCTACCGTTTGATAAAATAATAATCTGACATCATTACAAAGATCCTAACTTGCTCTTTAAATGATCAGATGGTTTCAAACGCATTTAATTATAGCGATTGGACTACTAGCAATGTATCGTATGATCGGAGAAGTATAGACGCGTGGTGTTAAATTTGCCAGGATAACTGCCCCAATACAACACTATTCATTAACTATTTACCTTTGAAACGCCAAAACTCGATACGCGTAACCAATCACAGTTACTTTCACATATGGAAGATTTATACGATTTGTTACTCTTATTGACAAACTGCGGAAATACATTCGATCACGATTTTATGTTACATTCACCACGATATTGTACTCCATTTTGTTTTGGTTATTTACCGATGAAAACGAATACGTTTCATACGTTCCCGGATAATTATAACTGACTGCAATACGCAATAAACTTTGATTGCGAATAATCGAAAAATAGAAATGTATAATATTTGAAAGAGAAATTTGTTTTTATAAATAAATTCTTGGACAATGATTATCTATATATATATATAGTCTCCAATATTATAATTATTATTAATATAATAATTAGATAAATCGTCATATTAGAATTAATAAACGTAAATTAGGTATTTTACTTGTCAACAAATCGTTGTTCATAACGAGAGATAGACTAACAATAAGTAATTTGAAGCCAAAACATATTGCATTGCATAGCTTCGTGAAACGGAATTTCCAATATTCCGTTACGGAACTTGGCCAAGGTTGTTCCTCCCGAGTATGTTTTGCCGCAGAGGAGCGTAGACAAAGAATAAAAGTCTCGTCGCTGTGTTTCGCTCTGTCGAGGCTTCCAGCTGCGATTTGTCCTAATTCATTTCTCTGTCAATGGTCATTTCTTTTTCTAAGAAGAATGAAGAATGACCATATCACTTTTACGGAGAAAATCGATGTAGCAATTAATTATACGATAAGTACCTATATATCGTGTATATAAGTTACACGTATATAAGTTTATCGTTTTTGTTTAATCGACATTTTTATATAATAAATCCAATTTTTTACACGCTAGTGAACAAAAGAGATTTGCTTCGTGAAAACGATACTAGTGGGTTGCATGTCTATAGATTGAACAAAACCGCGTTCATGAATACTTTCATAAGCCACTATGCATTATAAAACTTCGTGGTAAATCAAATTGCGTTAAAATAATGAGCTAGAAGTTTTGCGGAATTGGATAACTCCGAAACTCTTGACAAATATACTGCCGTGCGCACCTTTCCTCATTTAACATGGCTTTTTACGCTTTGGCGTATGTTTCGGCATATTTATTCTTCAAGCACTGTGGGCGTCTTCTTTGTCGTGAAACGTCGCTGAGATCAATTTCAAACCGCGAAGCGAGATGCGGTAACTTTTTCTTGGAGTTAAAAGGTCGGAACGCCTTTTGCTCGGCTTTTACATGAAAGAAACCGGAAAGCTCGTCGGTTTCAACTATTCCAACTTGTGAAGATACTTTTGGTATCTACTTCAGAGAGATTTATATAAAATAAACTGAGAGCGCGCTCTCAGTTTTTGTAATAATTTCAAATTCAGTTTATTAAGTAACTCTTAAGATTTACACTAACAAATAAACTATTCATATAGTAGAAAATACGCATTTTTTAGTGCGTCTTGGAAATTTATTCTTGAATTTTGATGTTAAGCAGACTTTTCGGTACTTTTTATGTAGAATATCTAAAACTTTTTGCACTTTTCTTTAACTTGGAATTGATTTCTTTTACAGAAAACATGATCATCAAAACCATATCGTCTTAACTTTTCTTGATATTAAAATTTATTAAATAGCTTTGCAATTAAATCGAGTTACAATTTGAAATTAAAATTGATTTAAATTCAAATGAAAACACTTGAAAGAAAATCTTTAGTAGTCTAACCGTCTATATTTTAAAATTTTGAACGTAACAATACTCAAAATATTTATTATTGACAAATAAAAAGTTCATAGAAAGTACGGAAAATAAGGTACATCAAGTAAACACAAAGCTCCCATTTTCAGTTAGAACATAAACTCGTTTCTTATAAGAAATCCGAAATAGTTTTGTCGAAATAGCTCTATCCGTTGACAATCCGACGCGTTATGTCGATACACTAAACGAGCAACAGGTACGAGGGCAGTATAAATCGAGAGCTAACAATTGAAGCGCATTAATTCTCGCATCACGGCCGTCGTGTTCGAAGAAACGGCCGATAGCCGAAGGTCGTCGATTCCGCGCCTCGATTGGTTCGGTATGAAATGCGTGGCACGGGGCTTAGAGACGTCGTGTGTAGCGCTCGGTCAGTAGACAGATATTCCGCTGATAAGTCGTAACGTGATAACGCGACTGTTCGCGCGCCGCAGTTTCTGTGCCGACGCGACAAAACGCCACGCTGCGTGAATTTTCGCCGCGATCGTACTTAAGGCAAATTGTCGTCGCTACGTTGTCGCCGCCGTTACTGGAGTAAGTCGTTTCGTTGTTATCGTCATGCTTTTGAAATCGTTTTAGTTAGATCCGCATGGTATCAATTGTATCAGATACGATTTACGCAAATGCATAGCATAATTTCTCATTAGAATTCATTAAGCATTGATACGCCCCGATATTATATATAAAGATGTAAGAGGAGGGAAATAAAATGCATCGATAGATATCGATAATAAGGCTATATTTGGAAAAACATCGCAATTTTTATTTGCTACTTGTTTAATTCTTTAATCGTCAAACCTTTTCAGTATTAAGCTATATAGATGTGAAGAAAACTTTCTTTGTCTCTATAATATTGATTAATGTTGACATTCAATAATTAACATATGTTTGCAATATATGATTACGATATTACAGACACGCGAATCTAGCAATTAAACACAACTTGAAAGTTATATCGATTTTAACGTCTGATTAACATGGAGAGAAAGTCTCAATGTGTCAATACAGGTGTCAATACGGTTGATATCATTAGAGGAATATCACGATTTTTATTTGCTACTTGTTTGATCTTTCAAGCATCAAACTTTTCCAATATTAGTTATGTTACAGATAAAAGCTCTTTTGTACATTTAATATTGATTAACGTTGACGTTCAATAATTAACATGCGTTTGCAATATATGATTACGACATTACAGACACGCGAATCTAGCAATTAAACACAACTTGAGAACTATATCGATTTTAAGGTCTGATTAACATCGAGAGAAAGTTCAGAAGTCTCCCCACCGTACGAAGTCTTATAACTTTCTGTATCGTATAACGTATGATGTCTTCGTTTCGATTTATCAGAGGATCGAGGAGGAAGAACCGAGTGAAGTGCCGTGGCAGAGCGCGCGCAGTCGCGCACAGTGATATAGTTGTGTACAAAATATATTTTTGTAATACCTGGAGAAAAAGAACTTCCGCTCGAATCTTACGATCTATCGGTCGTGAACTGGTCGATCGAAGTGGCGCCGATTCGGGACAAGCTCGACAAGTGCGTGGTGGACGACGACGTGGGAATCGGTAGTATGACCAAGATCCGGTGCAAAATCTGCGAGCTGCTCGGCGAGGATCAAGGCCTGAATCATGGACTGAGCCACCCCTGCCACCTGACGAATCTGAATCACATCAGGCCGGGGCTGAACTACAGTCCGCTCCCTAACATGAACTACTTGAACCATGGCTTGCTCAATGGTCTCTATCTTCCGCAGCTCAAGGACATGATGCTCGCCGCCTACTTGCTCAGAGGTAAAGATCAACGTCAAGATATATGTCGACGAGAGACCCGCGATTTTTAGGCTATGAGTAATTTTTTATTTATTTGTCACGATGATTTTATCTACTAACAAATATATAGCAGTTATTTATAATATAATCTGCGGAATTTGCTCAAAGGAGGCACAATGAGATATTGAAATTTTAATATTCAAGATATTGAACCTTTAAAAATATCTCGTTTTATTGCGAAATTAAAGATTTACTTATAAATTAAAACAAGCTTGCGGAAATAATTAGGCAATATTTTATTTTACTTTTGTATTGCACTTTTGTATTAAGGATATTTCAGTGTTAAATTGAGGCAACAATATATCGAGCATAAAATGCACGGTTTAATTGATGATAGGTTAGTAAAACAGCAAATATCGGTAATTTATTTAATTTACTCGGTGCACGATGATTCTGTCCAGTCGCTAAATATCAAAATAGCTGATATTCCAATTTTTGCGGTAATTAAAATTGCTCGAAAGCAAAAACTGCATCACAAACAAGTCCGACTAGATACGCGATTTAATTGACTGCAACCAGCAGTTCAAACTGGGGAGTATGTCAAGCATGTAACTCAGTTAAATGTGTAACGATTTTATTCATTAAGGATAAACGTGAAAAACGTTAATGTAATTATAATCTTTTACATTGTTCGCATTTGCCTCGAGAAATCGCGTTGGATCGATCAAAGCGATTAAAAAAATTTATTAGGAATTATCTTAATACAAAAACGTATGTGCCAATCGTGTCAACGATCAATTTATTTTATACGTGATTATTTTCTTCATTGATGATAAATATTCAAATCGATATCTTACAATATTAGATATTAAATATGTAATTGACAAAGAAATCGGAATACGTCGATGAAAATAGCGCTTTAACCGGTGGAAAGAATTTTAAGTGGACAATATACAATGTATCGATCGCGTTTTATCTGCCTTGTTTGATTACGGTTTTATAATTCCAAATATAGATAGTTTTTTCGCGATAATTATACTTTGGCGTAAAAATCGCGTCGGGACGTATCGAACGCGATGTGACACATGCAATTTTACACTACGGGAAATCATAATTTTCGTTTGGCAACGATCGCGTTTAATTGTCTCGATAATTTTACCTACCGAGTTTTCCTCTTTGTTATATTGTCTTATTATTGTCGTGATACTTTTTTTTAACAGAGTTATTACATATCTACATTATCGTAAAGGATAATCACGCGACTTAATTAGCTTTAATTGAAAGCGAGTCAGATTATTATTATCGTAGTTGTCTGCATATTATCGGAAGGAACTTAATTGCTTATTATTGATGTATCAATACTTTACTTTCTTTGTATTTTCATTAATATTATGTCGAATTTATTACTGCACGATGTGTAATTGGCACAAGTCTCAATATACCTATCAATAACCGCGAATATGCGCTCTCCTCTTTCTTCGCCATTGCAAAATGCGTATCGTTATCGTGTTTCCAACAAGCTGAATTTACGTAAAACGAGCGCATATCAATCGGTATAACCTCTAACATAAGATATATGTCTTACCGTCCAGACGTTTCGCTTTATTCTCGCGTGGCTGCCCTTCGAGATCGGTTTATTCGTAACGTTACACAACCGCGCTCGCAGGACAAAAGTGATATCTCACCGTGCTCCGCTTCAGCGTAAAAGCGCGGGACAAGAACTCTTAAGTCACCGAACGAACGGCTGAATAATAAATGCGCGCCATCCCCGGTTCGATTTTGGACCCGCAATGATATATATTTTTCACATCGCTCGCGGTAGGATAGAATCGTATTTCAGTGACATTTTGTCGGCGATATTAATATATCTGACACGATTAGTTGAGATGTTTTCCAACGATTGTATTAATATAGTCCTATTAATATATATCATCTGAATTTTCACTATTTGGCGTAACAGAGTTTACCGTATTCCGAATTAGTATTAATTATTTAACATAAATCTTCTATTACACTCAGCGCGACACGGAATGAAATCGTAAGATAATAGATTATCACTAAAAGAAGAGGTGGAAACGTTATTATTACATTAACAAGAAATTTTCGCGCAATATTGGACGAATTAAACATGATGGAACGTTCCAAGCTTGCGTATGTCTAAATACATTGTTTAACTCCATTTTTCTTCACATTTCTTAATCACGTAATTAAAAAAAAGCTGAAAAACTTTATACTTTTAGCTTTCTAATCTTTAGACGTTTTATTCTCACACAACATATACGGTAAACAACATTAGAAATACTATACGATCAATCATTTTCACTCAAGAGTTTGTCGTTATCTACTAGAATTAATTCACGCAGTTTACAAATTAATTAGGTGAATCGTACGATCGAAGGACAGCGCAATCCGAAACGTGATCTCGCACCGCGAACCGCATTGAATCCGCATGAGAACGCTATCGACCAGCGGCCGCGTAACCGTATCATTCAAATATTGACAGCTGCATTCTACGGGTCACCACCGGTATTTCTCGTATCGACGATTTTTCTCGCGAACCGCGATCGATACCTCGGGCCGACACGGCCGAGGCGGCGGCAGCTCCATTGCCGATGTTCTCTTTCACTCGTCCGAGAAGTCGTTCATTTCTGCGCGAACGTTCGCGCATATGTCGGCGGTCTGATTTTATGATAACGTTGGTCGGCTACCAAATCGCCGCGCAAATATGACATGCACGATACTTTATTCGCCGTTCCCCGCCTGCCCCCCCCGCAACCCCCATTCCCCGATTTTCCGCTCCCTCGACTGCATATTTTGTTTGCTCGTTGATCTTCGCGAATTTGTATGTACGCTTTCCGCACGTTGTCGGGAAAATGTATCGCGAGCATGCCGCGAAATATGGCGGGTTTGTGCGCACTAAAGCAAGGTCAAAATTTGCATCTATCTCCATTTATGGTCAATTCATCGCTCGGCGATGAACGTTTTAATAGTTAACAACCCTTTACATTCATATTTTCGACAATGTTGAAGGAGATACAAAGATACAAACTAGGTACTTTTTTCTTCTTTATTTATGTCATATATATATATATATATATATATATATAAATTAATGAGAAAGAAATTGCAGTTGACATATTATATATAATTATCGTCATTTTAAATCAATTTGCTGCGATATGGTTCGTTAAATATTTGACTTTAATACCTATATAGTTGTGCAAGTATCCAATATCTGGATACGATATTGTATCGCATTTTATCACCTTCAGCTTTTTCGTGTAAATTTCATGAAATAAATATCATAAATAGATTTACAACAAAGAATATTAAAGAGAATATCACCTCTCAGGCAACGAATCAACAAAGGAAAACAATAGAGTTTATTTCGTTCAAACAATGGCGAGTTTATTTGTGAACTGTATCTATATATGGACTCGCAATGGTCATCCAATAATATTGTTATTCGAATATATCTGTATAACTGTTTGTTATTCCATATTTGTTTTGTTATTAGACGCGTTAAAGTTTCTTGCTCGCAATAGCATGAAACCGATAGACAATCTCGCGCGTAACAGTGTGAAGTGGATTAAAATATATATAACTTTTATTTTCTCTGCTTTTTTTAAATCGGTTTAGCTCTATTTTGATTTGATAAATATATTTATATTTTGCAATTTATAATTAAATATGTGCTGTTATATCCTGATTTTATACAAAAAAATGCATCAATCTCTCATTATCACGCGATTTTATTTAGCTGTGCATTGACTGTTTCTGATCGAAAAACGCGTAAATTTCGTGCAATGATTAAATTCAACGAAGTGAAAACAGACAATTGTGATTAAATTCTTTGCATTCGTTATAGTGGAAAAAAACATTGGGGTTTTATGCGGAATAGCTTAACAAAGCCGGTAAGAATTTTGCACAAGAAAGGCGAATTACGTGTCGAGTTGAAGGAAATTTCAATTTCTGAACAAAGAATAAAGAATATGCGACGTGTCATATGTAGAGAGCTTTCTAGACATGAGAGATTTCGGCAATCGGAATATTTTTCTTTTGATAAAGGGATCATATTTCTAGCAGTATCTTTTTTTATCTTCAATATTAGACATACAAGATTAGAAATACAAAGATATTGATATTCTTTTCTAAATGCATTAAATCTTTTTTTAAAAATAATTTTGGATATATCAGTTTATATTAATCTTTACATTAAACTTGTATTACTCTTTTTTTTATCAGTTTTTGTCATCTTTACTCTAGTTTCAAGTAACATATAGCGTTTAATATCGAATACCGTAAAAATATTGTGATTGCCCCATAATCAAGATTCAATTAGTAAGCTTTCAGATCTTTAAGCCAAACAATAATCTTTGTTAATTGGCGCGCCGAGCTAAATAGTCGCCTAATGAAAAAGCGGTGCAATTAATAAGGCTTCGAAAGTCAACTCGATTGTCCTCACCGGGATGGCTCGCGTTAAATCAGCAGGCTGGATTTCCGCGCGTTTCACAACTTTCGCGCGAGTTTACGTTAATCGCAAATTACGAGTCGCCGGCGATGAGGATGGCGTTCAGGTTTATCGATAATCGGCGTCCCCGTTTACCGCGCGTCGCCACCGCTCGAGAGACGCAATTTGCCAGGACGTCGAGAGACCAGAGACGGTAGAAAATGTCTGCCTCATGGTCTGCCTCGCGACTATGACCTTGATTTACGATCTTTCGCTGACCCTAACGTCAACCGAGCACGGCCGGCCGCTCTCACGTACCACCGTCAAAATGATCACGTTTACATCGGACGGCGGCAGTGCGAGAATTTCACGTGTCCCGCATTTAAGCCCGACGACGATTTCCGTCATATTCTCGTATAATTTACGAACACACCGTTTGCTGGCGACGCGACGACACATGGCACAGATCAGTTGAGTACGTTGTACTGATTGTAACGAATTAATCCGCATGTTATGCCAAATTACACGCGATGTTAAGCGCGTATGTATCAATACGCGAATGCTTTGTGCGAAAATTTCGTAGAAACTTCTCGTATCGTCAATTACGAACATGACGTTGAAATGTTTTGTCCAAAATATCTTTTCATATCACGGTTTTACATTTGAAACGATTAATTTCGAACGAGACAATGTCAAGTTTTAATTACTTATTAACTTATTGGTACACCGATCTTGAAAATTGAAATTGTACCTGCGTTTTTCTTTCCATAATGTATTTGATAAGTATTGAATAGAATCGAATGTATTACTAACATTCGGAACATCTGAATTTAGTTTCCATTGGAAAGTTAGGAAATTTTCTCGATCGAGAATTGAAAAATCGTCGAGATATCTCTTTTGGTTCGAGATTTAATTTGGTTATTGCAAGATTATAAATATGTATAATTTGTAGACTGTAATTTATGAAATTCCAGTTTCTCTTCTTCCCCCCCCCCCCCCTCTTTCGAAGTTTCTCCGATTTGAAGTATCGCTTCGATACGTCAAAGTATCGTTAATTAAATATTGCAGGTATATATCGCTGAAGATATAATAATTGCCATAAATATTTATATATAGTATCAATTAATTACAGGGATTAGTCTGCGCGAACCTCGTCTCCCGATCACGCATCGGCCGTGCGAGGAAAGTTGACATGCCGTTCTTAACCAGCGCGCGATCGTAATCAGTGATTACTCGATCCAGTGCTACGTGGCAAGAATCGCGAACGGCGAGCCAACGAAGCCGAATAGACTCGCGGACGATCGCGCGATCGTTGCGAAACGTGCGCACGCATATATCCTATATATACATATATCCGGGCGCGTATAACGTCGGGACGAGTTGCGTGCCGAGCGAATTTTACTTCGCTTGTCACCAGAGACTGCCACATTATATACGCGAGAGCACTAGTTGTGCTTCACTTTCTCACGATGTAGATTGAGATGTACACGAGATCTCCGTGGTAGGAATGTCACTGTCCGGCGTAACGTCATTCGTAGCATGAGAATTTCTAAGTATTGTGTAAAGACGCAGCCGGAATTTTTATATTCGGAAATAATTCACGGATTGTTACCTACATGCAAGGACGATTATACAAAAAGAATTATCTTATCCTTGTATAAAAAAATGTATACTTAAGGATAATACCATGTTATTTTAATTAATATACGAAACAAAGAAGTTTGTTAAAAAATAAGTTTAATCGAGAAAAAGATACACGTATAAATATTTATTCTGAAATTCTCCGTTTTCCGTATTGCAGTCTTCAATATTTTACTAACTTGACGGCTAACATGTATAAGTCTGTTACCTTGTGCAAGGGATATGGCGGTAAGCCAGATTCCGTTATACCGAATCTACACTCGTAATCTCAAAATTGAAACTGGTGCGCGTAACCTGACTGCGATTCTATACGACCATGAAATTCTCCGTCGTCTTACAAATCAAAATTAGAATACGAATCTACACACATATTCGTTGGCATAAGCTCGAAACAGGGGCAGATAAAGAGTATACACAAAGAAGAAGAAGAAGCAAGTTGTCTGAAGAAGCATCTTGTCCTTTGGCTTCGGTATATGGAATGTTTATCATAAATAATTCATGTGTAAAGCGCAGAATGGACGCAAAAGAGAAAAATGCTTTATTTAAAGGGATAATTTTGAAACAATATAAGCCCTGATAAATAAAATTAAATAAATCTGTGCTTTGTTATAAAATGGGGCAATGGGTACCAAAAAAGTGTTTGGCAGATAATATGTATAAAAAGTTTGCAAAATTCCGAAATGTTGGACTATTGGTATTATTATTACGTTGCCTACGCGTTTCGTGCAATTGTATATCGAAGCGCTAGGAATTGCCGCATGAAAGAAAGTCAGTCGTTCTCAAGACTTTCACAAGTGGAGTGATTGTAGCGAGAAAGAGTTCATCCGCGCGTCATCGATGCTTATGCGATCATTTTACAGCAATTCCGCGGTTTTTAATCCCATCGTTTCGGTAAATAAAAGCGCCCGCATACACTAATCGAAAGGTGCGTGAATGTGGAAGATATTTGATAACAAGTGGTACAAATGGAATAGCATTGGTGTGTTAGGAAGTAACTCGATTTGCAGAAACAATCTTTTTCGAAAATAACTGAATCCCCGCGAATTATTTACGGTCGAAGTATACGCGATCTATCGCGGTAAACTTTCAAACGTATGAAACTTCCATGCAACTTGTTACTTGTATCAGTAAACAATGGAAGCATGGTCGACCGCAATACGCTGTTAATCATAGCGCGGTCTGTTTTTACACCGTTATTTCTCCGTTAAAACAATGTAGTCCGAAAATGATTATACCTGGTCCTGCCTACACATTTTACAGACTTGAAAGGTAAACAATTTGGAAGATAATGCTGTTTACACGAGAGAATTATTCTACCAAATTGATTTCTTGTGTGACAAAAAGCAATCTGTCTTCCGATTAATACTAGCGTTATTGCACATCACGCAGTTTGCATTAAGTTTTGCTTATCACGTAGAAATCTATTTATATTTCTATTATGCGCTCGAATACGCGGAATTACTTGTTTTCTGTGGCGTCCCTACATCCGTTAACATGAGAGAAGCAGACTGATAATTCGCCGCTTCTGGGAAAAGGGGGAAAAATCATGACGCACGTGATCGAGATAGGAACAAAAATGGGAGGAAGGAAGAATGTTTGGTCTATTATGCAAACGTAATTAGAATAACTTTACGTACGGCAAAATATCGTGAAATTGCAGAGGCAGTTGTACGTTGCAAAATGTTATAATAAAATAATAATATAATATAAAAAATAATATAAAATAAATTTATATTAGAAATTAATTATCATTACCATTATTACATTATTACTTATTATGTGACTTATTCTATATTTATAATCTATAATTCTGAGAATTTTTGAAAGAAAGAAGTATATTTTTTCCTAGGAATATTTCTCTCTCATTAAGTAATAACACGAAATAAACGATAGGCATTGTCAATCACTATTCAATTTGGAATTTTAAGGTTTTAATGAGACAACGTTAAACATAATGCAATGACTTAGCTTTTTAAATCAGACATTATAAGTAAGAAACAACAAATTAAAGCTTAAGTAATTCAAAAACTCGAAAAGATAGAAAAAATGTTTAAGAACATTGCAATAAGAAGATATCAAAATTAGGACAATTGGTCACGATACCTATGACATATGTATAATCTAGTAGTGCATTATCGTTCTCATAAGCAAGTTTTTTAAATAGCAAATTTTTACTTTGTCATGAAATTCAAAAAGATGAAGAAACACGCGAAGAAAATCTCGGGCACTGACATAAATTTTTGATAAAAATGCCAACGTAAAAATTGGACTCGAGGCAGTTCACGAATTCGACGTTCATGAAGGGCTAACGTGCGAACAGCCGACCAGAATCCGGTCGTTTTGCAAAAAGCACCTAACAAATTCCGTACAATTTCGCGGCCGTGTCGCTGTAATTAGTTCTTCTTTGTCAATTAGCCGAGATACGAGTTGACACTTAATAGCGATTTAATGCCGCGGCGAACGCTAATCGGGAATAGTCCCGCATGGAATCGATAGGTTCTTCTTTTTCTTTTAATCCAATAATAACTTTTTCAAACTGTTGCGAGACCAGGTATACTTAACTTTAGCAGGACATAAAATATTTTTATTTATTTTATATAGAATATTTCAAATATTCTGTTCCTTTTCTCTTTATAAAGTTTCTGTAAGTACACACTAATTTAATTTAACTGACATGAGATACGACATTTCGTCGTTTATATTCTTGAATTTTAAGTCGTTAAACACATTAACTTATTAATTAAATGTTGGCCTAAAAATTTTCAGAACATCTAAATTGATACAGAAAATCTAGAATATCCTTTATATGGTAAAAAGAATAGTTTAATATTAAATATTTTAAGAAAGAGAGAAATATAAAATAGTTTAACATTTTCAAGTCTTATTTACTTTTAGTAATTTTCGTAGAGTTGCTTAATATGCTAGTTAAATAGCCAAAAATATCTTGTTGAAAATCAATGCTCCATGCTAATTACGTGACATAGATTTATGTCAGTATGCAATATCAGTTGATCAAATTACGTTTTTAAATATAGATTTTTATTATGCGCTTAAATTTATATCTCATCCATTTTTAATATTGTTTTTCATCTCGCAAGCAAATTGATTTTTGATGAATTTTTCCGTTAATTTTATCGCATAAAAGAATTTTTAAATTTGCAAATGTCAGTTTTGAATAAAGCTTCATTCAAATTCAAACGTACATCTAAATAAAAATTTTATAATTGATTTTTTCCCCAAATTTAATTTATACGATTTTTATCTGTTATTTGTAAAATAGCGCTGTAATTCTTCAAAAATGTCGGAGATTATATTCATGTAAAATTATTATATCAAAGAATCGAGAACTAGTTTTTTCAAAAGAATATTTAAGATATATATTGATGAACACTACTAGCCATAAAAACGTTAATAAATTTAAGGAAAATTTTGTGAAGGTGTATTTATAGGTACATTGAAGAACGATAGACGATTATAACCTTTGAATCGTACCTCTAACTTCTGTTTCCAATTTAATACATCGCAAATTAATAGTTGACAACAATGTTCATGTTGACAATTGGACATCGCGATCCTTATGGTTCGCCAAGAACTCCGCGATCCGATGTCGCGGTCTATTTCGAGAGCCGCGAGAAGCTGTATTACTGGCGGTGGATTCATAAGCGAGAGAGCAAGGCTCTCGGAGCATATGCTGCTCAGTTAATCTCTCACGTACTGCCTAACTCGTTGGTATTTCGCTGGAGAAAGTAGCGATCCCGCAGTGGTGCAGCGCACCATCGAGGTTCTCTCGCGCGTCACAGCTGCGGATAAATTTCGACCATTCCTGTGCTCCGAAATTGCCGCGCGGATTCTGACAAGTGCAATCGTGTTTGGTCGCAGTCGTGTAACTCAATTAGCGTCGACAACCATGAAAAGAATCAACTGCTCGCCCAGTTTAATTAAGTTTGATTCGGCGATTGACCGGTCTTGCCAATTATCGGGACATTTGAGACGATCGTGATCCTTTCCACGACATAGTAATTTTTAATGCGGTATAATCAAATTATTCGCTTGGAAACAGTGACTGTAGAACATTGAATGGAATATCTATCAGGGTACGCGGCAGATTTCCTTATCTTTTCAGTGGCTGTTCGGGTTTTCCGCTTTAGGAAAGGAGAAATTTCCGTCCTGGAAAGTTAACGCTTTTATGAAACACTTCGCGACTTCAAACCAGGCTGTTCCACGAGCGTTGTAGTAACTTCGTAATGTTGCTTTCTTACCGCTCAATGCTTTGTAGGACACTGCAGAGCAAGTGGCGAAATGCGACGTGCATTCTCTCGCGAAGTATACCTATATTTAGGGAGAAGAGGTCGTTTAACATTGCCTATATACAGAGGATGTTTTGTCTTTTCTAAAGAAATTAGCATTACATTTAATAGCATTACAATATAAACGTTAACATTTTTGTGATTCTTCCACAACGTTTTGACAATTGTGTGCAAAGTTTACAACACGTTTACTAGCAAATATTTCCTTTAG
This sequence comes from Leptothorax acervorum, assembly GCA_035220615.1. Taxonomy (NCBI): domain Eukaryota; kingdom Metazoa; phylum Arthropoda; class Insecta; order Hymenoptera; family Formicidae; genus Leptothorax; species Leptothorax acervorum. The sequence continues at coordinate 471,276 of JASTWQ010000005.1, forward strand.
AATGAAAGCTATACAATAGAATAGTTTTACGTTACGATAAACTTAGAGATATCAATTTTGTTTTGAATAAATTTAACCAGTTAGATATGTGTATTAATCGCGTTAATATATTAATCAAGAATAATCTGTCTACGTTTTTACGTAACGACACTCCTTTCGGGTATAAAGGTCAGTACTTTTAGAGCTATAATGATTTACGATAATACCGCATCTCTCAGATCTCGCGCGCGGTTAAATTCGAAGCGGAATTGATGGTCTCGTGTCAGATTAGATTGTAAAAGCGAGTTACACGCGGAATCGCGCAACTGGATTACGATGTCGAATCATGCGCTTGGAATGAGTTACATATGCAACGTGTATCGAGTCTGCATACAAGCGCGGGCTGCAGATATTCCGATGACAGCATGCCGCATGCTCCAAGGACGCGGTATTCGCGGAGTGAAACTTAACCGCGCCTGGTGCGGCGGAGTCGCGGGGAGGGCCGGGTCTCCCGGCCGACTTAAGGACATTAATTTGGGGCATAAACGAGGCATACGCGTTCGCAGAGGAGACGCGAAAATTAATTGCGGCCCTCGTACGTGCGGCGGTCGCCGGTTCTTGCGCCGTGCACGTAAAACCGGCCACGTCGCGCGCTAACGTTCCCGTAATCTACGTCGTCTTATCGATATGCGCGATTTCACGCGATCGCTCGCTGGAAGAGAAAAAAAGAGGGAGGGGGGAGATAATTATTGCAGCATCGTGCCGCTGCGTGACGATCGCGACCGCGACGAGAAATATGCGCGTCGCTTACGCTTCTATTACGGCCGGTCGGCGATGTGTAAATGTATATTATAGCATTTTTAATAAAACGCAATACCCCCTCCCTCGGTCATTTGTTTATCGTTTGTAACATGAGGAGTATAGTGTAATTCTTAACCCGTAGTAACCATACTGGTGCGAATTCGCACCGTCGAAAATTTCTTTCTTCTGTAACTACGACACGTATACTGAGTTGGGGTGTGGTTACTACGGGTTAAGTACATAGTATATTATGCTTGTATTCTTGATACACTTTTAATGTTTTGCGGAGATGTATTGATATGCCGTCATGCATTACACAGGGCAAATAGGCAAACATTATATGTGCAGATTTCTTTTCGAAAAATGTTTATTATAAGATTAAGATATTTCTTCCGTTTCTTTCACATTTTTAAATATTTTTTTTTGCATTTACGAATAATTTTTTCATTTGAATATTCCATCCGAATATTTTTGCAAAAATATGTTTCTTTCATATTTAAAAATATCTATCACTTATTCGCGAATACGTCATTTATTTGTCAGACTCTTCTTGCATTTCTTTCTTGCGTATAATTTTATTTTTGTAATATAAAGTTATACATATATGTGTTTTTAAGCGTTTCGTTTTTACCACGATAAATAGAGTTTAATTTATAGTTTGTAGTCGCATAATGATATTTTTGGAAGATAAAGAATCGACACCTTGTCGATATTAACGATTCTTGCGATTTGTTTAACGTCCAAAGCAATATGCGACAGCGGTAGAAGACGATTATTTCCATTCGTTTGAACATGAGAACAGTGTAATGAACCGTAATCGTCGATCGGTTTCGCGATGTTTACAAGCGTGCTTCACCACATGATACTTTTCATTGGAGTGCAATACGGACTCAATGTCGCTCTCAGAAACGCTCGAGACTGTTAAATATGCAAAATGGACCGCAATAGATTTACTCGAGCGACATTGCGCGTTTTCGAGATCGGTGCGCTCCAGCGATCGATTATTTCTCGTGAGAACGCACACGACAAAAAGCTATAATCGGCGCCGTCGATGGTATCGACGCACGTACGCGAGTCTCTTAGATGTCGAAATGGTCTTTATTTTATTCTGCGATGTCCGCAAAATCGACCTAATGGAACGTCATATTCGCGCGAGCTTATATATTCTGGCAAGACGTCTGCGCTGCAAATTGTGCGATAAGCGAAGCTCGTAACACGAAGTCGCGAGGTGATCCAGTCATTTTCAAATCGGCTGCGCGAAACGAGAACTCAAAAGAGAGAGCGAGAGAGAGAGAGAGAGAAAGAGAGAGAGAATTTACCTGCTCCTCGTAATCCATAACACCTTATCGACGCACTATTTCACGCGAAAGGAAGGATCATTATCGCTGTTAGCAGCACTCGCATCGGCGCGTATGCTTGTTTCTGGCGCCTCCGGAGAGCCCGTATTACCGCCGTTTACCCCGTTCGTTGCGAGCGTTGACGAAATGCGGAGTGTATTTCGAGCTGTTGCCGATAATATTGGAGCATAATATCGGTGTAAAATGAAAGACATGCTCCGAGTTTCTCAGAAATCGCGCACCCGAGCCGTGGGATCAAGTATCTACGGGACTTCACGTTATTGAATTCAGAATCTGTCTGGCGGAAAGTAAAATTTCATAGGATTTACGATTTGCATTTTTTTGAAAGAGATTTTTGGATTTGGATTTCTGAAAAAAAAAAAAGAATCAAAGATCTATTCTCCAAAGCTCTCTAATTACCTACGTGGGAAAAGTTCATATAATTTGTGAACTGTATTTTCTGAACAAATAATTTTTTTATATATACGATTTATTGTTTTAAATCAGAATTTGCGAATACATTGGTACGCAGAAATCCGCGAATTCGGAACGTTGGAACCGCGCGCGCGTTCGAGAGAGAGAGAAAAAAAGATAGAGAGAGAGAATCCACAAGGAATGCATAAACACGGGGAACGAGGTACCCATCGGATATTACATCTATTGCCCCGAAGCAGTTCGTATGAACGATGTTTTGATTAACGTATAGTCGAGCGTGATACCGATTCGCCGGCACCTGCAATCGGGCGAGATGCAGAGAGCCGGTAGCCGCATCTGGCGAGCGCGAGCGGCGTGTAAAAGGAGCAACGCGTGGTCCGCTCCTTCCGACATCCACCGCGGCTCCTCGTCGTAATCTACGACGTCTTATCGATAGCAGCCGACAGATAGCTCGGTGCGGCTCGATCGATGGCTACACACGACTGCACGGGAAAGGAGAACTTCACTGACGACCGCGATACGTTATGCTCGAATTACGCCGCGAATATTACAGTATGCATCCATATTGAATCGCGCGCGCGCGCGCTCTGGATGTGGAGTTTCTTTCACTTTTTACACTTCGACGTTCGACGTATTGTACGTTGCTGTCCATTGTTCGAGAGTTCCCGCCGTGAACTATTATGCATTTTTCTGGAATGGAAAACCGGCGAGGCGTGTCACGTTCGTCGAATAATTCTGTTTTCATCAAATTTCAGCGGCGAGCTTCGCATGACGGCGAAAGCGCGTGTCGCGAGATGAATAAGCTTTCGGTGTGTGAGCTGAGAATGATTAAGAGCTTACTTAATTATTAGGGCGGACAAGTTTATCGCGTGCTGATGTGAAAAATGCGATTTCTTCTGATCGCAGTCATGAAACTTTCAGTCTAAAAAGTCAAAAACGTTTTAATGAAAGACTTTAATAAAACTTCAATATATTAGGTATAGTAACATGATAATAAAATCTTATTATGCTTTGCCTCGTGCGAAAGTTAGAAGCATAAACGCAATTTTATGTGCGATGAAAAGGGAAAAATAGCACACGAGATTTAAAGAAACTGAAAATTATAAAAAAAATTTTACGGAGAAACGAACTTGAAGAGAGAAAAGATATGATGCATAAAGAGAAAGCAAGGCGTGGAATTAGCTCAGGAGGTATAAAGTTACATGGGTGGAACAATTCAAACAATTATAATAACAATAAATGCGGTCGCGAGAAGAGTGGAGAGAGAGTTGTTATTGTCTTAGCACGAAGGTAGAGTCGGAGACGACGACGACGATGACGATGGACCACGAAGAAGACACATTTCCTCGAGCGAACGAGCTGTTTCTAGCACGCCTTGACCTTCCGCCTATGGCCCGAAATAGCATTTATATTTTTAGTCGCGGCTTTTGAACACACCACTCTCCTCTTTCGAAATACCAAATCTCCTCCAGGACCCGTCGTGCTTTCGACGCAGCTTCCTTCCGCTTTGTCGCCGTCTTCCATTAATTAGTACGCGTCTTTCTTTTTGCACGTTTCGCCGAGCTTGCGAACTCCCGGAAGGTCGCGTTACTTTGTTCGCCGTCTCTGCCTCTCGCATTGCAAATTGCGGCGTTTTATTCCACAAGTTTATAATTAAATATTCGTTTAAATATTTACTAATTCAATCTGTTAGATATAACATTAGGTATACTCCGTAATATCCGGAACATTAAGGTAATTTTCTTATGATATTTTATGAGATTTTATATTAGTTTTTATATCTGTCGAAAGTTTCGCGTTTATATTATTCTCAACTATGCTTGTTGGAAGGTAAATTGAGCGTAGTATAAACTCTTTGCGTCTCAGCTCTTTTATCTATAGCTAAAATGCTTCAATTCTCTTGATTTTATAAAAAAGTGTGGTTTTATAAAATAATTATTAAATCGATTATAATAAATAATAAATAATTATAATAAATAATTGTTACTTTTTCACAACAATAAAAATAGATATAGACTGCATTTGAGAAAGATGTAATACGAATCTCCGACTCAGCTTTTTAATATCTTTACAAAATTTAATTTCGCGAATTAAGATCCATATTCTTAAAGCAGTGATTATATAATGACGCTGGTAAAAACTTTACTTTTTTTTTTTTGCTATTAAAATAATCGCGATCCGCGTTCCGGATACGCGCGAAGTGCATGGCGTCAAGAAGTTGCGACGCAGTAACGCCAAACGGCGACGTATGTGCGCATAATCGTCCGTAAACTTCGCTCGGTCATGATTTAAGCTGTACGGACGGACTCGCGTCTCGCGGGTGCCCGAGTCGCTTGTCCGCGAAATAGCTTCGCGCTAGTGCGCAAACATCGCGCTTTCATTATTTTCGGAATTTACGCGGCGCTGCGACGAGTAGCTTCAGTCGCTTTGATCTCTGACTCTCGCGCACTCGCGCCGACATTCTGGCGCGAACACGGCGAAAACACTGTGCACACGAACAAATTATCGATTGACTCAAGGCTCGCTCTTTTTCAAGCTCGAGGAATTCATGCTCTCGTCGGCCTGTCCCCGCGGCCGAATTTTTATTCATCCTTCGATGTGATTTCACATCGGTGTGAAAAACCAAACAGACAGGCAAAAATTTTAGGGGACCTTGAATTCTTGCACGCTGAATTTCATCTGTCTTTTACGGCATTCCGTATTGCGTCACTGTTTTCTTTCGTAAAACGTTTTTTGCATGTTTTGCATTATTCCAACAATAGTTTGTAGCGAAAGATAGAAGAGGTAAAACTGGTAAACCGATCACGTGGCTTTATTTTAAACCTTACTATGAATGTTGAGATTTGAGTTTATTTACGGAAGACTTTTAAGACTCCAAAGTATAATGTCGTACATTTTCTTACGAATCACTCGTTTGATTATTGGAAATTCATTGAAATAAGCTAAAGATATTAATAAGTGTATAACATATAAATATACGTGCAAGCTTTGTTGTATAAATTTAGATGCGTAGTCCACGTAGTCACTACTCGTTTTATGTAGTTATACAAGAAATGTTCTACGTTCATTCCACATTCCACGTATAAATATACTCGACGTTAATTAATGTTTACGTGAAAATACGCACGTTTTCTTCATTTTTGCGTAACCACGTGCGGGAAATAACCGAGAACGCGCGCACATTGTTCTCCATTTAAACATAATCAATAACGCATTTAACTCTTTCTTGTCGCTATAATTTTTAATTTAGCTCGCAAATTCCGCTACAAGCTTCCATACATCAATCCACATTAAGCTCGACTGCGACCGGTGTTTCTGGTTTTACGCATTTTTCTGAACCGATTCTCCACCTCGCCCCTACTCTTCACTCTTCTCATTTATCGTTTCCTTTATCATCATCACTTTCTTCGCGTATCATCCCTTTTCACTATGGAGATTTCCTATGATCATGTTTCGCTGTAAATTCGGTTCACGCCGCGGCATACAGTATAATCATCGCGATACCGAAGCGCTTACAGTTGGTTACGTTGCAAGTGTTTAACGAATCAATTATATTATCCCACTCGTGTTCGACGATTCAGTAGAAATGCATATTGATCACGTTGCACCTTGTGAACGTTGTTATGTCATCTCTGTATCGAATCGTTCATTGATGTTAATCTGTTTTATTGCCTTTGCATAAACTGCTATTATTGCACGGCTTTAGATGTGTGTATACCTATAATATAATTCAATAAAAATAAAATTATTTTATGTACGATAAAATATACATATATCGCGACTCGTTAAAGCTTCTTTTGTTTGCTACTTTGTCGCAATGCTCTTGATCACGATTGATCTTTTGTGTTATTCTTCGTTATATTTGTTTTACATCTTTTGTGGCCTGTGGGCCTATTCTGTAACTCTTAACGACAGTTTCGTTAGCGTTATTTTTGCGTTGAGCAGATATTTTAAAATATAGTTGCGCGACGCAAATATAACGCTAACGAAACTGTCGTTAAGAGTTACAGAATAGGCCAGCTGGTATTATTAAACATTTGATACTGAAAACAAGCTATCGAACTTTTGATGTAGTCGCGTATGAGAGATAGAGGGAGAGAGAGGCTCTTTAGTTAATAACTTTCAAATATATTTTAATTTCTCAATTGTGTCTTCTGTCTAATAAATTTTCGTGAGCACTTAATAGACAATTAAGCAATTCTTTGCTCATTGCATCCACGTATTGGACTAGTCTTTCGCTTACTTTCGCCTTTTCATATTCTACGCATGGTCACGCAAATATGAATTAATAAATAACAGCGCAAGAGCAGAGGAGAGATACAGGATAGGAAAGCAAAGATTAAAGAATACGGAGACTTGTGTGAGACTATATTTGATACACATATCCGCCATGATCTATTAATATCAATATTTATCACGGTATTGACATATTTTTTCTTAGATTTCTTTCAACCATGTTGCCTGATTCGATGCAATTGGACCTGCTTCTCTTCACGTGCAACGCGATAACTTCTCTAGTATCGCGCGTGATGAATATTCGAATTACGCTACGCGGCATAAAGTTAATTATATGTTAAAGCCGTTTGACGACAAGCGCGGTCGAGGACAAAGTGCAGGCGAGCACAGGAGCGCGGATGCGATGCGATGCGACGCGAATCACGAATGCAGCGGGGCGAGTGCAGCCGGTGGCGTTTTCCCTGCCGGTGAACGGTCGGGACATGCAAGTGTGGAATTTGTCGGAGGGCTTACAAAACCGAAACACTCGGGCGAAGTTAATTATACGTTGATTTCGCGTAATCGAAAGTACGCGCGCCGCCGCCGCGGCCGCAACAAAGCGTCGCGTCGCGTCGTGCTGCGCGCACGGACATATTATATAGGTAATGTAATTCGGCGCAACGAAATGCGCAGCTCGAACGCGAAGCGCGACCCCGACACCGAACTTAATTACTTAAGCTCACGTTTAAACTCCACCATGAATCCAATTACTTAAAACGGGTGCGCGCGAACCTTTGCCGCCTGCCTTCCCGAAGATAGCTCGGATCTCGCGTTATCATCCCGTTTTCTCCCCCTCAAATGAATTCTTGTAATAAAAAGCACGAAGAAGCTGAATCTAATCAATTAGGTACGTGTAAACTAACAATATTTGAATTAGACGGAACCACAAGTATTATGGTGTATCGGACAGAAAATATTTATTTGTTGCGCGCTTATGAAACTGATTTGAAGCACATACCTACAGCTGAAGCACCGACTTTCTTCACTTTGCGGTGGAATTCTTCATATTATGTGAATTATTTTTAATTTCTTCCTTGATCGAAATGCAAGGAAGAAATATATGGGCCGATAGAGTTCCAATTATTAATTCGCAAAGATTTATATAGAACAGGAAGTTTAATATCATTGTCCGAGGATGTAGCGATAGGATATGAACACTCTCTCTCTTCTTGATTCAACAAATTATTTTTATTTTTGGAGATCTTTCAGAATGGAAATCTCTGCTGTTTGCTTTTGATCTGTTGATTACGATTTCGTTAAAAATGCACGTTGGGAAAGAATGTATCAAAGAGGCGTATTGGATTTCGCGGAACGAGGCTCTGGCTCCGATGCGATTAACACTTTCACTACCTACTGTTTGGCGTTTGCACAACGACCGTTTGTATCATCGGTGATACGTTGATGGTGAAAGTGTTAACATCGCCGCGTTTCCATTGCCAGACAATATTATTCGAAACGATCGACAGATAAAACGTGACAGCGAGCTATGCGCTGCGAGCGCGTGCATGACGCAATCACCGTTTTATGTACAATAGATAAACAGTCCGTACGTACCAGTCGTAGGAATACGAAATTGGGGGGAGAAATCCTGGAATTTTTTGTTAATCCAAGTTTGAGATATAAAAATTTTAGAAAAAGCTTTAAACAACAAATTTAAACCATAAATATTGCGCTTTCTCGATAATTATCTTCCTTCTATGCATTCATTAATGCATGAATATGTTTTATCATAATTTGAACATGTTGAATTCTGTACAACCTAAATATGCATATTTAAAGATGCAGCCGTTTATGTTGTGTATGGATCTGCAATTTTAATACGAATCATTGCGTAATCATTAAAAATATACGCGGGCTAATTATAATAGATGGTATAGTATAATTCATTCATGTTTTATTTTAACCTTATATTAATAGTCGACTTTATTTCTACGTATAATTGTGTGGAACATTATATTATTCATAAATGAATAATAATATTAAAGCGCGAGGATTACAAATTATTTTTACCTTTTTAAATATTATTTGCAAATATTATTTTTGAAAATATTTTTAAAAGGTTAGGATATAAAATCCTTGTGATACATAATGTATCTACAAAAATAATATGATTTAAATATCTGCTTCGCTTTTGACATTAACTTTAAAAATTTTTGTGTTTTTCTGCAGATAATTCCTCTTCATAGAAACGTGAAAAAGAAAACAAGTCACTTTCTTTTCTAATCTAGATAAATAAAGTCGACATTTATCTTTTTAGAAAGAAAAGTAATTTCAGCTACGTTAGAAGAATTTTAGTACTGTTTAATTTTATTGAAAAACTACATCGAGATAAAACCGCGAACTTTCGTGCAATGCGACCTTTCTAGCAGATACGGCACAAACTGCCATATCGACGACCTAATCGAAGTTAATTACATATTGATTTTACATGGGCGGGAGCGTATATATGCCACGATAGATCGCGAAGCATATCTCTTTGAAATTGCACACGTATCGTAGCGACACGTTATATTCGGTTTATTTAAAATGAATTTATACGAGAGACCGATGTAATGTTTCACATTTTATTAAAACTCGGGATACATAAACGGCAACAATCCTGCGAATAACTGCGTATAATGATTTCGCTGTTTATTAATATTTTCGTAAAACCAGAATACAGATAAATGGTGAAGTTAATGACCTATCGATATAATATTTATAAAAGATCTTTATATAATTGATTTCGCAAAATTTTGTCGAATATAAGAGAAAGTTTACATTCACTTTTAATAGGATGCATGACTTTTGGCAATGCTTAAAATTATTTTAATAAAAGCTAATGATCAGCAGAATATGATAATTTCGCATAGTTAATTTAAAATGAATATTTTTGACCGATGTTTAGCAAAGTCAAAATGAATTGTTTCAAAACATGAATCTATATTACTCAGTTTTCGTATAAAGTAAATTAGAATTATTTATTTGAATTAAAAGTTATTTTAGCGCTGATTTTCAGATGTATCTTCCATTTTGAATTATGTGAAACATAATTTATTACCAAAATATAAGCATCTGTTTATTGTTTAACTACTTTACTGTATTTAAATTTTAGTTAATATTATTATTCAATTGATAAACAATTGATAACATTTAATATTTATTGACAAATCAGAAAATTGCTTATAAATTACTTAAAATCATATTTCATATCTTCCGACGTTTACGTGAAATGAAATGATTTATGTTCATCGTTCATGTACAAAAGAAATATTAAGTCTTTCTACGAACGTACAGTTCTCTGCCACTATTCCCTGCTAAGCCTAAGTTACATCGATAATCAGTTAACTGATTCTCTGAGTCAGCTGCAACACCGTTTTTCTGTCAACTTATAGTACCATCTGTGATCTAGATAGAGGAGCAAAGTCGAATTGACCAGAGTTAACGCTAATCGATTTTGGTGTTTCAAAGGGGCTTAAGAGCCGAACTCCAGATCGCCGTGTAACCGTCATGTAATGTGCCAGAAGTACGTGAATACTCACACATCGTCGATCGCTGCGTGAACCCGCGGTTCGACATTGTGAGCGCATCGCGGAATTTTCAATCTCGAGAAACGGCAGGCGACATTTATGAAAGCTCTGCACAGAAATTACGAGCCATTTGGCGGCCTGGCGAAACACTGCGGCAGAACGTTCCTGTTTGAGCTCCATAATGAGAGAGACGCGGCTTCTCTCTCCGGCAAACACGGAGATGATCTCCGTGGTAGACCGGGATAAACGTGGCTTCGGCTAAGCCAATTAGCAGAGCGAGAACACATAGGCGAATCACTCGGCTTTCACGGTAGAAGCATACGACGGCCTTGTGGGGGACGCCGTGATGGATACGCGTAGGAATGCTCGGGAGGTTTTTATAACGTCGCAGAGTTTCAACTTTACCTCCAATCTTGAATGTCTACGGCATCGATATATTACCTTCGATTCTCTCTCCTAACTGGATACGGTGGAGTTTCCTGCACAGTTCAATCTGGACGGGATCGGGACTTGCATGAACGACAATTTAAACTGTATTCAATATCGTAGGAGGAACAAGAAGCAGGAATAAATAATGCAGTAAATTATTGGAAAGCATTATTGAACGTGGAACGATCTTGTATCGCTAAATAAAAGTTCCACAAAAAATTATTTTTGTTTTAAAATTATCTTATTATATAGTGTGTTTCAAAAATTTCGAAGAAACACTGTCACGTCCTGGCTAAAGAGGTGGTGGAAGAGAGTTGAGGGTTAAGGATATCGCGGGATCGCTATGCACCGTCAAGATACTAGTCCGATTAAGGATTACTCGGCTGCTGGCTGACGCCGATGGCGCGAAGCAGACCGGTGCATTATTCTTACTGCTCATTCCTACCGTGTTGCGGCTTCCTAACGGCGCTATACGGTACCTCCGTTCGTTTCCCGGCTCACCGAGTACACGTACATACATCTCCCGCCTCCTCCCTCCACCTTCCACCTTCCGTTACAACCGACGCTATACCATTTTGCTCCGCGACATTTGGCTCGGCCGTAGGGACACCATCGGTGTTTTGACGGTATCGATATGCTTTACGCGTGACATTATCATTTTAGTCGAACAGAAATGCTCACGTTGAGAATAGCGATACTTCCATTCATTCGATACTGGATATAAGTAGTATCGGAGCAGTCGACACTTCCTACGGAGTATTTCATCGGTATTTTGCGATGCCAGAGTAGTGATAACCATCAAGAAATGTTACTGCGATAATTAGTGAAAGCTTAGAGCATGTATCAATATCTTCTATTCGATACCATGACAAAAAATGCCGATGTTTCGCTAACGTCGCCGAAATAAAACATTAATGGCCAAAATGTTCAAGAATCGCGCTTAATTCGCAACACGGTAAGCATATCCATGTCTAACTTGACGAAAGAAACGATACGGCGAATATTTGTTGATGTTTGCTTATTCAAGTAATGCGCAAAGTGGGCAGTTAGATGCCATATGATAATTTTTCACGCATATACGAGAACGACACGTGCCGACTTCTCCTTTTTCATATTTTTTTAGAGGCACTATCAGCGTAATTTATAACGTCATTTTGTTAATTCTTTATTGCCTGCACGATGTAACTGCTGGTTATTTAAGATTGGAAGATGTAATACGCTTAATACTCGTAAAGTATTCTTAATTCCAAGCAATCTCTTCACGCGTATCAAATTTGGCATCGATGAGAATACGATATCTATGCGAAGTCGTATATACATGGATTTATTATCAATTATCCCGATCGTTCTGCCTTCCGTCGATCGAGGCAATGCCTTTCAATGACGCCGATCAATAACATCCAACGGTTATCATCCGATAGACCGAAACGCCACTGGCAGTCCTCGACGCGTGTTATGTTAAAGCTCTCGATATCTCGCCGCGCCGATTAGAATCGCGGCCGTCATTTAAATGTCACCTGGCGAATTGGGAATTTACACGTGTCGTTGCTCCGCAGTCCAACGGCGATCATCGTGTCCGTCGCGGTGGCCTTCAGATTCACTGGTGAAAGCTCGCAACTCGACACGTGTCGGTGTTAACCCCTGGTAACCTGGGAAGGCTCGCGTTATGCGCGCTACGCGCCTCGCGGTGAAATTTATTTCCTTCCTAGCTGACGCGGAATTTTGCGCGGAATGCCGTCTTATAGCTTTATCTGCTTCCTATGTCAAATTCAATTGCACAAGTGCTCACAGACACGAGGATTTATCATACAGAGGATTTTATAGTTGCATGAAAATGTTATTTGATATCTGCGTCAATAGGAAAGTCTCTTAATTCTTGTTTTCATAAACATAATACTTGATATCTCCTTTCGACGAGATACGATAATAATTTTTAAATATTCATTTTTATAGAAATTCTTATATTATTTCAGCGAAAATATTCGAGAAACGCATGGAATTTACGTATAGTGGCGTTCTTCGATTTATTTATGAGGGAAGCATTATCTTTAATATATTCTTTTTCTTCTGCTTTTATTTCGAATCTCTAATAAATATCTTGAAATATATATAAGGTAAAAATTGTTTCGAGAGCGAACAAACGATCAGCGGTCAGTTTGTCAATTTGTATAGCTTGCTCATCAGATTTGGTTAAGGAAGGAGATAGATAGGACGGACGTGCTTTATTTAATGAGTTAAAACGACGCATACTTCGTGACGCATGTTCCAGAGCTTCGTCCTCTCGTCGTGCGAAAAGTTGCCTTCGGCCGCGCTCCAGTTTCGCGAGACGAACGCTGATACGACGCGCCTTCGCGCCCCATGATTCATGGTCGCCCACGCTCGCTCATTCGCGACTTAACACCCATTTCGAATGCACCTTTCATCCGCGGTTTTACTCCGCCGCAAGTGGCGAGGCTTTCGCGGTACGTTAATTAACTCCACGATAACCGGGTTAAGAATATCTCATGCTCGAACTTTTTATTCCTTAAACTATTTTCCTTCCCAGAAACGCAGACAGTGCAATAACTCCGTGGCGTACTATTAATCTCTCTTTCTCTCTCTTTCACATACTTTTTAAAACTTTTATCTCGCACGCGGCACAATACGTAATGCTTAACATTAGAAAACAAACTTTGGGATAGATTTATCAAAATAAAAGTAGGTACTTTTCAGGCGTCTAAATTTTTTTGTTTGTGTTCAAAAGATTTTATTTTCGAAAATACACAGTAGCAATTTAAAAGTTACTCATTAAATCATAATTAGTCTTTCTTTGTACAGAAGCTTTATAAATGTTCAATATATTATGTCATTATAATTGCTAAAAATTCTTAAGAATGTACGAAGTTACTTGGTATTAGACTTAGAAGGTGCAAGACTGGCAAAATTTGGTCCTATTATCTAGCATACCCAGCTGTGACGCAATTTAGTCTTATCGTGATTATCTAAAAGTGTTGCGCTTTATTATGTTGCAGACAAGAAAGTGTTAATGCTATAGATATACTTTTCCTCCGAGTTACGATGTTCATTTTACTGTACATCTCGTTTTACTCTATTCAACACGACCTTATTTACGTAACCATACAGGGTCACATGATAAATGGAGCATCGCGGTGATGAAAAATGACCGAGCGATTTACTGAGCTCAAGACGTATCCTAGGAAAACTTAAGGTTATAAACGTGGTGTTTTAGACACGATACACAATCGAGGAGACCGAATTGTTACAGACCAAAATCGCAACCTGATTTCCTATCGATTAGCAAAAAGCGATGAGAAGTTTATTTCTATGTGTGTCAGAAAATAGATGTTAGGAATTGTTCCTAGAATAACTGACAAAATTGGTGAAATATTTCAAGTATGGTGTACAAAGAAAGAGAGATAAAGAGGATATTCTACTATTAATTTGCTCGTTATACATGAAATTAAATCTTGTTTAACGAATATAGATTTCAATTTTTATTACAAATTGTATGGAGGTTTGCCATTATTTTGATAACATCGACTTTTACAATTGTACTGAGATTCTAAAGACTAAGATAATATTCGCTTTGGGGGCTGCTTGCAATTACGAACTTGGAATAAGCGCAGCCTGTAAAAGTCTGCCGTTTCTTAATTGAGAGGCTCCTACAGGAAGCGCGACGACCGCAGCTATCATCTCGACCTGATATCCGAATGGCGCGCGGTCACACCACCATTCCGTTCTTCGAAATCACGCGCGCGACCTGCATTTCGCGCAGATTTATCGCGCCGCGGGAGTAATCTGTAAGCGGGCCATTGTATCGCGCGTGTATATTTTGCAACTATCCGTCACCCCGCGGAAAGCCACGTCGACGCTCATCCGTTAAGCCAGGTTTAGACTTGACACTTACGGCCTGATATTGCTATCGTACGTCGCGTGTTGCCGGGATGCGACAAAAGAATATCCGTTGCGCGCGCAGGGGGCAGAAGGGAAACGGACGTCAGCGCTGTGCTATGCATCGCTGCATGCAGCAGAGAACAGAACTTCCGGCGGCGGTACGGCGCAGTAAGTGACGAATTCGCGCCCGATGTTGCCTATCGCCCGCGAAACGCTTTCGCGCATCCGATCGTAGAAAGTTTAGTCTTGCCAGCAAAAATTTTTGCAAGAGGCAATTTGTCGAGATTCGTTCCCCGGACAGTTACAATTGATCATTATTTATCGAATGATGACAATTTCACGAATCTATGATCATCCGCGATTTTGCGATTGTCTCTTCAGAATTTATAGTCCGCGAATAATTTCTCATTTGGGCAAGTTACTTTGCTAATAGAAGATTGAAACTAATTTGTAGCTACTTTCGATTAACGTCTTTAATTTTGTGCTCCATAGAAAACTTTCGTATTAAAAATAAAATTTCTCGACTAAATATACAAATTAAGACTCGATGCTTGAAATTTACTCTTCGAGAGCGAATTGAGGATCTAAATCCGGTTGAGTATTGGGTTTTTTTATCTTCTCTTTAAAAACTGTTTCGATAATAAAACTACGTAAAGCAGAAAAGAGGATGGTCCTCTAGAATAGAAATCAATCTACGGAGTTTTACTGTTTTTAAAAGCGACTTTTTTCTCGTTAGTGCAATTTTCAAAAATGTACATCATCTTTCACACATTTTACATCGGCACACAATTTATCTGGAAATCTCCAGTATATCATAAAATAAAATGTACAAAATCTGTCCTAATCCTGTACCTTATTCGCGAGTATATATGCGCGTATTAGATCAAATTTTTCAGTTTGAAATTAATTTGGATGCAATTATTGGTTCAATGTTTGAAAGTTTAGCATCAAATATTTCAATAATTAATTTTTTGTTATGTAGATAGGTATTGTTGAATCTTAATTTGCCAGAGCTGCTTTAGATTTGAACATTTCAAGTAGGTACTTTAATTAGATTTTCATTATAATACGCGGCTTAAATTGAAAAATATTTGTGTTTAAAATATTTTTTGAACACAACAATGAATTTTATTTTACACAATGAACTATTAACGGAATGTAAGGAAGATATCTAACACGAAACGCATCGTGATAAATGCACATCAAAATGTTTCTATACCGAAGCGTACCTATATGAACAGCAGCTGAGAGCTTCGTGTAAAAGAGACTTCACTGAGGATTGGTACGTCCGAAGAGCGACGTCGACGGTCTCGAGAGCATCTTGTCTCGCGGAAGAGGATACGCGAGATGGCACGCTTTACTTGATCTAAACGATTTGTACTATCGAACGGCGCCGAGAGCGAGGCGACGAGAGGAGCGTTTCGAAAGCGACGGCGCGTCTTGAAATTGATGAACGAGCGAGGTGCTTCTGCACCAAGGCACGTCACGACGTTGGTCCCCTCCCCTCAGCATCAATACAACATGTATTCG
Source organism: Leptothorax acervorum (assembly GCA_035220615.1). Taxonomy (NCBI): domain Eukaryota; kingdom Metazoa; phylum Arthropoda; class Insecta; order Hymenoptera; family Formicidae; genus Leptothorax; species Leptothorax acervorum. The sequence continues at coordinate 487,465 of JASTWQ010000005.1, forward strand.
CGACGGTAGCACGATCAACCAAGTGGGTGGATATTAAACACGCCGATCGGTGAAAATAGAGCGCGAACGCGCGTGAACAGTCTGGCCTATAGTAACGGTAGATGCAAATTTTATGGCGCGGCGGTATCAAAGGTATATATCTTTTGACTGTGCATTTAGCACCGCGTACAATCTCTCGATCTTTCGATATTTTTTACCATGCATTTAGGAGATGGGTGTACTTAAAAATAATTAAAATATAAATTTTCTTTCTTTTTTTTAGAAAATAATAGATTATTTCGTGCACATTTTGAGCTATATAAAATAAATATGTTTAAATATTTAAAAAAGACATTAAACATTAGTCCTCGCGCGATTTGAATGATTGATGATCAAGAAATAACTAAAAAATTTTTTAATTTTTATTTGATTTATGACCTGATAACATTCTTTACTTGTAATCTTTATTTGAAATAGACAGAGAAGGAAAGGATAATTTATTGTGAGAGACGTGACGTTGCGATGCCAAATAGCATCAAAACTTTTGAATGCACTCTCCTGTAGAGTAACTTTTTCACCATTATCTTCTACCTTTTCTTTGGGAAAGTATATTGAACTGATTTTAAAAGAGATTTTTTTAAATTTCTTCAGGAATGAATAAATTACGATTTAATCGTCTTATTAAAAAAATAATAATTTTATCAAAAGTTGCAAAAAAACTAATGTTTTTCAAGCCATATTTAAAATTTAGTAAAAGTTTGTTTAGAAGAAGAGCATTAACCCTAATGAGTCACACTGGGTAAAATACACCCCAGCGTTTTTTTGACTTCGAAGACGACCCAGTAAACCAGTAGAAATGGGCCTTTTGCCGTCATCTACAGGTAGTTTTTTGCAAATCAAACCTATACAGTCTTTTTAAGGAAGACTTAAACTACAACAGGATATTTTTTTTTTTTTTTTTAAGGTCACCTACAATTTTTTATACACGTGCAAACACGCTGGGGTGTATTTCACCCAGTGTGACCGGTACGGGATTCTCGGGAAGTGTGACTCATTAGAAGAGCATTAATCAAAATGTAGCCAATCAAATGAGAAAAAGAATAGAAACGTGAGGATTCGAATATGTTAACCAGTAATGAGAAAAAACCTGAAGTTAGATAATTTTGCTTTATTTCGCAATTACACACTTTCCCTGAATCTCTCTATTATGCATTTACAAAGTACAAAAAAAATGACATGACTAAACAAATCTATTTGTTTAACATGTTAACGTACAATTGTTTCAGTATTAGTAGAAATCGATTTTCTGGAAAGCGCAATTACAGTAATTAAAATTTATTGCAACTGCTGATTAATACAATTTAAGAAAACCGTTTGAAAAGTATTATTATTTGTAGATTACAAAATTCGATTTGTCGCATCGCACATACAATCGCGCTCTAGACTCGCACGACTATCGAATTGTAACTAAAACTAGAACTGTCGGATAAAATTCTCTTCTCTCAACGCATTGTGTTTGAGCAGACCAGGATTGATTTATAACTAAAAAAGAAAAGAAACTCGGAATTACACACTTTCCCTGAATCTCTCTATTATGCATTTACAAAGTACAAAAAAAAATGACATGACTAAACAAATCTATTTGTTTAACATGTTAACATACAATTGTTTCAGTATTAGTAGAAATCGATTTTCTGGAAAGCGCAATGTAGGTATACAGGACGTCCTGAGCATTTCCAGTACAGTCAATCTTAATTTTAACGACGAATTGTCTGCGGAAATTGGTGAGATTTCACAGTGAGATTTCCCTCACAGACGATAGTTCAGGTGATCTTCGAGCAATTGTGTTTGTTTCTACGTAAACAAAATTTTCCGTTTATTTTACTATCCGCGTTGTCGAGAAAACTGCGTTTCTTGTCTAAATGAGTGCCTCGGATCATCCCAGTAATTCACCTTGACGATGAAACCATCGACCAATTTCCCCGCGCTCTACTGATTACCTATTCAGACATGGACTGTGATAATTAATAGGTCACAATCAAGAATTGATGGCGAGTAGGAATCTATAACTGGATTTCCTCCCGTTTACAAAATTAACATGTTTTCCAGTTTAGTTACATTCAACATCTCTCTTACGAGAGATTGTAAATCGTGCGCGATTTTTAGCTTTATCGTCGGCATGTCCGGTCGAGTGTTTTTACGAGCACAAGAGCTTTTATTTCCCAAATGAAACTCACGGAAGTGACAACAAGTATTCAACGGATATTTCGCTCTGCTGAATCGTAATCGTGCATTTCGCACAAACACGTATGTATCGCACGTACCGTGAAAGAGCTCGAGGAAAGATCGATGGAGAATCTTGGTATAGTCGGTCAGAGCTTTTTTGATCGCGCGTTACACAGAGGGTGATTTACCGTATAAATTTCTCCGATATGAACTGAATTATTTTACGACGAGAACGTTTACTTTTCGAATGCGATCGCGCGACTTGACACAAATCTGTCTCTTTTAGCGAAGTAAATATTCGTCTTAAATGTGTCCACAGTTGTGAATATCGACAAAAACCTGTTGGGATTGCAACGGTTGTAGCTTGTAGCTAGTATAAAACGATATCTTTGCACATTTCTATCAGAAACGTATGACATAGATTCAACTAAAAAAATAACGGAAAAAGGATTGGAAATGTTTATAAAGACAATATCAAACTGGAGAATTATATCACGTTCGTTTTGAAGACTAAATAATACAGTAAACAGTGTGTTTAATTACGATATAATAGATAGCAAAATATAATTGTGATATATATCTATATATTATCGTAGTTCTTAAAAAAATGTTTTATTTATATTAACTAAAGCTTGTAGGTCTTTATTTTTCTCTCGTTCCTCCTCTTGCTACTTTTAACGTTTTCAAAAATAATTTCAGCAGCATTTCTTAAGAAAATAGAAGATGGCATAGCATTTAGCATGTTATTTTAAAGTCACTTTAAGTTATCACACATAAGCTCCTCGATTTTGCAATTAGATTTATTATTCATACGCTATTGCCCACCGCTTTCCTATCGATCCATGTTCGTGAGTTAAAAACCTGGAACTCTAGAAAATAACAGGTCGATTGCGAGAAGATACAGGATGAAAGTACCATAACAGCGAGTACCTTCGGGAATACTTCCGCGCAGTGATCGGTTTTTCTCTCTTTTCGATAACGCTCATCGAACAGCAAATAGAGATTAACCGCGGGTTAATTATGATCGATCGAACTCGGCGCGGCCGTTAGTTTCTTTTCGGCTCTTAAACGCGCTCGAACGAGCTGACCCAGTAACGGCATAAACCGTACGGTAGTGTCCCGGCTTGCAATTCTCCGCGGGTCGATAGTTACTTCTCGACGGCTCCTCTCTCGTTAACTGCTTGAACTTACCGGTGGTAATCACGATGATTGCAAGGAAGAGAGTCCCCTTTGAAGCACGAAAAGACCATATCGGGACGCGGATTGTTGTTTCGAAGTGTCCCTCTTTATCCAACGATCATCCCTACGTAAGGGAGAGGCGGGGAGAAAAAAGTCACCATTGCCTTCCTCGCCGAAACTCGGTGACGGAAACTTCGCGATTAATCTTTTAACAACGAAGTCGCCCCGAGTGAATCCGGGGCGAGCTACTTTCTGCACTTTGTGTTCGCTCGTCTCTTAGACACTCGGAAGTGATGTAATAATTAAAGAGGGTAGATGGACGGGATCATTCCGTCCAAAACTAAAAAATGGTAAAAATATGTCATGTACACTTGCAGTTTTATTAACTATTTTATTTGAATGTGAAGAATTAAAATTGAAATGTGTTATTTATTTCCAAGAACCTAATTACGAATAATGTATAGCTGTTATTAATTCTTTGAGTTTGCATTCTTACCATGACATCTGACATAGTACGTTTATCATACTGTATAATTTCAAATTAAATTGTTTAAAAACTTTACTTTAAACTAAAAAATTTAATAGTAAGTATGTACACAATTTTGTTTAACGTTTTATTCACAATTAATAAAATTTTATTACTTATGAGATTATATAATATTTCTTATATTATATCGCAGGATCGATAGGAAACAATTGACTGTACACACGATCATAGAAAATTCACAATTTTATATCGTATATTTATGTCGAGATTTATATCATAAATATACGTTCGATAGTTATTTAAATTCGTCACGATACGTTTCTATAATGTTGCTGTGTTAAAAAATTGCTTGAAATTCGTTATAAATATTTTATAATTCTCTACATATGAAATATCCAGAGAACGATTTATCTCTCGTCGTTTTTAATTAAAACGGGGTGTAACGATTAAGTAGATGCCAAATGGGTGTATTTAATTACGTCGAACGATATATCCAGGAGTGAAGAATCCCTTCATCGCTTTTATTTATCGTGCAGTTCGATATGGAAATCCACCGAGAAATAGAATTTCTATCCGTCATACTTTACCCACCGTACGATAACACACATACGTCCGATTACCATGGTAATCCGTGCACGGATACACTATGACACGCGTACGAGACAGGTGATTCGTTCTCGTGCGAAATGAGCGGACTGCGTCTCATTGCGAATAGATTTAAGCGAAAACGAAATATGTCCGCGTGAAAACGTGGCGTGGCATGGCGTAGTGTGGCTTGGCCTGGCCTACTAACGGCACAAATCCCTCGCGATGACGGCAGCGTGTGTCCTACCGTGCTGTTCATTATACTTATTCGTACGACTGCTAAGCCAACCTCTGCTCCCGTTTTACTATCAATATTTTAAATTGTCATTCCATCTTTCGCGATACGATCTCGTATGCTAAATTTTTCAGGATGACTACAGGGTTCGCGGATTGATCGACTAATAGTCTACAACGCGCGTCAAAAGAGTCACGCACTCCTTAATTTATAATTCTAGATTAGGTACTTGGCAAATACGGAATTCTTTTTTCTCCTTTGCAAAAATCTATATATTATAATCTAAATTATATTAAATATTAATCTTGTCAAAGTAGACTAAGTTTTTTAACGTCAAATTTGAACAGACAATGCATGTAAGTTTCTTTGTTCGATATATTCCACTTGTTTAACATGTATATTTTTTCGGTGGCATTTGAGAGCTTATACTAAAAAAAGAACCTGAATTCTATAATTAACTGATTCTAATAAAACTACGAAAATTTGTGTGATTGGTGGACTATAGAAAATGTATTGGTCTAAATTTAAATATAAAATGTTTTAAAAAAATGTATAACTTTTATAATAGCTTTTTATCTGTTTGAATCATGCTCTTAATAGTTTTGTGCTATTTTGTTCTTTTATTTGGAAGCTGAAAATATTCATGGACAAATTAACACCTCTGCGACGTTAGTGAATTAAAGATTGCCCCTTTTTTTTTAGTAAATGAGTAATCCATTATTTATGAGTAACATATGTTATTGAGTAACTAAATGTTTTTGTCCTTTGATCCGATATTAATGAAAAGACAATCGTGCCTGTGGATTTTCATAACACACCGAAACAAGTACCGGTGAATGGATTAAAAAAAAGCTCGATTGATCGATCGATCATTCATGGTTTGCAGCACAGGCGATCGTACGCTCGACCCGCAACTTCATCTCGCCCGTAAGTTTAGCGAGAACAAAATCCGCAGAGCGTGAAAACAGAACGTGAAGTTGTTGACCTACTAACGGCACAAATCCCCCGCCGGTGTCACGTGCCGCGGCACGCATTTCGATTGTTTGCATTCCGTTTGATTTATCTCTCTTTTGGCCGCTACAGCCGCATCGATCTTTTTGGCGAGTCCGAGATTCACATTTACGTCCGGCGTTTAACGGATAATCCGATCGAATAAATCATTCGATGCCGAGATCTGTCTTGCATGGAGAGCGTACTCTATATTTTCTTTAACTGAACATATCACGTGTTCTAAAATAGACGTGCGTTGTTGTACGATTTTTTATCGTTTGATTATAGTGAATTCAAGCAATAATATTTCATCCTTTTTCTTCTTTCTTATTTTATTTAATAAAGAAAATTCTCTTTTACAGATTTCCCAAAAATCACTTTTTATTTCATAATGTTCTTTATATTTATAGAAACTTGTTGCACACATACATGAAACAATAAGCGATTCGCAATATCTATCTTTTTCTAACTTAAGTAAATATAACGATATTCTTAAACATTAAATATAAACATTAAATTTTGATGATACTCCTTTTACAGAGCACCGAGATAATCAGGATCATTATAAAGATTGATTATTCTTCCTTTTTGCGAAATAATTAGTATTTTTAAACTTCAATAAAACTTAATATTTTTTCTTAATAATCGCGAAATTTTTTAAAGGTGTTAAAGTATAATATCAACATTCTAAGAGATCGGATGTATCTATTGATGTATGCAATTTTCGCAGTGCGCATCGTGCGCGCAATGAATAAAACAGATCTTATCTCGCCTCTCCACAATTGACGAGGCCGAGATTGATGAGCGGTCCTCAGTTTCTGGCAGGATGACTAGCTAATCCGTATCAACGTCAGAAGACCGCGTAAACGCTCTACAATCGACTGTATACATAATCATGGCGATTTATAACGTTCCGCCCGAGGGAACCGTGCGTCGTTTATCACGGATCAACGAGAAATGGAGCGTGGGCTATACACATTGAAGCGAGCCGATCACGCATCCAGCTGAATCCATGACCGTTTTGCGTCACGGCGGGTCGCGTTGTTCACACCTGAGCGCCATGCCTTTGCGAATACGTCATTGCAGATTGTTATCGCTAAATGAAAGATGCGTACGCCTGAATGGAAGACAGAAAGTAGATCTCGACGACCCGCAAAAAGAGAGAGAGAAATGTGTCGCGCTGTTTTATGAAAAGCCTTCGATCGTTTAACAGGTTTAACTATTGAAAACATCGCCCGGTTCCTGTCGGGAAAGAATCTTGAAATCAATCCGCGGATTCATAGAGAAGAGATCTTGCGAAATTGCTATGTATGAAGGAAACGGTGAATAGAACGCAGGCGTTCGTAGCGCGAACGGATTGATCCGTGCCACAGGCGACAAAGCGGGCGAGCGAACGTCGGTGCGCAAAAATGGAACACGCGCTGTGACGAGAAGTCACTGGCCTACTAACGGCACAAAATCCTCCGGTAGTGTCAACGTGCCTGCGTGACGAGCGTTTAATCCGTCCGTACAATATCTACCGCTTATGATGATATCTATGCGTCCACCACCGTTTGCATGATCGCTCGCGGAAAGTCGCGGTAATGCAGGTTTCCATGACGATTCCTGCGCGAAGAGAAGAAGACCGTGGCTCTCCACAGCTAGGCGATACGAATCCTTACATTTGTAGTGCGATATATGTATATAAATGAATATTAATACAGATAATCAGTCTTGATTTCCGCGACTGACACAAATTAATTAGGAGATGCAACCTTGGAGCCTTTAAATTAGGGTTGATTCTTTCAATTAAGACCGATCAATTTAAGCAGGGAATCAAAGTGATTCCCTGCTTCTTTTTAATTATGTTTCTCGAGGAAGATGTGTTTTATTCAAAATGTAGGCGTTATTTGATATTTATGCGAACGGCTCATATATAAAATAAAAACTTTGATCAGGCGAAATTTATTGAAGATGCGAAAAATACTGTTTCGCATCAAGTATAGAATTGGAAGGACATCCTGCATTATTGGCACAATGACCGCAACGAGAAAGATCGATGCAAACGGGAAATTGAATTTAGTAGATCTGACGGAGCGCGGAGCGGTGTATCTCCGCGCGGAGAACGAACAAACACAATTAATTTCTTGAGTGTCTTCATCCTGGCACTGCGCAACTGCATAACGAAGTTTAATTGTGTTGCCCGACAGTGGGCTCAGAATAAAGCTATAATCATACGGACAGCACGGCTTAAACTGCACCGAACTCGTGAATAATGAGAAAGCATTTCGAGCGGCCTTTCGCTGTACAAAAGCACCCCCGTGCATCACCCTTGTGCCGAAACTGAGAGATGAGTTGACTTCTAAAGTTCTGCTTCGAGAGAAAACAATGTGATAGCATTTTGTGCCATAAGAGTAATTTGCAGCGCAATAATCCGTAAGCCGTAATCTACTGAATCGAATTAAATCCACGTGAAATTAAGCGAAGCATAAAGCTCTGTTATCTATTTATATTTGTAAAGCTTAACTCGCGAGAGCCTCTTACTTTTCGATCGTTTATAACTCAAGAAAATTGTGTCGCTATTAAAAGAAACAACGCTCTTCTTCTGTCTGTATCTTAATTGAAAGATTAATATGTTGATACTTTTTTTTTACTTTTTATTTTGGCTTATGTATTGGTAAACAAAAGTCATGAAATGAGATAGGTAATAGCCAGGCGTAAATGTAACCATTTATTTATTTATCTCGTTTAAGCAGAAGAGACGGCGAAAAAGATTATAATTTGAAGAAAAGTTGTAAAGGAGAGGAAGAGATTTCGGAGATTAAAGTTGAGAGAACTTATAATAACATCAAATTCTACGCAGTCAATAAACAGCAATCGCGTGTATCCGATCATCATGCGATATCGCATGAATAAAAAGGAAAGAGAAAAAAAAATCATCTTACCTGATGATACAGACTTCAGTCAGCTCTCGCGCGAAGATATAACAGCGACGAGTTTCGGCACTTCCTGCTTTCGGTACGTGACCCGGTCGTTCGTCGATCGGTGGAATATGGTATCTTGTCAGATGACTGACGTCATTGCCACACGGACGAGGTGAACGGACGGCTTTCGTCGGTTCCGCTCGTATCGCCAATCTTGTTTTTCCTTCAGCATCCCACGCGATGATGAGGAGAAGCCCATAATTGTCGACGAGCTTTTCAAATTCCTCATCGCGGGTCCTACGCACGCATGTCGCGATCATTATCGATTATAGGATTTTGAGTCGCATTCAAGCTTTCGACGACTCCGAAAGTGTTTGTCCCAGAATTCATAGAGTTCTCAAGAACCGCTTCTTGCGCTCACTGGTGACATGTCAAACGGGATTACTTTAACAATGCGCAAGGCCTGGGTGTATTCTTAATCACTATAGATATTATAATTAGCATATACAACTACGATCCATAATGCTCGAGAAAGTAGATTGTCTACAATGTCATTCCCCGACGGAAAGTTTTCGCAGAGCTAATGGATCCAATATTGAAGTCAAAAATTGAAATAAATTCGCGAAAATAGAAATATCTGGAGTATCTTAAGCGTTAGAATATAAAAATTACAAGTTTTTTATTTAGAGATATTAATAATAATATTTGTTATTTTAAACTTTTACGGAGAAGTAATACAAAGTGATAAATATTGAAAATAAATATGCAGACGTAAAAGCAGAAAGAGAGAGAGAAACGAGGTGGAAATATGCCTGCCAAAGAAAATATGGTGTGCATTTAGGTCCGCCGTTACGGTGTACTGGTTGACAGATAAATTACATTTTGTAGAGTAGTTACATACTCTTGGAAAAATATGGCGGGTTGGAGATCATCATAAATAAAGATGAATATAGAATCAACTATTTTTATGCCGATTTTTTCTATTAGAGATATTTTATGGAAAAATAGCATAAATAAATGTATAGGAAATGTATAATGTATAGGAAAAATAGCATAAATAAAATTAGCTTTTATAAATATAGTTATATTTTAATTAAAAAAATAGTATGTATTTATTATTGCTTATGCATTAAATCATTCGTGTGTGGTTTCATCGTATTTAAAGGTAAAACAAAGATAAATGTCAGTTGCAGAGTGAAATATCGCTTTAAGAAAAATAAGCGACAGTAAAAAGACATAAATTTAAATAAAATTTATGATATCATGAGATTGGAGGTTAAGATATACGAATAAAAAGAATATAGAACATTGTTCGGTTGTTTATAACAAATTTCCAAATTTACTAGATTATCGTAATTATTATTCGTTTTTTGTTATCGCTATATTGAGAGACGCGCAGGTTTTTATAGCACGTACACAATATTTAAGTGCCATACTTGCTAGAGTAATAATTAATCAGCAAGTATAATCATATTAGTTAGCGAGTACGCTTTTGACTAATAGAAATTAGTCGAGAGCATACTAAATGAGCCTGGCGAAAGCCTTGAGATAACGAATGTCGCGGCTGATCTTATCCGCGAATGAATTATCGTGCATTGAAAGTAAAGGGTGTCCAACCGTGACAGTAATTGACAACTCGGAGTTCGATCGAAAAATTGATCCCTTTAATGAGCGTTTTATTGACCTTCGCACTTCATGGGAAACTGTATCTCTCACTAACGGCGCTATATTTTACAGCCAATTACAAGCAGTCGTTTCTAATTGCTTCTAGACAAATGCGTATAACTTTCAGCTTGAATCGCCCTTATATCAGTGACATGTGTGATTAAAAATATATATTTTAAAATATCTTTGTTCTTTAAAGCTGATATTCTCATTCTGCCTAAACGGTTTATTTCAAGAAATTGATATTGTATCGCGCTATTAAAATATCACTGATCACTGTTATCTCTTTCACAATTATTTGTTAATTGATAAAGTAAAATTAAATCTACTATACATAAACTTATTGATAGATGATGTGATTGACGAGATGAGAAAATAATCACACATAACTTTTGTAGACAATGAATTTTTTGTTGCAGAATAAGAAAACAGTTTTTTTTATATAGGGAAAATAAATGTTAAACGTAATAATAATTTTTAATTAACTTATTCTGATTGAAAGTATAGAAGTTTTTTATAACATTAATTAACATTATACATTTATATTAATATCATATTTATAATAACCATTTATAACATTTATTAACATTAACAAGATTGATAAGATTGCAATTGCAATGTACTTTTCTATTCAGAGGAATAATTTATTATAATTTTATTTGTGAATAATGAAAAGTTTCTATATTCTAAATATATATGTAAATTAACACGTGCACGTATCATAATACATATTATTCATAAAGAGGTACGGAAAAACGGCTCTTAATATAACTTTTCTAGTTGCAACGATCATTAACAATTTCTCGAACAAAATTTACGCGAGCGTCGCTTAAAGTTTCGCCGCGTACAAGTTATGGAACTTTCCAAGTTAGTTTCTTCGATGTTGAATGTCCTCGTAATACACATATAACGTTGTTTCGCATTTCAAGTCTTCAATTATTGAGCGCAGCGTCTCAGCGGCGTTATCAGTGCCCGCGAGCTTTTTCTCTAATCCACCGGTTATCCAGCGGATGGTTTTACTACTCGATTTTTTAAACGCGGCTACGAGGGATATAAAGCTAAGAATTAAATCCATTTTATCCACCTCGCGATCTCTACTTCATCGCTCAATCGCAAAAAGCAAGAAGTACTTAATCGCGAAATATTTGTGCTTCACGGCCGTTATTCGCGAGTGTGTCAATTCTCGTTCAGTTTTCGTCACAATCATAAGAGAGTATTTAAATACCGTGTAATTGTTTAAGTTTGTTTTTAATTAAATACGTAATTTTGATTATGATTTGATTTTATCAATATAAAATCTGTAATACACCCGCAATTTGCTAATATTCACTTTTCGTAACATTGCATCTCAATTTTAATATCGCTCATGTAATTTTTGCAATAGCCTGCTAATAACTATCATTAAATGCTTTGCGCAAAAATATAGGGCATTACGCGCATTACACGCGATAATATTGCATAATCCGGTTAAAGACCGGACAATCGGATATTTGCATATCGCTGATCTATGGTCGGCGGCATGATGGTCGTAAATTCTTCTCGTTCTCGAGTAAGATTTACATGACAATCAGTCGCTATATACATATATTTCATTCCATTAATAGTCTTCCGTTCTTTCATCATTGCCAGTGTACAATAATGTCATGTATGGTAAATTACTTAAGACAAGTTGTAGCAATGCTGAATCATTAATCGCGATCAAATCTAACAATTAAATTTAAATTTAGACATAAGATTGCTAATTAAAGTTGTAATTGATTCTCTAAAATATGTCTTATAAGCTTGATTCTCTTCAAAATGTTTTATAAGCTCTACATAAAATTTTTCATATATGTAATTTAAATGATAGAAATATTTATTAGAGATTGATATAAAGACAAAGTGTTATTTTGAATCGAGTAAAAATATTAGTTTATATAGGACGAGCAGATATCGTGTCAGAAAGTTAAGCAAGATTATCGATGTTATTAATAATAATAACGATATCTCTTTTGGACGTTCATACACGATAACTTTATCACTTGATCCTTTTATCGTACACCGTTAGTTCTTATTGTCCAGCTTTCTTTCATGTGTAGAAAAAAAACGTCTTTTTGTAGTAGCGTCGAATCTCTTGCATGCCATAAACCATTCGAATCTGAATTGCAGTAAGATTTACATGACAATCAGTCGCTATATACATATATTTCATTCCATTAATAGTCCTCCGTTCTTTCATCATTGCCCAGTGGAATTGCCACCTTCACCGCGAACTCGTTACTCGATTTGCGTTACCGCAACGCGATCTGGGCTATCGACCCCTCGCGACGCATCTCCAGTCCATTCCATCACCCTTATCGGACCGCTCTCGCGTCCCCATATCGGATGACAGCGGTTAAGGGCCGAATATTCGCGAATTATCGATCGCGTGCCGAGGTCGCGCGCGCTACCTCCGCCATCGTCGTCGTCGTCGTCATCGTCATCGTCGATGATCCCACCGTGGATTTCCGGTCCGATCGGGAATCCACGACGTGATGATCCCCGCGCGACGCCGCATCTCGTTCCTCCAAGTTTCGGGGAACGCGGATATCGCCGCCGTTGAGTATGGCGGAGGGGCAGGGACCCCCTCCCGATATTTCTCTATTTTGAGTCCAACGACACCGTCGTTGCGCCAGCAGCTACGTGCTCCTCGGGTCCTTGACTTCTCTAGACTACGAACGCCGGTCGCCGTTCGAGACTCTTGCCGCGCTGATACACGAGGATAAAACGAGCAGCAGTAGTGTGGGCCGCGGATCGGAACGACTTTGTCGGGGCAAAGTATAGCAACGCCCCATCGGATTGCTATCGCGATATTTTCATTCTTATTTACGTTCTCACTCCTCGCCGGAGACGCCGAGTCAGAATCTGACTACCATATCGTAATTTGTTTCCTCGATATCATTGAATATTATGGGACATTAGAATTTTCTTTTAGAATAATTATTAGACACGTAATTTGTTGTTTAACAACCAATTGTTTATTTCAGATTTTGCAAGTTGAGCAATTGCATTTTACGTTAATTTGTTGTGTTACTTAGAAGCGCAAGTGGATTTAAAATGGCGAATTGACCAGGCATTAGGCCGAGTGTTTCTCTATCGTCCAATTAATTTGTGTATCCCGACCCAGCTCGATTGCACTTGCACACGGTGATGCTGAGCGTCGATTTTGTTAACAAGCTGTACCTAGTACCTACTGCAGCTGCGCTACGTCACGATGACTCGCGAATTTATGATTATTTAATGCAGCCACGAGCAAAATGCGCCATCGCTTGCGATAATTTCATTTAGCCGTTAATGACCTGGATAATGTTGGACGATAGTAAATAAATTTCGACACGCTGGACATCTGTAATTGACGCGTAAACCAGAATACCTTATTAGCACTATCGAAATTATTATCAAGCCAGACCGCGGTTTCGAAAAAGTTATTTTTTAACATAAGACGAGCGGAAATGTGCAAATTCAAAGAGGTTCCTGCTGTTTCTTATGACAAAGAGATACATGATCCATTTCAAGAGACGAAAAGAAAAATTCAACGAAGGTTTCTTACAAGTACCTACTTATTCCGGCGTATTGGAATTAGAAAATCGAGATTGAAGTGAAATGAAACGAAGTCTCCTCGCGGTCAATGGTAAGGACGACCCGATCTCCGGGATCAATTTTCCAGAGACTCGCAAAGCGATCCCGACATGAACCAAGAATAGGTACACTCGAGCGTGTATCTGCGCGACATATCTCCGCGCTCCCGAACCAGTCCCGGCGACCTTAATACGCGTAGACGATGTCCTCGCGGTATCCTTGAATTGTTCAGATACGGCCGCGAGAGAATCTCTCCCTCTCTTTCTCTCGTCCCGACAATGCTCGCCCCGCGAGACTGTCTTTTTCTCATAATCTTCATCGTCAAAGTCGGACCGACTTGTGCGATGCACAAGTCGGTCGCGCCTCACCCACGATCCTCATCCTTGGCCCAGCTTTATCTTCGACTTTGACCTCCTCGCCGCCGACGCGACGCGTCGCGCCGCACCCGCGAAATTACGTGGAATTAATTGGCTTAACGCTTAAACCCGAAAGTGCAGGAGTGCGTTCTCGCTACCGACGATGATACGGGGGAAAATTAGTAACCTGTTGTTTGCCGTCTCCGTGTTTGCCGCAGTTTCACAGGGAAACTCGGCTGCTTGCGCTGCAACTTGGAGTACTTAGCGAGCGTGGCAGCGTGGAGAAACCGAAGGTCGAACTAAATTAAATTTAACGGGGCGATTGTGCAAATGCATTGCTCTAGGAACCCTCGAAGGCAGATTTAGCTCTAACTTACATTATCTTCATAATAAGGAAACTTTATTGACGAAACTGACACACAGGAAATGCTTTAGGTAAATAAAAATCGAAGCTGAATATCAAACAACTAAAACAAACAATTAAAATATTTCATGGTTTAGATTATGGGAAATTATTATTTTTTTTTGTATATCGCGGTATGTAATACGTGTTCAAAAGTATTTATAAGCTAAATAATCAAATTTATAAGTATTTACAAGCTAAATAATCAAATTTATGAGTATTTATAAACGTTAAATAGTTAATAGCAATTATTTAACTGACCTAAATCAAATTGTTAGAAATAACTTGTCAGCTCTTTTTTGCTGAGATAACTTATTACGGAGGCAAAAGTGTTACTCGGTTTATTTAATGCTCATAATAAATGTATGGCGCTTTGGAAATATTTACGACGTTACCGCGCGATGGTGGAGGTTTCTTTTATTTTGTACGGCGAAATTGCGGTGATCCGCAACGATTGCCGAAGAACCGTATATTAAATGGTTAATGAATTCGACGGCAGCGGTTTGGCACTTGCCGCGTATCGGTGTGCGCAAGCACACCAATCGATTGTCGCGTGACGTCATTCACAGAGACCGGCACTCGTCTTCAACTTTGGCCTTTCGACGCCCCCGATATTCGATTCATGGCTTGTCTACACGTGTCGGCCGAATAATTGCGTTTTTACGAAGTCAATTAAATCGAGAAGCCCTGAAGTGTTACTAAATAAAATAAACTACACAGTAGTCCGCTTCCGTTTTTCGGCGTGTTGTATAATTATACGATTTGTAGCAATTGAATGTTTCGAACGGGTTAATGGTATTTATTTCAGAATAGGATTTATATCACTTTGCAATTTTGTTTATTTACAGTTATTTATGTTAAAAACGCGATTATATTTGCTTCTGTCATAATTCACGTAATATCACAATATTTAAATATTGTATTATTATTTGTAGGTTATTGTTGTAGTTGTTTAGTTAGCGATTACAGATACAGCAAATACTGAATTTATACAATTTTTAAATGTATATTAACTTATATAAATTTGTTTTTTAAATGCTCATTGACAGATTTAGTTCTTAATATTAACAGCATTCTTAAAACCAAACAAAACTTAATTTTGCCAGTAAATAACTGACAATAATATTAATTAATAATTATATACAACCAAACTGGGCTATATTTATTTAATACAATTATCACGATGCATAATATCTGTTATCCAGCTCGGAAAGACCTTACAGATTTTGCAAGACTGAAATTCGCATTTAAGGACATTAAGCCTCCGGTAAATGAGCGTGCAGGATCTCAAGCCATCCAAAAAAACATCTCTTGGAACATGTCTCCTCGAGTCCAAATCATCAGCAATATTTGACCATAAATTTTGGTCCTTATCAAGCGTATCAATAAAACCACAAGTTATTAAAAAAGCATATAACTAAAAATAATAAAAGATGAAGAAAAGTTACAATACAAAAAATAATTAAAAACAAAACGATAAGTACCTAAGTCATGAGATTGGTAAATTACAATAAAAATCTTTTAAACATCTCTTTATGTAGTCATGGCATTGTGCCAATCAAGTCATGAATCTAAAAACTGAAAATTTAGTTAATTAAACAAAGGATAAGGAGATCAAAAGCCAAGTAATAAATAAGAAAAAGGCTCACGTGTTATGTGTATCAAAAACTCAAACTGTCTCGAAATGAGGTAGGTAGATAAAATTAGTGTTTTTTTGTGCAAGTATTCGGTAAGGATATTCGATAAAGTTGGCGTTTTCCTCAGTTTGCGCACTTTGGTTTCCTACTTACATATTCGCGGAAGTTCTAGCATTTAACGACGTTTGACTGATAAAATTACGCAGGAAAATCGGAAAGTCGAATATGGACGTTATCAACGATCGCGTTGCATGTACGTGTAACATAACGTGTAAATTTGCGTTAACGCAGCGTTAAACAAGCACACTGTAATCGGATTTGTAAATTTGTCGTTTTATAATTAGAATTGCAAAGAATGCCTTTGAATGTAGCAACAGGTATCTATTACAAGTTGAAATTTATCTTTAAATTCTTCATTTCTAATTTAATCGCTTGTTTACCAATTGTGTTACATCTACATGTTGTCGTCGCATTAGAATGAACACAGAGCTGTAATACATGTGCTTCTAACGGTAATCAATAATTGCGATAATCACAATAATAATGGTAATCATGCTATTGGAATGTAGGTACAGGCTTTATCATCGAATAATTGATAAGCTAACAATTTACATCGTAGAGATGTAGGATATTGTAGAAAATTAAAGGATTTACGAGCTAATGCACCCGTCATGTATCTATATCAATCCTAAAATTTAAAAAGGGAGGCAAGAACGGACCGATCGCTTGTCGGGGGCGATTCTTTGCGCGCAATAACAACAAATGTGCATCGATCACGGCGTTTCAGTAACAATTTCATAATTAAATACAATACCGCGCCGACTGTGAAGAAACATCTCGCGTGCTTTGTTCGTCGCGAAACCCCATCCGCTCGACGCGCGGCTCCAATCAGATCGCCGCGAACGCGCTCGGATGCTGCGCCCATCTCTTCACAGCATGCGTGTGTACGAGCGAGGCGCGTTTAACCTACATAAAGTGGAATCGTGATTGGGCGAAGTAAATGGCGAACGATCTCCTCGGATAATCGATATGCAAGCACGGTATGCTCTTCTCGCGCGGAGAAAGCCGGTTTCGTTTATTCGTTCGTTCGTTTGCAAAAAAAATAGAACAGGCTATTGCGACGCGTATAGCCGATATAGCTCTAGCACGCGATATAGCACTATAACGATTTACACGCACGATCCCATGGCTTCGCTCACGCACATTATTAGGCAATCTTGCTGAAAGTTTGATACCTTTTTTTTATTAAGCGATCCTGAATTGATAGTATTGATACGGGGCAAATGTTGAAAAATGCATAACGCAAAGCTAAGGGATAAATCTGAACGAATGGGGGGGATCAAAGAGACTCAACGTAGCTTACTCCGTACTCCCACGATTATGAACTATTGAAGTATAACGCTTTGGCATTATCCTATCAACGGGGTGATTCATGCTGCTCTCCTAATAGCACTGTAACGCTCTTAACGTATCTGTAACTCTAAGAATTGTAGCGCGATTTTTGCAAATCTAGAATCACAGAAATCATATAATATTGTCGTATGTCAGAAATCATACCGATTAACAACGTATATAGAACGTAGATTGAACGATTTATTGGCAAGATATGTATAAATATAAAGATCTAGATATTGCAAAGCATAAGATTCTGGAATATCAGAAATTTTGAAAAGTAATATCCTATTTTAGACTTGACTTCAAATTGATTTACGTCATACGAATATAGTATTTTAGAGAGCATATTCATACATGATTCGTATATATATTTTAACATAATCTTTTAGTAAAGATTATGTTACAATATACATACGACTCATGTATCGTATGAATATGCTCTCTAAAATACTTTTTATTACGAAGACTCTAAAATTCACTGTCCAAAAATATCCCTTACGGGATGGCGCGATCGTACAGCGCTTTATAAGGCAATATTGAAAATTAGAAGTGGAGGACGATCAGTTAGGAAAGTGCACACGCTGCTCTTTTGTTCACAGGGTATTATCAGCCGGCTGGTCCACTGATACAGCACCCACCGCCACCACCACCAACCTTACCGCCCATTAAGGGCCCACCTCCGGAACCGACACCCACGCCTCCCCAAAACTCAGAGGGTTCAGACGATCTGGTCGCCACTTCCACGACTTCGGGAGGCACAAGCAGCACGGGTATGTTACTAATAATCAATGATAATTAAAGACATGTCGCAAAAAGAGAAGACCTTTTCTACCATGTCTTCATCTTTTACAAAAAATTATTTAATATTGAGATATTTTACAATTGCAATAACATTTGCAATATCCTTTAAATTTTTACATTAAAAATTGCGATAACTTTTTATAATATATGTCTCTCGACATTCGTGTATCACATAAAGCACTCATTTCTAGTTAAAAAATATCATTAGTATGAAGATTGAAAAAATGAATTTGTTATTCATGTATTCCTTTATTACAAAATAGAAAATTCTAGAATAAAAATTGTAGTATATTTTTATACGTTCTGTAATTGCAAAAAATTGTTTCGATTTCTTAATTTTTAACAATAATTAAGTAACTTGATGATGCTAAGTTGAGATCGTAACCTCTGTTAAGATTAAGCGCAAATCTTGAATTCTTTTAGAATTTATTTCTCGCAAAAGTTTTTCTTTTTCGACAAATATATTGATATTTTCAAGTAATTTTTTGCTAGAAAAAGCTGCAAGTTATATAAGATAGTTGTACAATTGACGTGCATCTTTTTTAAGGCAATCTCTGCAATTTCATATATCAGACAGTTTTGCATGCTCTCTCGATTTATCGGATTTGCCGCTGAGGCAAATGTCGTCATACGTCTCGCTAGGGCAATGTATCACTAGACATATATCAGATATCTCGCATTTACATTAATGATTTTATCGTGCAGCGCTCAACATAACATGGTTATCTATACTGGAAATGCATTAATGAGTGGCCGTGCAGGTGCATATTAAGATTGCACATAAGTGGTGCATGAAGGAAAACATCGAAAAAAAAAAAGATTGTACCTAGCTCGGCCTTCCATTCCTCCGTTTTCTTTTATTTCGTTTCCAGAATTTTGTTCGCGCTCTAGATTCCGTCAGCAATTTTTAGATTCTTTTTTCGTGAATTTCAGCGAAACGAATCGCGTTACGGAAATTTATGAAAATTCGCTGACGGTGAAATGGGATATCCCTGTGTGACGTCGCGCAGATCTTAATAAAAATTCTTTTTTTCTGCGTGCCAGAAATGGATTATGAATGTGTTATAAAAGCGGCACGTCGCATTAAAATGCAAAAAGTGATGCGCATTAGAGGTTTTTAAGTAGGACAAAAACGTCGGGTCGGTTTAAGATTAAACCATGAGAGAGTGTATTCTGCGTTTTTTTACGCGGTGCAAATAGTATATCGCACTACGACATTAGCGTGTTATAAGCGACTCTAAATCATGCGGTGCATTGACGTGAGCGCAGGGCTAATAGCGCAAGCACTCACGGGTTTAATTGGACGGAGATATCAGCCTCTCTTCGATAATATAGCGCTCGCTACCTTCGAGCGCTATATTATCAAGCTGTCAAGTTGTTATAGCACGTCAGTACCAAGATTGTCCTTCGGTAATGATAACTGGTACTATCAGTCAAATGTGTGTAGGCTTGGGAATGATCATTCTTTAGATAAAGCTGCTTTTTCGGCGGAGATCGATATTGCACATATAACTAAATATGTCATATCGTCATATCGTAAATCGTACAATTTTAGTCGCATAACTTATTACCTCACTAGATTTTTAAACAACTATTTGCCTGAGATTATCAGCTTAACATCCTTTATTCATTCTTTTAGAGATTTAAATCTTTCGTCATACTTAACCCTTAAATGACACACTGGTGCGAATTCGCACTAGGAAATTCTTCGGCTCTCTGACTTCTTCAATAAAGTTTTTGTTAAAAATAATTTTTTTCTGCAAATAAATATAATTTTTTCTCAACTTTACTATAACTAAGTAATCGATTTCTCGGAAAATTTTATCCCATGGAAAACAGGTATTAAAGTTTAAAATCTGTTTATTCCGACCGGAGCTACGCTGATGCAAGAAAGCGGACTCCCAAGTGCAGTTTGAAGGTGCACAACTGTGGTGTGCCAGTTAAGGGTTAAATGTTAATTAATAACGGTCTCTTTTAGCAAGTAACGCGCGCAAATTATCTATACAGTGATATCCCTTGACGTCTCATGATGAAGTGCGGCGTAATTATCAAACGAATATTGCAAGCTTATTCGTTGTTTTGCGAAACCGATCATTGTGCATTCGATAGGGATACGCATGGGATGAATGAACGGTCGTTTGTTACAGGTGGAGGCTTTTATAGGACATATTGCCCGCAGTACTACGGCACGCCGCCGCAGTATCCGGATCTGTGTTATCCGCCGACGTATTCTCATCCTCACGCTCATCCGCCGCATTACTACAAATACCCGCCCACTTACAGGAGGTAAGAGATTTATTCGCGTTCGACGCTTTGCATGATGACGCGAGCAAGAAGGGGGCCGAGGGATGCCACTTTGAAGAACGGCATATGCGCGCCGTTCCGTTGTTGTCGTAACATTATCGAACATCTGTTTGCGTTAAGTGGCACGTTAATCCTATACGGCTTATAATTATTACGTAATGTTGTGAACATATCGTTGCGTAAGAGTGTCATACACAAGCCTTTCAGAAACCAATCTCCACTGTTAATTTCTTACTAGAGCATATGATTAGCTTATTATTTCATCCATTTTTTCTACTTTTTATTTCACGGAATCGATCAGTTTCATTTCTGCGAGGCTCATATATGAAAAGCGACAATATATAGTTATTCTAAAACATTTTCACCGTCATACGTTTTCCTTCCATTTGCATTATAGTGATATCTCGCTTCTTTGAATAGGTGTTTGCAGAATTTATAAATGTTCACGACGCGGTTTGTAAATGTTCACAAGGTTTATAAATGTTAAGTACGTTTGAATTGCACGGTGTTTATGTATAATAGATAAAGCGACTGTTCCTGTTGTGCCTTGCATTAAACATGGTCGTTAGTTTCACGTTTCGTAATACGAAAATTGTTTTTGCTCATGTTTATAACTAACCATGCGCGGTTTTAAACTAGCTTGGACGGAAGAAATATAGACATTGTTGGAAAAGCAGCGCATCACATAAAATCCAGTTTTAGTGTGTTTTTAGACTTTCGTTACGAAATAAATTGGTTATACGATATTGACAAAATCGTTCGGTATTGCGGGCTGCATTATCTAGATTGTTTGAAAACACGTATAATGAAGCATGTAAAAGTATTTCTATTTCGCATATATTTACGATATTTGTGCATTGTTATTTTTTTAGATATTATTATAGTATTCAGGAGTTTTAATAACAAAAATATCTACAAACGTTTTAGTAACAAACGGAATATCCTGTTACATTGCATTACATTTAGGTCACAGATGGTGCTAACTTTCCGAAACCGTCGTTATCTCGTTTTTAATGAAGAAGTGAAAGTTACAACTAGAGCGTGTCAAAGTTGGTTTTTGCCGCAAAAGTCGCGGAAATTAAATGGCAAAATTTAACGCACATAGTAACTTTTTAATTATATTTGATATTGCCGTAAAAAAATATTTTAATTTTATGTTTATTTTTGGAACTAAACCGCAAATTTTCTTATAATTGCGTTAATTTTCAATTAGAGCTATTTAATTTGTTTAAATTGATATTTAATTCATAAGAAAATCCATATATACGCATCCATATGTTATACATACAATCTCTTCCAATCTGTACGAATCTGACGTTATTAGTGCCACGATATTTTTGTTACAGAAAAATTCGTTTCAAATTGATTGACGAATGTATCGATCAAGAGAATAATGCAGGCGGCCTGAATATTTCTTTCGAGTGTAGATTTAGGATTCTTGCCGCAATTTCGTATGACTCAAGTTTGATAAGTATCCCCGACATGTCCGTGCATGATAACGTCCCTCCTTTTCTAGTAGCTTTTCATTTCATTATCTACACACAGTAAGCTGATAAAGACAGACCGGATATCCGACGCGCACGGGATATTTGTATTTGCTCTTCGATTATCAATGCATTTCGTAAGGGAGGGTATCTTTTCAGGCAATACTATGGCTATCAAGAGACCGGTGGAGGTGGCGGACCGCCGCCGGGCAGCGGGGCCGCCGGTGGTGGCCCTGGAGTCGTTGATTACCAACCACCTCCGCCACCGCCCGGCGAATATCCGCTACCACCCTATTACGGGGGATATCCTCCGCCCCCCCATCCGCCACCGCCACCTCCAAATCCGGCATATCTGCATTCTCAGGGAAGACCTTTCGTAGACCGTAAGTATTGTCATTTACTAAAGAGAGCTGTGCGTGACGTTGCGCTGCAAGGAAAATTCAGAAATTCCATCTCATTCCTGTTTCGTTCTCCCTCTCCCACGTTCACCTAGAATTTTTTTAAAATTTATTCGGTTAGATAAAAAATCGCTCCGACAAATATGATATGAGCTGACATGTTCTTTTTCTACACCAATTTCTATACTTTTAAATTTAGATAAATTTAAATACGTGTTTTTAATGACAAGCTGATATATTCCTTCCTTTGTTTGAAAGAATTAATTTTTAAAGGAAGCTAGACAGAAACATGCTCGTCTTTTTAAATTATTTTCTGAAGTGTATAATCCGATTTTAATGCAAATTATTATTTATTCAAATTTTCTACCCTATATCCGCCGCGCGTGTGTTTTGAGAGAATTATATTTTCGTATCGCTGTAAATTATGCTGCCACTAAAAAATTTAAGATTATACCGCGAGAAACACAATAGGATAATATTACATGCTCCCAATCGCTGTTGGATGGTCAAATTATTTATCGGATAGAGAATTTTTAGGATTAAAATTAATTCTTTCTACGAAATCCAAAGGTTTTTCATTAAACAGTCATACGTATTAATTCTCAGTTTTTTAAGCTGAAGATGTATTCTTGCTATATTTGCGGACGTGCATTATTTAATGCCTAAAATAGTTGAAGATGGTTTAAATTCCCCTTTCTTTCTCCGGTTTCATGCAGTTATATCTTCGGGTCTCCATAGAAAAGAAATTTCTAGAATTTCAACGATAACCAGATCGCCCACAGCATGACCCTTTTGAAATTTTATGTTCGGTCAAGGCTGTAGTACTGTGGCTCATTCTTTCTTTTCTTTTGCGAAAATATAAAAATGAACAGGAAAGGACTTCGGGAATTTGAAAATTATCGTAGGTCCCTATTACGTTCGATTCCTAAGGGTCTGTTCCTCAACAAAGCATTAGCTTGCAAGAAAACATCAAAGTGACATTTTAAGCTGACAAAGAGCTAAAATAACCCAAAACTGTGATGGTCCAACCATTTTTATCAGACCAAAACTGTCCGTACGGTCATTTCCGCGTACAGTATAATATCATACGTGATTGTAAATTACTTGTCATTTTTATTTGTTATGCTGAAGAAAAGAAAAAAGACCGTGACTTTCGCTGATGAACAAAAAATTAATATCATTCGCAGTAAGTCGACTCGTTCTTTCATCCAAATATTCCTTATACCTACTCCCGTAGCTAACAATAAATATGACGACATATTTATTTCTTTCTCTTAGCGACAAACTATGATCTTTTATTTGTCTACTGTATTCCATATAAATTCCATTCCGATATAACGTATAAGTAAAAGTTTGTCGATAATAATAAGAAATAAGTTATTGTAAAAGATGCGTTTATCGAAATCAATTCGAAATAATTAGATTCAAGATAATGCACTTTCTTCCATTTTTTCTTCTATTGTTCTTTTATTTGTCTACTACAATATATTCCATATAAATTCTGTTTCGATATTTTTTAATAATGTTTATAATAAGTCAAGTCGTTGTTTTAACTTAATATTTTGGTTAAGTAGTTCCAAAGACGAGCAATAGAAACACCGCTGGAAGAAGTACCTGAGCGCGAACGAGTCCTACTTTAACCCTCCATTACCCTCGTATGAGGCGAACGCTCAGTTCACATTTTATTTTTTTAATTGTATAGATGTAGCATAAAAGTTGACTGAAACTTTCTGACTTTTCACACTAACAAACTCTAGATTACATTTTTATGGTTGTTTTCCAAGATTTCGTTAGTACAATTTTCAGATTAGACTGAAAGTGTTAATGTTTGATATACCTGAGAGCGTGGCACTCATTACGAGAGCACTAACGTCCGTTTGCTAAACGAGGATAATAGAGGGTATAAAAAATAACATTAATTCAGATAAATACGAACTGTATTCAAATTGAATTAAATTTTATATATTTAGCCTCTTGCTTTATAATGTCGAGTGAGACTCGTGGTACAAATCTAACATATGTTCATAAAAAACCAATTGCATTGTATATATTGAAAGTTTCATCTCACGATATTGTTACTTATTAAATGATCGGCAAAGGGAGATTAAGTGTATTGCCAGATCTTTGTTTTGTCTTGGTGCGTGAGCGACGTTGCGACTATGGCACGCGCGGTCACGGATTAAATCGTAAGGCAAGGGGTTAATCGTCGGGCGTCGCGTGCTTTCTCATCCGAATACTCGGATACAAATGAGAGAGGCGGTATCGCTCATTCATTGATTCCCCGATGTTTGTTGCCGCAGCCTATCAGGGTTGTCCATGCCCGATGCAATCGTGTCCAAAAAACGTGGATACTGGGGCCCTTATTGGTAATGGTAAGGGAGCGCCAGTGGTATCGGGGCCCGGTCTGTCATTGCCACCCAGTGCTTTGGTAGGTCCGCCCTCGCCGGCGAGGGGGCTAGCTGGGCTAGCTCCCCCTCACGGTGCCAATGCCTGGGATACGGATCGCGTCCAAATCAACACTCACCGCAACCTAAATCAGAACCAACCCCCCTCGGTCCCGCCGTCGCACAATCTAGTCGGTGGGCATAATCACCTTCAGAACCAAGACTGTAGGAGTAAGGTATGTGTTCTACCGCTCTCTTACACTTGATCAACGTCTTGATGACCGTCTCCGATTACCTTGATTTCCGGTCGATCTCAAGGCAAGATGCGTAGATGGAAAAAATATGCAATCGTCACATGCGTTTAAATTTTAAATATATAAATAGATGTATCAGGAATTGTGCATTTGGCGAGATGCACACGATGCAATATACTCTCGCAAATGATTGAAATTCTTTATATTAAATATTTTGGCAATACTACGTTGCAAATAAAATATCTGTTAAAATACAATTTCAATTAAGCAAAGATTAAGATATTATTGTTTTGCATACTTCTGAAAGTAACTTTTTAATATGATAAATATGTTGTTTACTTTGGTAGTAATCTCTTTTGGTGATAACTTGCGACGAAATATCGTTTCGAAAACAGCTAAAATATAATTTTAATTGAGCAAAGATTAAGTTGTTATTATTTTGCATACTTCTGAAAGTGCCTTTTTAATATGATAAATAATTCGTTTACTCTTTTGGTAATAACTTGCAACGAAATATCGTTTTGAAAACAGCATCTCAAGAATAACATTCTTATGAAGTTTATGAATATTTAGGTTTCATCCTCTACACACAACATGATTTTATTAGTCTAAATAACTTGTAAATTTATCGGATATTTTGATTGCATATCGAAAGAAAATCTAACGTTTTATTTTCGTATAGATATTGTCGTGGTGTAATAAAACAATCGAGTTAGCGATTAAATTAAAATGCCGCGAGCCTTTTTCAAGGACTCGCAGATTTGTTGCGCGATAACATCGGAGTCGCGCACGTGTAAAGCCCCAGACACAATGCCTGGCATTGTGTCTGGTGCTTAACCCGGCGAATTTTCTTTCTGTCATCCACGCAGGACGAGCAAAATTGTACGGAGGATACGTTGCGGAAATGCGGTTGTCAGAACGCGTGCACGTCCACATGCGAGGTCAAGATGGAAACGCTATCGCCCACTGAGAAACTGTCCGTGGCGGCGAGCTGTCCCAGCAGCAAGTATCACAATTTCAAGCTGGAGAACAACAATGTCAAATGCGAATCCTGCAGTATGGAGATCGACGGGCTGCCGTGCGTCGCCAATTGCAACGTCGTCAAGTGCGAGTCGGATTACAAGTGCGACATCATGAAGTGCGAGCAGTGCATGAAGGAGGGACAGATAGCGATACTGGAGATGGACAAGGATTCCGGTATCGTGCTGGACGACAAGCTCGACGGTGATCCCGACGTGAAGGAGGAACTGGACGTAGTGGTGATCGACAGCGACGAGAACTGGAAGAAGCCCGATTACGAGCCGACCGTGCAAGAAACTGTCGACGATAAAGAGGAAGAGGAAGAGGAGGAGAGGGAAGTGGAGGAGGAAGTCGTGCAGGGACCGATTGCGACCAAGGTCGAGGCCAGAGCTGAGACCGAGGAACAGCCCAAGTGCCAAAAAGTGACGAAGAGGAAACTCTCGCTCGATAGTTTATCGGACAGTAGAAAGAAGAGAAAACTGAGCAAGAGGGCCCTGTCGGTGGGCTCGTCCCAGGATGCGAACAACGAGGAATCGGTCAATGTCATTGCACCGATCGAGCCGCTGCCGAGTAGTAAAGCCGATAGCGTGAGAACCGAGACGATCGTCCCGAAAAAGAAGCAAGCGAAGAAGGACGTAGTACCTCGGGGTCAAAAGCGCAAGGCGGAGGCGCCGAATGCGAACGAGAACGCGACTAAGAAAGTGAAGAGCGGCAAGCAGAGCATCGTGAATTGCTTGAAACGGACCGCCAGCGATATTTCGATAATGGAGACCATCGACGATGTGATACAGCAGAGTCTGCAGATGACGCAGAGGAAAGACCGCAAGAGCAAGAACTGCGAGCGCGTGGAGAAGAAGAAGAAGAGCGTCAAAGAGGAATCGTTGCCGGCGACGAAGAGGCCCGCGAAAAAGATCGATCAGGTGAAGGAGCAGGCTATTGAGAAGGTGTCAAAGGCGATTTCGAAGAATGGTCAAGCCAAGAGCAAAGCAGACGCGAAACCGAAACCGAAGGCTACGCAGGACGGTAAAATCAAGGTTGGTAAGGGTAAGATTGGCAAAATCGTGGAGACGAAGATATTGGATATAAAACCGAGGACGCAGGACTCGAAAGCGCGGGACGGTTCGAAGAAGCGCGATATCGTGTCGAAGACCAAAGCGAGTGACGTCAGCGAAGATCCGAAAAAGTCGGCAGTAATTAAGAAGAAGCGGAAGAGCGCGAAAAAGGTGGCAAACGTCAAGAAGTCGGGCTGCAAAGTGGAGAATTCCTCGCTTGGAAATGAGAGCCTGACGTTAACGAGAAAAACGTTCCTGAAACCGAAGTGGAACAACGGATGGAGCTGGGAGGGGGAGCCCTTTGAAGCCAAAGTTTACCTAACGGTAAGAATAATTAAACCTTTATGTACTTCCGGTTTGGAAATTTATTCGAACGAATATTAATTGAGGAACCAGATTCCTATTATCACGTAGCAATAATAAGACAAGAGAAAATTATATTGAACTATAAAACAATAACAAATCTAGATTTTTTTTATTGTCTCCTGCTGTAACTTGTTATTCTTATATATCTCGATAAATTTGGAAAAATCTATTAAGGAACAAAGGGCTAATAAGAGCCGGCGCATGATTTCAGTGCGAAAAAGTTTTCTTCTATTATTAATTAGAAAAATCTAATTAATAAAATTTGTACGCGATTTCTACAGTTAGCTTTATGTATAAATAGCGCAATGAAGAAAAAATTTGTTTGAGCTGTGTATATAATTGTCCTTTTAAAATCGTGCGAAATGTGCGGAGTTTGCAGAATTGTTATTTGATTAAATTAATGTAATATGATTAAATTTGTGGGCCGTTTACTTCAAGATCAGTTCAAAATTAATTTTGATTCACATCTGCATGTGCTACGATCACAAACGGGTCTGCACGTTTTACGTGGAATTTTGTACAGTGATTAATTACCATGTGATGATGCTAGCCACTGTTTGTTGACTCGAGTTTAGATATATCGTCCGACAATCCGCTGATAGAATCTGATTTAAATCGAATTTTAAAATCTATCACCTTAGAATGAAGAAACGGCCATACGGCGGTGTTACGCGAGTATGAGTCACGAGAGCGGCGACGTATTGCGACCTCGGGACTGTGTATTGCTGAAGAGCGGTACGCGAAAAGGTGACTTGCCGTATGTAGCGAAGATAGCGGCGCTGTGGGAGAATCCGGACGACGGTAGATATCCACGATCGCGAGAAACGCAAAAACGCTCCTCTAGATTTGATGAGTTAACATCCACGCTGCTCTGCTTTTAGGTGAGATGATGTTCTCGTTGCTGTGGTACTACAGACCTGAGCATACAGAACAGGGTCGGACGCCACACGACAGCGAGGACGAGGTGTTTGCCTCGCGTCATCGGGACGCAAACAGCGTCGCTTGCATAGAAGACAAGTGTTACATCCTGACGTTTAACGAATACTGTCGGTGAGTAATTCTTTCTATTATGATGTGATGAAATTTAGTTCGATGTATGTATTATTTGTAGTTCCCGAAACTGGTCACAAATCATATCACATATTAGAACAATCTCATATATTTTTTATTTAAATCTTTTAACTCTTTAATCAGCCTTTTGTAAACAAAGTCGGCCGCTCCTATATGTATCACGCCAAATTTGGTTTAAAAATATGTTTCATATTTTTATGAATATAGATTTTTAGAAAAGATTTTTAATACTTTTTATGGATTAGCAATCCACTTGTGTAATCAATTATAATGACATATTAATGACATATTAATGACATATTCATGATTGATCGTGAAATAATTGACGTGTAGAGAAGTTTTTTCACGTATATTTCTTAAATCTCTGCTAGTGATAAACTAATATAGAAGTTTGCCATATATAAATTTTTATTGTCCACGAAGTTAATATTGAAAGGGATAACTTATTTCCCTTAACCAAGCAAGATTGAATTACCTGCATATCGTTTTTATGTGACAGGTATCGTAAAAACTTACGGAGGATCGAAGAGGGTTTAGAAAATCCTGGCTTAATAGTTCCGCCAGGGGACCAAGTGTATCCAAGGGAGAATCGGCAGCCTCCTATACCAGTGCCATCAGACATGGTGCTTTTCTGCCGACGTGTTTACGACTATCGCGGAAAGAAACTTGTGAAGAACCCCGGATGACTCGAATTCCTGTAAGATGCAAACCGAGGAAGCTTAGGTCACACATTGAAACTGGCCGCAGGTCTCCTTTCAAGCGTAATTGCGTCGCTGTTGATCGATTTGTCTTGATTTCGGAGGGTGACGAGATTCGGCTGTTTTTTTTTTTTTTTTAGCGAATTACCGATTCCGCGAGCACACGCAGCCTCTACTTCTTCGCCACGTTGCGTTTTACCGGTTTTCTAGAAGAACAGCTTTTGTGTGGAGAAACATTCGGTTCTATCCAAAACTATTAAAAGAAAGTGAAGAAAGTAGACGTGCTCGAATGTTTCAAGAACAATTGAATCTCCTTCTACCCTTAAACGTAGGAAGATTCTTAGAACATCACGTTAAGGGAGATTCGCGGAAAAAAGAATGGCACGTCATGTATATCCTCGTACATATTGTAAGACTACATTTATCGCGCCGCTTATATTAATCGGTATTTCTATTCTGCTCGTCTGCGATACTACAGAAATCATGATGAATCGTTCATTAATTCTGGTGATAGATGTTGCGTGGAATTCATGTCGGCGGATTGGGCGCCAGAAAGCGCGCCGAACGTTCGGGTCGAAACATATAGATCAATTACAAATTCCGGACGATATATATTTTCCATGGATGGCATTATCCGCATGTTCCTCTCGCGGGCGATCGCAAACTTCCGCCCCCCGTGCTCTCCATTTTCCGCCGACACGAACGAAACCAATATACAATCTCGATAACGTGTATAAGATGTTTCTAGGCGAGTTAGTGGAATTTGACAATTTTATAGAGAGAATCATATTTTTTGTGAGATAGCATTTTACACAACACTTAAATGGATATTTTTCACATAGGAGATAACAAATGCACGACGTCGTAATGTCGTGCGTCATGGCGCCTTAACTTGAAGGGAACCTACGAACAGTTTCAAGGATAAGGAATCAAAAGCAGGGACGAAATTGCGATTATTTAGCGAAAAAAGCGTTATATATATGTATAAGTGCTCTCTCCGATTAGGTTCGAGCGTCTGATGGGAGGGGCGAACATCAAGCGTGTGCGACATTACACTTCCATTGTCCCATAGTGTGTTTGCATCTGTCTCGGGGACGCGACTTCTCCCCGAAATCCGACCCGCGCACATATGTCATCTTCGTCAATGTAATCATTGTAATGTAAAATGCATTTTTACGAACAGTGCCGAAGACAAAAATTCAAGACTAGAACTGGCTCGATTTATATCGAAGAATTTAACTGCTTTTTGAATAATATCTTTCATAGATATCTTGAATATTTCACACTTGGCATTATGAAATTTTTAAGTTCCTAAATATCTTCAGAAATCTGTTGTTGACAAGTATCACGATACTTTAGAATATTTTGCATTCCGATCTGAAGCAAATAAAGTATTGGCAAAATTATTATTTTTTACACTAGTTTAAATCTTTGATGTATTTAGCAAACAATTATGTTAATGAGAAGATTCGTGGATCGAGCCATTTCCATCTAATAGGCCGCGTCTATGTTTAGTAAGGAGACTTATTTGCTCGTTTTTTAATACAATAATGACTCCTTCCAAGAATGCAGGAGATATAGACATTTAATTGTCAGGGACGTTTGTGTTTTGACCTGTCACGCACCGCGAGTCGCGCTTCTACATGCAGTTTTGATTTCTACATATATATACACACATGTATGATTATTCTTTTTATTTTTATTCGTAACGATCTCTAAGATCTATAATGAGAGAGAATTGTAGTTGTATATTATCGCCTATACTTAGATATATATATAAATTATATATATATATATAATTTTTTTATTCAAAGAATCCACATTTTAGCGATTAGTCAATACTCGCGGTAGAATGCCAAAAACAACCAAAACATATTCACGAATCACAAGAAACTTTTTTCAATACAAATCACTAATATTATCGCGACGTACCAAAATTTATCATGAGATCATCGATAAGTAATTTCTATGGGAATTTTCCTCGAACCGTGTTAATTTTATTTACATTTGTTGAGTGTAGCGGGCGCTTTGTTGAAAATCATATTATTTAAAATTAATATATTGATATGGTTATTATTTAATATCTAATATATTGGATATAGGTATTAAGTTATTTTGCGAAAGAATAGTAAGGAATAGACGAGTAGAAGAGAGCGCGCGCGTGTTTACGGCTGTATGTATGTGTATGCATGCGAGGGAAGAGAAAGAAACGAGACGAGAGGATAAGCGGCGAGCACTGTTATAAATGAGCGAGTAAATCGAAAACACGATAGAAAGAAGGAAGAGAGAAAGAAAGAGAGAATGAGAGCAGTATGGGACGATGATGACAGATCATGTTTGTAAGAAATTTCGCGATACCAAAACATTCTTTCACGTGCAAAATATTTTCCTTGCGATTCGAAGTGCGTCTCATAATGTATCCGGATGATCCTCGATGAGATGCGCTCGACGTATTTCATAAGGAATCGACTTAGTCTTACGTAAACACCGTGAAAACACAAACGCATGGGTTTCGACGAGCGCCGCTCCAATTGAGTGCTGAAAAACGCTCCGAGTCCTTACGCAAACGCACTTCCCCTTACCTCCGTGCACATATCGGGACCGAGAGGGATAGACGCCTCCGTCGACACGAAAATTCCAAAGAGACAGCCCCGCAAGGGGCGCATATCGCGGCGCTCGTCGACAATCCACCGGATTGCTTGCGTAATCTTTTTATAGATAGTTTTATATTCCTTTTTAACGCGCAAAGAGGAGATAAGAGAAAAGTGGTACGAAAGTGCGGAAGATAGTTTTTTTTTTCTACGGGAAAGAAGACGATACAGGTAGCGAGACCGGGGAGAAACGGCGATGCAGGCGGAACAATAAGACATGCCGGAGAAATATCAAGAGAGGGGCGGAAGATTGAGAGAAAACGGGGAGAGTTATACACTTGTGCGCGACTGTGTAGTGTCGCCGAAGCGAGGCGTACTCGTGGAGATCATTGGAACGAAGCAGGCGGGCCGAGTGCCTGTGTAAATATTGTGTATTCGCGTATGTGTAATACCTAAATGAAGAAGGAGAAGAAAGAGAGAAAGAAAGAAAAAAAGAAAGAAAGACAGGTGAGAAGGCGCGGCTCCGTCGAGCCGCGTGCGCGCACGGCGCGGTTGTAATTTTCAGGAACTTACCTACCTAACGACGGTTAACATGGGAACATTGCACACACACAATGCATATCCTCTGTTCATTTTACGTAGCCGACGAAAAACTTTTTCCATCAAGAGCGTGAGCAGCGAGCCCCCCGTTCGTAAGGGCTCGCGTGGTGCGCGAGGCTTGCGCTGCCTCCACCCTCCGCCGCCCGCTCCTCGCTCCTTCCTTGCATCCGCTTTAATCAAAATGCAACAAGTGTCGGCCGTGCGCGCTCATCGAGATCGGGTACGTCGTCAGTCGCGCCGTCATATCGCTCGCTCGAGACGCTACGCCGATTACGAGCGTGATTGCAAATGATTTGACTCATATTGAGTATTCGCCCAATTGTATTCGTCATGTTAATCCTTAACTGTTAAGGTATAAAGGGATCATGTATCTATATTATGAGATAGTGATTTATAACCCCGCTGATGAATAAGAGGGGAAAAAAATTAGATACATATTTTTTATTACTTTGTAGTGCGTTTACGCGTCCAATAAGATATTGATCATTTTATTTATGTATTATCAAGAGACAGTGTCTTGCGCTAAGTGTACGTATACATATACATGATATACAGTTGTTTCTCAAAATGAAATATTAATAGGAAGATATTAATAGAAAGATTAATAGAAACCGGCTCGGTTAATTTTCAGGCCCCATTTCAGATTAATTTTACTTGAATAAATAAAAATTATCCCAGACAATACAAACGTCTAAAAAACGTCATGGAACGCTGTGAGACGTTTTGTAGATTCTTGTATTATTTTGGAGAACAGATATATATATAGCAAAAGAAATATAAGCCGACTTCCCCGCGATGTATTAAAAATATGTATTTATTAAATCATTGATTATTGATGTTACAACAAGCAAAGCACGCTACAGCGAAAGATATCAGTAAAAACCGAATAGAGCGAAGGATTTAGTAATTAATCGCATGCGAGATTATTTGAATCGCTAAAAGATTGAAATCGCAATATTGCTGACAGTTTACGATTGAACATCGTTGTGGAAAAAAAAGAATATCCCGTTTTTTATGGACTCTCTAGCGTGCGGACCGCGATCGTTGCCCGATCTCGAGAATGCGACCGCTATTTACGAACGATCAACCCGATGAACTTTCATTGCGCGGCGTTACGCGGTTTGCCGTGCGGATGCTCGATTTTTTCTGGTTTATTTGTCTGAAAAGGAGACGCGCGATTGTACTTGTAGGCGATGCCTCGTTCTCGTAGCTGCGAGACTTGTATACCCTCCTA
Source organism: Leptothorax acervorum (assembly GCA_035220615.1). NCBI lineage: Eukaryota > Metazoa > Arthropoda > Insecta > Hymenoptera > Formicidae > Leptothorax > Leptothorax acervorum. Next base: position 521,359 of record JASTWQ010000005.1, read on the forward strand.
CATCGTACGTTTTCTCTTTATTTGTATACAAACGTATCTAATACTACCGCGGTATACGTTAATGAATTACATTACATTAATGACACGAATTGTGAGATCGTTGGATGATTTTTATATTCGAGGATAAGTTTAGCAGCTTGATACTAAAATAAACGTCTGCTCCTTTTGTTCACGCTTTTGCGCGAAGGAGATAATTTTATATAGCATTTTTATAATAATTTTTGTTTATATCATTATATAAAAACATATGCACGCATTTCCCTGTATTTTCTTTCATATCGGTGTTTCTAATGCATATTTCCAATTAATATTTTTTAAGAATATTTCACGATATTTTGAAACATTAAATAAAATTACAATTTCACGATACTTTGAAACATTAAATAAAATTCCAATGTATTTGTAAATGCAAATGTATATAATTTGTAACAAGAGATGTGAAGTTTAATATGGGGTGGACATATTGTAAGATATTTAATTACATGCGACATATGTTAGCTTATTACAAATTGTTCTTTTCAGAAATTAATTGTTAATGCTTCACGTGATCTATCTAACTAAATATGCATTTAAATCAATGTAGTTTTTTTTCTCTTTGCGATTATTGATTAAGTGACACGCCAAGCAGTAAGATTAGAGATAAAAAATTAATATTTTTTTCTTTTTTTTAACTGTCTATACAGTTGCTAGTTTCTTATTTAAGAGAATGTCATTTACATATAAATGATAAATTTCCTGTGACACGCGATCGATTTTGTCGACGTACTGTTACTTCTATTCCTTTTCGAAATACTTTTACCAATTATCGTTTAAAATCATATTTAAATATATCGGAAAAATGCGCAAGACTCGCAGGCAGACTACGTCCTTGAGAAAGCGAGGCACGCCTAGGAATTGCATGCTTGTAATTGTATATCGTTGCAGAGCGTTTTGAGCCGAGAATTGTTGGCAGAAATAAATAAGAAATCTAATTTACCAAGTGTCTTACTGTAAAGTATCTACTCCGATTATACCAATAAATGATGGATACGGGTTCGCACTATGAACGCAGAAGTGTCAAGTGATTCGACGTCATACGAACTCTGTGGAAGTCGCGAAGTGTTCGAAAATATCAATTTTCGAGAACCTATATCTATTTGTATCGTCATTACTGTAAGAGGAAGGAAGATTGTGTCCTATGATAAAAATTTACTCCTACTCATATGCACAATTCTTATCGTAAAAAAGCCAAAGTATTAATTTATTTTTTGTGACTACGAAAAATTTGCGATAATATTATCCTTTTGTTATTATCCTTTTGTAAGAAACCGCGTGGATTACACGAATGAGATATTCTGTATACTGTTTAGGCTTGCCACGTCATAACGATTAATTGATCGTTTTTTTTTTTCTTATAATTGTATGTAATTTTATTTTGAAACCACTTTCTGCATTTAACTTTTATTGAGAACTGGGAAGCACATGAATCTTGTATAGTACATATTAGATAAGCAATGCAAGTTGCGAGTTTGTTTCTGCATTCAGGCTTTTGAGGAAAAAATGAATGAATGTTCTTTATATTTAAAAGAAAATTCGCTTTTACCTTAAGAGACGCTAAGACTTTGGCGTTCAATATTTTTCCGCTTGAAATTAGTATCGATTAGGGATCGTTTGGACAAATGCGAACGGCAAACTGAGCGGCAACGCCACACAGGAGCATACAGATACAATAAAAGAAAAAAGAAAGAAAGAGAGGTATTATTTCTACACGAAAGCTGAGATAAAGGTATATATAAATAATATATATATATATGACAAAGTATATATATATATAAATATATATATATTTAGGTAATTAGAATAAAAAATATATATGTATATGATTGAGAGAAAATGAATAATTATAAATATGGCGTACACACATACACACAATCGACTCGTACACGGCATACACTCGCATATACACTTACACGCATACAAATTACACGGTTACAGAGCAATACGTGATACTTCTGTGGAGGACAGGGAACAAGAAGATAATACAAGTGCCAGGGAGCATTCCTAGGAAACTCGTTGTTTTACCGTATACGGTGTTTTTCTTTCTTTTTGTCCTCGAAACGGATGTGTATCTCTATTAGCGAGCGAATCGCCTCGCGATCCGTAGAATCGTTCCTAAGCTATCTGTATCTAAATTTATTGAAGCGAAGCGACGAATTACGCGATTCACATAGACGTGAATTAGCACGTTTCTCGAGTGGAGAACCGCGAGTGTCAAGCGTATTGGCGAACAGTACCGCGTTCTGCATTTAAAACGATAATTGTTTTCGTTTTCTCTAGAAAAATCAAACTGCATGCTTTTTCAAAAGTATCGTAATTAATAATATTTTGCTTATGAGAAAGTAGCGAGTGCCCCGATATCTTTTACCGTTAAAAGCTTAAAATTAAAAAGGGGTCGAAGAATTCGCAAATTAAGAGAAGTATAGAGATCTCGCTTAAGTGTTTTTATCTAGAATAACGTGAATGAATTTGGATAACATTTATATATACGTATATGTATAATCGTTTTACATCTTTATATCAATTTGTGAACCAATAGTCGCGTTTCCGTCTAACGCGAACGATAAATTTATAAGTCACATCTTTCGCTTCTTGTGTCATCATCCAAACCCTTAATACAAAACACAATATTACATCATACGATATAATATATCTAACGATCCACAAATAATTTGCAGATGATTATTCACTGATTTAATTTTGTTAATATAATTAACATGATCCTTCTCTCGTTAGTTTCTTGCGCATGTTAGGTAAAGGTAAGAAAAGCAACGACGATTACAAAAAATTGGCAACGTGAATAAATTTCAACGCATTTCATCCGTCAAAAAATTTATTCGCGAGTGGTGAGCAAAAATTAAATAAACATTGCATTTGTGTCCAAGCAGCTTGACACTTCGCGCATTTTCGCTCTCGAATTTGACGAGAATTAAACTCATAATGTAAAACTCGTCTCCATCCCGTACGAGAAAAGCGTTAGCCGCGGTGCTACTTTGGAAGTTTCGGAAGCAATTTCACTAATTTTGTCGTCGCGCGACCACGATTCTCTACACGTAACACGAAAAAAAAAAATTTAACGTTTCACCGGCAGTCGAGTGCTTCCTCGAGGTGTCACGCGTTACTTTCAACGGTATATTTCGTACAAATACTATACTACTTTTAGACGTAATTTGTAAGCTTCGTAGAGTGAAAAAAAAATATGGGAATTAAGCGAGGCGAACGGATCGCGGCGCGGACGAGCGCGATTTCACACGAGGGAAAGCGGTAACTTCCGCTTCTCTCTTTCGTAAAAGTAAGGAAAGAAAAAGAAGTTATCACTACGATATACCGTACGTGTTCTCGCACGGCGTATTCGACCGGGTTTTTGTACTCGTCGCGCTCGCTCGTCCCGCCGCGGATCCGCGTTTTAGAACCGCAATGTGTTTTTCACAGACAACCGACGCAAATATCTCGCGACCAAGCGCAGAAATCGTGAACGACGTGGTAGGCGCACGCCGTTGTCTTGTAACATTGTAAATTACTATAAAATGGCGAACGTTTAATAAATTATTTGATCAAACTCGCCGGACATCTCCTTATCGACCCGCATTTTTCTCCTTTTGTTCTCCCGACGTTATCGAGCAAAAGAAATAATGCAAGTTCTTTCGGTTGATATTTAACACAGTCAATGTGATAGTTGGTTATCTACAGTGTCCCTTCTTTTGCGTATAGGTACCTACTGCCTTTCAAAATTGATTTTTTCGTAACAAAAATAATCGAGAGGACAACTTTTGCGAAGAGAAACTATTTATAGCTAAAAATAGCAGGTATATTTTATATATTCACCATGTTATTATCTTCCATATTTTTCGAGATATTTGCCTGCGTCGATTAAAATGACTCGCCCTGTATATATTGCAGATCACTAAACTTCATATCAGTTTCTCGTGATAAAAATAAAAAAAGATATACACGCGATTATAATGGAAAACAGTTCTATTTTATTTAAAAAAGTATTTTTAATATTAAATATTTCTCTCATCAGTAGTCACTGAAAATTCAACAAGTTGAGTCAGAACATATTGAGTGACTAACCCAATTTACAAAATCAAAATGCCTCTCAAGTTTCCTGCAACGTGTCATCTTTTTATTAGTTTCGAGACGTCGCAGGCATAAATTAAGTTCTACTTAAAAAGGGGACATTCGATGGGGCCCCCCCGTTCGGGGAATATTTGCATGTAGCCCCGTTCGGGCGTCATAAATTCTTCGACTTCACGTGGGGTTAATCCTAGAATCGTGAATGTCGGCACGAACTTTGCTCGTTCCCGAGGATTACGCAAGATGCGCTGGCCCGGCCATAGGCGGTTTCAGGAAAGCAGCCGATCGCCGCCTGAAAAAAAAAAGGAACAATCATGTACATACGTTAATCAACCGAGGAAGATGAATCGTTCGCCTTCTGCGTTCTTTCAGCCCCCCGAAATTTCCGTGGGAACCCGTTCAAGAAATTCACGAATTTATTGTTCCTACATCTCGTTCTCAATCCCGTAAGAAATTGAGAACTTTCCAAGTATTCGTCTTGCTTTGTCTTTCATTTTCTATCGGTAATTATTCGAACAATATTTCTACCTCGGTATTTTTATTGACGAAAGGCCGACATTCTATTATCGAAAATTTGATCAAAAAGCTTAAGTTTCAAAGTGATTTTATATTTTTCATCGTCCATATCGTACGTAAGTAAAAATTTTTTTTTATTTTATTATAAAGAATTTTTACACATGTGGAAAAAGTTATGTTGATCATTCTATTTTATGAAATAACAATTCTATTCACTAGAAAACTGAAAGACAAGTATTTCTTAAATTTGTTCTATATTTATATCCTAAGAAGCTTTATTTCTTGAAATCATTGTTAAGTCACTTGCGAGTGTGTCCTTAATTAATTATCATTCAGATGAAAACTCTCGCATTAAATTCTCAATTTATAAAATACATTCTAAGAAATAAGTAGGACGATTTGTATCGCAATCGCGCAACTGCCACGAACTTCTTTCACAGCAAAAACTGATAACGGTGCGTGTTCAACGGGGACCAACCGCTGTCCGGAGTCGACCGGCACACGACTTCGGCGCGACGGAAGCGGCATGAAAGGGCCGTTCCGTTGAAGCGGAAGGAGCACGGAGAGAAAGAGTATCCTGATCTCCCTCTTTCTCTCTTGCAGGCAGGACGAGAAGACATTGCGAACGCGGTCAGTGACGGCGACAGTGATAGTGACGGTTTTCAAGTTTTAATCCGCGCGAGGGCGAGAGACCTAAGCCGAAAAGCCCGCAGCCGCGGACGTCATCACGGCCGCTTCGTGCCCGTTCAGCCGCTCCTCCAGATTACATTAATTCGATTAATGGATGCCGTCCATCGTCGGTGGTGGCCGGCCCGCTCGTTCGCTCGCTCGCTCGCCGTCCTCGCTTGTCCGCCCCGAGCTTCGATGGAACATACGGATTCGTGATCGAGGCGGTACATCATCAATGTAACGAAAAAGATACCGGTCGCAAGATCCGAGAGAAACGCAAACTCGCTTACATTTGCTAACGGGCATACTGATACTCATTAATTTGCTAGGATAACTACATTTCCAATAGAAAACAGAATAATAATGATTATAATTTGTACTGCATGACCACGATGAAGAGAAATAAAAAATAGAGACAATAGAGTGAAATAACTTTAATAAACTTGGCGATCAGAGCCAGGCGCGGTAATTCGTGCGCTATATTAGGCGTTTTCCATTTACACTCAAATGAGCAGAGTCACTCAGTTATGTGAGTACTTTAGACTCAGAATACTCAGATAAGACGTCAGTTGTTCAGTGAGTAAAAGGAATTTACTTGCTTAGTTTGGTGACAATTAAGCTATCGCATATAACAATACAAGTTCATAATCTCACTTTTAATGTGAGTCTGACACGGTCTCGATTGTGCATAAAAATTCAGTTGAATCTCACTTGCCATCAGCATCAAATGGAACGTGCATTCAACTGAGTTATGACGTCACAAGTGAGAATTAACTAAGTTTTGATGTAAATGAAAAGCTACCATTATTTCTTACAATTTAGAACAATTAAGACTCGCGCCTGGCTCTGATTGCCAAGTTTATTAAAGTTGTCTATTTGATTTTATTCGAGAGAGTTTTCTTATTTCTATTTATTGTTAAAAAAGAGAGATTTCAGAATCGTCAAAAAATTTGTTAAAATCAGAGTACAAAATTCAGGGGGAGAAGTCATCATATAGATATAGAATAATACATATTCTAAAAGGATTAGAGCTCTCATTTCGCGAGTAATGAATAGTTGATGGTAACAATAGTAATCTCTGGCAGAATTCTTCGCAAAAATTCGTTAATCCATTAGTCGGACTAAATGAATAATTAATCGAAAGATCGTATTGATCGACCTGAAAACAGTATTCGTTATTTTTACAAGGAATATGACATTGCGTCGATATCGCTATTTTCGGATCGACAACCTACTTATATACTTACGATTTACATATGTTGCTCAACGACACGGGCGATTAGAGCGAAAAATATCGCATGGAGTTTTACGCGCGCATTTATGCCGCATGATTTGTACAACGGTTGGTGCAAAATCGGCTGTAAAAACTTATAATCTATACCTACGTGTAATTTTGTATCGCGTCGCATGTCTTCGTACACAGTGCTATAGTTGCTATAAATATCACGGAGGAACAAACGTAAATAACGCTTCTCGCATTTCCTGATATTCTTCCGCATTTCATGGCGTAGCGCAGTAAGAATGTACGAGCACTCGTAAAATGCGAGTCGAGTCGAAAACCGGGTTTTCAATTAAAAAATTATTAATATCTCCACTTGCGAATGTCCGTTACTCGTTTTAATCCAGTTTCTAACATCTATATACGCATGTCAAAGAAAATGCGTAGTTCGCTCAATAGAAGTATCGCTTCTGCACTTGTAACCCAGACAGCACGCATGTCCAAAATCGGGACATGAGACGTCTTAAAGACATTTTAAAGACATCTTTTAGATGTCTTATGATTTAATGTCTAAAAGACGTCTTAATGACGTCTTACGTCTCGATTTTGGACATGGTGCTGTCTGGAAAGATACACGAAAAAAAATGATGTATCAACAACACCAGTATAATTGAATTAAAATCTATTGATGCAACATCAGGCTTTAATAAACAAAAACATCAGACGGTTGTTTTAATAATCCAAATATTTGTATCCAATAATATCCAATTGAGTTAATTGTTTATGTTTGTGACAGCCCGTGACGTCGACGTTTAATTGAAGCAACTTTATTTTTTTCCGAGTACCATATAAGTGCATCGCGTTTGTAGGATCACGTGATATTTCGACCGCGGTATCTTCTTTTTCACGACCGTAAATGACAATGTGCCTCGAGAGAAAATCGTCAAGCATTGTGATCAAAAATGCGAATGAGGTTCTCCCGTCGGATGTTACGTTATTAAGCGTTATTACTTCAGTCGCGAAATATTCCTTTGCGTGCGGGGATGCGCTCTCGTGTACGCGTCCTAAATAACCGTCCCCCGATTTCCGACGTTGAATGCGAAGGCGAGAGGCCGCCGAAAGAAGAGCGCGTTTTAACGCGACGAGGTAGCGCCCCGTGAAAAGCATTCCAAGCCACCACCTGCGTCCGAACGCCATAATTATGTTTCTTATGCGCCTGCTTCTGGTACGGAGACGGAGCGTTTGGATATTTTGCCTGCCGGAGGACGGTCTTTTAGCGCGTAAACGCCTTCTGTTAGACTGCAGGGCGCCTTTAAACGACGTGCCCTCCGTTTTCACGCGCCTTTCATCTCGCGCGAGTACGTGTCGCGCCAACGCGTTTGTAGTCGGCACTTTGGACTTCACGCTTTACAAAAGCGCGTATTTAGCATAGATTTAGATATGCTTGATACTATTACAGACTTAAATTTGATTCGATATTCCGCGTTGAAGATGGAAGCGATCTTTTTCGAGTAAAGTTTCGGATTAAAAAATGATTGAACGTTATACGGTCCTTCGCAATTTTACAAATCAAGATTTCATTAAGGTAAAATTTATGTTAACAGTTTTAACTTATTATTTCTATTCGCATGTATTTTTCCATAACGACCGATATCAAAGAATAATGTAATAGGAATTTAAAATAGCATAACTCGTACATAAAATTGACTGCACAGATGCAGCATAATTGACCAGCAGATACATAATAATTAATAATTAGCGGACGTCGCTTAATTCTAACGCAGACAACCTTCCATCTCGGAAATATTATTTCTAAAAATATACGAGCAGTCGCGAAGGTGGTGAAGGCATGGTTATCACTCTACCGACGCTAGGAATCACCGCTATTAAAAAGGAGGCTGCTCCGAAACTGCGTGGCTCGCAGGGAGAAAAAACCACACAACCGATACCTACTTTAGATCAACCGGATTCACGCTCGCCGCGGAGAGATCCGCGGCTCTGACTTAATTCCCCAGGACCTATATTTATCGTATCCGATACCAGATTTCGTGCTGTCAAGTCGGACGGGCCAACGAGGCCTTTCCAACATTGCGGTCCAACAGAAGTTCGCGTGACGGCAACAGACGTTGCTCTCCTCTCTCCATTCACTCTCCGTCCCTCTCCTCGTCGGCTTCCCTCTTCCTTCCATCCTTTCTCACTCCCGCTGATCCTCGTCCGCCTTCTTTTTTTTCTTCTTTTTTCTTCCCCGACCGCCAATTCGACGGCGCCGACCAATCGAGCGGCAGAAAACTCGCTCTATAAGCTCAGCACGCAGGCGGACCGGGTCCTTTCTCGACGAAATCGACGGAAGAGAGGTACCCTCTCTCGCCCGCGGGGTTCGCCGTGAAATAATCCGCTGATAAATTCCTCGAAGATCTTCCTCTCGCAGCGGAAAGGTAGAGAAGCGAGCGATTCTTTACGATTCGCTCGCGGCGGTTGATTCCTTGAATGAACATGTCCGTCCCATTGACGAGCAACGTTCGATTGCTTCATCGATGCCGCTCGCGCGTCTACTTTGATTAGTAATATTCATATAAGATGTCTCATATTTCTTGAACAGGCAATCGTATAATATAGTCGAGAATTGAAATAATACTTTCCAGTTTCTCATTTAAAACGTGTTAAGATGTCAATAATTTACCGCAAAAGAATTTGTAAGCAAAAGGAGAATTTTGACAATTTTATAAGCTTCAAGGATGCGAATAGATCTTCGTCTTTGGTCAATTTTAAATGGATTTTAAAGACTTTAAGAGAAACCTAAATTGAGATCTAGATATCAAAATATTTTGTATATGTTGAAACCTTAAAAAAATCACGGGAGAAAAAAAAACAAAATTATATCATTTTAGGGGAAATAATTTCTGCTCATCGAATGTACTTTGACGTTTGGGAATCGGGATATAGCGTATTTCCAATTGAATATGTATCTGCTTATTATTCAATCGGTCATTTGCATTAATTATTCAGTAGTTGTCGTAGCCTATTTGCATCTTTATGATGTTATACATTATGATGTTGCGCGATGATGTATCCTTAACGAGGTTTTGTGTTTTACCACCTTATATTTTACAATTCAGATTGTAGCGCAGAGATGCAAGATAAATCGTTAACTAGATTCGGTTAATCAAGGCATTACTCAACTTAATCAATGGAGACAATATTCAGCGGTAGGTTGCAGTGTAAATGGAAATGGATTATATCGAGCAATATTATGCCTGAGTATATAGAGGCGACGACGGCGGAACGGGCGAAGACAAACTAATGTACATCATGCTATGCACTATGCAGTAGCAAGTAGACAAACTAACGCGAACATGCGCTATCCAGTAATAAAGACGATATAGAAGATTAATATACGTAATATAACGCGTCATATACGACACATATGTAAATCTTAATCATGGAAAAGTACTTAAAGACTTTCTGTGCAAGCGTAAAAGATAAATTATATAAAATATGCACCAGATGAGTAAGCAACTTTTGATAAAGGAAAATATCGTTTTTCATTAATATAATACATAAAATTTTCTTAAAAATGCGACCTATCTCGGAAGTCCGTTAAATAAATCGTTAAATAAAGAAATACGAGAAATAATCTTCTCAAAATGCCACGAGTATTTCTACATGCTAAAAAAACACCTGCCTGCTACATAGGTATTTTACATATTAGAGTAATCATAAATTGCCTGAGTATCTTATAACATAGTTATTCATTAGCCACTTCACAGCCGTCTCCGTTCTCAATTAGAACCTCGTACAATTCAAAAGCAACGAAAATCCCAAACCCAAACGAGCCAACAGGTTAACGTTTGAGGCCGCCGAAACACGGGCGAAATAAAGGAAACAAGAAAAATCACGTGCTGTTCCCTCGAGGAAAGCACCCTCGGGGCCAGTCCACTGTTTCTGGTCCATGGTAGCACGCGCAGCATCCCTCCGCTTGGATCCACGATCCATGGACCAGTCTCGCTTGTTGGGAAGGAGGGGGAGGGGGGCGACAATGTCTGAATGTCCCGTCCGATTGGCCCGCGCGATCTCTCGCAAGCGTGCGAGCGAGAGTGACGCGTCGTTGGTCGAACGGAGATGGAAGTAGGGGGACAAGAAGGGGGGTAACACGCATCGTGGGCTGCGGGGTGCGGAGAGCCCGCGACCGGAGAGGGACTCGCGCGGCAGTTCGGAGTTCGGATGCGCATCGTGCGAGGACGGCGTTTCAGTTAGCGGCGAGCCGCTGTTGAGGTAGGGTTGTTTTTTATCGCCGGTTTCCCCGGTGTCCGATCGCAGCCGATTTCCTCCGTCGCTTTATCGCGTCCACGGAACTCGTTTCGCCGTTTCGGGTACGAGACGCGTTCTCCGAGATCGTAGACGAGGGTGAAATTCCGCGGGTCTGTCTGTGTGCGAGGAAAAAAATAAAAAAAAATAAACTTTCGGAGTGGTGAGCCAGGCGGCTCCTCGTACGGCAGTCCAGTTTCAGTGTGAACAGTGCGTTAATCTTGTTTCGCGAGACTAAACGTATGGCTTAAATTCATCATCGTGTCACGTTCCAAGTATTCCAATTCTTGGCCAGTGCCAATATAATGTGAGCCGTCGTGTGTGACAGAGAGAGACGAACGACAGAAATTAAATGCGTTCCGATTTCAACATGACGCGGAGCGAGGTCTAGGACCGATCGCATCTTAGTTCCCCTTTCGTAGAGGGGAAAGTAAAGGTAGGAGGGAAGACGAGAAGAGGTGAAGAGGTGAAGAGCGCGCTTCTCGTGGTCGTCAGGGCAGGGTCGCGTTAAATCGCCAGCGACATCCTACCGCGCGGATCTCTGTCCCAGAGAAGACGGAACGAAGAACGGAGCGGGCAGTTCGCCAGCGGTGCAGGATGACGGAGAAACGGGAGTTCGGCCCGCGCCGATCCTTCCGGCCGTGGATCGTCCTCGCGACGATCCTGTCCGGCCAGTTGCTGCTGCAGCCGGCCAGCGGCGAGATCTACACCAAGATGTTCTCCAGCCAGCAGAACCCGAGCGATCCGTGCTACGACGAGGACCGGCCGCGCCGTTGCATCCCCGACTTCGTGAACGCCGCCTTCGGCGCGACCGTCGAGGCGTCGTCCACGTGCGGCACCGGCGGGCCCACCCGCTACTGCGACGTCACCGACGAGCCCGGCGGCACCACCGGCATCGGCCACTGTCACGTGTGCGACGACAGCACGCCCCGGCGACGCTTCCCCGCCAGCTATCTGACCGACCTCAACAACCCGAACAACGTCACCTGCTGGCGCAGCGAACCGCTCGTCAGCTCGCAGAGCTTCTCGGCGCCGCCCGACAACGTCACCCTGACCCTCTCCCTCGGCAAGAAGTACGAGCTGACGTACGTAAGTCTGCAGTTCTGTCCGCGCGCCGCCAAGCCGGACTCGATCGCGATCTACAAGTCCATGGACTACGGCAAGACCTGGCAGCCGTTTCAGTTCTACTCGTCGCAGTGCCGCCGGGTGTACGGCAGGCCGAATCGCGCCACCATCACCAAGGCGAACGAGCAGGAGGCCCGGTGCACCGACAGCCATCGTTACACCGGCGGCGACGGCCTCGGCCCAGTCGGCAGGATCGCCTTCAGCACCCTGGAGGGCCGACCGTCCGCCGCCGACTTCGACAACTCACCGGTGCTGCAGGACTGGGTGACCGCCACCGATATCCGGGTGGTCTTCAACCGGCTGCACATGCCGCAACAGCTGTCGGGCCCGGACCAGGGGTCGCTCAACGGCGAGGAGCATCACGTGGCGGCGATCGGGCTGGAGGAGCTGACGAAACGGGAGCGCGAGCGCGAGGAACGGCTCAAGAGCCAGAAGAACGCGATCCTGCACGGGCAGGATCCGCTGGTGACCGCCCTGCCGTCGGTCCATCAGGTGATCGCGCCCCAAGAGATGCAGTCGAACGACGCGATCGACGCCGCGGTACGCGACATGGGCTTCGTGCCGGTCACCATCACCACGACCACGACCACGCTCGCCAGCGTGGCGATGAACGGCCTAGGTCCAGGCACCGCGACCATGGCCCACCACTACGCGGTCTCGGACTTCGCCGTGGGCGGCAGGTGCAAGTGCAACGGACACGCGGCGCGCTGCATCCCCGGCAAGGACGGCGAGGTCGTCTGCGAGTGCAGGCACAACACCGCCGGCAGGGACTGCGAGCGATGCCGGCCCTTCCACTTCGACCGGCCGTGGGCCAGGGCAACCGCCAGGGACGCCAACGAGTGCAAAGGTTCGTACGAACATAAATTCTCCGATATCCGAATTGATAATTGCAAATTCAACGCGTGTGCTGTAAAGATTCAATTTAGGTTGCGATGATTAATGTCCATTTTTACTGATGCAGGTTAATTTTAATCTTGGTTTAGCTTACTTTTCATCTTTCCGGTTCTAGTTAGAAAGAGATAGTAAGAGCCAGTTTTTCAATAGTCGCTTAACTTTAATCGTAGCTTAACTCACTCTTCGTCTCTTTCTAACTATCCCTTTTAGAAAAAGATGAAGAGTGAGTTTGGTTAAACTTCAGTTTAAACAACTACTGAAAAACTGGCCCTAAGTAAGTTAAGCCGAGATTAAAATTAATCTACATATTAGTAGAAATGGACATAGATGAGTTAAAAATTAGTATCCTTGACTTGGATGCACATGTTATGTTTGTGATTAAGTCTAATGGGTGTCGTTGCGATATTTGATATCTAAAACATTACCATGCTTGTTATTCTTCACTCTTTCTTTACATGGCCTTTCTTAATGCATGTGTACATCAACATGCTGCAACGTGTTACTCTTTGGATATATTTAATTTACGTGGACAGAATATATAACTCAATATTGTTGATGCAATCTGAATTAGATATTGTTTTTTTAACTTGTATGCAACAAGACTGCAAATTAATTTAAACAAAGAACTTTTCTTAAAACTTCTCACAGAGGTAATCATAATACGCGATAAAAAGAACGATGTTCTACAAAACACTGGACACTATTAGGTCGAACAATTAAAAGTTGCAATAAATTCCCAAATGTTAAACCGAACAATTAAAATTTGGAACCGTTAATTAAACAACATTGTTAAATGCAACATTTTATTTTTATATTAGATATCTTGTCAGCTCAATCTATACCTACTTCAATTTGAATTTTGGTTATACAAGTTGAAAAGTAAAACGTACAAAACGTACAAAATATCTCCACAACATAATCTTTTTGTTAAACAAAAAGACTGAGATATTTCCAATTTGTTTAGGAATCGCCAAATATATTTCTCATCCGTCAAATTTCGACCAGTATTTCTCGCCTTGTTGTCATTTCGAGTGTTAGCGAGACCTTCTCGGAACCCGGCCTTTGCTATCGATTTTCCGCGGATGCTAATTGTTACCCGAATTTCTCGTTCGCTTCTTGTAAATGATCGCGCTATTCGTCGAATCTATTTTCCCCCTCCTCGCGCTCGAAATTACCGTTTCGAAGCTCACTGTGAATACCGCTCGCCTCAGACGTCTCTGTGACATCGTCAAGTAACAATAAAATTTCGATATTCAATACCGCATATCCGAACATAGTCGTTTCTCAACCAAAACCAATCCTTCGTTCCTTTGACTGCCGAGACTTTTTACAAGGCTGTACCAGCCTACCGCGCTTAACGAGAGCAACACGATCGTTGAGTGCACACAATTCATCCTGATAAATCGTTTTACTAAAATCCGTCGGTTGGTTTCTTGTTGAGTAATAAGCCTCAATCGAAGTTAGGCGAGCTTGGATACTAACGATTATTCAAATCGTGTGATGTATAACTGCAATTTGATCTCGAGACAGAATGGGGATTTGGGTGTGCGAGTGCGGATGCATTTTCGAGAAGTCTGAGTTGAGTTACATGGATTTTGGTAATTACGGTCAGAGCGAGAGAGAGAGAGAGAGAGAGAAAGGGGGAGGGGAAAGGGTAAAGCTAGGGTAAACGGAATTATGTGTATTGAAGATACGTATATATGCGAGTTCCGCAATGAAAGCGGATGCTACGAGATTCTGCGAATGATTGATAGATATAATACCAATGTCCGTCCTGTTGTGCCATTGCGTGAATAAATTGACCATAATAATACCATTGTTACGGGAATTAGGGCACGCAGTACATTAACGCAATATGTATCCAATTATACACCGTATATATTAAGTGAAGTATGATATGCTGCGATATGGATACGGTGGTGATGTAACTGTATAGAACATTGTTAATGTTCCTTAAAATACTGTTTCATCACAATTTATCGCGTATTATGATATTACTCTGTGAGCAGTTTTAAGAGAAGTTCTCTGTTTAAATTAATTTGCAATCTTGTTGCATACAAGTCGAATACAAGTTAAAAAAAAAAAACAATATCTAATTCAGATCGCATCAATTGAAAAACTTGAATTGATGACATTTATGTTTTATAATACAAATGCGATATATAAAACGAATTCCAATAGATATGTCGCACGACTTAATCAAGATATTACTATACTTTGCTCTCTTTCACATAAAGTTCAATGCATTCGATTTAATATCAAGGGTGATTCGATATTACGAAATACGGAGCTAGAACAACATTAACTGATCCAATATCCCTATTGGAATTGCCATGTTTGTAGTAGACTAAATATCTGAGTATCGTGTTTACGATTGCAAAATTAAATGGACGGAAGTGCAGCCAACTCTGAAGCTGGCTAATCCGTTGTAACTTCCGGGCAGCATATTACTTTTGACCGTACATTGCAGCAGCGAGGAGAGATTGCCATGCATATTAAACTGATATCTATCACTTTACGATTGCAATATCATGGTAACTAATTTTTTGCCCGTCAGCCTCGCCCTATATTTTCGCTCATCGCCATTTTTCCGTAATTCTGTCCCGTGAAAAGTAATCTCTGCTGCGCGATATTCCGATGCGTTTCTAATTTTACGATCTCGCGCGGAATAATTAAAATTTTTTAACGGATAGAGGATACTTTCCATAAAACAAACGCATATTTTATTTAACACACTTAACTGTGTATGTATGTGTGTGATATGCAGGGTATTAACTTCCGAGTTTCTCTCCCATTAATCTCTAGCGATGTTTCCGAAGTCTGTCAATACTCAACAAATCACTCAATATTCTGCCGTCGAGATACAAAGTGACTCAGAGATATATCTTCATGCTTCTTCACTATGTATAAATTCTTCAATCAAATTCGTAGTCAGTTTTCTTTCCAACGGAAAATTTAATTGGACATTACTTTCCTCGCAACTTCTGAACGCTCAACTCAATACCGTGATCTCTTGGGCGGAACACGGGGCAGGCTTTAAACGAAGCCAGTGAACCTTTACAATTTCATTATTCGTATGGCGAATTCGATAAATATTCCGTTACAGGGTTTCTCTTTGTATTCGCATGAGCGTTTCAGCTCTTGTTAGCGCAGACACGTCAATTCGCGTTTTTCTTTTTGCTCGCCCCGCGAATGTTGCCCCTCTCTCGATTCGTCGCGGATTTCAAGGCTGCTACGGCAATAATCTCGTATCATGAGCCTCTCCAGGAACGCCGCGCCGGGCGTATCCAACGCCCGTTATTCAGCACGGGGCCATATTTATTGAATTTGGGATCGGGGACCGTGTGGGGTGCGCATCCCGGCGCGCGCGTATGGCTCTTTCGAGAAGTAAAAAATAAACACCGAGAGAAGAGACTCCGCTCGATTCCGCGTCCCTTCTTGTCTATTCGTCCCCTCCGATCCACCCCCCCCCCCTCTTCCACCCCGCCGTCCTTCTCCCCGCACCCAGCGCTCTGTCTCTCCTTGGAACGATCCCGGGGTTAGGCCGTACTCTCGAGGCTCACCCCTTAATTCGAAGCGGCGAAGCGTTGCCCCGGAGTCCCGGTATATCGCGGAGGCCGCGGCGTAGCCGAAATCAAAAACGTCGGAGGGTAAAACCACCCTCTAAAATCGTTTCGAATCGATAAGGGACGCCACCAGTGCCAGTGCAATGCTCGCGCGCCCCGCACGCGCTTCCCGCGGCTCGGTCCGGATTTTTGCAGGGTGGGCGGGAGGAGGAGGGCCGCATCGCGGCGAAAAATGTAATCGGATTTAATTGGATCGACGATCGCGAAGGAGCACCCTTGTTTATTTTCGAGAGACACGCTGCCTGGACGCGCGCGGGCAAGAGAGAACGCGATAAAGGAAGCGCCCGGGAGCTGCGACTCTCGTCGTTATCAGCTAGCTCCGCGCTCGATTCTTTTCGCGCTGCAGCTGAATTTCAATTTCGCGATTAGTTTCGAGATTTTAATGGCGTCCTTCCGGCAATTATTGCTTGTCCGAGAATCGCTAGTTCTGGATTAATTCTCGAAATAACGCAGCATCTAATTGCAAATATGTGCAACGCTTTCTGTTCTTATATAACTTCATTCCACAAACTTTACAAAGAAATTAATTCACAACGAATGAGCTGACAGATCACGTAGAGAAACAATTTTTATCGATATTCTATGAAGCATAATTTAATTGATGATATTAAATTATATTTCCTGAGCTATTTTGTTTTCTTTCGGAAATTAAAAATGGTATTGGCAGAATGAAAAAATATTGCAATAGTCGCAAAGGCAAGGTATATTCATATTTCAGAGTCTGCTTTCTAAGGCAAATAAGCTGAGAAAATTAAACCGAGAAAATTAGTTTACATTTAATCAAATATAATCGCCAACTCAAAATATTTGATCCCTTTCTGATTCTGATTAATTAAATAATTGACACGCAGCGAACCATAGCTAACCGCTCTCCGCATTAGTTAACGCAACGCTTTCCGCAATTGGAAATCGCGGGAAAAGCAGGGGGAGACAGTGAATTGTGTCGGTTCAACGATAACTGCGATTAGAAAACGCGAATCGAGGCAATTAATTACGGCGACAGCTGTGTGTCGCGCGTTATGCAAAATGCGGAATTGGCCAGGAGACAATAATCGTACGAAAAAATAATCATGATACGCCACTTTCGAACTATCGAGTCGACGGTGTCGTCCTCCGCGTCGATCGGTTACGGCTTGGCGTTTCGACGCGATCGGTCATCCGTGAGCAGATTGCCCCGCGCGCGCGTGGAATTCCCGCAGATTGTCGCGCGAGCCGATTCTCCTTCGTCGTACAGTTCTCTCGCCCCACTTCGACATTGCGCTTTCACGCGTGTAGATAATCGTTGGTCGATTCGCCCGCTTCGAAAGGACGAGCATATAAATATGTATAAATATGTATATATCTATAGATATGTAGGATCGTGGAAAAAAATTAAAACTTTAATTAAGTCAATTACGCGAACGTACTATTTTTTCAATGAATTTGTGAAGAAAGTTTGGTAAAGCGCGGAATGTATTTGCGAACGCGGCGTATCGATGTTCTCTATGTTGTTTTGCGCAAATCGGAAAACTCCTGGTTTGCGCCTGAGTAATTAACCGATACTAAATAGAAGTCGAATCGACGTGCCCTGTTTGCATGTAAAAATGCATAATAGGTATTTAGATTGAAGAATTCGTATTAAACTCAGTTCGAACCGTTTATTTCAAGCGAATAAAAGTTGGAATAATCTTGGAACAAGATATACGAGAATACCACGTCGATTAATGCATTTTAGTAATTAAATTTCCCTTAACATGCGGACGATCTTTATAAAGAGACACTTTTTTATAATTTTGCAGCATAATTCTATTGATGTTAGTGATATCATTCTCCTGGGAACGCGGAAATTAATCTATCAGATAAAACAATTATATCGCCAGCCCTTGTTTTTCGTACCCGTAATTTCAGTCCATCCCTACCAGAAGTATTTGCATCTCCCCTACAGACGTCTGCCCGGATTATCGCGCGCAAAACGTTTTCCGTTTCCCCTTCGTTTCGCCGCCGATAATATATATCCTACACATACGTGCATGCATGCGTGCGAAACGTCAACCGCGCGATAAATAAAAAACCTCACCGCGTTACGGCGCGTTACGTTCGAAGAAATGTCACCATTAATTATCGCGGTTAATTAATTTCAGACACGAGAGAAACTGCGCGCGATCGGACGCCACTTCCCCTTTCACTCCCCGGATATCGGTTATCTTCGATTGACTCGTTTCGCGTTGTATCGAAACAGAAAAAAAGACGCTACCTATTAATTAATACGTGTCGCGAGCCAGGCAATTTCTCTCCGTGTGAAATTGCGCGAAGTGGCATATGCTTGATGAACAGTCGGTCGCTTCGTATTTTCGATATAAAGGATTGATAACCCAATCGGCTATTTTCCCAATTCAGAATAATCGGGAAAATATTTGGCAACATATAAAGTGGCCGTTTTTTTCTGTGTAACTATAGAACAATAAGGGTAAAAAGTGAAACAAATAATTAAAAATTTTTGAACGAGAAACGTTTACGGCCTTTTACATTTCCTTATCTATGTATATTTTTAGATATTTCTAAGTGAGAGTAGTTAAAGAAAATCTTGACACGACATCTCTTGATGTAAAGAAATTTATATTTGTTAGAAACAAAATTACAATAATGTTCCATATTTAACGATTTTTCATGATGCGTTCGATGGGAAACCATAGCGGGAGTAATTTCGCGAGTAGGCGTAATTGGCAATGGAATAAAGATAATTGAAAATGGGGCCGCTGCTCCAGGAGCGATTGCACGCAACAATTATCTTTTAAGCAATTCAGTTAAGATAATAAGAGGCGAGAGCGATGCTCCGGTTAAAAAGCTATTCAATTTGAGGCAATTGTTTATCGGTCGATACTATAAAGTGTTTAGCGTGGAAGAACTACGTTAGGATGATTAATACCTTGCTAGAGCCCTAACGAAAGAAATGGGGCCGCGTGCTCATGTCGGAATTACGAAATCTAATTACGTCTCTGTGAGATTGTAACACTTTTATAACGGCTGTGAAGCGTTAATAAAATATACCTTTACGGCCGCACTGGCGTTTCTCTATAACGCACTTCATTACATCGATCGTTCCTCCAACAACCCCGCGTAGAACAAACATGATGGCAGAAACGATAGCTTTAACTGGTCTCGACGAACTCATCGGGAAAAATCGACAGTCGATTATAATATTGCCTCTGTAATGTATCTTATGACAAATATGACATGCTCAATTCCCATTATATGCAGAATTTTTTCTAGCTTCTCAATTTCTTTTTCTAGCTATTTTAAAATGGAGTCATTTAATCTTGATCTTATTTCGAGTTACTAAAAAAAGAATTTATTGTATTATTGCGCTTATTAATTATAATAATAATAATTTTAATGTAGCTTCTTAATATATTAACGTATTACATAAGTTTTAGACAATATTATATTGAATTTATCGAATGCTCTCTTATCTTTTTACATAGAACAAAAAGTGCGAATAAAATTATTATGTAATAAGTAAGTTTCGCATAAGTAAATTAATTTGATAAATAAATTTATGTCAATGAATAGAAGAAATTAACTTTGGTTAAGCAAGAAGAAACTTTGGTCAGCTAATATACGCACAAATGAATCGGAATGAGACATAAACTTATCCTGGAATTCGGAAAGCTTCATTCACGATTATGATTGACGACACCTGACACTCTATATCAATTGTTCTTCTGGCT
This sequence comes from Leptothorax acervorum, assembly GCA_035220615.1. Taxonomy (NCBI): domain Eukaryota; kingdom Metazoa; phylum Arthropoda; class Insecta; order Hymenoptera; family Formicidae; genus Leptothorax; species Leptothorax acervorum. The sequence continues at coordinate 541,533 of JASTWQ010000005.1, forward strand.
GCATGCGTGCAAGTTTCATATACATGCGGAAGCTCGACACTTTAATCCAAGTTCGTCTTAATTTAATACCAGAAGTCCAGCAACTACATGGGGCAACTAATGGAGCGATTAATTAACGCACAAACGGCACTAAATTTTGCGATAGCCGTAATTTTCCTTCGCGCGGTGATGTTAACTTAATACAAACGGGGATGCGAGGTGGTTTAGGCGTATACCGGCCGGTTTCTCTCCGTAACGTATAAGGCTCGCTCTCGAGGCGCGGCGTTAATTTGACGCGGCGTGCCGCGGCGCCCGTTTACCGCAATGAGTTATGTTCTCGGGGGCACGTTTATGCGACTCGTGCAGTTGCACGCGCGGCACGGCGCGACGGGTGCAGCCAGCCCGCGTGTGCTTTTCTTCCCCCTTTTCCCCCCGTCTCTCTTTCTCTTCTCCGCTCTCTCCTCCCTCCCATACGCGTACGAGAACCCTCGGACTCCCGCGACATTAAGCCGACCTCGATGGCGATTTTACGACGTTTTTTGCGATGTCAGGTGCCCCCCTCGGGTGCGCGTATTGTACGCAAGGTTTTACAACGCGTTTTAGGACGTTATTTGCGTCACGGTGCCTTTGCGGTCGGAGAGCGATATGGGCGGATATCTCCGCGGAATGTCCACGTGAAGTCCATGTAAACGGCAATTATGGGAATTTATCGCTCCTCTCACGCATTTTATTCAGTCGCGAATTAAGGCGTACGGTGACGTAATATGACGTGATGTAAGTCGGATTTAGAATAAGGGACGAGAGTGATGCATTTCCGGATTTACCTGTTATATCTTGATGAGAGCAACGACAAATGTGATAAAGTACTTTTTAAAAGTTGATTAATAAAAGGCTCGATTGGATATCAACTTGTGCGTGAAATATTACATATTTCTATTCTTGACATAAAGATTTGTGGTTCTTATCTAGATTCACTATGGCTGGTACATTCATAGTCGGATCTTATATTTAAGACCGTCTTAAGTATTATACAATCTTAAGATGTCATGAGCCAATCACAGAGCCGTATTAGCATCTTAAGACATTACTTAAGACGATCTTGAAATAAGATCCGACTATACCGGCCTATAACTCGCTTTTTTCATTCATCATTGATCTATGGTAATATGTGTCTGCGAATTAATGAACAAACATATATAACGCAACTATAATCTTTCATTTTATTCGACTTCCTCCAGTCTGTACCGGGATAAAACATCTTCCGTCTCGATCGCGATCACTTTAGCGCAAGCACAAAAAGATCCATCCGTCTCACGCGACAATCGGGTCCGGACGAGAAGAAGCAGGGAACGTGGGTGGGCCCCGTTGTCTTCGCTCTCTTCGCGTCCTCTCCCGCCCTCCCTGAGCTCTGACATTCATCGCGCTCCTCCTCGCGGGAAGTTATACGAATTTGTTCCACGTCGCGGCGCGGGGGCACTCGACGATTTTATTACGGGGATCCTTTTCCAATTAAGCGGTCGCTATGGTGATGGCCGTCCGCGAGTGCTCGCCAGGAGTGCACGTTATGCGTTCGCTGCGGACGCGGGGCCGAGGCAAAAAAGCTGAAAAGAGGGATGGTGAGCCCTCCCCTTCTCAGCTCCTTCGTATCGCGACTCTTGAAAAAAGAGTGGAACGGCAGCGGGGGGGCGCGGGAGGAGGACGGTAAAGTGGATACCGCGAGATTACAAAACAGGTCGCTGCCGGTGTTTCGCCAGCAGCCCAGTATTGCTGACTACCGCCTTTGTGCACTTTGTTCTACTAATTGCATCGGGGGATCTTCTTAAATGTGTATCCGTCAGTTACCGCTTCCCTTTAGTCACGTCGCGATTTACACGGCGAAAAGGTCGGCGAAAATTTCTTAATTTCGAGCTTTTCTTTTCTTTTAAGTGAGGGAGATCGCGACACGGTTGAGCGGTTGAGCATATCGTGGAATACGCTCACGAATGCTCTCTCTTTCGAGCGAAGCAAACGGCACTTTAACACTCGCGTTCGGATCCCTCGGGGTTCCACGACAGCAAGAAGTCTCTCGAATAGCAGAAGGTGGCTTTTTCGCGCCGCGCCGCAGAAACGATAATCCGCGTTCCAAAATCCACTTACAGGAGAGGGATGGAGAGAAAAAGGAGACGCTCTCTCTCTCCTCCGAGAGAGCGGAGCGGGATCGAGACGAGTGCGGATAAAGGGCTCACGAGCGAGAGAAGAAGAGGGAAAGGAGCGAGAAAGAAAGCCGGGGAGGAGGCGAGTGAAGGATGGGATGAAGTGTTGGCAGGGCGAAGAGGGAATTAAATTACGTTTTAATTTCGCGGCCATTTCGCAAGCGCGCGTCGCGCAACGCGATACACCAAATATCCGGCGCAATTTACATTTTAAATTGGAGACTTCTTGCGACGGGCTCAGGGGGGTTCCGTTGTCGGCGCCGACACTGACTACAAAAAGCGTTCCCATGGCTGCGAGACTGCAAATTTGTACGAAAAATTGTGGCCCACGCGATCACGCCGGTGTTACAAATGCGTGGATATTATTTGTAAAACTGTCGTAAGTTATATGAAACTTTCTTCGCATCTTAAAATTATATACGATTCTTTGGACTACGAAGATGAGCTGGATGAAAGTAAAGCTTAGCAAATATTTGTAGACTTAAAGTAGGAAAGTGTATATCACTTTCTTATATCAATTCTTTTGAGAGAATACTATATTAATAATAACGATTAATATTACGCGACAAATATATAAAGAACGTTGTGATATGAGAAGAAAAAAATTACAAATTAAAGCCAACTGTAGAGATTTAACCCTACACAGGGCATATGGGGGCCAAACGGATCACCAACTCATTTCAAAGTACGCTCCTGAGATAATAAACAATATATTCGGGTTCGGACCCCTTCCATAATTCAATTTCACTATCTAGGAGGAGATCCTAGCCGATAATAGCGCGCGCCAATCGGTAATTGTGACAGTGATAAAAAGCACGTGGTGGCCAAGCAAACCCCACATGCCCTTTAGTGTTGAACTTTTGTGGCAGTGTCGATTTCAGTTTTTTTGTTTAAACTAATAAATTACAGTTATAATAAGATAATTATAAAGTATAAGTCATGAAATATATTTTTGTGGCAAATATTTCTGTAGTTCTAATTAAATTAGCTTTTTTTTGCAGAAAATGTCTCGACAGTTCTACTATAAACTAAATGTATAATCATATTTTAGTCATTTATGCAAATACAGAAATTAATATTACATGCAATAGTATTTTGTGTGGCAAGTGTGGAAAACAACGAATTATGTCGCGCGTGAAGTTGCCGCATGAGCCGAAGGCTTATGGTGCATTCGCACGAGTACGAGTGTGATTTTGAAGCACGAGCCGAAGGCGAGTTTTCGCATTTTTTCGACACTTTTTCGTTTAAACTATTTTTTTCACCAATTTCCCATTCCTAAAATTGACTTTAATGTACATCATTCTCTTCATTGTTAAAAAACGAAGAGATTTATGTATTTAAACAATATTATTGCTTATATAGAAAGCACTTTACACTAAGAAAAAGTGTGGGGCCCAAATAAATCTCACATGCCCCGTAGTGGGTAAAATAAATGACATGTAGGGTAACCCCTGTGTAGGGTTAATATAAAATTTTTACTATAGTTATAATATAAAGATTTCACTATTTTATTCGTTATTTTATGCATTTATGAATTCCATTCACTTTAAATTTTATTACTTTTTATCATGCGTGACTATACATATAATTTATAAATGATCTTAATAATAAAAAAATAAAAATAATCTAGTTTCATTCGGTTTTTAAAGATTGCAGTTATATACATTCTCTATAATAGTTGCATACAAAAAGTTCCAGGTTGGAACAAGAAAATATTTAAAACAACGAGTTAAACATAACTTCTATAATTTCTCCCGTGTTTAGACGTCAGTAAGGGAGCTCTCGCTACGCTTTAATCCCCGGTTTCGAGAATTCTCTTGTGGCGTGTTCAAGCTTCACCGAGACTTGTTTCGCTGCACGGCGCTGCGCCGAAGCCGACATGATAGATCGTTTTCGCTCTTCGACGCCTCTTTTTCCCGCCGAGGAACATCGAATTCTCGAGGACGGTCGAGCCTCGTTTCGATGCCGCGAATAGCCGCCGCGTTCGTCCTCCACCTTCTCCCCAGCCGGTCGACCGTTCCCTGCCCCCTTCGTCGATTATTCTTCCCCGCGGCGCGAGGGCGACGTGTTCTGCATGAATGGGAGTCCTCTGTATACCGCGAAATGAATGGTTCCCCTCATGCATGGAGATGCAGCCGATACTTCGATACTTACAAGGTATCGAAGCTTGTATTTCATAAACAAAATCGCGAAATTTCCATAAGCGCGCCCTTCAAAATGCTCCCCAAAAATTTTCAGGAATTATAATATCAAGTTTAAATAAAAAGTCTTATTACTATAATTACTATAATAAGACATTTTTATGATCAAATTCTACTTATAAAATTTTTAGTTATTCAGATCAAGATAATACAGGAATATTAGTTTTTTTTTACCATTCGTTTTCTTATTATTTTCTTCAATTTTGCAAATTAACAAGTTCAATATGATATTAATCGTGGTTTAATGATCTATTTTTTTTTCTAAAACTGCTCTTTTCCATTTCTAAAGCAAAGACGAGAGTATTGAACTGTGGTCGAACTTAATTGACTTCAAACGAGTCGGACCGTAATAGGGTGTCGCCAAGCACACTGGCCGCCGCAGACAACATGTCTGCGAGGTTCTCGAAGGAATTCTGACGGTCTGACCGACTCCAACTCCGTCCCGTGGTCGCCAGCGACCGCATACACACCCACACAAGAATCCATGCGCTTGTGTGTGTGCGCGCACGCCGGCGGCGTCGGCGGCCAGGAGAAAACGAAGGGCCTGTCGCTTCTGTGGAAGCGCGCGTCGGCCTCGCGGATGCGCGGATAATTGCCGAAAATATGGACGCCGCGCTTGTGTGTTGCCAAAGTAATTTGCCGGGTTATTATGGGCGCGGGAAACTCGAGTAGCCCCGATGGCGCTGTTCGTGTTTGTTGCGTTTCGAGGAATATTCGGTAGAATGACAGAGCAACGCGTGCTCGAACGCGTGTAATAGCCCGTGGGTTCAGAACACAGAGAGTTACAGCTATTTTCCAAACTGAGATCCGGTTACACAGGTGTTAATTAGCTTTATCCTGCGGCAAATAAGTAAATTACAGAGAATTGATGAGAGTTTTTGTTTTCTCATAGAATTGCGAATTGCTAATATTTGCAAGGGCTTTAAAATTGCTCTCCATTTCTACTTATTGTAATTTACGCAGGAAAGAATCTATCATGGATTAAAAAATAAATTCTCCCCCATAGATGAAAATATCCAAGTGGAAAGATATATTATAAAATAAAATTCTCTAATTTTTTTAGACATTCTTTTTAAATATTGAACTTATTGTTATAGAAACATAAAAAATATGTCAAAATAAATTGATTATTTTCAAACTTTTACTATGCATGGAATAATCCAGCCTGCACCTAGTAAACAATTACATTTTTACTTTTCTGAAACACATCTCTCTGACATCGAGATGCAATTCGAATACTCAAGTTAGGACCTATACGACAATAAGTTTTCATCTCGCGTCTTTTAGTGTCGGACACGTAAGGACGTTAAAGCACGAGGTCACCAGTTGCGTCAAAACGCGGAAATGCGATTGAAGGCGGTTCTGACGCATATTCGCGCACATATACGCGAAATACGGCGACCGTGATTTACTGGTTCGGGCCTCGTTCTTGTTGAAAACGCATAACCGCGCGACGTGCACACGATGTCGCGACTCTCGCTTCTCTCGTCTCAGCTTCTGATCTAAATCACGGCGTTGGTTTTATCCCACGAATAGACGCGCAACCTACCGCGTAGAGAGAGAGATCGGATTTCCTGGAGTGTTCTCTAGACGGAAGATGGTTGCTATACATATGCGAAGATCGAACTTCACCGTGATAAATTGTGTGCGATTTTGGTAGAAAAAGTTAACTCTATTTAAAAAGTAAAAACGTACAAATAAATCTAGAGAGACGCACTTAAAATTCTGCAATCAATTATGTCTTACATAAAAGCTTTGACTATATTTTTGCTACTATATTATTATACTGTTTTTCGAGAACACGCAACCTATGTGCAAAAAATGCATCAGTCATACGTTATATTGAATAACGCGGTTATTAAAACTGTGATTGACAATGTAGAAGTCTTTATGTGAGCCGTCTCGAGGGAACGCCTCGGCATTGACGATTAGAGCGGCCACGGCGAGGTGATAAATAAGAGCCGTTTAAACTTCGCTGTAGGTAGAGACGAATTCCGATAAACTATTCTGCTCTCTGACATCAAACGAATGAAAGAAATATTACGTGCATGAATATATGATCGTGTGGTTTACGAATGCGTCACTGTGCTTTTTCTTATTGCAAACTTCTTTTTATGCAAGCATTTGTGAGAAGAAAGAAGTAACATAAATATGGCAAGTAATAAATGTTCGAGTTTCGGTGATTCGATATTTAAGAAACGACATAAATAATTAATGTAATGTTTTTTCTTCTCACGATGGAAGATTAATATTTATATAAGTTGTAAATATAAAAATTATAAAATTAATTTAAAATTAAAAAAACACATAAATGTGTGTGTATGTTAATTAATTAAAATCACAGAGACAGTAACATTTTCACTGCGGAACTTTAAATTATTTTCTTGATATTATCAGCAATCAGAAGTGAGCCAAATATATTGCAATTGCAATCATATTTCAATTATAGTATAATTATTTTTCTGAAATTAATATAATATAAGCAATAACGAAACATTCAATTTATTGTTTCTCACAAAATTCCATTTTTAATATCGCAATATTCTCTATCCTGAATGGATATTTATATTGTAGCTTTACTGGTGACTCACAAGAAGACGTTAACTAATTTGAATAATATCGTGTATTTGTCGCGTGAAATTTCGGCGATTCGCCAAACTCTAACAACTAACACAATAAGATTTCTTAAAGACAAGAAAAGTCATGACGAGCGGCAGAAAAATGGGAATAATTGCGGCAGTCGCTGTCGAAAATATAAAATACGGATACGCATGTAAATCAAATCCTCGAGAACAGAAACGATGTAACGAACCGTATTTGCGCATGCCGCACAGCCTCCGTCATTATGCTCCAGAACCGCCTGATCATCGGAGCTCTAACGTATCCTAACGGTATCGCAAATTAGCCGCGTGTTATAGGCGAGCGCGCGCATAATTGCGGTTTCGAGCACAATGTATCGCATTTTTCGCTACTCTGACATAAATCCGCGATTTATTATCCGGGTCGTTCAAGACACTTCCTGAATTCTGCCAAGAATCGAGCACTTCCATTTGCAGAGAGAAAGCGTCGCTTAAAAGCTCGGAAAAGAAAGTGTCTTTTACATATTGTGATGATATATGTTGCATAGTTTCAGATATATTGTCTTTATCAACTTTGCGTGCTCGTAAATTAGCTATCTCGTGCCAGTGTCGTCCATTTACTTCAAGACACAGCCTCGACAGCAGCGTATGCTTATTAAAAAGTGCTTTAAATAGGGTATCTCGGACGATATTGGGTCGCAAGAGATAACTTGTTTATGTGTGACTGCTATAGGGTTAATTATAGCGCAAAACAAGAGAAATATTTCAATTATGTTATTTGTAAAAATTGTCATATTTATGATCAGAACTTTGAAATTTAATATATGTGTGTAAAAAAAAATATATTTTTAGGGATATATTTTCAGGGAATTCTAAAAAAGCAACGGATGTATAACGGATGTTAAAACTATTTTCCGAACGTTGATTGGTTTTAGAAATATTTTTTTGTTTTCTCTGTCGGAAGCGATATTCTTCGTAATTAAACAATCGATGCCGAATTTTATTAATGCGTGCTGTGCATTCACGAGCGTGTACGCACTACGCACGCACGTATAAATAAATTCGCGAGCTACCACGCGGTCTATCCGTGCGTTCGCGCGAACGCACTCTCGACATTCCGAATTACCGCTTACCTTGTACATTGTCGTTGCGCAACCGTTGTTGCACTATTGCGCACAACTGTCGTGAATCTCGAGAATGTGCGCGAAACATTCGCGTTTACCAAGTATCGATTTCAAATTAAAGAGCCCCGCCTCTGTGGGATCGGGTATGTGTTAGTTATCTCATAGAATTTTTGCTGGAATACGAATGGTATAATAAACGGGTCCGGTGGAAAATAGTAGTTTGGCAGTCTTAAAAATCGCCTTAAATTTAGGCTTGCATAAGATTAGCGTTAAGAGAGTTAATTGTGCGTTAAGATATACGAGTTTCGCGTAGGTATGCACAATGTCGTATCGAATTTGCACGAAATGCTCCTAAAAGTCAATAATATCTACATTAGATATCTCAAGTTATGACGTCAAGAATTAGGAAAGTAGCAAAATATCACCTTTCATACATAAATTCACTTCATTGAGATAAAATACTTTCATCGATGAAAACGTTGCGGGAATGTATATGTTATAAGTAATATAAGTCATTAGCTACTTTCTCCGATTTTTGTATCTCTGACGTTACAATTCGAGATATCTGCCAGAATCATCACCGACACTTAGGAATTTGAATAATGAAATTTTTGATCGTAATCGATCACTATTTTATCCTGCATAGTTTTGCTTTATTTTTTGTTATCTGTCCCTTGCTGAGAGATCACGTTTTTGAGGGCGCGCTAGGTCGATTCTATAAACGCAAGGCGAAAAAAATACCTTCGACGAGATCCGGCCGCACCTTGCGCCGACATCGAACCGTGCACTCGAGATAGTCGAGATCGCAGCAGCCGAACGAGCGAGGCTCGCAAGTATCGCCGCGTGCGCTGTCACGCGCGCGCGGATACGTATAAATAAATCTGCGAGCTGCCACGCGGTCTGCCGTGAAGCGCGGCGTCTCGGCGAGCGCACGGGTTGCGCGCATTCGTTGCTGTCTCCGTCGCCGTCGCCGTGCTGTCCGTCCGTTCGCGCGAGCCGGCCTCTCGTCTCGCTTCGTCTCATCACGCCATGCAGGATCCCGATGGACGCATTTTCTTCACCGCACAGGTGCTTCCGCGATCTCCGGGTATTCTCGTTCGGACGCGGGCCGCTCTCCCGTGCGCGCGCTTGGATTTTGCGACGGTTTTCCAAGGGTGATGACGGGTGATGTTAGTTCACGTGGAAAAATATACGCGTTGATTTCTAAGTAAATTTATCCGCGATATTTATGCATGAAAAAGAATACGATACTTTTATGCGCGTGTAATACACGAGCATGAAACAAAATATTGTAACGTGACTAAATTTGAAAACGCGGTAATAAGCGAATTGATGTATAAAGATCAATGATAGCAACTTATTTATTGATTTGTTACATTGTTATTTTACCATAAACCATGTTTAAAAAACTGAATTGATGATTTCTGTTACTTAAAGACATATATTTTTAATTCTCTTGAGTTAGATCGATTCAATTAAGAAAACCAAGATTAATAGAAAGATAAGCATTAAAAAGTTAAAAGTCGCAGTATTAAAAATTGCAAATCGTGAAAATTGAGAGTTTGTGTACAAACGAAATTACAAGCGAAATCGTATTTAAATAAATCAAATAGAGAGAATTGCAGTATATGCACATGAAACGCATGAAATGTTAAGGACAGATTTGTTAGAACTTTTTAAATTACTTTCCTACTCCAAACCAGTTCTAAAGATTTCGGTAAACAAGCTCCGTTCTCTCCACGCTCAATAAAAAGAAAGGAAAGGAAACCATAGAGAGGAAGGAATAATTGAACTTTGCAGAAGTTTCGCCAATCTCAATGCATCCGTAATAATTGTACTTACTTATAAAAATGAAGTTTTAGATGAAATATGATAAATAGTATTTCTCATCTCTCTCATACATACATGTAGGAAGCAACATTTGCATTTGCTTTTATTGCGAAAAATTCTCCGCCAGAAAGCGATCTAACTTCAGGCTTTATGCGCCATACTGTCTCGTCTTATAACCGGACTTTTGTCAACATCAGTAACAACAAGAACAACAACAACAACAATAACAAAACAAGCCTTTCTGCGGTCGGTGAGGAGAGAAAAGAGAGGCTTCTCTTAGGTCGTCCCGAAATAAACGGCGACCGCATACTCGCGTTCGTTCGCGACCGCGCCTGCTCGTTCGCTCGCTCGCTCGCCAGCTCGATTTATTCTCTCGCTCTTTATCGCGGAATCTTGCCTCCCTCCCTTCTCTCCTTTATTTTTGCGCACCTCCCTCGGCAGACATTTTAGCGGCATGCAAACGGCACAAAACCCTAAAGCCTATACATCGCTCGGATGTTGGTATTTTATTGTTACGTAAATTAATGACCGCGTCGGTAAGAGAAAATATTTCGTAAAATAGAAGCACCTCAGGCTGTTCTACATATTAAAGTATAAAAGTTCAACGATACAGTCAGTTCGCTGAGAAACAGCGATTAGTTTAACCGAGAGATAAAGAAATTATCCTTTCATTTGTATTGTATTAAATTAACACATCGAACGTTCCTCGCGGACCAGAGTCGAGCCAGAGGTCAGAGAGCCGGCAAAATGAGCAGTCAGCTAGGGGAGGCGAAGTGTGACTTGGTTAAAGAGAAAGCGGAAGCCGTGTAGTGAAATTTATTCTTTTCATTTGCTTGTACGAAACTCCACGCGCGTCGACTCCATTGTTCGCTCGTACAAAACTGAGAGATTGTCGCGGATGAACGCAGACGACTTCATGAAATCGTAAAATGAATTATTACAGCCCCGGGAGTTACTCCCCATGTGAGCCTTACAGACTTATATAATGGGATAATCGTGCTCCTGGAAAGAGATTTATGACCGCGCACATTGTGTAAGAGAGTTATTTTCTTTTAATTAGTATTAGTGCGCTCCGAGTATAAGGAGTATAACAGCCGACTAATAATCGCCCATGTTACATGGCACTCCGTTATCACAAGACAAAGAGAGAAGAAAACTATAGGGAGTGAGTTCGGAATATAAATAAATATCTATTCAAAAATTTAAAATATATTGAATTTATAGATCAACTCTGAATATTTTTACGTATAAACGTAGGCTTTTTATACATAATTCTAAAATATCGCTTGTTTAATCCAAAATTAAACTTCAGTGTAAGACATATAAAGTTTCTCCTCGCGATTCTAAGAAGCAAAGATCGGAATATTTTCGTGGCGATTCAGTGGCCGAGTTGGTATTCCTCAGAAACCATGATTTATGACTTTTCTCGAGCATGAAAAATTCCATACAGGCGATACGATCGAGAATTTCGCATCGATCGTATCGATGTGGACCATCTCGCTCAATTTCCGTTGCGATTTCGCAAGACCGAAAACGAGAAAAATGGTCGCGACGAACGTATTCGCGAAACCAGTCGCAGGATCGACGAGGTCGCCGGTGCCTTTGGCCAGGATACCCTTAAATGGACCCGCCGTTGGCATCACCTTTTAGAATCCGTCCAGCAGAACTCGTCTCGTCGTTGGCTTTCCTCTTAGGTGCCTTTGCCACGTTCCGCGTGTATTGGTTCCTAGCTCTTCATATTCTTCGCGAAGAAAGTAACTTTTCATCAAAAACACTTTTCTAAATAAAATTTTTATTAAAGTTTACAATGAAGCAACAACTTATCACTTGACCTGATGAAGTGATTGAATCTTTTTTATGTTTTGTTAGAAAAAAAAAAATATTTTTTGTTTGTTATTTTAAAATTAATATATACATATATATTAATAATTAATATATAATTAACATTATATAATATTATGCTCGTCATTTTATAATTAGTGGATTTCAATAGGTATTTAATTATTGTTAAATGAGCAATTGAAGCTGTTGCGTCGATTTATGGCCTGCAAAATTAAACAGACGGCAGGGGCAAGCGGAAAATTAATTACCCGAGAATTAATAGATTAGGACAGCAATTCTATTAAACGTACGATGAGCTACTCATTAAGAGTGTCCACTCGCATTGATGTCCATGCCAACGCATTAAATTAAAGACGTCTATAAATATGTCAGCGCGCACGATGCCCCGCGTTCTCTGTATTTGTGCCTCGTTGCTGTATCATTTTCCCTCTTGACACTCCAATCTCGGTGCTTCGTTGCGCGAGATACAAATTCATCTCGAAGTCAGAAGCGTCTCGGAAGGCGATGTCAGAGGAAGCTTGACGGGGTTTACGCACTATCATATTTTCCACCGCGTCCGATCAAATCTCTCCACCGACTGGAGTCCCATCTCCCATCTCCTTTTCCCCCCCTCCCTCGCCCTAAAAACGCGAGCACCTCGTAAATCCCCGCCGCTTCGTCGTATTGTTTGTCGAGATTCTCTCATCCAATTTTCTTGCTTTCTCTTACCTCCCTCCCTCTTTTCGGAAATATCGTTTCCTTCCGTCTGTCTTTTTTTTTGCGCCGTCTCTTCCTCTTTCTCTATCTGTCTACCATTCGCGACTGTCCCTCCGGCTGCAATCTCGGACAATCTCGGCGAATAAACTTGCTCCCACTGTCTCTCCCTACCTATCAGCTTCTTCTTTCACGTACCCGGTGTCCCGTTCCGCAAAGATTGCAACGTCGAAATTAACTGGCGGACCAGGTGGCCCGTAATGGAGTCGAGGAATTAGAGCCGGGTCGGACACGGTGCGCTTGCCACGTTATTATCGGGCATTGCCGTTTGCAATGACGGCGATTCCGCCGCGGAAACGCGTCGCAGAATTGCACACCATAGAGAACGCCCGGCGGGGGCAATTATTATAGACGCACCTTCCCCGCGCACTATCCGCCTCCCGCTGTTGATTATTCTCGGCCGAGATCTGCCTAAGATAGCGCCTAAATGGCTCGTAACCTCCGAATCAAACGGGATCAATGAATGTTGTGCCGGTATAGTTGGTGCGGTTGCAGCTGCGTTCAATATCTTCGGATATACAACTTGTTAACCAGTTGTTATTCCCTCCTTTTTCCTTTTCTACTTGTTTTGCAGCATTTCCTTTATCCGCCTTTGTTGCAATAAGAAAACGAAGAGACAATCCGTAACGAAAAAAAATCATGAAATCTAGAAACATTCTTTTTATATCACTTACTTATTTTTATAAATTCCTGGCCAAATATTTGTTCTATGCTTTTAAAACTTGATAATTATAAAGTGAATAATAAATAATTAATTTTTTACTTGATTACAACGCGTTTTAACTTTTTAATCATAATTTAAAGATGGTTTTGGTCTTTCCCGCGCGCTTTTGGGTTTTAACAGATTTTTCGTTTTCTTATACGCGCCTAACTGTAATAAATCAACCGCTTCTCTGTACAAGTTCGAGTACAATTTTGACACCACACGTGAGGAAGAATCTTCGAGCTCTCCCAAACTTATGGACCATCCGTTTTATATACCCTTCTCGTCTTTCATCCCGTGAAATATATCCTTAACTCGCGATTTCGAGAGACGTAATCTCACAGTTTCCTGCAGCTTCGAATTGCGGATACATGTATATGCAGAGAGAGAGAGAAAGAGAAAAAATGCACAAATATATAGATACACGCGACGTACGCTATACATTCCCGCGACGATATATGACGTGGTGCGCGCGATAGATAAGAAGATACCTAATCTTCGGAAATCACGGCGGCTCGTAAACATCCGTCGATCACCGCGTGGGAGTGAACGAATTCGATGAGGACGCCCCTACAAGAGGCGCAGCTCTCTTTAGGCGCAGCTCGCTTATCTGAATGGACAACGGCGATTATCGGATCTTGGCCCGTTGTCTTCGTCGCGGCTCATCTGGCACACACGCAGCGATTCCCGATATTTTCTATCGAGACAAACGATGCGCTATCTCACCGGGTGCGTAATCGATTCTCGTAGCAAAGCCCGACTGAACGCGGAAACGTAGCGCGTGCAGCCCGCAGCTACGTGAACGGAAAACTCTGACTTCACGTCTTCACGTGGTCGACTTCGGTCGTCAAAGAGCTTGAATTTTATCGAGAAAACGCCGATAGACGTGGGAGCTCCGAGTTCCTTCCACCGTTGCTGGTGGATCTTCAACTCTTCAGGCCCCCAATACGTATCGCGCATCTAATGCTATACGTAGCCGTTTGATTTCTCATTTTGTTTTGGCACCGAACGCGCTACAGATTCGCGCTAAACAAATAAAACGCAGAATCGTATCAGCGCACTTAGCGGCAAACTTAATGGCGTTAAATAGAGATGAGGATACGGGATCGCAGCGAGCCCGTATTTATAGTCGCGTTTCCGCTGACGAACCCAGCTAAAACTCATTCTTTGAGATGTCGTATAGTTCAACAGCTGTATCTTGAAAGTCTACTTGACATTCGTGACATATTCGTTTGTAGTCAAATAAATTTGTGATTCAAATGAGAACGCTTAGACGCGACGTTCTTCGCGGTTCAATAATCGATTTTTTAGAAATGATAATGTGAACAAGAACGCTTTTATTTTCCTATCTGTTAATATACTATGTACAATACGTATACATCTTTTCAAATTTTAATGAAATTAGTGAGTTAATATTACAATTATTTTCACGCAAAAACTGCTGTTAAAATTATAGAAATGTTGGAATTAAAACGGAAGTTTTAAGAAATTACTCTCATTTATTATACGCGAAGTGAAAATAAAACTATGTTCTTACTTATGTACATTACCATTTCTCTCGAAGAATTTTATGCGCGGTATAATAACGCGCGGTAAACTTCCCATAATTTACTTCAAAACATAATACTTTGCACGGTATGAAGGAAAATGAGCGCAGCGTGGGTGCAAACTTATTTCGAGAAAAGCTTTTTTCGCCATAAAACATGTTTGTTCAAGCACGTGCAACCGCAAAATTATATAACCATTCTGTCACGTAACAAGCTGTTTTCTATGCTTTTCGTGTAACAAGGTTTCTTTTAAGCACCAATGTAAACAAATGAGCAAGCACGAACAAACGGTGTTAAGATGAAACGTTATCCACCGTTTTTTAAAAGCTTTGGACGGTACATTATATTGTAATGGAAACTCCTGACTTTATAGCATCCAGGCTGATGAAGATTCGCTGTCGCTGCTCCGGTATTCTAAAACGCGATGTAACAAATATCCTTTCGTATCGGTGTATACATTAATATACCGTTTTTATGTTTGCAATAAAATTGCCAACGTAAGCTCGCGGGTTTCTCTCAGCGGGCCTTTCACCGCATATAAATCAATCACTTGCCGCGTCGTTATCCCGCAGTAGTTCGGATCTCGAGGCTAGTAAAGTTTGCAGCGTATCTTGATAATAATACATCATAAAGTGTGCTTGGATTTATCTTCGGTCTGCTCGGAGACGGTATCCGACTTATTTAGAAGCGATTTCAATATCACCGAGTTGTCTGAAACGAGCTGTATCGTATCGCTACGCGGCCGAATCGATCTCACCGAACCGTGCTGTACAAAAAGGAAGAACGAACCGCTGTAAAAGAGCTATCCGATTCGAATTGATTCTAATAAATTATCTTCTATCAATTAAGAGCTAATCGAAGCTTCCTATCTCCGCCTTCGATCGCGTTGCACAACAAGAAGCAAAACAAATTGCCGTCTATAAGAAATATATAGATGCTTTTTTGCCTTTATGCCGACTTAGCGTTAATTAGCTTTTGTCAATTAAACGCTAAATGATTATTATTTTCTATTCTGATACCCACAATAGCATGAACTTATAAAATTGCAAAGATTATGTCTCTGCCATTACTGCAAATTGCAGACGTGCAAATATGTATGTATAGGAATCTTCTATCATACATTCGTTTAATAAAATTATTGATATAATTTAAAGAATGTGTAGGGCGCGGAGGAGAGAAATCTATATCGTAATATCAAATCAAGACGAGATGTGGCCTGCTCGACGGTTACTTTATTTCCGAAAACAACGGGAGAGACGCGAGAGTCCTTTCGTCCGACTATCGTCAAACGTCTTCTTCTAGAAGATTCCTTGACCTCGCCGTCGCTAGGCGATCACGCCAAAACACAATTCACGCAATTCACGTGTTACACGAAATTCACCTGTTCTACCGCGTCCTCGTCCGAACGAGAAGACTCCGCGTCTGTCTCTTTTCCTACTACAAATGCAATAATTTAAATGTTGTTAACATTGAGACTTATGTTTATTTCGGGATTTAGATGCTAATATTTTGTTAAGAATCAAGATATACTACAAGTAACAGTATAAACAGTTATTTCTGTTATTGAATATAATAAAAATATTGCGAAGAATTTCGAAGTGCCGTAAGTTTCATTTTGCGCTGCACATACATACGGTAACACGTATACGGAATTGCACCTTGCACGTAAAGGGTTAACACCTCCTACCCGTTTCCTCGAGAATCGGATCGCGCCGCTCGCGTGGATCGATCGGCCTCAGCGGATCCGCGTAATTGGATCTCGATCCACGTAATGCCTGGAATCGCCTCGAGGAGGTGGGGCAAGATGCTGGAGGATTTTTTGGTGCCTCTATCTGGACCGTCGCGCGATAATCGCTATTCGGTGCGAAGCGGACGCAGAGTTCGATCACAGCCGGGAAAGTATTGTCGGTCTCCTTGTGGTAGCGATGGGATTAAGCGGAAAGCAAATCAATAATATTTGAGAAATAGACCACTTTTTAAAATCATCCAAAAATTTTTGTTTCTTTTTCTATTTATCTGTCTCTTAAGGTCTTTCTAAATTTATCTTTTTCTATAAAAATCTATATGTTTTTTCTATAAATATATGCAAAAATATATTTATTATATTGCGCGCTTTTATAAATTTGTATATTACGAATGTAAATAGTAATATAAATATTTTATACTTTATACTTATATACTAGATTTAGTGTGTACGGTTTTCTTTAAAAATGTAGTAATAAAGTAACAAAATACTCGAAAAGTATTTTAATAAAATCTCAAATTAATATCAGGACCTTGTGGAAGCAGTACAAAGGTACCTACAAGATTAAGGTTGCGAGTTGTGGGACATCCTGTACCATCTTGGTCAATAGAATACCGGCGATCGTTTTTTTTTACGATTCGCGGATCAAGGCGTGCGCCCGTATATGTGAGGTTGTTTCGCGATCGAGTACGTGACGCGGTCGAAGTTTCGTCCACCGTCTTGCGAAGAAGAAGGTGCCGGCGCATATCGAACTATTAGCACAGCGGGTAGCTCGTGGCCGCTATATCACCTTCGCACTTTACCGCCAGGTAACGCTTAACTTTTTCTTGCCGGCGCGACGGAATTAACGAATGTTCGAGCTCGGATAAAAAGTTATGTCTCCACACGGTGATCACAAAGCGTCGTCTTACAACTTTATCTAATGTCTTTTTTTATTTTAAAATACAAGAGGCTTACGGTATTCTATGCCATCACTGATCTCGGATTATGAAGAAGAATGTTTCTTGATGAGTCGATTGATTGAGGTAAACGGCAATTAAAAAGGACCGCCGCGCCGGTCGAAATCTAGCGCGACTTGACCGTATTAATCACACGCGCCACCTAATTCTTGACGTCGATATCAATCTTCGGCGAAGCAGTTTCTCTCACATTGTTGTTCTCCTTGTTCGCGCGCTGAACAGATTGATGGCTACCGAATTCGGGCTTCGGTCGGTAGGCAGGCTCTATCGTCGTTTCTTGGTCTCTACACGGTGTCGTAAGCGTCTTTCGCGAGAGAGAGGCGGAGATGAATGATCACGAAGATTAGTGGTCCACTTGGGAGGGACATTGCTTCCGCACGAGTCTTTATCGGTCTATTTTTCTCCGTTCACTTTAAGCTCGCCTGAGATTTTCGGTACCGCACGATAGCGGATTTAATACACGGACGTGAGATATAGCTCGTACATTGTGTCGGCTTTGCATAATATGACGACTTTAACATATGATTATTAGCGAAAGTTAAGAATACGTAATGCTGATTATTATACTATATTTTACTTAAGAATGCTCGCGCAGATAATTACGATTGAGAACTTGAAAAAAAATTGATATAAATATTGTTACTTTAATAAAAAATACATTTTAACAAGCAGTGAAAACGAATTCGTACAATTGTACTATAACAATTTTCTTCTTAAAACATTTTATATTATTGGATAAGAGAAATGATATATATTTATTCTTTCCTATAAATATAATTGTATATCATGTAGAAAATAATGATAAGAATAAATTATATAATGCATTATACATGATAATACGATTTTCATATCTTAATGGAAAAATGTAAAGCGAATTAAACTTTTAAGAAATTCATATCAGATTGTTTTGTATGGTCATTGTCATTGCAATGTTTAAAGTTTCTATCAAAGTTTAATATCTTTAATGATACGAGTTGCGTTTCAAAGAAGCGCAAAAGTTCTTTGTCCGCGGAGAAGAAGCTCATTTGATCGCATTGGCTTTTTGAAGCAATGACACGATCGTTTTGTTCGGTGAACGAAGCTCGTGCGGGATCGAGAGCAAACGGCATAGGAGGAAAATGGTATAACGAAAAGAAACGACTACGACGCGAATAACTAGAAAACTTTCAAAGTCTTCGGTTCAACGGGTTCTTATGCCAAAGTATTACTGCTCTTGACCAAAGAGATATTACTTTTGCAACCAAAGTCTTTTTATATCGTAAGAAGTGAATCCTCAAATCTTCTTAATATAAATAGCTTCTGAATTTCTGAATATTTAAGTCACCGATCTCGGAGATTTGACTAATTTATTTTAGTAAGTAAAATGCGGAAGACTTATGTACACCGCTTTTTTGAAAAATATAAATTAGTTTCGTGATAGGCAGTCCCAAGATCTCAGCGATCAATAAGCGGCTTAAGGATCCGAAGCGAATAGGTAACCAAACCACTCGCGCGTGGATCTCCCTCGAAGTTTGAAGACGCGATCAATTGAACTCACGGATTTGGAGAAAAAAAAAATGGGCGATCCTTTTTCATCCGGTAAACCGGGCTCGTACGAGAGGCCAGATGGAGATCACGCGTAGAGGGTATGGAGGAACGGAGGAAAACTGGGAAAGAAAGAGGGGCACCGTTAGGTAACTAGGAAACTTCGAAACTTCGCACCCCCGGCACCGAGAGATCTCTTACTTACAGCTGAAGGCTTTACGTTTTCTGGCCGACGAAAAATAACTTTTAGCGCGGAAGGAATGTCGCGGGAGGAAAGACAAACCATCCGGCGGAAACAGAATGGGTATCGGAGAAGGATCCTTCACGGGGGCTCCTTCGCTCTCGGGACTCGCGCCAAAGAGTTTCGAGTTTCGCAAAGTCATAGCTCGTTTCAGCCCCGGAGTTCGGGAGGAAGGAAGGGATGTGAGAAGTTTCGGTGGATCGGTACGCTGTTCTGCTCCCACGCCAGCGAAACAAGGGGGCAGGATGTAAGAAAATAATTGGATAAACAGCGCACTGAGTTATCGACGATATGAAATATTTCACGGTCGTCTGGGAAAAAGAAGAACTATATCCCAAGTAAAGTTACAATGTAGTGAGATAAAAGTTCTTTTTTGGGGAGGAAGGGGTGCTGCCTCACACTCGTGTTAATATGAGACAATAATCTTGCGTATTTTCGTAGTCCTATAAATGTGTCTTATAGTTATATTTTAAATAACGTTAAACTTAAAAGATCTTTGCAAGTAAGTATGTTCAGCAATATAATATAAAATTACTAGACTACCTACTTGATAATTAAAGTAATAGGTACTCTTAAATAAGACGTTAACTTGAAAGGTTGTCATTTTGATGGCTTCTTTATTTTTTCTAAGGAGAAAATGTATAAGTGGAGAAAGTTTTTTGCTGCAATAAATGAATATTGGCTGAGTCTATTGATCTCTATGCTGAGCATACTTTCTCTTTGCGTTACATATTTATGTACTGATTCAGAAAAGAACAAAAAAATCTTGCTCAAGAATCCGAGATTGTAAATGGCTAATATAATCGATTCATTCCAATAACTTATATCTAAACGGCTATAAATAAGAACGGTTGGGTGCAAAAGTAGAAACCGCAACGCGCGGTTTTGCGAGTCGCGCGAAACCGCTTGTTGGATTAATGTATTCTACTATGATAATTTGTAGAAGGTCTTTGCGAAGTCTGGTTAAACAGCACCTCATTTCGCAAATCATTCGTACGTGCCGCGATTAGCCGCGATAATCGGACATTATTGAAGGTTCGGCGGAAAATTAGGTGTCAGAGATGAAGGAGTGCCGTTATACACACGCGCAACGTGTCGACGAGAGAAAAATGAACTTTCTACTGCGCCGATAGAGATAGGTGTTGCTGGATAATTAGGGTATTTTGCAATTCTCCCGGTTTCATTTTAAGCGGCGCGTCGCGTCGCGCGCCGCGAAAAAGATGAAAATGATGTAACTGATATACAGGTGTGGTATTAAAACGAACCGTCTGGTGCATCGTGCACTGTAATATAGTGTGATATCACGGGCGTTTTGCATATTACACGACTCCGACAAGAATTACGTTCGCGACGAATGGATATTTCGTTGCTATGTGTGTATACACTTTAAATTCATATGTCGTCCTACGTTACATATTGCTACCAGTTTATACGACTTTATAACTTTGCAAAATTTGAAAAACTTGTGTTTGTTGTTCCATGAATATTACACGTTTAAAAAAAAAAATCATGACAGGAGAATTAAAAAAGAATATATCGCTATAAATGTGGAAATTGCGTGTGTATAATACTTTTACGCATTGAATACGTATTGAATAAAAACAAACGTGCTTTTCTTTGCCATAAGGTTCGTGTAACGCCGTCCGCGTTTATATATCCCCCCCCCCCCCCTCCCCCATGGGCGCGAACAAATTTTATTCAAGGAATTTCCCAATCACCCCAATCGGATATTACGGGACGGGCCAATTTGCGCGAAACCAGATTCTCGCAGATTGTAATTCCGCTGATATACAAATTCTCACGAGCGATCGCGTCGCCGAGATACGCCGCTCGCTCGGGGAGAGCGTTTCCATTACCCGAAAGAACGTGCGAGCGAAGAATTAAACGCCGCTTAATCGTCCGTGAAGCCGAGATTAAGTGCCCTGACAAAGGGCGTCGATTCACGTCATTACATGGCGGACGCGGGCGGGTGGGGCGACCAAATTTGGTCGATCCCTCGGTCCTCTCGTGACGGGATTCGAATATGGAAGAAGGTTCCCTCCTTTCGAGAGCGACCTGCACGACCTTCGGCCATTTCTTATCTTTACACATGGAAGTTCGCCGTGGGTGTCCAATAAATTGGTCGAGTGGGCGGTGGCGTATTGTCTCGAACAGATTGACCGCTTAATCACGCACCCGCAGAAGAATAATTCACGATGGTAGGTAGGTGACTCGATAGGTATGTATAGGTAGATCGTTTTTCCTACAAAGAACCGAAGGCTCGAGGCAGGATTAATCGGCCCCACTTCATCGTCGCTTATCTGTATTATGTATAATGGAATCGCGACACTTTTCCTTTCCCTCGATCCCTCAGCGTTCCAATGACAATAAATCCACTATATGTTTCATGTAGAACGTGCCTGACAATCACGAACAAAATAAAAACGTCGTAAATTCAGTAACGAATATAAAGTTGATCTTGAAAAAGTGTACAGTTGCACGTCACTCTTTTTTATCAAATATTTTTTGTCAAACCCTTAAAATTCTATTCTCTCGGAACACGTATCCTTTGAAGAATTATTGTGACTGCTCATTCTTGACCCGTACTCTATTGAATAATCAAAGTCATTCCGCGTGTAAGTATGGTACCATAAAACGGCAGTAAAAAGCAGCAGTTTTTTGTGTGATTTTTTACACTCTTACGATGTAAAGACGAATAATATTGAAAAACTAACGAATATCCATCGGATCTCGAGTGACCCAGGCACCGCCAGGCAAGGGTTGAAATAGAAGTCACTTGAAATGAGATGCAAAGCAAGATCCTGTCGTTTATTTGGTATTCTATATCGTCGACTCTACTTTCGCCGTTTGGCTTTTTTTCCGAACTGCGAGAGATCTCGCAACGCAATCTAGGATTCGCAATCACGACTGGTCCAGCTATCGGCGACGGTAAACAGTGGCCTTTCCGGTCTTCTTCTCGTTACATTGCTCGGACCCTGAAGGGATCCCAGGAGAGCACGTAGACGAGAAAAAATAAACAGAGCTCGTTCTCGTTCTCCCCCGCGAGCGCTCCGGGACTGGGCCCGAAAACGTTCACTGTTTATTTTCTCACCTCGCTGTGGTGCTCTTCGGCAATCGAAACGTTTCTCGTAATATTTCACGGCCCGCTTCTCGTCGTGACGCATCGGAAGAGTAATTCCTTCCTGAGTATTACTCATTGAGACGTCCGCTCGAGAAGCTGCGAGCCGAAGAGTGGTCCTCACAGAGGCAGTCTTAAACATCGACGACGTATTCTGTAATCCTAGATATTTCGAAAGCTAACCGAGCAAACCGTTCGAAATAGAAGAGCCATTGACAATTAGGGAAACCGATTTTAAATAGATAAGATATATTCCATCTATTCTTCTAAAAATAATATATCTGTATATTATAAATATATATTTGTATATATATAATTAATTTAAGAAATTAATATTAAATTTAAGTAACGTAATCTGAAAAAGTATGAAAACAATATCTTCATGGTTCCATAATTCTTTAAAAATTACATAATTATATGAATGTAATTCACGATTTTCTCAAAATTTTTAAGAATGTTATGTGATTTGTTTATTATTTTGAATCCCAACTTCATCAATTACTTTCAATTTGAGAAATTGTTTATTTTAAATTAGCGAAAAAATGCTTCTTTTCAATAATTAGTATTTATCGTTGCTGTATCGCAAAATAAAACGTATAAGATTTCAAACACTTTCACCACGAGATCCATGTACATAGAATGAGATTTAAAAGTGATGTGTCCAGTAGTGCTAATAGCGATAATATGATTGTCGGCGAAATCGAACGAGCTTACTATGCACCTCATCAACAATGACGCGCATCAAGAATGCTCGTATGCGCGAGGATACAATTCGACACGTCGATATCGGCAGTACCTGCGTCCGGTTGTGCATACTTCTTCGTGCACGTGTGTGTACCGGCACGAGAGAATGGTGTGACCGGGTGATACGGCGCGATACGAGAAGCTCGTGAGGCGTAGGTGCCGGTTACGGGCGACGATAAGATCGGGGACCGGCATTCCTGAGCCTATCGGCCATTAATAATCGAAGCACCTCGAGAGAGATCGAATGCGAAATTGTCGGGAGAGGAGAGGGATGTAAAGTCCACGCAGATGGACAGAAACAGACGGTAATCCGCCTTATCGCCGATCGAGATCGAGCAGAATAATTTCGGCGATCGAAAAGAAGGGAGGGGCAAGGAATCTAAATGGACGATATAATATAGCGAGCGATCGAGAACGTGTGATTGAAGTTTTTGGCTTCTCGCCAAATGATACGCCATGATATAAACGTTAAAAAGATGCATAATAATATTTATTTCATCGTATCTAGATACAATAATATGCTACATTGTTAAATATTAAAAAATGAAATTTGAAGCAGCATCTTGAGTCAAATAACATTTTGTTATTTTTAACTACCTTGTGCGTCGAAATTTATTGTTTTAACACAAAACAGTATTATTTTAACTCTATTGGTTCAGTTTTAACATTGTTTTAGTTAATTAACGATATATTAAGTAAGAGCAACGGCGACCTATAGGAATGGTTAAAAATAACTAAAATTGGGTATAATTTGACACTACGAATTTAACAGTGTAGAAAAATTTGAAAAAAAATTACAAATACAATTATAATACGCGTTTATTTTAATCTTTTGGAATAATTTTTTAATACTTCAATAATTTTGGAAGTATGTAAAAACTTCGCAGGGGAAGTTATCGTATTTTCCCTTAATTACTTTAATATGTATACAATGCTCTGAATAATTTATTTAAATTTCCCGATTTGCTGGCTAGTACGGAAATTATTCTACAATTAATCGAAAGTTATTTAAACGTTTTTATCGTGCAACTGGCTAGAATTAAGTGACTGAATCTTTCGTACTAAATATATTCTGACTCTTTTTTGAATATAAATATTATTTTAATCTTGCAATCAAAATAAATTTCTTTCACTTTCCAATTTTTACAGATATATTTAAATTAATGTTTTCTTGGTTAACGGTGTTTACGTTAGCACTCAGTCACTTAAGGACTCAAAGTATATATGAGCTATCTAACATCGACAGTCGAGATGAGAAGATAACTTCGTAAATTAGAGTATCCAGTCGTAGATCGTCGAAGTCGCGATGACGTGGGCAACGATGACTACAGAATCTGCAACGGGACACTAGGCTCGGTTACTATTCAATGAGGTCTTGTTGCGCGGGGCAAAAATAACGGATAAGAGGAAGCATTCATGGTTCAACGAGGATAACAAGGACATTATGCCTCTGCTAAATACTCCTCTAGTTGCCTAGGCGTTTTTGCGAGGCGCGCGCGTGCGACCGTCTGGCATTCAATTTTTCTTTGGACGTAACAGAATGTTGAGAGAAGACTAATCAGTTTGATATTATCCGTGTCGGAGATCTGAGAGAACTATCAATTCTGAAAGCGCAAAATTTTTAGACTAACTATTTATTAAATGAGGGAACGTATTCTCGATTTGTGTGTTCTCTACTTCCAAATAATATTTACTTTACGTATATCTTGCATTACTGTCACGTGTTAAAGATTTAATATGATATTTAATAATTGTAACAACTACACGTGGTCTGAAATACCATAATTATAGACATGATTAATGTCACATATATAAGTACGCATTGCGAAATTCTATTCTCCAGAGTAAAATACACGGCAGTGCCGAGTTGACAGGACAATAGCACTCGGGGCGCGATAACAACGATAACGACAACCCTTGCCGCAGTGAGCACGAGTCGCACCAACTGTTCCTCGCAATCTATCAAGCTTCCTCGACGTCGTAACTCGCCAAATTGGCCACCACGTACCATCTCTGTAAAATATCTACCACTCTGTTACACCGTCCGCAAACGTCACCGATGAAATTCTAAACCGGTCGAAGCTGCCCTCGGAGACCTCAAACAATATGAAACGATGTTTCTGTTAGAGAAAGAAACTTCAGTGTCAAGTGGCGTTGAAATCAGACGTTTTCGTGGTGTATTTCAGTATATGTAATAATATATATAGATTAATACTACTCGAGAATTATGCGCTTAGATATAAGAAGCCATAAATTAATATTCATGAAAAGCATTTGTTAAACAGGAATATTAATTTTATAATACGTAACGAAAGTCTTAATTGGACAAGTATCAACTTGCCTCAAGCAGATTATAAATATCTGCTTTGTAGCATCGTTTGTTCTAGCAGCTGAATTCCAAATTCAGACGCGAAAATGATATTAGATTTTGAATTTTTCCAGTTTGTAGACGCATATGCAAAAAATTTCAATTTACAAATTGTTTAGTTTGTAGATGCATATACAAAAAAAAAATCCAATTTACAAATTGTTCGCGATATTTCTTTTATGTCTTCATAGAATCATCCATATCACATTTTACTGCTTTTACCATCTTTCTATTTTTATCTAAATCAAACAAAGCGTATATTTTTTTAGAATCCAGGTAGAGATTTCTGATATGGAAAGCAAATTAGTAAATAGATACACTGATAAAGAACCGAGATTTATTAAAGATTTGAGAGTCTATCTATCGTTTCCGAACTTATATCTATAATAAAAGCAAACTTTTCATGTTTTTGTAAAAAAAAAATTCTATAATCGTAAAAACCCCTTTATTATCTTCTGACGTTAAGAAGATAAAGCGGATACTTTTTCAAATATCGTACATGCGAATACCTTGAGACAAAGCCTGATAAGGCCGGGGTCTTTTAATGAAATTTGATCGTTCGCCTGCAAGGAACAAGACATCCAACTCAACTAGAACGACCGCTTCATCCTGGCGGATTATCGGACTGTCCAGATGCCGCTTGTCATCCGTCAAGCTTCCCTAAGACCGCGAAATTGGCCTTCGCGGAGTGCGCGCGATACACGGAGCGCAACGACGACACCGGAAGAAGCAGCCGGCGAGCGATGCAGACGCATACATACATATTTACGCGCGTGCGATAGGCTCGCCCGCGCGAGAGTAGGCGTGGGCGCATAACATGAACGTCAGGAGTCAGGACGACGGGACCACCCGTGCCCACGACCGAGGAAGAGTCTGCCGAGGAGCCTCGTGTACTCGTATTTGCTTTCGAGAAAATTGAATTCTTCGCATTGCGCAAAAGGCGCAGAAGGCGCAGCAAGTCCGCAGATCGAAGGGAGAGAATTACGGGTCAAGGAGGATGAAAGGAAAAATGCTAAATATATTTTTAATTGATTAATTATGCAAATTATTTCATATTCCCACACACTTTCATGTACAAATTATTCGAACAACTTTAAAATAGATTTAAAAGATATTTTAAACTTTTTAAATAATTTATACATTGAAGTGTGTGAAGAATTCGCGGGACTCCATATCTACACAAGTAAATTTGCAAATTTTAAAAATATATAAAGAAAATCAGTTTCTTTATCTTTCCTGCCGATTCTCCGATGGAAGTAATTATAGTTTCTATCCTATGTACAACAAAACATGTCTTGTACAAAAAAGAAATATATCTATATAAATATTTCTATCAGTAACTGTATACTGGAACTATCTCTGATGAGATGATGTGTAAATTTCGTTAAAAATTTTGTCGGAGAAAGGAACGCAAATAATGGCGGTATCGGCGGTATATTCGCAACGTCTCACCTCTAACTACATTTTTCATTCCTCATTATAGCGCTTCCACCGCACTGAAAATTTTCTCTACATCATTATCATCACCACAATCGACCCTTTCACATCCGACGGCCACGACGAATCGAATTTCTTTACAGAACGTCAGTTGTGCGACTATGCGTACGCTTCTCGAACCGCTCCGGCGCTCGCTCTCGAACGTGATTTATCGAAAAAAGAAAGCTGCACAGTCAACGCATGCGGCAACAATTTACAGTACGGAACGCGCCGTATCCCATATAAACCAACGTAGTGATTTACGACAACATCCGGAGAAAAATAACCCAGCAATAAAGCTGCTGAAAAACTTGTGCTGTCCAAGGTTGAGCTACTAGTAACGTTAACACCTATATATTGCTTGAATGGAATGTTATTTAACTGCCAAGTAAATCACAAAACCAAAAGACTCTTTTCAAGCCGAAAAAAAGGGATTCTTAGGATTTTACTTTGAAAGTGTGTTTCCCTTGTTTAATTCTTTCCAAATATTGCCTACAGGACATTAGGATCTTTCAGCAAAGTATATCTTTCGGTATCTTAAGGAAACCCGTGTAGCAAAAGATTAAATTTTCCCGTGAGAACAGCGATTCTCTCGTTAATAGATCTGTTCGTTTCAGCTGAACTTCTTGCACAGTTCACCTTTTCTCTTTTTCTCTCCAACGTGAAAAGAAAAAGAGGAAAGATGAACCGTGCAAGAAGTTCAGCTAAAACGGACAGGCCTATTGATACACGGTAATACATCGACCAAATTCACTATTAATAATTTATATAATTATTTTAGACAACATTCGAGTAATCTATTCCACAAATGACATTCTCCGAAAGAGTGCTTCGATGTAGAAAGTCCTTTTTTACTTTTTCTCTTTACTCCTTGTTCTTCACGTTCCTTCTTTCTCTCTCTTTCTCTCTTTCTCTCGCGATGCTAATAAGGGGGATCTACATGACAAATACCCGCGCCGCGTCGCAACCGAAAATGTCTCGAGCATGGTGGTCCGCGCGATCGACAACGGCTATATCGCTCCGACACCGCTTCCTGTCGATCTTCTCCGACTACCTCTCGGCGATCCGTCTCGATCACGATCGATTCGATCTGCTGTTTCGTTGGCGCGGCTCACTTGTCCCGGCGCGGCGCCGAAAAAGTTCCGATTGTCAAGGGAGCAGCTCGAGCTTGGCGAGACCGAGTAGATCGCCAACCTGCGATCGAGACAGTGGCAACGGAGAGGTCTCGATCGTTAAGATATTCGCTCGAAGGGAGAGAACAATCCGTTTCGCGAGGAATTGATATTCATTCAGCTTGATCGTTTAGAATTGATTAATCTCTTCGTGACTCAGGAGAAAAGTAATGTATCTAAAAGAAAGTAATTCGATATCTAATTTGACGTTTAAACGTTTCCGGCGTTAAAAGTTGTATCGATTACGATTTCCAAGAAAATCTTCGCTCAGGCTATGGAATTTCAGAGGAAGGTCGGGAAAGTCCGCGCCCTCGGATCGGCGCCCTTTGGACTCGAGATATACGGTCGTATTTCAAATTCATAGGGCATGATCGTACACAAAGTGTCCGTGACGTCGCTCCCGGGTGTCACAGAACGTTAAGGGGAGTTCTGTGCGCGAGGGTGAGGCGTGGAATCGAACCAGCGGTCGTTTCCCGAAGGTGCGAGGGCACCCCGGGTGTCCATTGTCCTCTCCCGCGCTCTCACAGAAAAACTATTCACCCGCCACCGATGCAATCACACTCGCACACACATGGAGACCATATGAGAGAAAAAGGAAGGTAAAAAGAAAAAGGACGCGGTTGGATAAGGTGACGGGAGTCCTTCGGGAAAATCCGTGTCACTGTTTGTACAGGCGGGAGGAGGTCCTCGAAAACGTAAATTCGTTTCGTGGAAATAAACACGGTTGCTAAAGTACGACGTTTAACGCCCCCCTCGATCTCCGACGTACGACGGTGCCCGGATCGACCCGTGATAGCGACGATTCGGGGATCGGTGTAGAAAAATAAACGCGCCGCGCGCCACTCGGGCTCGGACGCGACGCGATACGCGAGAGGCCTGTTTGGAGTAGCCGCGTCCCCCCCGTGTTTACTCACGACGCGCGGTGCGGCTCTCGCGGTCACGCGTGGCCGTCGCAGAGCGGAACACGGGACGGCTGTTTTTCGATACGAAAACACCTGCAAGGAGACCGCTATCGAGAAACCGGAGTGGCGAGTCTGAGATATGGACGGCGTGGGTGACAGCGAGAGGTGAAATAACAGCACTGATTCGATTTCAGAGAAAGCTATCGTCGCTCTCCCGCATATGGACGATAACAATCGTAGCACGATGTTATAGTGAATCATAGTTCGATTGAAGGCCTCAATGAACGATATCTTGCAAGAGCAGCGCATATACCTACATAAAAGATAAGATTTGATTAAAACTTAAAACTACGCGATGCTCTTACAAAAGTTTTTCTAACAAACAGATTCTTCTAGGAAGGAAACTTGCCAAATTCTCTTTTATCTTCTTTCTGTGCGCTATCTTCACCGGAATCTGTGCTGAATTTATTACAACAGAAAAGAATCTCTTGCGTCTTGCGTAGGAGTAATAATTGTAACACACGCGCTGGTACTCAGACGGCGCGCTGCATTAAAATTACGCTTAATGGGACGATATATCGAAGAATGAGACATTAACGACGCGGGAAAGAGGTTTACCGAACGCGTGTAAATCACTAGAAGGTCACCGGCGGGTCCCTCGGCACGCACCGGGGCTCTGCCCCGGCTATCGGCATCGATAAATTGGAATTAATTAACGAAAATAAACGAGAGCGCGCGCGATACTTGTCCGCGCGAAACGAGCGCGATCCTGAATATTAATGAGACGACGGTCGCGAATAAGAAGAGCCGCGATTAAAACGGTGTTTCCGTCGTCGAGAGTTGGAGCCCCTCCGTCACCTAATTTACATTGTAGGGCGCGCGGTTTTAAGAGCAATTAATATTATTACGCCCGACTCGGAGACGATTAGCGGAGAGCGATGTCGATTAGATTCGCTTAGCTGAAATTTACGATGTCGTTTGCACAATAAGCCGGGCGCTCGTTAAAGCCCCTTGAAGAATCGTGATGCAATTAGCGCGCAGCTTGCGCTGAATGAAGACACGATGTTCGGTTAGTTATGTGCAGAAGCAGTTACTAATTGCGTCACTTCTTTTGTTTATTAACCGCTGGCATCCCGAACGTATTACGCGTTTATTCTTCGTTATTCTTCACTAAAGAGATATTATGCGGTACTTATAATAACATTTAAAACAGCAAAGAGATTATTGTAGATTTTTACATTAAAAGCGCTTTTTTATAAATGTCTTATGATAAAATACTATACTGTGCAAATAAGATTGAAGCCAACTGTTGCTCCATTTATATGACAAAACAAACTTTTATATTTATATATTGATTGTATATCATGACGGTCAATTGTTTCTCATTGTTTTATACCTATATATTTTCGTTTCTCTATAAATACGAAAAACGTTTGCGTCCTCCCGAAAATCAATGTACATTGATAAAGCAACAGCAATCTCGTCGATACGATTTCTCTATTTGTAAATCTCAACAACCAGTCGCGCTCCTTCCTCGTTTCACTTCTATTTCTTATTGCAAATTTTTAATGCAGAACAACGACGGGGTCGCCTGCATTCGATATGGCTCCAATATTTTCACTTTTCTTCGATTGTAAAGTCAACTTTCCTTGTTTCTCAGGTAGTGACGGCCATCAAATACGCAATATTTGCGATGCTCAAATAAAATCATATTTACAGTTGACTTTGAGAGATCTAAACATATTTAGACAGTTGTATGATGTTCGAGAGCCTATCCCAAGTTTAAATATAAGAGGTGATTATTTGAAATTGTTTTCTAAACACAATAGTCCAAGGTGTTAAAAGGCTGGCCTAATTTTATTGATATTTAATTTTAGCAACTTGTATAAATAAATGCAATAATTTCTAATATAAAATAACG
The DNA here is from genome assembly GCA_035220615.1 of Leptothorax acervorum. Lineage (NCBI taxonomy): Eukaryota > Metazoa > Arthropoda > Insecta > Hymenoptera > Formicidae > Leptothorax > Leptothorax acervorum. Next base: position 572,452 of record JASTWQ010000005.1, read on the forward strand.
ATGTTTTTAAGTTTTAAGTTTTAATAATAATCCAGAAATGTATCTGACACATTTTTATTATTTAAATAAATCGTTAAAAATTGTTAAACATATATGATCGTTCAATTATTATCCTGTGTTGTATGTACACAGCACTATGTTCTATGTGCGTAAATATACCTCCGCTTAAGCGCTTGGAAGCATTTGTAAATAGATCAAACACTCTGCAGAGAAAACACAAACGAGAGATGCCGTAAGAAATAGTATAAGCACCAAGCTAGCAAACATTGAAGAATAGAAAGTAGACTCTTATTCCATTTTTCTATGCAACTTGCAATGCTTCCGCAGTCTGTACATTTCTAACAAACATGATAACAAAATCACATTTGTATGTTATTGTGAAAAATGTGATAGATATCTGATATAACTCACAAACTCAATAATGATACCTGCATGGTTTCTTATGGATTTCGTGAATAACGCTTGAATTACGATTATACCTTTCGTTGCCTCTCTCACGCGGGAGATGCAGCGAGGTCGCACGCTCGCAAAGTGCGACCGGGAACTTCATTCGCGGAAACCACGGGCAGCCTCGGGCATCGACATTTTTACGCCCCCGGTTATCCTGAATTGCAGAGTGGTCCGGATAATAACTTCGTGTTCAATTACCGGGCGCGCGTATCGACGCTTTAAAATGCCGCGCCAGCTTCCTTCTCGGAAATGATGCGGGCGTGCGTAAAGTGATTTTGAAAACTAAATTAAGAGAAATTTTACGGCGCCTCAAACTCGAGGCTCAACGATTCCGATCCGTGGTCCTTTCTTCTCCGTCCTTTTCTCCGGACGATACAATCGCGTTTAATGAAGGAAGACGGACCGTTTCTTCGCCTTTTATGCAAGCACTCTAAACACGCAATCTTCAATTTATGACATTGTTTTTCGATACTGATTTGAAGACGCGTAGGATCGCATACGTATTATACACACGCATTACTTTGCATCCAAATTTTTCAATTATCAAAATAAATTGACAAATAATGATAAGCGTTGTATGTCTGTTTTATGACTGTTTGGAGAACGCGATTAAGATTGAATTAATGAAACTTCGTTCAATCATAACTATCTGATATTATTTTAAGATGACCATTAAATTATCATAATTCTGTCTTTTTACGATTATTAGTGTTATCGTTAAATACCATATTCAGTTTATAAGCGAAATTATCCGGATTTCTTGTGCTTAATAAAATTTATAACATCAAGTAGAACTCTTTTATTTCAGTACGAACGATTACGCACATACACGCACTCATCATGCACGTACATGTACGTCATATTGACTCTCTCAGTACAAGGCTAAGAAATCTCCCCGAGGGATTTACTCCGAACTTACGACAAATTACCGCGGAGGAAACCGATTTCATCCTTCCTTTCGATTTAACGCGCGATTGAGCGGCCCTGGGATTATAAATGCTCCTTTGTCGAGTGATTCGGAAAACGAAATTGAAACCTCGCTTCGCGCAGTGAAAATCCCTCGATTTTTCAAGTTCGCGCGCCGACTTCGGACGTTTTCCTCGATACCAGGCCAAATCGAGGGCGGCGTAAGTGGCCAAATAAAAAAGGAAGTGAACCGTTGAGAAAGCATCGGACGTGCGCAATCTTGAACAATTAATCACCCGTGGCAAAAGGAAGGATTAAGAAGCGCGACGTGGGCTCAAAACGATCATACTCCATGCTCGCCCCGAGGCGGGCAGACTGCGATTCCCGAATGCACGTCGGAAATTTTTAATAAAATTAATGCGAAACTTGTTATTACTAACAATAAGTAGCGTAAAGGTAGAGAGGTCGATAATGACGGATGCCAAAAATGACGGATATAATGTTTATCCTGACAAAGAGATTTATGCATCTCTCGTAAGGTACAACGAGATTCGACAGTGAAACACAACAAAAGATAAATTCTTTTACTAAATTATAGATATACCATATAACGCGATATTCTATTGTAAAACTTACAATTTACATTATACATTTTCTGTGGAAAGAGAAAGAGAAGCAGTTACTTTCCCAAATCACTTGATTCGATCATTAACCCGAGATGAAGGAATCGTGTAAGTACCATTATCAAAAGTAAATTATCGTAAGCATTTCCATCTATTTTTGGACGGCCGCGTCGGGGCTGTGATGAGATGTCGTTATTGCGCCGAAACGAGGCGCTCGATCGCCGCTTGATAGTCGACAGACCCGATTCCCTTGAAGATCCCCACGCAAGCGCCTTTATTTGCTTTCTCGCGACGAGATTTCTCCGAAGCGAGATCGCCCCTGCTTTGAGGGAAGCCAGGAGGCGATCTCGAACCCGAAAAGCCGAAAGGCACGAGGATGCAAGCCGGCCGGCCGGCGATGCAAGATCGTAAAATATCCCGGATGCCTCTCCTCGCTGTCCTGTTTCCGCCGTTCTGCCCTCCGGCTGGTTGGATGACTGATGATCGCCGCGCACGGCCGATATTTCGATTAAATTCATGCGAGCCGTACAACGCGGCCGTTCCTCGCCGCGAAATTCCACGACTCGCGGCCGTGGGGCGCGAGCAAATATTTAATTTGCGAAATAGCCCGCCGGACGGAGGCGAGCTGCATCCTCCCTTTCCCGAGTTCGTATACGGCCGATACGATCGCGTAAGTGCAATTATTATTGCGCGGCATCTCGTGAATGCGATGTCACGTGGGACGTAACGAAGTTCCAGGGAGAGAGAGAGAGAGAGAGAATAATTAGTTTTACGTAGCGTGTCGTGTCCTGTCGATGGATGCATCGCGATTTCAATCGAAAACGCTGTCACATTCTGTTTTCGAAATAGAGACTTGATATAATCTTTCAATGTAATATCGAAGATGTGTGATATTTTTTAATGTTTTTTTTTTACGTAATTTCTATTTTTTTCTATTTTTTGGTGTCAAGCAAAACATATATAAATTATGATTATCTATGATTATTTAAAATAGGTATATTTACTTATGAACTAAAAATATAAGAAATAATAAGTAAATATATTTTAAATAATCGTAGATAATCATAATTTTTACCGATTTTTCAATCAATTATAGTTATACAAACATGCGCGTACATGCTACGGTTTTGCACGGTATTGTTACGCATTTAGTTATGATTTTGAAGCATACAGAGCATTCATGCTTGTTTTAATCGACAAATAATCAAAATAATGCAGATCGTAATACGATTAACATATACAGAATTATGATTAATTAGATTTCAATTAATTATTATTGCAAATGGTAAATTCTATTCATGTTATTATATTGAATATTATTCAAAATATTATGGCAAATGCGCATTAAACTGTTACTGCAAATTGGTAAAAGATGAAGCTATTTATGGCGGAAAGATATTCTTGAAAAACACCGCGTTATATTCTATCGCGCGAAATCAATGGCATCATTAATTATTCAACGTTCTACATCGCAATAAAATCCGGATTAATTCCGCTATTAATTTGCAAATACGGTAACATCTATGATTGAATCCCGGTCAAATGCAGGAGGGCTTTCGGTTTAATCCTCTTGTGCATCTGACCCTCACGAGCGACACTAAGCCTAAATGGCAGGCCCCAATTTAATCTCCGCGTTATAACGTTCCCGTCCGAGGTGCTAGATTTCTTTATATCGATCCATTCGTGTACAACATCTTTGCATAATAGATTCTTTAAATAATCTCGAGAAGTCTTTTAATTTTCGAACATCCGCCATATATATCTTGGTGTCAGTTTTACTACCTATTATGGAGAAACTAACCGGCCAACCCTGTACACGCGGTACCCGGTAATTTTCTTCCTCAATAACTTCTCTCAGCACGTCCCAGCGAGCGCCTTTCTCGACATGTTCGGAGAATTTTTCGCGCGTAAAGGGATTACCGTCCGCTTCCTCGCCGGTCCGCGCTCTCTTCCGTTTTCCCATCGGCGGTCCCGTCCGCGTCCCCTTCGATTAGCCGCAACAGACAAACGAACTTACCGCGAACCCAAGACGAGCATCCGCCGAGACATAACAGTTACGGACAGGTTAGTGCGGATTGACGTACGCCCGGAGCGTCCGCCGCGTCCGCCGTCTACGGGGTTGATTCGGTTTCCCCGCGCGGTGCCGGAGGATAAGAGAGGAACCACCAGGCAGCCCAATAAGGCAACGCGACCGGGCACCCTCGTCGTGGCTGGCCCAATATCACCCGTTGCACGTCAGGGCCACGTCTTTCCCCCGAGGGTGAAACCGGATTAGCGCTCCTGGCGTGGCAGGGGCGATTCTTCCTCGCCTTTCCGAATGCTCTTTGTAGCTCGCCACGTGTGCATGTATACACGGTGTACGCTTTCTCCCGGCGAACGAATCGGGATTGTGCACGCCCGGGGCGCAACCACTGCTCGCGACGGTCACCGACAGGTCTAGCCTTCTGGCCTCAAAGGGGTTTTTAAAACGTAATAAATGAAACACTAAGACTTCTCGCACGTGACTATATGCATGCCTCTCTGTCCCTTTCCCTTTCTGCCGAGGTTTTATTGAAAACCCAATTTTAACTCTATACCTAGCTTGAAATGTTTCTGGAATTGAAAATCGCTTTGAAATAACTGTCACTGCCACTGCAGATTTATATTGCATTTGCGAGAAGGACATAATTTTGTAATACATACAACAATGTCATATCTAATTAGGTATAATAAGTATATAGTGATCTATAGAAAGGAGGAAGCAGTCTGTGATTAAAATTGTACGTTCTAAGAATGTTGCAAGGATAAATACGTCTCTCGTAATCGCTTCACTCTTTCTCATTCGTCTGCAGATTTACACGCGATATCCTTTGATGCGTTATTCAGTCTGTTGATAGTCTGCATTTCCCCATGATAAAATGCCGATAGCACAAAATTTCATTTGCAGCCTCCCCCGAGAAAATACGCGTCAAAGTAAGGCTCGCCATTGGCACGAGCGGAATCGGCAGGAAAAACGGAAACGTGCTTTGAAGTGTGCGCGAGTCCGAGAGATGAATCTTTGATGTTTGCTGTGCTCTTCCATTTTTTTTTTGTATGGCGTGATTGGAAGCGTAACATTGGCGATTTGCGCTCCGAATCGCTGTAAAATGCAACAGGAATAATCTCTCGAAGCTTATACCCTGTACATGTAAAATAAAACGCGGCGCATGTAAAAGGCCGAAAGAAGCTTCCAACGTTCCGCTTCGATTATCACGTATAGAAAAAGTTATTTTTTACTGATTTATTATTTACGCTAATTCTTTCTTCTGTCTAAAATGTGAGATGTATATGTTTTCTTTAATTTTAAATCACAGACATTCTAAAGGTGGCGTAACTGAAAGGAGAAATACGGATTTGGTAGCGTTTCTTGTTTGCCGCGTTTTTCGTCATTATCCTCGTACTTTTTATGAATCTAAACAGAGTTTCGTCAACGACATCGGTTTCCTTTATGCGCCGTCTGATTTACGGCCACGACGGAGTTTAGCGTGGATATTTCATTCAGTGGTTGTAGATGCCGGCGTACGTAACCGGCCGCCAATCGTATATCTTGCGCGACACTTTACATATAAAAGTTTGGAATATCGCAGGCGGCCGTTTGATTATTGACATGGGCGCGTACGAGTGATAAATTGCATGTGCCGGGTGAGAGCGAACGAGACCGTGCTTAGACTAGAAAACTCGATATCACAGTGTTTTCCTATCAAATACGATACGATTTACAAATCTTTTTAGTCACGCACCGCCGACCTGCTGATTATGCTATAAGTAATCCGAATAATTTGATATATCGTTATTATTAATATTTGACATATCGTTATAACAAAGTATTAAAGAAATTTATCGTTGCCGATTTTCTAGAAGCCTTTTTAGAATATTTATTTGAGGTATCTGCTTAATTCTCTCTCAATTCTTGACGAAAGTTTTTATTAAAAATAATTGACTTATTAATTTGGAAAGTACATGCCACAATTATATTTGTGTCGCTGATATATCTTCTGAGCACTTAGTAGCCAAAACAATTTCTTTATAATAAATATAAATGTTACGATTCTATGCATAAAGCGTCTTCTGCATTTCGAAATATATGGCATTCAAATAAAAAGCACATCGATAAATTGGCCAAAACAATTTCTTTATAATAAATATACATGTTATGACTCTGCATAAAACGTCTTCTGTATGTCGAAATATATGGCATTCAAATAAAAAGCACATCGATAAATTACACTTATCATTCGCTAGTTGCAAATTAGAATGCTTGCACAATATGATAATGCCCATTGTCTTTGATCCCTGTGTTCACGATTTTTCTTATTTAGTGAAAGTTATTACGTGAAGCGTATATCATACAATTGTCAATGTAGCGTATATTTGCGTACTATGTGCATTATATTGAAACGAAATTAATCATTAAATACACAGTGAAGTCAAGTAATAAAGTGGCTATTTAAGAAAAAAATACATGCTGCATTCTAATTGTAAGATATTACATAAGTTTAATTGAAATATCCTAAAACGACGCATATGAAAAATACCTCTCGTTCATTCAACCCGTCATTTTGGAATCATTAAATTACTCATTTTTATCCGAATGCTAGCTAAAGTAGTGGAATTACAATTAAGCAAATTGGATAAAAGTATCCAATTTACTTAATAATTCCGGTGTTGCCGAAGCGCGCGAACGCGACAAGAACGCTGTGTATTGCTAAACACGCGAGATCTGCATAATTTTACGCCTAACGTACTTTCCGATTAAATGAAACATTATTAATCTGTTTCTCAATGGCTTCGTCGCTGGCAACGATCGTTATTATCGTTAAGTGCCGTCTACGATAGAATTTATGGGTTTCCTCATTTGTAATTTAAAATTGACAAGTGTCGTTGTGCACAAAGTATGCAGACGGCGCACCTTCTCTCTCGGCGCTTCTTGTAGCACCTAGCCGAGCTAATGCGATTCGCAATGACTCGCGCCAGTCGTCAGACGACTGTGTTCGCGCGCATTCTGCTGTTTCGCACCCAGGACAAGAAACGTATCTTATGCGAAACATTAAAGCCCTGCCTCGTCTGCTTCTCCTTTCGCCTCCACTTCCGTTATTTTTTTCCCTCTGTGTCTTTTCACGTTGCACTTTCGTCTCGCACACGCGCGGTTCGCGGGGACAAATAAACCTTTGGAATCTGATATTATCTGATTATCTTTTGGAGATATTAACGATATTGTCGTATTATCTTTTGGACTCCGAGAGAAACTTGATTAGATAAATTAGAAATCCTCTATCATTTATCACGCTTTAATGCATAAATATAAAATATTGTTGAATATATTTCTTAATAAGATCATTCTGCGATTATTCTCAGGTTGATTACTCTCACTATATGTAATTAACAATTTACCCAGTAAATTGGGGCAAAGTTGTCCGTAAACCGCTCAACAGTTGAGTGGAAGCTTAAACCAGCTCGTTGGCTTTCCCCGTAGATGCCATATAGATCCTTCGGTTACATCCGCGTGCGCACTCGATCACGTGTGCACGCATAAATATGTATACGCTGGTTCGCATACTCACGCTGCCCGGCCCAGAGTCGATCGCATCGATTCGAGAGACGACGAGAGAGAGAGGAAGAGAGAGCGCAATTACACACTCTTCGCGGGTAAACAAATGGATAGGGTGAAATACGATTCCCAGCACGATTCTGTATTTTTAAGGGAGCCAACCGCGAACCGGAATTCACGCGGGTTTCCTTTGAACGAGCGCACGCCGAGAGCCGAGCTACTGAATTAATTCGGTGTGAATTCACGGAACGGTATCGGGTAAAGAAAATCAAAGGGGGAGAAAGAGAGCTGCCCATAAGATAACAATGTAAAATGCCGTACACGATTTGCAATGTCTCGCGGTGAAAAATGAATACGCGTCGTCGGGCACCTCCGCATTCCGTGCCGTCATCGATAGAATACATTCATAAATTTTAAAGATTTATTCATTCTTGGTACACACACCGCATTGGTGACAGATCGGGGATGAAAGGTTGCTCGACGATTGTGAGAAAGTGAAGAAGAATGCGTAGAGGCTCGAGTAGTTGATCCGTTTATGACGTACAAATGTAATCTATGCGACTCACAATCAGTTTCCATTATATGACTCGAGGACTAACAGGCGTGCATCTTGAAAGGCATAAGAATTAGATGAAACGCGAACGAACAACTCGGTTAAGCGATCAAGACAGCGACAATGTCAGAAAACTATAGGCCTGTTCGTTTTAGATGAACTTTTTGCACAGTTTATTTTTTCTCTTTTTCTCCCAAACGTGAAAAGAAAAAGAGGAAAGATGTCCAAGAAGTTAAAACAAACAGGCTTTATATAAAGCTTAAATTTTACCGTATTTGGCTATAATAAAAAAATGTCTTCCCCCGAGAGATTTTCCAATTATCGACTATCGGAGAAATCGTCCCCTCGACGAGCGGTATCGCACGTTTCGGGACACAGTGTATAACCCACTTGCATAAGAGCGCGTGCACGTGTGGGCGTCGAGGGGAAACAGAGGCGTCGAATGGTCGTGTAAGAAATTACGGTTGTTCTTCTTTCTCTGTCGCACCCGAGATGTTCCATGGTGGGCCACACACACGTGCGCGCGCGATGTTCGGTTTATCGGTGTGCATACTCGTGATGGACACCGCAAGACACGCGAGAGACACGGGAGAGATAATAATACTGGAAGAAGAAAAAAGCAAGGCCTCCGACGTGGAGGAACCGCGGATTCTATTTATATCGTGTCACGAAATTAGCGGTTTTTATTGCATTTTATTGCCATACCCTCATGTGGGTGATAAGAAGCACACGCGACGTCAGTCATGAGGATTACTCTGTCACGGAAAACGCTGATTGCGTCACATAATTGAAATATTGTCCACGAATTCTGCATTTAAAGAACAGAATCAAGTAAAGCTCCATTATTTTTTGTAATCAGGAATTAGGAATAAAAAATGTAATTTAAAAAATACATGTTATATCTCGCAAAATATACAATAAGCTACAATTGGATGCAGTTATGCAATAAAAAACCGAGCGCCATTTTCGTGATTTTTAGTTCTGTATTGACTTTTTGTTCTGTATTGTGAACAGGAGATTTTCTAAATACGCATATAAGTACACATCGAATTGTATTTGAGGAGAATTATAGTTCGGTCATTATGTTACGTATTTTATTGCCATACTCTCACGTGGGTGATAAGAAGCACACGCGACGTCAGTCATCATGACTACTCTGTCACGGAAAACGCCGATTGCTTTATATAATTGAAATATTATCCACGAATTCATTTCGAGAACAGAATCAAGTAAAGTTTTATTAATTGAATTGGGAGCTTTGCGTCACCAGCAAATAATAATAAAAAGTTGTGTTTTTAAACGACTCAACTGGCCATATTTATTAATAAATTCACAACGTTTCGGCCATGGGTTGTGGCCCTTCTCAAGTGACAATTAGTTATTGCAGACTTTACATTGGTAATTTGTAAGTCTGCGCGTCAAATAAGTAAAAATAGCGCGGACATCGAGATGATCAAGAAAACTCGTGTTAAAAAGCACGTCCGTTCAGCTGTGAGTCATGGAGTGATACGGACGTGCTTTTTAACACGAGTTTTCTTGATCATCTCGATGTCGGCGCTATTTTTACTTATTTGACGCGCAGACTTACAAATTACCAATGTAAAGTCTGCAATAACTAATTGTCACTTGAGAAGGGCCACAACCCATGGCCGAAACGTTGTAAATTTATTAATAAATATGGCCAGTTGGGTCGTTTAAAAACACAACTTTTTTTTTTATTAATTGGCGCAGAACTTTATTTTTAATTCTTTAATTTTAATTTTCGCGAAATTTGCTCTAGCGGAAAAGTAAGGTTTTGGAGTTGATTCCGCATTGCAGAACTGCGTCCATGAATTGTAGGTCTACGTTATAATACAAAAATTACTATAATATTACGCAAGTTTTGATTACAACGCGCATAAAGTCATTCTGCAGATTGAAACTAATTTGAGAACGGCAGTTTAACTTCCTCTATATATTATGAACTCGCGCACGGTGTAGTGAAATTCCTGAAAGCACCGTCGTGTGAGAAAATCCGCGGTGTATCTCGCGATAATTTATTTAAACGCGCAAAATCGCGCGACACGCCGCGCCGCGCCGGCCGGTCGTTTACTCCCCGGGCCTTTTATCCTTGCCACACGTCGAACACGGCCGATAAAGTGCCCGGCGCGTTTTTAGCGCCGTTACAAGTCGCGAACGCACATCGCGTTCCACGTTTCCGGCCGGGCGAATCGAAACGTAGAACCGCCGTTAATACCCGTGGCCGTAAAGATTCCGGCTACGAGCGGATTGTCATTGCGAAACAATGGCCTGAAAAGCTGGTTGCGGACAAGCGGTCAAAGCGCCGCGCCGCGCAAACACCGTCGATATCGCGGTATTTAATGACGTCTCTATAACGCGACTCCGCGCGCACGTACGCGTACCTATAGGTATCTCTTTCTCGGTGCGCGAGAATGCCAGTGAAACGAACGAATGGCGCGCGCGCCTTTCAAGCGTGAAGAGGAAATGCCAGCGGCGGAGTATAGGGCCGAAGAGACACGGGGCAAATTAGGATCGTCTCTCTGGACGAGGAGCCGCGCCTTCGTCTCTTACGGCGATCGCCGTTAAGTATGCGCGCTACCGCATCTAAAGACCGGAACGCACGATTCATTAACTTCGGCCCGGCTCGTCCTAGTTGTGATTTATATTCGATTTGTCGTGCGTGAAAGCGCGCGGCTTCCACTTAGAACTCGGTGTTTCCCGAAGTTAATGGGAGCTCTGCAATGCTACCATTGACTGTAACAGTTAATAACGGTCGTGTTAGTCATAATACTATGATGGAACGTCGATCTTCCATATTAGCGTATCGGGAGAGAAAAACGGAAATCGGGACGGCGTTTTTTTTTGCATTGAAAATCTGAAAGAAATTGGGTATTTATTTAAAAAGTGCTATTCTTTTTTTATCATAATGTCAGATACATCGTATTGTTGACCGTCTCGTAAATATTTTGTAAACTATTTAAAGTTTATGCTGTGAATTTTATAAATTAAGAAATAGGTCAGTTAGACTTGTGGATTGAACAAGAAAATCAATTTAGGAGGCAACATTCTTTCAAATAAAGAGGTATAAATAAAAAATGAGCTTCAACTTTTATTAGCTTGCTTCATCTATATCCAACACGTATATGGACCTAGTTTTTAATCTTCTTATTCTTAAATTAGATTTCTCTTAATTTCGCTTTTCCTCAAATTTACTGCGTCATCACTCACAAAAACATATACACGTGGGTACATACGATGTATAAATGTATGTACATGAGTGTGCCCGTAGTATATTGAGCTCGTAGTATATGAGTCCATGAATTAGCTAAGCCCAAATGGCTGCGGGCCAGTCATCCGCATCCCTGCGGGATACGAGGTGACACTGCCAACACCATCAGCATGCTACCGCAATTTTAGAAACTGTAAAATAAAAGCGGTTTCCCAATGTCACGGTACAAATTCATTGCCTGTCGCGCAAAGCGCGCGGTGTGTCACGAGGCAGGAAGAGCGGCAAGAAAAGGATCCGGGGGCAGACAGGCAGAAGAACAGGGAAACCTTGGGTCGTATTCTGGATGCTTGCGGTGTCGTGAGAGGGAGGAAGAGTTTAGTGATTCGTCAGGGACCGCGGAGCCCGTGCTGCCCGTGTCGAAACGCTCGAACACAGGACGGCAACGAATGCCCTACGCCCCCCATCCACGATGATCGGGCGAAAATAAGCTGCAATTTTCTGGACGAGCGCACTCGCGCCTGCTCTCGTAATTTGAGCATCGGTTCCCGATGTATTGTATATATTATTTTATGCGAGCAAACGCGCACGCGGATACATGTCAGTGATGTGCGCTAGTGTGTGGGGTAGAGGGATAGAGGAGAGGAATATCGTGACCTATACGAGAGACAGAGAGAGAAAGAGGGTGACTGGGATAAACGCAAAAGGGACGATTCGAGAAATTGTGGGGAGATTAAGCCTGTTATTCGAGGACAACAATGGGTCGATTCGCAGTCCAGGAAGGGGACACATCCTGCAGATGGATAGCAGGTAATGCCAGGGCTCTTCCGGACTGTCAGCCGTCCCTAAAGCGCATAAGCGTTGTTACGTTATTGATAGATTTAGTCGACCGGAAAGCAGCGTATTTACAGGAAAGCCATACGTGTCAATTTATTAATGGAGACATTAGGTGATGTTGACTGTGCGTATAGAATCTAATAATGGCGATCTAATAATACCTGGATCAGCAAAGTTTTTGAAAAGCTTCTTTTCGTTAAGTTGATTAATGATTCATGATAACGTGATAATATCTTTTCATTTTCTTTTAATCGCAGGTTTGTAACTCTTTCTACTTCAGCGCTTTTATCAAACGATCGTTTTAAAACGTTTATATTTAGGGACAGCATGAACAATTTAACTGTCGAATTGATCGGCTCGCAGTAACCGTTCGCCTCCGATGTATCTAATCGAAGAAGAAGCTATCGGGCGGGGAGAGCCATCCGTCACCGCGCGTATCTCGTCCCGTAATCTCTGACTCCCATGCTCACTCGTATGATGAAAAAATTCTTAAAGGCCCGGGACGGCGATAAAGGGCCGCACGATGCTAAAGCAAAATTTCTCAATCCCACGGCGGAAAAAGAAACTACGCGAGTAGCGGACATATTTACGATCTTGATTAGAGCCCTTAAGTGTTTTTCGGCTTTCGTTCATTGCTATCGTGTTTAGGGAAGAAAAAACATTCTTCCTCGCGCCTTTCACGTCCGGACTAACAGATCATTACGAGAGACTGTATAAATGAAATGGCGCTTTATCTATCGTCGTATGTTACGAGCTTAAAGCGATAGCCGCGATTCGACGCGACGTGGTGAAAAATCGTGTTCGACATCGCGTGATCGATGTTCAAGTAACGGAAGGTAAAATACCACGTATGTTAATCTGATGTTCAAGACGTCTGTAGGATGTAATTTTACAAAGTATCCCAGAACTACTGGAAATTAGTAGAGACCAAATTAGGAAAAATGTCTCTTGTTTCAGTATTATTGTCTATTATAATGTCTATTATAATATTGTTTATTATAATGTCTATTTATAAATATTTTTCAAAAATTTGGCGAGACTTTAATGTAAGACTTACATCTTATTTTAAAGTTATATTTTATAACAATTAGTAAAATCTCTGATTACATTACACACACACACACACACACACAAAAAGAGATGAGATAAAATTCTTATTAAGAAAAAATATATGTGCAAATATAATACAGTAAAATGAAAATAACACATAATGCACAGGACATCTTAACCAAAAAAACCTCTTCAGTTATATAAAAAGGAACTGTTGGTGATTAATAGGTATACTTCCTTTGCTAATGTCAATGAGGCAGAAACGTCTTTCTATTTGAAAAAGTGTTAAACACCATGAAAATCGCACGACTCTCATTGAAAATTAATTGTGAGCCAGTCGTTTCACAAAAGACACAGCGGGAAGCAAAGGAGACCGTGCGGATACGCTTTTTACTAGCGGGTGGACCGAGCTGTCGGCCGGTAAAACCTCTTGGTAAAAAATTCAGGACGCCGTCCGGGCTAATGGCCGCGCGACGGTAATTTTCAAATGATTTTTCGCCTCCTTCTACGCCTCCCCCCTCTTCCCACTGCATCACGCTTTTTTACCGCTTTTTATTTCTCCCTCCCGCACCACCGGCGTGCTAAAAGCTAATGCTGCTTCGGCTTTGCGCTTGTAGCTCCTTTTTCCGCTTCCCGGCCTTCTCGCGCTGTCGCTATCGCGGAGCGAACGAAATGTGAAAAAAAAAAAAGAAATAAAATATCGACGCCTCGTATCCGCTCGGCGTTGTATACAAATAAAAGTGGGCGTAACGAGCAATGTATTTCGCCGACGAGGAATCAGACGCATCGACCGTAGAAAATGGACGAAATGAAACGAGTTGCGATTTCGAGATTACGGATTTTAATGCACTTTTGCGTTCCATTCCGGGAGTATACGGGATCGGATGGAAGTTCGGGATATAATGTAAATGCTTCTGTCACATGTATCTTAACTTTGCAATGGTCCAATACTTTTGTTAGAAAAAAGAGATTATCATTTGGTGCACTAGTAGACTTTAGACGAGCGGACAATAAGAGCTACATGCAACGACGTTAAAATGTTACCATATTTTAGTAAATTTATAAATGTATTTTCATAAGAGATTTATTGTTATATAGGTATTAATAATATTACCTATAGATTATATCCTGCGAATTTAAAGGTATTGTTATTAATATTTAATTAACTGGAAGGAAAATTTTGAACATAGTTATTTTCATAAATAAATGCGTAAGTCATTTACAGAATAAATTTAATTAACTAAACGAAATGTAATAAAGCTATTATTTGAGAATCCGTTTGAATTTGCGTAAAATCCTTTTAGTTATACGTCACGAATAAAATTAAATCTATAACCACAATATTTGCATTTCTTTTGCTACGAAACGTGCCCCGTTTCCCACTTCGAGCCTTCAGATTCAAACAAATCGATGCACGTAATTTCCCGTGCTTTTGTTCGCGCTGCAAAAAAAAAAAAAAATACGATGCGATAAATCGTTGTCACTCACGCGCGATTGTCGTGGACGGTAGATAGGTCAATTAGTTTGCATTTAAAATCGCTGATATCACCGTCCGAATCCGTCCAATTAAAACGCACTTCTGTTTCGCTCAGCCAGCCGAAATCGCCTCCCTTTCCGCATCGCCTACGCGTCCACCGCGCTCAATCGAAAACGAGATCCAAGCGAGACGTTCGATCCCGCGTGAACTGAATGAGGGATGAGCTTCTGTTCGCCGTTACTCAATCGCGTCTGCCGTAATCTCGCGTTATCCGCAATTCGAAGATGAGCCTTGGATCTCGTCGTTGAGATCCGATGAGAGCAAAAGCACGGAACGAAAGCGCATTCCCCGACGAAGATCTGTTTGTGGGGCCATTAGGGATCAGCGAGCATCGTAAATTCATTGATATATTTACTGTGTAAACGCGGCCAGCACACTCGAGCGCGGCTACTCGGGCGCCGAGTCGTCGTCTAACGACCAGTCGTTCACGTAGGAGAGCCGACGAGGGGCTCGCAAAACTCGTAACAACCCGATCGGGCCCACACCTATCTCCGAGATGATATAATGCAAACAGATTTTACGTCTCGCTTCCATCTTGTGCTTTATGCTTCTTATACGCAGCTAAAAGTTACCCGCCAAAAGTTCCCCCCGGCCGCGCCCAAATTAATTCAGCGAAGAGAAGTGAATTTCGCCAACGTGCGATTTATGAATACAATGCGAATAAATTATTTTTCATTGTAATATACTTTTCATTGCGTGTTTCACGTCTCGAAAAGAAAATGTCATGTGTACCTGTTATAATCATAAAATTTCTAATGATGCATCTGAATCGTAGATAACACAGGATTGGAATTTAAATTTACCTTTGCTAGAAAATATATAAGAATAATAATAAAAAATACTAACAATAAGTTAATTTTTAATGGAAAATGTTTATAATTTATATTGATTCATAAATCTGTACAAGTTTTAAAAATTTTCAAATAACTACCATTGAAATATTAGAATTGTTCAGAGTTGATCAGAGTTGTATTGTCAGAGTTTGAGATTCTTGAATTTAAAATTACAGAGATCTTTGGATTTTTAAACAATTCTAAATTTATAAATTCTCACATCTATACGTAATAAATTCTTTAAGTTTTTAAACAAATGACTAGTTATAATTTGGCTACCGACGATGTCATGAAAATACGTCTTGTTTCCGCGCGCGTGACATAATAACAATTCTTGATGTGTAGAGTCAATTATTATAAAATCACCATTTCACGCTGTAATGGGGGAATTAATAACGATATTACAAGGTAGTAAATACGTTATTTGACAGGGGCACATACCGAGAAGCTCTTGATTGCAGTCGAGGCAGTTTGTCTCTCGAGTTTCCATCCAATTGGTAGGTGCGAATTGCGACCATAAGCGCCCGCGCATTTGCGTGCAAGCCAGATCGGGATGATGGACCGCGTTTACTCTGAAAATTTACGACGCAAACGCTTCGATAAATTTACGGGCATCGTACATTACCTGTGGTTGGTGTTTACTGACACAAACACATCTACATACAGTCGCGATATCTACGATATTCGCGATCATGCGTGCATGAAACACGTGTTCCGCGAAAGAATCTGTAGCATAAATTCAATGAAAATTTCGCGATCCTTTGAATAGAAGCAATAGGAATTATTGACAGCCGGCATTTTTTTATTCAGTACCACAGCGAGCTGTTTTAAAGTGTCCTTCTCGATCGTTATTTTAAAAATGCGGGGGAAAAAATACACGACGAAATGTTCTGCGAAAAGCAGATGAGTGCGCAAACTATCGATTTATGCAAAATAATTTATGGGAGATAGGTTTATTTAATATGAATGGGACATTATTATTTATGAGATGCGTACGTACTTTGCAGACGGCCAATTATGGGTAATTCGCAACGTGACGAAGATACTAACAATTATGATGCCAATTTTGCGATTAATTAAATTGTTACCTGTATGTGACGAATATTTTTATTAATAGAGAAATTATACTTAATCAATTTTAGTAATAATAGTTAATTAGATCATGTAATATATTATGGATTTAAAATCCTTTCTTGTGAAATAATCTGTATTTATTGTTTCCAATAAATTAAAAAAATATTCTGAAATAGAGTAAAACAGGAGATTATGAATTCTCTATCGGTGATTTATTCTCTCCTAGAAAATTCTTCAGAAAATTATACCGGAGGTGAAAGAATGTTAGCCGATGGCGTCTAATAAAATTAGAAAAAGCAGGTAGTTGAACGGCGGTAGTCGAAATTCGATGACGCTCGATCCGACAGGAATGACTGATTTATTATTGGCCGTAATGAGGCGCTGCCAACCAACGAAATGAGATAATAATCTTGCGGAAGCAGAAGTGGGGATGTCGGACCGGCGACAGATTTGTCGCGATTAGAGCTATCGGATGCTGAATCGATAATCCGTCGAGATAACATTATGTCTTGAAATTATAACTCATCCTTATGGTTCTTATGGTCTTCCAAACAAAAAATTATAATAATAACAATTTTAGAAGAAAATTATTCGTCTTGTAGGATTTTTAATTAAATTAGTAAGGATTTGAAAGAAAAAATGTTCTTTTTTTGCATAAAATTAAAGGGATTACATGCGATAGACGCTTTCCTAATTTTAAAATATATTTTGTTATTTTTTATTTTATTAGATGTTTTTTCTGCACGTATATAATATTTAATTTAACGCAAAATACAAAATATTTTATTGAGTTTCTATTTGACTCTAGTTTTCGGACGTCTCTTGACATTGCAGATCCATTTTCAAAAAACAACATCCATTCGTCCTCTCGTTTCCGCATATGTTGCACGACACGACGATGACACAACGGTCGGCGTTTGACTTCCTTCCATCACGTACCTTCCGATCGTATCTCGGTCGATGGTCGATGGTCGATGGTGTAACCGAGCACAGAGCGTCCACGTAATCCGATCACGTAATCGTCCATCGCTCTTCCCGGTCTATCGAAATCACAGTTCGGTCCGATGTTCTCGGGCGTGGTAGTTTCGGGAGATTCGGGATTCTCATAGCTGGGCGAATCGAGTAACTGGGAGGGTCAAAATTTGCCGATCTCCCCATCGTAAGTACCCCCCGGGGACAAATCTGCGTTCTCGTCAGTACGCCCCTTTCCATCCCTCCGTACCGTTCTGCGAGTAGCTTGCGCGCCGTTTTCGCTAATTTCCCGGCGCGATCGCCCTTACGCACGCATTCTGATTTCACCCCTGCGGCCACTTCTCGTCTGTTCCGATGAGGGAGAACGAACGAGAAACGGGTTTACGTTCAATCCTCGAGGTGATACCTCGAAAGGAAAACCACCCGCTCTTTGTAAGGTAGGAACCATTGAGACGGGCGAATATTTCTCCTCTGAGAGCCGATGCTCGTATATTAATTAATTTTCTTGTATAGAAACATAAACACAAATAGTGTATCATAAAATTCAGAATTTTCCATTTTTAAAGATGTGTAAGTCTGCATCCTGCGTGCTATTATATTGATTTTAAAAAATACAAATACAAATATAAGAATAATGAGAATGCATCTCGGAATGCATACTTAAAAAACCCGCATGTAGTTTAATATTAAAAAAAGATTAAACTTTAACTTATTGTTTGTTTAACTCATCTATCAACAATAGGCACTACAAAATTTTTCATACGAAATCTCGCAAGAATATTTCGATCGCAATCGCATCGTGTTTATATTATATGGTCGATGGCCGTAAGTCACGATAATGCTAAATTCCTGTACAGAAAGGACAGCGAGCCGATGCAAAATCTCTTTGCCTTGATTATCGTTGATTAATCGTTATCGTTTAGGATAAGCGCGGCGCGTCGCAGCGCGTCGAAAACAAAAAGACGATCCGTACTCTTAATTAATAGAATCGGTCATAGCGCAGCGATACGATGCACGCCGTGATGCACTGCGTGATTAAATGGGTAGCTTGATATAAGTGGAAATAAACCGACGTCGTGCCAGAAATATAATCTATTATCATGACGATTAATTTTTAATAGCTCACGGTTGATCTTCTCCGAGAAAACATTTTTCTTAACGAATTGCAAATGCAATATATAAATAATGTTACAAATACCGTCATTGAATTAAATCAACATCTCAACCCTCCCCTCTCGCACGTACGAGAAGCCGAATATCTAAACAAGATTGTTAGAATTAAATCTGTTTCTTTTAACTGTCTCCTCGTTTTCTAGCGTGCACAGAATAAAACACAAATATATTCAGACTTTATATTTAGAATATTCAGACTTTAGAAACAAAGAAAGAGAGAGAGGGGGAAAGGTCCGACAGATACAAATAAATTTTTTAAATAAAAAAAAAGACTTTCGACTGTTGCTTCCCTGTACGAGCAACTGCTCCAAATTGTTTTTACCCTCGATATTTCACTCGATATAGCTCGCCTTCTACGTATCAATATCTTTCAATGAGGAGAAGTTAAACAATATTGTTATAACTATAAGCCATCCGCAATTTTCCCAAGAGTATTTCTTCGCGCGCTGCCGCTCGAACTTCCATAAGAGTTTCTTTGATTGTCACGATTCTCGAAGGATCAAAGGAGTCTTCGTATTTCCGATATAGGAAATCTCAAGGAGTTTCTTTCTTCCTCTTATTTACGGATCATTTGATCGATATTAGTTTAATTTTTCCTTAGCGATAATTTAATTTGCTATATCATATTTCCTGTTACGTCTTTAATTTATCTTTATAACAAACATTAAAGTGAAATCACGTGCAATTAAATGAAGAATAAATATCTATTTATTCCTCTAAAGTTTTTATTGCGCAAAGTTCCTCAAATATTTAATCTGTTCGCTGTTCGCGGAGCTTCAAAAGAAAATTTTTTAAAATCTCTTAATCTTCAAGTTCAAAAATCCGAATATTAAAGGATTTTAATGTGCGGATCTGGAATGCCATCTGTGCACATTATTATCGCGTCGTTGCACCTCGGTCGGGAAAGCGACGCGCGACTCGGCGCAGATTTGCGCACGAGATTTTCGCGCGCCGCAAGAGGGAACAAGAGAAGAATCCTTGGGCGAAAAGAGTTTTTGGGGAGGACTTGAAGATATTTCAAATACCCGACAAATTTTACGGCCCACCCCGAGGGGGCTTTACGAGCGGCTATGAAAGATCAAGCGAGCCGATGCTGACTCGGACGAAGGATATTTATTATCCCGAGTATGTGCCGCTCGTGTATATAATCCAACACACCGATCGGCCGTGCGTGCGTGTATTGAGTAAATGCTATGTATGTAGCCTATGTGCACCTAGTCGCGTAGGAAGGGGGACAAACATGAACGCGTGTACGTATGCCTTATAACGTATTAGAACCTGCGGTCTAATATACTCACTCATCCTTCGACTACTCCCTTTCTCGACGATTCCCGACTCCTTTCAGATGTCCTTCGCTTCTTTTCTATGTCGAGAGTCGTGTCATGAGCGACACACACACAGAGAGAGAGAGAGAGAGAGAGAGAGAGAGAGAGAGAGAGAGAGAGAGAGAGAGAGAGAGAGAGAGAGAGAGGGGCGGGAGGAGGAAAGGAATTATTATCAAATTAAATTTTTTTTATAATATAAGCGTTTTTCTGATTAAAAAGATTTTTCATATTTTTTTCTCCTGATTTCAGAATTAATCGAAAAATTTTTACAAAATATTATAGAAATCAAATAAAATAGTATTTTCTCGGCATGTACAAATATATGTACTTATTATTTACATACAGTTCCTAGCGTTAAATTTTTTTTCGGAATTTATTCTATTTAACTGTTTTCTATTTAAATGTTTTTGTATACCTATGCATATTTCATTCCGTTATTCTTTATGTACATGTAGTCTAGTGCAGTTTTCAAAATAAAATTGCTATCGCACAATCACGAGAAAAATTATTCTACTGCTATGAAAATTGGAAAATCTAGAATTGGAATTTATTTTATCTTATATTTTTTCTGTTTTTACGCTTGTATCTTCAGTATTGAAATTATCGCCGACATGTTATAAGAAAAGAAATAAGAAAAGATAATTTTCTTATTATAAATTGACTTAAATTAGTTATCGTGTAATTTTATAAGATATTATTAAGATAATTCTGGTCTCTGGTTTTAAAGAAAATCTTTGCGTCAATATTTTTCACGTAACATATACCCATCTTAATTCATATGTGCTGTAGAACACTGCAAACGGCAAGACGGATCAGCTTCCCGAATATTGCCCGAGATCAGATTTAATTAATTCCTACCGTATGTATTATACACAGACTCATGTAAACACACGGCCGCATATTCGACAGTATACACATTCGCCCACACACACGTACACACACATTTGCATCCTGTATGTACCGCGGCGGATTCAGCGGTCTAATATCCTCACTCATCCTTTGACTCCTCCCTTCGAGAGGTGCCTCCATTCCTTTCACGGGGGATCCTTTGCTTTAGAAAAGCCGCACTTTCCGAGCGTGTAAAATATACCGTCACTTTCAGAGGCCATTAAAAGATAATTGAACAAAAATCCCTCCGATGAAGTTTCACAATTTCCGTAAGACGTCCGGATGCAAGCAGATTTACGAACGTTACCCGAGTTACAATTCGATCAAGATTCGACCACGATCCGGAGAGCATCCGCAGAATAACACGCGGTATATAGTAACGTACATAGGGAAGGGGGACGCGGGGGCAAGTAAATACATACGGCTTATAACGTATTAGACCCTGCGGTCTAATATACTCACTCATCCTTCGGCAGTCCCCTCCCACGGGGATCCTAGATTGCTTTTGGAGTCCCACGCGTCGGCACCTGTGCACAACAAGTAACTCGCGAAATAAAAGCTTTATTACTTGCTTGGGCAATAAAGCTCGGCGCGTGAAAGCCCATTACATCGTTCATTACATTTGACGCGACAACATAAACGCGAATTCGCGGCGAATCTTATTGTTAGCAGAAAATGGTCGCGTGACTCGCTTTTTGTATCTTTTTCTGAATCAAGGAGATGATATTGTTCCGACTATATTTCTCTTTCTTGCTATACATTTAGCGGTCGGTGTATATTTAAAATATTTTATCTTTTCCGAATTTATCGGAGAAGAGATTGTCTCCAGCTTCATCATATACGATACGAAATTTGTACTAGCTAAAATTCGATGCGAATCTCGTGACACACCGCGTACATGTGTATGTAGCGAGCGTTTCGCATACGCTAATAAATACCATGTTCCCCGTAACGTATTAAACCACGCGATCTAATATACTCGCTCATCCTTCGGCTCCACCCCGAGGGAATCCTCGACTACTCTCAGCCGTCCTTCACACCTACACACGTGCACCTGTTTCCTGCGAAAGACTGGAGAGGCGTACGAGGCATAACTGCACGATCTACCGCAATATGGTCAACAGAGAGACGCGAAATAAAAACTTTATTGCCCGGCCGGGCAATAAACTTCATCGCGAGGTCAGAGATTCACGTTTTGCGCGCCGGTGCGCGGTGGTTGCGCTTCGTTGTCGGACGATTAGGATGATTCCTCGTAGCGCTTGCGTGTAATGACGGCGATTAATAAATTCCGCGATAATAACCGTGCGTTACAAAGGTTGCGTGGATGCTTAATTGTAATCGGGCTGTACCACCCGTAATCTTGTATTACAAATTGCATTGTGAATTATAATTAGCCAGGATACTTAATTCAATAATTTCTGCTTTTCAATATTTACTCAATATTTTCTTTTATAATAAATTGTATATTTCTTGTACTTTAATTTTATTTCGTGATTAAAAGAATCGTAATATATCTTTCTAAAGATTTTGTTGAATATGGAGAATGCCTTAAATTATCAAGAAAGATATAAAATATTTAAAAATAAAAATATATACATATATGTTATGAAAACTACTGTCCATGTTTTCCAATTGGAAATTAATATTGACAATTCGTAGAATGTCTACGTTTGTGAAGTTTTCGAGCAAGTTAAAAAAAGGATAGAAAGGGTTGGACGTTCTTGTTTGCATGGAGTTCGGTTAGAATTGTTATGTGAGGACACAGAGGGATCGAGAGAAACATGAATGGCATAAACGCATGACTAAATATCGCGGGTTACCTTTGTTGCACTCGTCGATTCCGCACCACCGACAGGATCGCCATTTTCACGCTTGGACGAGCACACGCAGCCAGTCTCACATATCCGCGCGTCGTAACGAAATCGCATAAAGGATACACATGTATCGAGCGTACGGTTTCACGAAACGGATAATTTGCCGTAATTGCAAAACGGAAAATTACAGTTCGAAATGTGCCGAGCTCAGATTACTGCCCACTAGTTCGGGCGCAATTACGGAATAATCAATCGCCGGGCGCGTATCACGTTTCGTATTCATTAGCCAAATGGAATCTCGCTTGCGCAAACGAGGAAACAAACATAATCGCGATCCACCCACGATTTCGGGAGAGCGTAGTCGCAGCGAGAAGAGGATGCTATAGAAGGGACACGGGTATCTAATATATTGTGATTACATATATAAGGGCCGTATTAGATGAAGAAAGATTACAGAAAGTGCTTCGAAGACATGAAGAAGTTTCAGAGGACTGTATAGCAAATATATCGCACATAAAAATAAATGATATACGATAACTAAGCAAATATTGAATATTATGGATCGTGAGAAGTAAAGGGAGAGAGAGGGGAAAGGACGGTTATCCAACGCGTGCATAATAAGAAGTGCTATTGATATATTGAAACTGTCGAGTCAGCATGAGTCTTGAATTCTATAGGTAGCGATATTGATTTTAAAGCCGATAGTAACGATGGGAGAGTAGGCGAGCGAGTATAACTAACTGCGATTACAGCAAATAAGTAGACCGAGAATGATGAACACAGATTGAACCAATACCTGAAACATATTTTGCAACAAGCGAATGTTTACAGAGCTACATAGTGTACACTACTCGAATAATTTACGGATCTAATAAACAGAGAAGCAAATAAATACATAAACAATTAATTATGCGAAGTGTTAGCAAAAAATATTTTAAAAACATCAATTTAGTACCGGTCTTTGTTTATAAAATAATAATAATAATAAGTAACCCGTAATTCAATCTGGCTCGGTGGAGATTCCGTTTAAGATTTGATTTATCAATGTCTACTCAAGCTCACGGAAAATTGATATGACAAACAGTCTAGGAAAGAAGACAAACGGTGTGGTCTACTACGCTATATCGATCTCGTTTGAAGAGCAGGCATCTCGAGACGCGCCGGTGGGAGCCAATCACACACGGAGAAAACAAAACGAGACTTTGATTTTACGTGTATGCGCACCCTCTTAAATCAAACCTCCTGATCGAGGCTGCACGGGACAGGATCATCCCGATGCATCTCGCGGCGAACAATGAGAGACAGAGACACGCTGTCGTCGACGCGAGGAACGCTGTCTCCTGTCGCGATATGAGATAAGACAGAGACGGAGAAACAGGGAGAAAGAGAAAGAGAGAAAGAAATACAGATAAATGTAAAGAGGGAGAGAGAGAGGGAGAGAGAGAAAGAGAGACAGAGAGGGAAAGGAAGGAGGAATATATGAGGAACAGAAAGCGGGAGGGGTGCAGACCACGTCGCAAATTGGTTTCATTGTTCGGCTAATGAAAGCAATAACTCGCGGGCGGGTCGTACCGCGTGCGCGCGGAATTGCAAGGCGGAAGGGGTTGGTTGCATCACACGCGTCGCGCACCCACGCATGCATACAGGGAGAGACGGGGGACAGTCACGCGGCCGAATAACGTTACACATCGATCATCCGCGTTTGCCAATTAACGGGACGGCCCGTTACGCTGTCCGTCCGTACGTCGCGCGTGTTATGACTCGCAGCAGATGCGCCGCGACACAAACGCCCGTCAGCTCGAGACCAGACCGAATTAAAGACGTATCGAGTAGAACCGGTACAGGGATCCTATAGATTCTTATGGATTTTTATGGATTAGCCATAAAACCACCCTCTCTCTACATAGAATGTTCAGAGATCGCTGTTACACAAATATAGGTATAAAAATTCTTCTGCTGTTGAAAAGAGAATTTTTCGACATAAGTTTCTCGCTCTCCTTTACGATTTCTTCACGATTCCAATTGCACTTTTGCACAACATCCCAGGTATTGGGCAAATTTCACACGCCGAAATCCCGACCGGACATTACGCAAAGATCACACCGTCGCCGAGAGCATTTGAAAATATTCCAAAAAAGGAGCGGAGTCGCGCGGCGCGCATGTTAATTGCCCTCGTTTGAAAACACACGCGCATAACGAGGAACGAGGCGAAACACTCTGGCATGCAATTTTATCGTGGCCGTGTAATGCACACGTCGCGCATCGGGCGCACGTCATCATGAGCCGGCGCGGAGTGTCGCGGCAGGAGCGGGGAATGTCGTTTTTCACGAGTTCGTCGGCACGACGGACGCATATTAATCGCGCGCGATGCGCGGGCACGAAATAAAAAAATCGCTCAAAAAAAACATCCGCCCGCCTCCTTTCACATTCGTCGCTCGTTTTTCTGTATTTTATTACGGGGGCCGATGTACACGCAGACTAACGCGCGACTGTCTCTATATCTGCGCACGTGTCGCCGATGCACAGATAAAGAGGGTTGCCCGATGATGCGCGCCTCCCCCCTCGGGCCAATGGGTGCACTTTAGCGCTCCGGTGAAATGATTTATTCGACATTTACTCTCGAGCTTTAACTCTCATTAAAACAACCGCGATCCTTCGCCTCCCTTTTCGTCTCGCTTCTCACGTGTCTCCTTCCTCTTTTTGTTTTTTCTTCTCTTTTCCTTTTGCTCCTCTCTTCTTCTCTCGCTTTTCGCTCGTCGCCGAGGAAATGTGGGATTTAGCATGCCGCGGAAGTCACCGCGATGCGAGGAATTTTTAAGAGTTCCTACATAACTTTTATCACACTTTCTATCAATGCGATCCGGAAAATACGATGCGGATAAAAAGACTTTTATGGAAACTCAGACGTGTGTGACCTTTTAAATGAGAAATTTAGCAACTTTGTATAATGTCTATATATACATGATATAATGTGGAAATCATATATGAAAATATTTAATTACATGCAATAGAATCATTCGAGTAAGTGATATTTAGTAACAAATTACATAGAATACACGAAAATAAATCGTAATTCGATATTATTTTATTTTATTTTGGCATCGGATTAATAAACGGTGTTTCATTGGCGCTAGTTTGACATCTTCAATTATCACAAGCCATTAATATATCCAACATTACATATCTAATTAACCTATATTCGTCATAAGAATATCTATTGTCAGCTGTCGAATTATTCAAATTGTGCGCTCGAGTAATTAGATAAATGATCATCACTCACGCACCGATGTTACAATTATTAATTATGTCCAGAATATGTGCACGTGCATTGTGTTCGCATCTTTTACGCGCCCTTCGAATCGCATTAACGTCACATTAATTGGGTGGTAATGCAATCGCACGTGGCACAACGCAATTTCATAGAGATTACGTTTACCATTACCCTCGGGCATGACGACGAATGTAGCGGGCGTACGAAATATCCGTATATACGGTTTAAATCCACGGCGCGATCCGCGATGAGAAAGAGAATTTTCACCATCTTACCGCGGCTCATAAATCTTGCACCGAAGTTGCAAGCAACACGATAATGTCAGCTCGCCGTTAAAACGTGCCCCCGAAATTAGTCGCTTAATCAAAGTGACGTCCTGCATGTTCTCCGATGCGCTCGCGAACATACCTAACGTTTTTCCTCCCTGTTCTATTGGAATCTCCGATGACCCACCCCCTTTTACTCTTTGGCATTCGCTTTTCGATTCAATCTCGGTGAATGGAGCGCTGCCAAGGATACTTGAGGGATCGTTTCGATTTTCAGTTTATCCACTTACAATTAGTTGAATAGCGTTACGTACACACAAACAAGTTTATCGAGTAGATACGCGAAGTTAATTTCTTTCTTTATAAAAACAGTATCCTTAACGGTTGTTTTTGCAATTTTTGAGAAATTATTAAAATGCTTCTTGCATAAGCGAAGTAAGAGTATATATACGATAAGAAGATTTCCTGAAGGATACAAACCTGACTCGATCACATGCTGAGTCTAATCGAGCTTTGGATTACCGGATTCTTTGAGCGTGCTGTCACTCAATTCACCCGTCACGCGGTTAACGGGCAGTTATCGCGGCAGTAAATTCGCGGGATGGTTCAAATGCGCGATTAGCAGTCGTATCTCGACGATTGTCGATCAACGGCGCGTTCAATCTTTCAGGCAATTGCGCGGCACTCGTGCGAAGAGAACTCGCGGACAACGCGCAACGATATGCGGCGATAACGCGATGCTCGAGCCGCGGTTGGCGTGGGCTTTATAAGCGCGGACGGGCGTGAACGATTATATTCGGACGGTGCAAACCGAGTTATCAGACATAAATTAATACGCTCGTTGCCTCTATCGGCCGAGGTAACAACGAGTATCGCGGCCATTCGTTGCTTTAATTGACGTCTACTCAGCGCGAGAACTCGTCGTGCCCACGCCCGGTTCTATCTGCACTTTTGTTTTCTCTGTCAGCTCTCTAGAAATAGTCAAACACGCTTCCACTCCACGAAACCTAAGCACACAACGCAAAAGTACACACGCGAGAGCGAGCTCTCGCTCGTATCGTAAGGTACTCCCGTACTCATTCGTGCGCGCGTACACGCTGTACAAACTCGTCGGGCCCGTCCGAAGGGCAGTCCACTGTTAAAATATCTGAAAATGTAAGTAGGTACTGTATCTACGTAAGACGTTTAACGTATCGAGATAATTGGACATGTTTCCGTAACTATAACGTCGATATCTGCGCGCAAATTTGCCGGCGCACCTGTGTATTTTAGGCACTAAAATGCTCTCATGTGTGAATTTATCCGCAGTAGACTAATAAGACATTTCAAAGCAGACTTTTTCTTCTGATTCGCTTTTCCCATTAAGTTACATGATATAAAAGTTTGAAATTCAAATTAGATATGCAGAAATCCTATCTGGTTAAATTAATTGTTTTAAATTTATTTAGAAAATAAAAGATACTGCAGTTGAAATTTGAAATTACTTTTATAATAACGCTTTAATCCTTTAATAGTTTTTAATAAAACTCATTAAAAAAGTTGTTTAACACTAGAACTACCAAGGGGGTCAAAATGACATTTTTAAAAATAATAATTATTTATTTGTAAAACATCATAACTTCTGAAATTCTCTCTGACTTTTATTGAAATATACAGATAATTAATTTTATAAGTTTGTTTTCTCTTTTTCTCTTTTCCTCTTTTCTTTCATTTTAACCCTTTCGGTAGAAATAAGTATAAGCTAATCTTTGGTAGCTCTAGTGTTAAATTATTGTTTCTCAGACACTCTTATTCTTGTATTGTATTACAAGTATGTTTAGAAGCATTATACAATCACATGCACACTCACATCTTATAATTTGAAGGTATAGTTTGTATATTTACATCTCTTTCTTTCTCTCGTGCACGTGATAGACCCTCCATTCGCAAGAGTGTTGCTCGATCGAGGAATATGAAATACTCTGCCACAACTGATGAAATTTATGTTATGGCGTCGCGAGTTAACGTACGCGTATATACTCTTGCGAAAATCGACTAGTCGGTATATATAAATCTGCAGCTGCGCCTTCTAATCGATTTCGCGCGCGTAGGAGAGTACACAGACTACATCATGACGCTGGCGCTGCCGAGCCTTCGCATGTCGAAATGTCTGTATACGTGCGAGAAGTAAGAAGCAGTAAATATTATAGAATTATTGGTTGTGATATTTATAGCGTTAATTGAAGAAAATAAGCAACAAGAGTCTATATTATAATTATCAAATTATCCAATTTTGTCCCGTATTATAATATAGCCTGGCTAACGAACAAGTTTCACGAAAACTGAGGCGAAACGTGGCCGCACGCCAAGCATCAACGATTATATTAGAACACAATGAGTCGCGAAATAAATTTCTTCAGGAATTACTTGGCTACGAGACTCACATAGGTGCAGATATTTACGAGTGCGTAAGAAAATCGATTGTCGGAGAAATAGAAATGTTCCTCAATGACCGGGACATTTATGGCCATCCCTGTAACGTCTATTTCTACATGTTTTGCTTGCCAGAAGAAAAGATGTTTTTTGTCGATCCTTATTGAACTGAATTACGGTCCAAATCGAGAGGAGGGATGTCCGCCTTTCTGCTCGGAGGAGCGCAGGCCAATTCCGGATTCCAGGCAATTTAACCGACCGGCTCGCCGGGGCCATGCCATACGTGAAACCAGCACGATCGTATGGCGGGATAAAAGGGCGCGTTTTACCCTTCCCTCGCCGCCGTGCTCCGAAACGAGCTTGTTATTTTTTACTGCATGGAAGTTTCGACTTTAACAGTACGCAGTCAGTTTTACACCCGTTTGGCCGATAAGGGGAGCGAAGGACAGAATAAGGGATTTACGATCCTGCCGAGGAAAAGTATCTTGCGCACTAGGGTTATCTCGAATGGCCATGTCGGGGATTTGTACAATGAATAAGTACATTATTTGTAAATGGTTTGTATATACTCGTCGCGTATTTTATTGTTACCGTGGGATGAATATAGTAATATTAAAATCAAACGCTGATAAAAACAGAATTGTTATTTCTACTGTTGTTTATGTGCAATGCAAGTATACTATACAATAAAATAAAAATTTTCAATCTTTCCGCTATATCATAAAAATAGGATTAATATTTAACGCATGTGATTGTTCGATATTCGTTATTTCCGAATTAAATGCGAATTAAGCGCGGACAGCCCCTCACGATTTGGACGTGTAAATGTCAACATAATAATAAATTTATAATAAATGTAATGCGAAGCGTCGATTTTCTCTTTGTTATGAATTTTTCGAGCACATGAAGCCAATTTCTGCTTATCAAAAGGATTGGGCTTATCACCAACGATATTTTTCACAAAAAATTTGCTTATTTACATTTAATTAAATTTTAATAGTCGCGCGTACTAGAAAAATACATCTTATAATTTATATCATATCTGACACACATCGCATTTTTTATTTTTTTATTTCGAAGAAGGTATCGCATGCCTGAATACTTCAAGAATGACATCCTTGTTGGCTTTCTGGTCAGAGAGTCCAATTCGCCGCATTATTTCACGTGTGCCTTTCGTCCGTGAAAATAACAGCATGCACGAGAGTATACTTGTCACTCAACAACTAAATAACTTCTTAACTTCGCGCGATATACAGAGTGTCCCACAACAATCAGTCTCTTCATTTATAGATTCCTTATATCAATTCAGTCTACTTACAGTAAATATTATCTCATTAAATAAGTTGTTAACTTTTAATAAGAAATATCTTGCCAATCAATTCTCAAATATCCGAATAACATTCACTCGGAATTAATCGTAGACTATAAAGCGTTTCATTATTTCTAAGTTTTCCTTCATTTAAATGTCTATAACTCCAGAAATGATCGATGTTTCGACTAATGCTTACTAAGGAACAATCGACTCCCAAACATTCGGTCTCTATAAGTGAAAGGAATAACGGGGCTTCCGAGACACCTTGTATACCCAAGAAACACCGCCGAACGAAGCGGAGACGGTAAAGTTGTCCCATTCCGCGCACCTTCAGCGCGGTAAATGTTCCTCTCCGAGCTAGTAGCATCCACGGTGCGCGGAACTGATGGCGACATAAACAAACACATGTCCGCGAATGAGACCATTTGTAATGAGAATGGCGAACAACCGACGACGACGACGAACCACGCGCGCCGTTTATAGCGCTGCTCACCAGCAACCATTATTCCCAGAGTATCGTCGGCTATACGAAAGCAGTCGTTTCACATCCGAGCCTGGGCTCTCATCTCGCGTGCATATAGCACGCGAGACACGCGCGTGAGACACGTGTTCGGCAGTCACGCACGAAAATTTCGTTCCCTCCTGTTCCGAGACAACATCTTGGATCGATGAGAGAGCGGCGACTACAGCTCGCAACTTGATGATCGAAAGATGCACTCTTCATCCGGAGAAGGATTTTTATCACGCTCGCGGTTAGGTACCCTCTTCCGCGTTTACGGCTCTGGTCTTTGTACGCTTTATTATTCCACGAAGCTCGAAATAAAACTCAAAGATTGAAGCAACGTTCTTAGTGTAAGAGGACATTGTCACGAAAGATTTCTTGAAAGTGCGTAAGCATACATTTAAACAGAACATACGTCGTACTGACATGCATGTATACGAATAACACATATATGTGTGCAATTTTGGATCCGCATTGACGAATTCTATAGTTTAAATATATCGCTTTATTATGAGAAGCCTTAATTTTCAATGTTTAAAGAAGAACATGGAAAACTTACATAATGCAAACCATAATGTAACATGAAAATCTTACAATTTACGTTTTAAAACCTTTAAAACCTTATATGCTTTAAAATTCTTTATTTTTTAAAAGAATTCTATTTTATATCTTGCTAATCATGCAAAGAACCGTTCTTTATCTTAAGTTTATTACATAACTTTTGAAGTAGAACTTTTTTGTAGAATGCCTACCCCTGTGTATTGAACTAATTTACATACTAATTTATTCTTATAGGACTTTATAAGAATCTTTTAATTCTCATTAAATAGCTCATTAAATCTCAGATTAAACTTTCCTAGAGGAGGTCGATATAGATTACTTGAAGAACGGAATTCTCTATTACGTATACCTAAATGTGCATAATTATTTACCGTAAGAAATTAACTATAAACGAAGATGCTTTGATTATATTATCAATATTTTTCCCATCCCATAAAATTGTAAAAATTTTTTTCTATTAAGCTTGCATGCAATTTCTTCAATTTATCTCTTTCATTAGCCGCGTCGGAAGTCTCATTAAAAAAAAAATCTGCCAGCTTGCAGATAAGAGATTAAATATTTTACCGTCAGCTCTCTGTTAAAGCCTTGATCAAGCTCTAATCCTGTGGAGTTCATTTAATTTTCCGGCCGCGCGTTCCGGTCTCGCGGGAGTTTCGAAAGTTGCGCACATCTGCTGAAAATTGGATGAAAAGCACTGCGAGATTTTCTCGCCTCGAACTGATGTTTCGAAGTCTTTCAAACCCCGCGCGAACTCTATTATAAACGCTTTATACAAGCTCCGGGTTGCGCCACTCCGTTCCTCAAATATTTACATTTGCGCGTAATGCATTTTTCGCAACGTACAATACCCGCCTTTGTAACACAATTGGTCGGCTACTATACAAGATGCTTCTCATGGATTCGATTTACAAACTATCCGACTAATTTTAGATAAATTTACTTTATTAGAATGAAACAGTGCGATTTTTAATGTTTTTTAAATATTAACATTATTTTGGATATTAATTTGTAATGGCCATTTGTAAGTCTCAAACAAATATTCTGTTAAATTGAAATTTATTTAATATTAAATAAAATATCTTTTTATCTATTTATATTGTTAAAATTTAATTCATATATATTATATGTATAATTCATATATATATGGGCGTAAAATTTTCTTTTTTGATTAATCAAAGAACATAAGATGGGAAGTAATGTGATACAATTAAGATCCTTGATATAAAAGAAATTAAACATATATTAAATAAAATTGGCATCTATATAGATTCTTATAAAAAAAATAATTCGTAAATAAAATAAAATATTGTGCCATGGAAATAATTTCCAACAGAGTAATGTAATGTTTGAAACATGAAAATACTTGAAGTAATCTATATTATACGCATGACTATTGTAGCGAAAAGGAAAAACAATCGTAAAGATAAAGATTTCATAGGCAGTATTAATTTCAAGGAAAATGTAATATTTGAGAGCGTATAATTAAACCCTTTTCACACAACTAACAACTCTTTAACTTCTGAATATATTCACGTATATTGCGTTAAAAGAGCTTTTGTAACGAAAATTTGCGCGATTTCCTTTCAAACAATGCCTCCCGAAGGAACGATTAAAAGGAATCCTTGTTGCGCTGCGAGGCAATTAGCAAGTTATAATTAGGACAGTTGGTTGCGATCGTTAGTGAACGAATCGGCCGTTTTGTTCTAGTGTTAACGACATCCCCCTCTCCTCCCTCTCTCACTTCGACGAAAACGCGGACCCGGTTTCGCGCTGGCGCGGTTCTCCTCCTCATTAACGTCGAGCCGCGATCCCGACGTGCGGCGGCGTTAACGCCTCGTTAGCGTTTCGCGAGCGGGACGTCGCGTTAGATAGGCGCGGCGCGCGCGATAATTTATTGGCTCGTAAATTTACGCTTTCCCGAATATACCTGTGTGCCTGCGCGCGTGTACGTACGCGCGCACACGCACGACGCGCCACATCTTCCTCGTCGACGACGGTGCGGCACGGTATACGGCTCCGCGTGGGCGTTTTGTCGCGCGGATATCGCGCCGAAGGTCCGCGTGAGGACACCTACGGTGCGAACGAGAGGACAAACATCGCCCGGTAATATGATAAATCGACCGGTGTACTCGTACTCGCGCGAGGAAATTACGGGATATTAGTGCTGATCGTTCGCACGCCGACGAGCGCCGACACCGCAGTCGTTTTGTCGCGGAATAATTTCTATTTTGCTCGAAATCCACGTGACATTCCTCGATGAACGAGAGAATTTTTACACGAGTATCCCGCGACGATACGCGTGATATCGAAAACAGCCTTGTCGTGCGCTTGTTCGCGTATCGTTGAGCTTTCATTGCGCTCGCGAGAGGATGACTTGCAGCGAACGCGATGAGACCGCTCGATATAAATTTTGCGGAGATGCGCTCTTGTGTATGTACACGTTCGATGCACACGAACAGAGCGCAACAGTTGGAGGTGGTGGTTCCATGTATTGCGTATTGGAATTTTTTTTTTTAGGGGGAGGGGGAGTAAAAGCGGCATTATTCTCCGGCTTTCTCATTTTTCACCCAAAATAATCGGTGATCGGCACCTGTCGGTGCGTAAAAATAAAGCTAAAGAGTAATAAAACTGAAAAATTACGATGAAAAAATTTCACTTGAACATTCTGTGCATGCTGCGTAAATACAAGAATGTAAAAGATGATAGAATAGAGACATTTGTTTTCACTAATTAGATTCAAGTTCTGCAGTTTACGTTTTACAAAACGTTTAGACAAAAAAGAGTTGTAAAGAGATATGTTGACATATACAGTACATATAGTGGGCGTTATACAAATAAAATAGTTTTTGCAATAAAATATTTCTTTTTCTTAATGCATCTTCTATATCTTTTAAACGTTTTTAAAAATGATATAAGTGCAACTATATATAACATGAAACAATTGTACAGAATGCTATTTTAATTTTAATTATGACACGTAGATGAAATTAATTTCTAGTATACATATGTATATTTCTTTTTAACAAAATTCTATAATTGAATTAGCATTTTATTTTAGTAAAGTTTAACTTCGAAATCAGATATCTGGAGTCGTGCTACTTTATTTGCGTTACAGTTAGAATTAAATTTCTAAACACATTCATCGCGTATATAAATGCTTAGGTATAACTCAAAACCTATTAGAACCTGAATATCTCTGCCAACGAGAAATCATGTCCAAATGAGACAAAGAATCTGAAATATATGAGGTATATGCGTAGCTAGCTGCATCGCGCTAATAAGGGGAACGAGACTGTCCTCGCCTGGGGCGAATAACGTGGCAGTAGCGGCACAAGTCTAATCCCTCTTGTGTATGATCACGCATACCCCGTAAGGCGATTTCACGCTTTCGGATTTCTACGTGTGGACGTGTACTCCGTTCGCGCGCCGCACGCGCGATGCTGCATGGAAACGTGTTCGTTTCGTTGCCGCGCACGATGATGCCGCGTTCGAAACTCGATAATGCCTGACATCGCCACACGGTCAGATATCTCTTCGGGATCTCGGCGAAATCATTGCCGTGGTTTTCTCTCCGTGGCGAACTCGTCTCGTCTTGTCCCGTTCGCGCAGAAACTTAGCAATCTCGGCAGACGGAAGCGCGTGGTTGGGACTCGCGGGAAGGGTAGATCGAGAAGAGAGCGTGACTTCGGGTGGTCGCTCGGATAATCGGCGAAATGTAGTTACTCGGGCGAGACCGAGAAACTCGGGAATTGTTGCCAATTGTTGGGAGATCGTGCTACGTGCTGATTCTTGCGCTAATCCGTACAATTTGATGGAGACAATGCGATAGAACCGTGATTTTTCAAAGCTTCACTAGATTGACCATTTCGAAGATCATTTATCTATTGGGTAAAATAAATGTAAGATATCTATCAACAAAAGGTTGAAAGTAACTATAAATTTGCAATAAACGGCTATAATAATAATATTGGATATTAAGTTTATGTATGTGGTTTGTTTTAACGTTATATGTAAATTCAATTAATTCAAAAGCAATAGTAATTTGCATAGATATTTGGTTGCATTATTTTTCAATGTTATTTTAGTTAAAAATATTAATGTCAGAATATGCAGATTTAGAGAATTCGCACAAAGTCAGCATCATTTATAACTACCAGCTGTGAAATTTTATTTTGTAACACATAGTAATCTCCGAGTTGCCTGAAGGTAATCCTGAGATCACAGTATAGAATCAGTCATACTTTGCAAATCTACATGATTACCTATATTATTGTAATGGCGTTACGAGGTGAAAATTTATAAGCCGTTGCAATTTTCTAATATCAAAATAGTTATCATCAGTGTAACCACCACCGTTATACGTATCTACATATCATCATGATCTGACAAATTCACAAAAAATATCTAAGATTCTTTTTATAAATGGCCAAAGTTTTATAAATGGATATGATTTGTTAATAATCAGTTTTTTATATGTAAATAAGAAATATTTAATAAAAATTATACAACAAAAACTTGATATGGAATTTGAATTTAATATAAATTTAATTTAGTTCTAATTTTTTTATATTTAA
Source organism: Leptothorax acervorum (assembly GCA_035220615.1). Taxonomy (NCBI): domain Eukaryota; kingdom Metazoa; phylum Arthropoda; class Insecta; order Hymenoptera; family Formicidae; genus Leptothorax; species Leptothorax acervorum. The sequence continues at coordinate 608,177 of JASTWQ010000005.1, forward strand.
TATAGAAAATTTAAGAATTACAATAAATGTACAAATGATACATAAAAATCGAAAAAATGGCTCCAAAAAAATGTGTTATTAATATTTTTATTCCACAAAAGTGGAATATTGTACATATAATTCTTATATGTAGTAGGTACTATGACAAAACATTTTTCATGCAACGAATCATTGAACGAATTGAACAGAGTTTTAATGATCGATCTCATCATTTTACACGTAGCGAACATCTAAGAAGTGAGTGAGATTTCTATTTTTGACACATTTTGACTAGTCTAAGGAAGAGCAGTTGGGCGTGCATAAACGAACGAAATCCTAAGCGGGTAATTCCGACGAGCTGTTGATAGCTGACCCGAGGGTTAATTGCACCCTCGGCGAGACTTCTCTATCCCTCGGTACCGTTCCGTTGTATCTCTCGCGCAGCAGACTGCAATCTCTAAAACGCACTTAATTCTATATAATCATCGATCATTTTTAGGAACGCCCTATTGACCAGTGAAAATTCCTTTTCTATTAATTACTCGGCCGAAACCGATTGAACATCATTAAAGCGTCGTTATTTGGAATTAAGTTGATTTAACATTACACGATAATTGGTTTTATAAAGCAGGGATTTTATACTCGATACTTTACATAAATTGCATTACAAGAATCTGTTCTTGTGTTACACGTTCTTATAAGAATTTTTACGTTATCAATTCTAGATCTTCTGAAGGAGAAAATTTATATGCGCGATAGAATAAGAAATCTAATGTCAGGATTTTACATCATCGGAAAATTCGAAGAATTTCTAAAAGATGTTTCAAAAATGTTGATCCTGTGCCTTTTTTTACGTTTAATAAAATATTTTCCAAAAACTCAATATCTATAATTTTGCTGTGGTATATGTACGCGAAAAATATTTTATGGACGCGTATATTTTTTTACACCTGCCGCAACACTGTCAGAATCATAAAATAATTTCAAAAAATTTCCATTACATTTTATATATAATAAATATAAATATTTTTACAGCAATCCAAATTTTTTTTCCATTTATCCATTTATCCAATTTTGCGTAAAATATTTTTTTTCGGATCATATCACAGCATTTTTTTATAACTGTGTGTGTGTGTGTATGTGTGTGTGCCTGTACAATGTAAATATGTAATAAATTATCTATTTGACTGTGTCGTTCTATAAACGAGAATAAAAGTTTTATTTTCTAGCGATAAATCAAGATATTGGAACTTTGAAACATTTTTATTTCTATTAAAAGTGCCGTTATCTCGAATGTGTCATTCTCGAAGTGCCGCCTCCTCAAAACAGTTTGCCTCTAATAGAAACTTTACTGCGGATTAACGAAACGTACGGCGTCGAACGATCAATGAGAATTCTCCCGATCGGAATTTCTCCGTCTCGTCGCCCCCGAACGAAAGGATCCCCATTAGATTTGAGCTCGTTAGAGAGGCCGGACAGACGACGTGACGTGAGTTTCATGCATCAGCTACTAGACACCGAAACGTTTGCGAGAGGCCTAACCGCCTGAGTTTCAAAGGCAGCTCGCCGACCTGAGTCAGGTATCATCGGTCGCGTTCGAAGGAGTTGATTGCCAGTTGTATCGATAAGATCTGACACGGACGCTCGAGTTTTCAAAGCCGGCGATAGGTCACGAACCCTCCGGCTAGATCGTGTCTCGTGCGATGACTAGCGCCAGGCTGGCGATAGTCGAGCGTGAGCAACGTTAAAACGTGCGTGCCGACTTTCTCGAAACAAAGCTACAATCGCCTGGACATGTGTACATGGGCAACGCGATATACTGTGATAACGCTGTTAGATAACAAGCGTTTCCTTTCCTTCGGATATATATTCTTTTACAGACATTGTTTAATACCGATGACATCTTTTATTATTAAGTTTTACAATTTACATTGTTATTTCTATACGAGATTTTTATTGATTTGTGGATTAAAGTATACGTACAATATGCCATTAAATTATGGAAGCATTATTTATAAGATGCTAATAATTGAGAATAGTTAAATAATATGGAAACTGTCTTGATGATGAGGTATTAATATGTGTAGTTATTAAATGTTAAAAGTTATAAGATTTTGGCGAATAAAGTTTGAAGGAGATGTAAATAAAATAAGACTGATATTTAATTACCATGTTACTCAATATTGCAAATAAAATATTTATGATAATTAATGATTTTTTATAAGGTCTTCATTAAAAAATTTATAATAGAATCTTTGACTGAACATTTGGTGGTTTCAGAGCCATAGTAACAGCTTCAAATGTTTTATCGTTTCATAGGAATATATAAAGGATGATCGTAACTGTCTCAGAATACACAGGCAAGGACAAAGTAAGTTCAAGTCGCCACAAATTTGAAATTTCTTGCAATAAATCGGTAGCGAGAGTAACTTGGCCTTCGAACACGTTTCCACACTGTCACCGAGAGGATAATAAAAGCTGCAGATAATAGTCCGACGAGTTTCGTCTCTCGAGCGGAATCCGTCTTACACATAAAACGCGACGCGCGATAGAAATCGCGCGCACTTGTATCGAAACCGTAAACGATATGCAACTCGTCGTAATTTATAGGTCGACATCCTCGTTCGAGGAGAGAGAAACAGAGAAAAGAGGGAACGGCGCGACGTAGGAAATGTGGCATAATCCGCGGTGCACGGACCGATCGATCGTTAATCTCGATCTGGCGTCTCGCGGGAGTAATACGATCGTCTTAAATCAACGGAAACGGCGTCTTCTTTAACAGCCAAGCCAAGTTGTAGGCTTTATCTGGGAATAAATAAGGGATTTGTGAAAGTTGGCCTGTTTTGTCGATTTCCTCGGAGAAGAAACACGCGCCGCTCATTTTATTGTCGCGATTATATAGAAAGTTTCTTTAACAAGTCGAATAAATTATTCTAGTGTTATTCTAACAGATAAATGTATGAAAAATACAATGCATTTTAATAATGTACATATGAAACACAATTCATAGAAAATTAAACACATCGATCGTACTTTTTAGAACAATAGCTTTTACCGTAAAAAAGTTCTATTTTTCACACAGAGGAGTGAAACAAATATCTATTGTTAGAAATACCAGAGAAATAAAATTAACTTTCAAATCCCTTTATATCCAGATAAATATACATTTCCATATTTTGAGCTACGGTTGTTATTCTTCTAAATGAGGAGAAATGTACATGTTTTGGCGTTTAACGGAGTGACTTCGAGGCGAGCCGATTCGGTTAGCAGGCCCAGCCCAGCGTGTCCTCGCTTCGTTCATTACGACATCATTATTGTCTCAGGCAGGGTGGATGTAACTAGATCAATTAGGCCTGACGAAGATCCGCGTACGTGCTCTCTTGCACGTAAGCACGCGTAAGTGCGCCGAAGGTGCGATACGCGGCGGTGGCACGCATCCTGTCGAAATCGAATTAGGCTTCGTGGCGCTGTCGCGCTATCCAGCTCGCCTCTTCGAGCACGACGAGGGCGAGAGATACGAAGGCGCGAAGTAATCCGTTTAAGGCCGCCCTAAGTGCACGCGCGAGGCGACGCGAATCTCGCATGTGAAACGTGCGGACGCGTCTCGGCACAATGGACCTCATTACACGGTATCGGGAAGATGGCTGGTAATTGAAGAGGTGCGTTTAGTCCGCTAAAAGCAACCCCCGGACCGCCTTCGAAGGAACTGAGTGCGCGGCGATATGCCGCGCGATGGAATTATACTCGCTTTGGAGCGGCGTACGCCATCGAGTCCCTTATGTGACACGCGTCAATGAAAATTGCGACCTTCGACATCGCCGTGACGAGCCTAGAGACGAAGCATTGAATACACAAGTATCGCAAGTCACGCTATTGTTCCAAGAAGATACGACAGGGTAAATGTAAAGAATAGCGATAATTTGAATGTTGCCTATGACTGTGAAATTGTAGAGAATTAAAGAATTTTTGCAAATTGTGTTTGAAGAACGTAAATGGGAAACAGGATATCGATTTGCGGAATATTTATTTGGACATATAAAAATTTGAAAATTCTAAATATTATATAAATAACTACATTCGAACACGGATATTTGTATGAAGAATAAATTATTGATCACGATTTTGATAAAGATTTAGACATGAAATATTAAATTTTCTAAATACATCACTTTTTCATTAATCTCGCTATTAAATTAGACAAACTGAGAAGAAAGAGAGAGGTGCAAATTTTCTTTAAAAAGTATTGATTCCAAATTGCTCAAGGGAGAGATTCACAGATTAAATTAATAGCGATACTTGTAAATGACTTTATGAGAAAAAGAGAGACAGTTAACTGCAACATGTGTCGTATATACGTCGTAATGTAGTTAAACAATGATGTTTAATTTCGATCCAGCAATTCCGCGGGAATTTTATGATCCTGGGGGAGCATACGAAAGATCGCACGAAGGTCACGATCATGCGCGAACCGAGCGATTCTGGCGACCACCCGGAAACGACCGTGCAAGCATGATTACGATGATCGCGTCGATGTATCCCACTGTGGCACGAAAATTAGCTCGTAATTTCAGTACAGGTGTTCCTTACCCGCGTCCGCTGGCGAATCGTCCCACGCAGACCGGCGAAACTTTCGACCGAGAGGCGACCCGCGCGAGCGATGGTGCATTAATAATCGCGGTGGCTCTTTCTTTGGTCATGTTACTCGCGGAGGAGAGATCGCCCATAAGAAGTCCGGGCCACCAACGCAAACCGGCGCGAACGGAGGTCCTCTTAAACGAATATTAATTAGCGACCGCTGTTGCCCGAGCGCACAATAGCACGAGCAAAAGGATCAACAGAATGGATGATTGAATTATGTACGCGCGCATCCGAGGAAAAACAATCGTTATTCCTCCATATAGGCGACGGCGATCTGACGGCGTCGGAGAAAGCGGGTATGCTTTATTTTTCAGTATTGCATCAGTGTCTCTTAAAGTGCATATGAGTTTATATAAAGTTGATATAAATATTATAAATACGTAGCGTTTTTTGCGCGCATGTGTATGTCTCAAGTTTCGAATGTCAAACCTAAAAGAAAACTAATGACCGATCAAATTTTCATTAAGCGACGATTAGAACATTAAACTCGTCCAAGAATATGAATTTATGACTGATAATTCACAGCTGATTTATATAACTTTTGCATTTTGTATGAAATAGGAAATGACTGATCAATAAATTATACAATTGAGCAATTTCTTTAACTGTTTCTAATCTTATCATATTAATGACAACTCCAAAATCTTCTTTCTCACGACACCGTAAAAATAATATCCAAATAATTATTCATGGCGCGTCTCGACGACAAATCAATCTCGATATCGTTTCAGATAGTAAAGAGGTAGGTACAATGACGTGTCAGATCGCGTAGAAAATTCAGCGCGTTTTCTCGACTAGCTCAATTTGTCCATGAATTTTTTACAGTTGTGATAAAGTCGTTCCGTCCAAGGAAACATTAAGCGTCTTATTCACTATGTCTCTCATTCTCTCTTTCTTCTATTTTTCTCTCTTTCTTCGTCCTTTTTTGTGGGATGACGTAGCGAGCGCTGTTCGGGAAAAAGGGCCCGTGACGAAGGGCGGAGGCACTCTTAATTAATTATTCCGTGGGCGTCGCGCCGCTCAAAATTAAAATCGGTTCATTAAGCGGCGCTACGTGGAATTTTTTCCTAATCCGACTGGCCGAGAGGAGAGTGGGGAGGAAAGGGCGGTGATGACGGCTACCGGTTTTCTACCTTCGCCGGTGGAGGAAGGGCCACGACGAGGAAGTTGCTCATGCCGCTGAATGGAGCAAGGGAATTCGACTCGCTCTGTCGTTCAGATCAGTAAAGCGCCTCTCTCTCCCCCTTTCGGGCCTTAATGGCCCGACGAATGACGGCGAGGCCGCGGCGGTTTTTATCTCGGTGCGCAATAAATGCCTCGTTAACGATCGCGCTCGCGAGCAATAATCGAAATTCCCGATTGGCGCGAGACGCGCGTACGCTTTTACGACGACGTCGGCGAGCGCATCGCCAACACGTTAAGGCGCATAACGGAGTCGTATACGGTAACTTATTGCATTGATGATGGTGTCGTTATTTAATAACGACTATACAAAATTCTTACGGAAGAGGCGAGTAAGTGTTAAGTCGCGTCGATGTTACGTGACATATCACGCATATTTTAAGGTTGCTTATTTTCATGTAAATTAGTTGAAAGGTATTAGACGCGCGTGAGACTTTCACAATGTGCTTTAGAATTCTGCCGGTATCGGAAAAAGACTAAAGACATTTTCCTTGCATTAAATAAAACTCAAGCTAATGAAACAATTCATTGGATAAATATTGCGAGAACTAAAATTCACAGAATTAGTGTGCTTATAAAAAAAATTAGCTATTAAATTAGATAATATTTTGCGATGTAAACTATTATTCTTAAAATTTTCTTAATGATATTCTTATTGTTATTTATTATATTTGTAATATATAGGCTTCTCATTCAAACTCTTTCATCAAAAATTTTACGCCAGCAACGTTTCGAATATAACTACATTAATTAATTGGCTTATAAATTGGAGTAATATTTAATACGTATTCAGAATTATGATATTGTGCGATTGTAAAATTAGTACCAGTTGGCATTTTGTAATGATTACACGCGGAAATCGCTTGGCTGGAAATGCTGGAATAACGATTGAAATATGTCTATAGACCTAACTCGCGCTCACATCTGTTCCGAGCGCGCCAGCGCTGCAATTTTGTAATAAACTTATCGGTCTGATGCGATAATTATCGCGCATCTGGCAAGGCCGATCCGCGTGATTACCGAGAGTAATCCGCGAGCGAGCCGGAGCGGATGGAAACCGAGACGGGGCACCTGTGGGCGCGGGATAACTTCTTGAACGCGGCGCGGGTAATCGTACAGCCTGCGTTATCTATGGTTCGAAGCCGGCGTGGGTTCCGACCGCAAATGACGGGATAAAAGGGTCTTCGGCACGACAGGATGTAATTACGGCTTTACGTAGCATTACGGAGAGGTACCGCGAGACGCCCAGACACCGCCGCGGCCGTGGCGACTCTATTTAAAGTTTAAGTGGGACTTAAATTAAAATCCATCCTATAACGATTACGGTGACACTCGTACCATAAATTCCATCTTAGCCGATGATGCGCTTTTGCATTATCTTGAACTCGCTCCTTAGTTTCCATATGTTCTCTCTTTCAACGTAGATATAAATTCCCTTTTTACTGTAAGATATGATATAAATGTTGTTTTACAGAATTCTTATATTAGCGTCAATTTTCTTTTCATTATGTACACTTATTTTAACAAAATGTGTTTTGAATTTTATATAACAAAATATATGGAAATTGTACGAAATTAAAGTGTGATTATTCATCTCATGAAGACATCAAGAAGATTCATATTGATTATTCTCAACGATCTAAACGAGCACCTTTCGTTACGTTTCAAGATTTCAGAGAGGAATTCCGAGCACGTAGATGCCGCGTACTGTACCAATAAAAGGATCTAGCATACCTGAACGTGTTAGCGAAACGCTCGAAGTGTATGAATCGACCGCTCTCTTGCGGCAGCGGAATTCTTCCTGCCGCGGGATGAGAAAAAGAAGCTAAGCGAAACGCGCGTAGAAGTTTCAACATTTTGCTACTCAGCCAGCAAGACGACTTCAATTTTAAATGACGCTTTAAATCGAATCTTCATTAATACGATTAAATATATATGAAGTGATTTGTATTAATAATGTTATATAGTTAAATGAATTTTGCAATCAAAATAAGAATCGCGTATTCTATTATAAATTATTTGAAAATATTACTGTTTTTTATTCACAATATTTTCTAACACACTTGGAAATATATTTAAATTCTATTTTTTTACTAGAAGAAATAGGATCTAAGTGCATTCTCGAGATTCCTTATTTTTCTTCTGACTCAATTATGACATGATAAAAAAGCAGAGCAGTAATTTCCTCTCTTTTATATTAAGCCCACAGGTGTGTTTGACTAACCGCAAACACAGGTTCGAAACATTTTTCGAAGAAATCATTCAGCCTACTCGGTCTCGAGAGAAATGTTCGTCACGGAAGGTTTTTTATCCAAGATTGAACGAGTTATTCCAACAAAGCGATTTAACTTCATGAGCAAACGACAATATCATATCCTTTCAATTAGCAGATATGAGGATCGCAGGAATAATTGGAAATAAAAAAACTCTTTCATTAACTTAATCCTATTAAAAACAAAACAAAGATTAAACTCACGGAATGGTAAGCAATAAGCAGTAAAGTATGTTTTTATACCCTTTTTACATGCATTGTATGATTTTTACATATGCATTATGAATAAAAATGCGTTTAATTAAAATAATAAGAGCTTTTCCTTAATATTATTTTGTATAAGAAAATAATATACAGAAAAGTATTTTATTATGTATTAAATTTAATTAAAAGCAAAAATATTACGAAAAAAAATTGCTATAGGAAGAGGGCCTATGTTTCCAATAAAATTTCTACAAATAATATTTAATTTAATTATATATGTAAGATTAGTTTTCCTTTAGGTTTATTTGTGTCTATAACATCCTCATTCTCGAGGTTCAGTTTGTTAGAGGCGTCTGCTTAGAAATTAAGATGTAGCGACTTAGAATAGAAAAAAATGTGTTGTCCACAAGAAACTTTAACAACAAATGTCAAACAGTAGATTAAAAATATCGGACAGGCCGTGTTTAAAATAAAAGAAGATAACGTATTAACTTTAGCTTTCCTTGAGACAAAAGCCAGACAGACATCTACTCGTATTTCAGTGTTCTGTGACATTTTTTCTTGTCGGTGCGAAAGATCACTTGAGAACAAGCTTGCTATTTCCGAGTAAAATTCGGAAAAGGGTGCATGACTTTTCGTTAAAATGAAACGCCCCGAGAACAAGTTTAACACATTCCGAAGTTGAGAAACGGACGATACACGCGCGATAAGAAAAAGGTCAAAAAGTACTAAAAGTTTGAACGTATCTGGTAGCAGAATAAAGGAAAATAACGTGAAAGTTCAGATATTCCGATGCCAATATTGTTTCCAAAAGAATTCATGACAAATTCTTTTTTCTAAAAAAAAATGCTGATCTTCTATTCGAAAATAATTACAAAGATGACGTATTTTAAGGTAGAGAGAACTTTTAAGAATTGTCATTTATTTTTGGAAAAGAATATCTTAATTTCACACAATTTTCTTATTAATTTAACTATTTAGCACTAATTTCTCGCTTTTTAAATATTTATCATTTTCAATAAAAATAGTATCGTTAATTTTAATATTAAAGATATTCTTAATACCAATATCAGTGAGATTATAGTATGTGAATAAAGTATTAGGTACTATATTTATACATTTTTCAGAGAAAGAATCTAATACCTTCCGAGAAAGTGTTATTTGAGTGAAGAATAAAGTGCTACTAAATTTCATTTAATCACAGGTATTCCGCAAAGAACTAATTTACTTGAGATAGATTTACTAGGGTAGAGTTTCACTGTTTGCTTTAGTAACACTTTATTTTTCTCCGGGGATATATTGATTTATGAGAGGCGCCATAAAAAGGAGCTGCAACTCGACTATTATAAATCGTGGGATACAGTCAGAGCTAATTAATATCGACGTAGATCTGAAAACACTAATTCGCTCTTAAATGCCGGCGGTAAACGCCGCAGGACTCACCAATACCACTTCGATTAATCGCTAATTACGGCGATCATCTCCACGAAAACGACTCGAGGTTCTGACATGGCTACGACTTAATAACAGGAACCGATCGTGGAATTTCAGACGGTGGCTGACGGTGGTTATTAACTATCGAGGGGTTATCCGATCGACCCGATACATAGCGGCCAACTTGGATTCAACAACATTCTTATCCATCGATCAAATTCTGCGCTTCGCGCAAACCGAGTTCCCATAAATCACCAGCCGAGATTTTTGCTGCCTTGCAATGAAAACAATAAGAAAATACTATCAATCTTGAGCTTAATAAACTTGCGTACAACTTTTATATAGATATTTGTAAAGCATTATAACACAATGTCTATCGTTTATTAACTAATATGATTGTAACTAACCGAAAGGCGATTTTATTTTGTGAAACGTTAGAAAGTGGGGCAATATTTTATATAAAAATGGCGATGCACACGAAAAATTTTATATCCTAGTGATCGGAAAGAAAAAGAATTATCAAGAAACATCTTGAAAAAAAAGATTGCGTGCGTTTGACATTTAAAAACACGTATCAGTTTTTCCAATAAACCACCGTATTTCATTTCCGACAAAGAGACGAAGGTTCCGGTAACAAACATACAGAAGAGTACACAGAACTATAAACGAATCATGATTGGACGAAACGAGCATCCACTCCTAATGATTTATCCGGAAGCAATATCTCGTTCGTATCTATGGGGGTTTCAACTTTCAATCAATGTCAGTTTGTTTAACGCGAAATTGCAACAACAAGAACTTATGTCGAGTGGATGTCTTTAACTTCCTTTTTTTCTAAATTTTTCAATTGCTTTTGTAATTACACTATTATATTGTAATATCTTAATATCGACAATAAACGTTACTAGATAAACGGTGCTCCTTTTATTCTTCAATCTTGTGACTATCCTGTGTATTTGATTATTTAACCCTTTTATTACACTTCATAAACAGTTATTATACCTACAATTATCTTTTATTTATTATACAATTGTCTTCTATAAATAGCGTTTATTTTCAATCGCTAACGATAAGATACACCAGTGTTAATTATACGCCTGCTACATCCTAAATTGAAGCTGTGCCTATTTTCACGCCACCGCCGGTCAATCGATTAAAGCGTAGCGCTAATTTGTAAGAGAGTATAAATTATGACAGAACTAAGCTGTATACGTCAGCATCCGCGCGAGTGAAAAAAGGAGGATAAAACGCGCGCCGGGGCAGCGGGAGTGAAAACCGAGTCGTAGTAACGAGTATCGTCGCGAGCAAAAAATAAGGCACGCTCTTCCCGGTTCGACACACGGAATTATTGGGTCGAGAGGATCCACGAGAGAACGAGTGCGCGGAGACCGAAGAGATGGATCAAACCGCGAGCTTCCCCCATTGATTCCACCCCTGGCATTCACCGTTCCACACCGGTCCCCCTTGCGTTTTCCATTATTCTGTTATGTTTTCAAGCTGTCGCAAAGACACGGGTAGCGTGCTCGAGTAGAGAAAGTTACGGCACGATTCTAGCCGGAGTAGCACTCCCCTGAGCTTCTCGAGAATTCAATGGGCAAGCGATCGATGCATAGGGGGGTGAAATCATCAGGACAATGATACCAACGTTGATAAATTCTTTTCAATTGCATTTATCGAAATTGGCTGACTTTTGAGAGGATACTTTAGCATTATAAACGGACGAGACAAGTGAGAAAAATGGAGAATTCTAATTGCTTGGTGAAAACTTAGAAAAAAGTTGAAGGGGTATAAAACTTGATTGGGGAACGCGAGGCGGTAAGTTATACGGAAAAGTTTACCGTTTTAACACCAGCTGATGCTGAAGATTAAGAATTCTTGGAATATCCTTATAATTACGTCAGTACCCTTTTTAAATGTAATTAAGTTTTTGTAAAAATATCTGCATGTAATAATAATTTATTACCTTATCAATAAGAGATCTCCTTTCAATTTTTTTATAAACTGGTTTTAAAGAGAAGTTGGAAAGAAGTTTTGCATTCAAGAGCTGGAAACACTTAATCTGTATAACAGAAGAGCGTCTATACACCCTGTTCCAAAACTTTTAATTATGAGTATTATTTTTGTTTACAATACAAAGTTCTGGCATTCTCTTTATAGACATTTCTTTATAGTTAACTTTTGCCATATTTAGTCAATACATCTTCATACAACAGCGTGAACTTTGACGTTTATTAAATTCTATCAATTGTTATTGATATATTGATGGACTGACGGATTGGCCAGTTTTGCAATCGTATCCCATTTTTTCCGTACCAAAATAATACATAAAAGATACATTCAACTCCTTTTTCTATCTATCAAAATGTTATGACAGATCCATCGAGTTCTATCCACAAGAAAAATTCAACAAACCGCCAAAAATATCTAAACGCATGAAAAATAGAGTAGTTTATTCTGAACATATATCTTTTGATACAACTAAAAGGTGGTTTTAATGGATGAACATGTAAAATTATTTATATTAACCACAACGAAAAATTGTTATGGATTTGAATTAAGTTACTTGTGTGTGCACAGTTCTGTGCAAACATTTTATTTTATTTCCAAGTTGTTGAGCTTTCCTTGTGAACGTGATTCCTCGTTATTGTCACGAAAATTCAATGTAAAAGTTGAAGCTGCCAAGTTTCAAATTTTTCGAATTACGGACTACCGAACTTCCCTTGTCGGATCAGGTTGGCAACGCTACGCGAGGCGGATCGGGAACGACGAGAGAAGTCGAGGACCGTCGTCCGATAACGAAGACGACCCCCTCGAGACGCCTTCCTTCCTCCGCGACCGGATGAATAAACTCGAGACTAATTACCGCGATAAGTACAGAAGGAGCCCCGGCACGCTCCGTTGTGCGTTCCACGATGAAGCTCCGTAATGTTAACGAGTGGTGGCTGCGCGCCACGCTCGATGCTTCAATCAGAGGAATGCCTGAAATATCTGCTCGCAGTTATACCGGCGAGATAATATATATTCGCGTCGCACTTGTACGTCGGTTGGGCGGGACGCAACGTTTATTATTCTGCAGCAATGCGTAATTAAAGTAGAATAGATGGCATTTGAGCAATGTCGATTCCGATGCTGGCGAGATGAATATCGTTCTCTCTCGCCGATGAAGAAACGCTGCGATTTAGCCGAGCAGTCGTCGCATATTAATCAATTTTGCATGAACATATGTTTACTTATTATAGCGCTCTTCTCTATGTAATCATTAATAACTGCATGAGAGCAAACCTATGTACAAATACGTGAAATTAAGTTTCTATTTGCATGAGAGGAGATTAACTGAAATCAATTATTTCAAGGAATAAATAAACGATATCTCCCTCTTTGTTCAGAACTTTATAGGAAAATTTTTAGAAATGTTGACTTTAATTCAGTTTATTGAAGTTTTTTTAATAATTTCTCACGCTATACATATATACTTCTAGAATAAAAGAAAAGAAAATTAAATATGCGTCATTTTTGCTAAAAGCGAATTTCATATATTCCACATAAGCCACACACGTTTAAATTAAATTATCTCTAATGTATTCTCCACGTTTCACGTAAAGAGCCTTGTAAATGCAAATTTAAGACTGCAAACTGTATTATTTTTGTAACAATATCATCTCGGTACGCCTGAAAATATCATGCGTGGATAACGTAAAATACTGACCTCCTTCGCATCTTCGCCTTGAGGAAAAGGTGAAAATGTGTATTTTAACGTCATTATTTCCGCACGCAACGTGTAGATTAAATGATAATGAAGGATACCTCTCATTTTTCTCTTTTAGCAAGATAATTGCGGCCGCGTTGAACTTCAATCGCGATCATGGCGTTTTAATGACAATAATATCGGCACTAACGGCGCGGCTAAAAGGGTCGAAGAAGAAAAGAAATCGCGCGTGTGTGCGAGCGAGATAGGGTGGAATTAAAGGAAATGGTAGTCGTAAAATAACGGAGCGCCTCAGTTGTCGCTCGCTGACTAAAATTACCGTGTTACCGTGTTTCAGTGTGCAACTGCAACCTCCACGCGAGAAAGTGCAGATTCAACATGGAGCTGTACAAGCTGTCGGGCCGTGTCAGCGGAGGCGTTTGTCTGCAGTGCCGGCATTTTACGGCAGGAAGGCACTGTCATTACTGCCGCGAAGGTTACTACAGGGACCCGGCGAGACCGATCACGCATCGCAAGGCCTGCAAACGTAAGTGCCCCCGCGGCCCGGCAATTACATGTAAATCCAACAAAGACACCTCAGCGACGCGGGGAAATTACGCTCGCGTCGAATAACCCCGCACGATTACCCGTGGCACGCTTAATTACGGAAGTGCCGTGGCGAACTTGCCATCGTCTCGCGCGCGAGATTAGTAAGCGACGATAATGGCGTGTAGGATTTCTAATTCTTCACGCGTCTCAATGTACGCGCGTTAGAGCGCTAATAACGCGGAGCCGGGCTAATTAGACGATCCTGCGGGTCATAGAGCTTTCTCTCTAGCGCGCGTAACGATTCCCTTTCGATTCGAAATCACGATCGCGCGAGAGAGATATCTTATCGAGAATACTTAAGTATACTTCTCGCGAGAAGAAGAGTACGGATAAGAATTCTGCAATGATGATAAATTTTAATAATAGTTTTTTTTTCAGTCTTATTAAATAATATCCGAGAACACTGATATTATTTTTCTACGTGTGTGTATTATTTATTGCTGCATTTTTAAACCGAGAATTTTTCCCCCCAAAAAAACGGTGATTGTGCACAGTTCCCGTATTTTCAATGCTTACCGCCGCTTACTTATGCAAAAACGTATGCGAATCCGATCGGGACGCTTACTGTGAATACGCGAACTGATCGAAGCGGTGAAGGGATAAAACTGAGAAACGACAACGACAGCTCCTCCGAACGGGTCAGCGCATCTTCCCAGCCGCGCGACGCTGTCGAGAGAGACCTGGATGCCATTACCATTCGTCTCAGTCCCTCGGTGGTACTGTTACAAAGTGGTTACCAGCTGAGCAACCCCCTAATCTCGGTGCATTCAATTTATGTACGTTTGTCTAGCCTCATGGACCGCCGCGGGGATAACGATCTCCCGGTGTGAGAAAGCGCGCGTCGATGCATCGGCGCGCGGTCTACGTGAGCTACGTGAGCGAGCGTCCGCACAGTGCATCCCGTGTCGCTCGTAACTATACGACGGAGTCGTTGTACGACATCGATTTACAGCGACGTAAGAATATCGAACTGTAGGCGCGCATAAAGAAATCCGTCCGAAATACAGACGCGAAAGTCGAAGCTTGAAAAGACGTGACAAACACTGCATGCTAAATTCGTTATAGTATTAAATTATACTCAATTTGAGTCATTTTTAACCATTTCTATAGGTCACCACTGCTTTTACTCAATGTTAATTTAACTAAAACAACAATGTTAATTTAACTAAACCACTGGAGTTAAAATAATGCTGTTTTATGTAAAAACAATAAATTTTGATTATTATACTTGGAAGTTAAAAATAACAAAATGTTATTTTACTCAAGACATTGATTTATATTTTATTCTTTAATATTTAACAGTGAGTCTGAAAGCTTTGTAAGGTATTCTTCTTTCTCTCCATTCAATTCGGTGTTATAATGCGTTTGTCATCACGATTTTTCAACGTCCTCTCTTGACGCAACCTCCGCGCAACAGCAGACATTAAGACGGGGGACTCTGTCTCTAATGGACCACCCATCGTACCGTTCGAGTGCACGGGTATTTACGCAACGCGTCTCTTTACGACGGCGAGACTTTTCGCGAGGTACTCACACTCGGCGGACGAGTTTCGCGCGATTAACTATGTATGTCACTGGATAATACTGCGTGTATTCTCAAACGAGGACTGTATGTCGCGTTGAGTTGCGAGATTAATTAACTCTTTACGGTCTGGAACATTTTTAATTATCTGGCATTCACGTTCGCCACGAAGACCAGTTGTAAAAGAGACATACGCGCATAAACGTGCAATAAAAATTTTACTCGAGAGGCATGCCATTCAAAGGCGTTAAATATAATAGCACTTGTCAACAAGTGCTATAAAATATTTTGTAACTTCTCCGAGTATATGAACAGAAAGATTATTTTAGAAAAAATCATACGTTAGTGTGATACCGTGATAATCGACTTTGAGTCACGTTTTATCGCTAAGAATTGAATGTTTTTCGGGATGTTATTATATGAAACGATCGGTTTATCGAGAAATAAAAGTAGTAGAAGCAAAAATTCATTTGATAGATTCACATGACACAGGACTATATAATGTCTGAATTTATAAACGTGCATAATGATTAACGGGCTTAGTTGCCAAAGTATTAACTGCTTTCTGAGTAAGCGATTCATAGGAACGACGATATATAGCGCGTATACTGCTCACCCCATGCTCTCGCAGTGTTTCTGGTTTCAATATATAAAGCACAAGTGTCGTACCGAGCCGAGAGTCTGCGCGTGCTCTCGCCACCGAGATAACGAACGGCCTGTATTCTCGTTAGCAGCCATGGCAGCCGTTAAGATAACAACGAGACACGACACACACCGCGAGCGCACACCGAGCGTGAAAAGAAGATTTAAGCTCGTCTTAGGACGGCATAAGTTTCATAAATTAATCCCCGGGACGAGGGGACCCCATCGGTGTTGCGTGGATCGCGTGGGATGACGGGAGAATATAATTTCATTTTGATACATAATTTAAGTTTGAGCTTTAACCGCGCTCAAACTTGAAATTGCCCTTCTCCCCCTCACCGTAACGATGATAAATTTAGAAATTAGTCGGGTGACAGGATGGTCCGATTTCGCTCCGCTGGGTATAGCGACGAGTAAGTGTATAATGAAGTTGTAGGAGACTCCATTTCAGAACTATATATATTATAGTTCAGAAATATAATCACGTTTTACACAAAATCGTAATAGCTGTATACAAAATAAATTTTGATCATCAAAGAAAAGAACTTTGGTGTTTATATTGCGTAAAGATCTAAGATCCAATTTTTTCAGAAGAAGCAAATTAAAAGGAAAATATACTATAATTCGAATTTCATGATAATGAAGCTACGATCTTATAATTTCGAGGTTTTATCTTTGACTGGTATATAATTTAAGATCCCTGACGTATCAGTGGCCTTTTCTAAAAACTGGCTATATCTAATTTCTAGTTTTCAAGATAGGGATAGAGCGAAATTACGACGTTACTACACGATGATTAATATGACGCGATGAAGATAAGATCTTTCTGAGGGAAAAGCGACTCTGATTGAATAATTAGCCACGCCTACTGGATTAATTTCAATTTAACATCGTGTTAAGTAGCACGAGCGGTCGCATTTACATGTCATACCACCACCCGACTTATTTAGATAGCAATGGCTCAATATTATCATTCTCGGGGAAAACTATTCTCGCAACATTAAGCAATTAAGTCTAGTTAACGCATGCTAATTGAGATCGCTCGCCTGCAAGAAGAGAACATGCACGAACGAGATAATGTATTCCTAAAGTACACATTATTTGTATAATGAATGTGAGCCTGTCAGTACTATATTAATACGATTGAATAAACTCGAGAAACTACTGCCACAGATTCAGTTTATGAATTCTATCCAGTTCGAAATCCTATTCACGTGAAAATAGACAGCAATAAATGTTCGTTGAGCGCGCTGCACCGAAAGCGTCAGCGATAACGACGACCACGATAACGACGATGACGTTGCTCACTTTATAAGATACGCCTTATATAAGATACCCGTTCGCGTCCGCTCATCTCTCGGTCGCTATCCTCTGTTATTACAAGCCCGAATGCGCGCGGACGAAAATGCAGATTTCTGCAATTTCTCATCCACGCCACGTCTTGCAACGTCCCGTCGTTGCACGACGAACGCAACGCTCGGTGCCTCCCCCGTGACATGCAGTAACGTTTCCACGGTTAGTGAACTCCGGATTGGTCCTGCCATGCCGACCCCTCGCATCTCGCATCCCCGCGTCGCGCTTACTCTCGACAAACCACCCCCTCAATCTCGTGCTCGACATTTCCGCGGGAAAATACGGCCCCCGGTGTCGACTGTGACGTACCGTCAGGTCAGAACAGCGTCGCTCGTTTCGAGATTTCCACGGTGACGAATGAGAGCTCCCGCTCGACCCTCTCCTAAAGCCCGTATCTCGTTTTCACTCCTTTTCCGCTTTTCTTGTCTGTAGTAACTACCACTTGCCCTCGGTTGTATAAGCTGCTTCGCTTTGACTGGCCCCCAGGGATAAAGTCAGCATTTTGTTAAAAGCTGCTTTACACGTGACGCGGTGAATCTGCGATTTATCGCTTGTTGAGAAATTCTGCATACTCTTTGTGTTAGTGTTGCGGATAATACGGTTTTATAAGTCTCTAATCTGTTTTAATAAATCTACTTACAATTAGATTTTGTATCTATACAGACTTCAGTACTTAGCTTCAGTTTTTATTAATTTATTTAATTGTATTTTTCGCGTGGATTTATTTAACTTATACGAGTTGATGTAAATCAAGCTGTTAAATGCGTATTCCTAAAAAAAATTCCCGAGAGTTATATATTTTTATATTATTACGGCTCAAAAAATGTTAACTCTGCAATAATGTTCTGTTTGCCCTGTGTAATGTTAATTTTTTTATCACTATTATCAATTATCATTATTTGAACATTAATACGTGCTTTTTAAAAATTATGTGTAACCATATTATTCCAACATTTGCTCATTATAATAAATCTTATTTTAAATCATTTTAAAATAAGATTTATTATAATGCATTTTAAAAGGTCTCAGAATTATATGCAATTTCCAATATTTTTCCGAGATATCTTTGCCCGATGTGAGTTAAATAACAAATATCGCAATCAAATACAATCCTCCAATAACTTCTGTTCTACTTCAATCACATGCAGCCCTATTTTATTCTTTTATTTTTTTTATTTCTCTATTTCATCTACTCTATAATTCCTTTCCTTATTCCAATCCCGTGGAGAATCGTTATAGGAATTTGTTTTCTCGCTATGCAATAAAGAGAAACGTGCTATAAAGAGAAACCATAGAGTCAGCCTAATGTTGTTGTGAAAAGTTTTATGAGCAACTATATCAATGACGTAACGTAGACTTTTGGTGTTTAAGAGTCAATAATTACCTTTTCCTCGGCTCTACGCACTAACTTTATTGCTTAATAAGAATGAATATTGATGATCTGCAGCGTGATTAAAGAAAATGAAGAAATTGTCTTCATATACCAAAAATCTAATCGAATGATAGGATTATCATAGATATTAATTTTAAAGTTATTATATAACAAAATTAATGTGTATAATAATTTTAAAATTAATATCTATGATACTGCCCCTAATAACCATGCTACTGCCAACTGCCTACTGGGGAGAAATGTATAATAAAATGAAATCTCTCGTACATATGGCAACGGGACGTATCGCATCGGTAGTAAAAACGTCCGATGCGTCGTAATTTCACGGCTCACTAACGATCGTACTATCACGGTGACCCAACATTCGTCTAATGTCTAATCGTGCGAAGACGCGCGCCGAGAATAGTCACGAATAATTATATCTCGCGAAGGGTATATGTCGTGAAACGTCACTTTTATATACGCGGCCTTCGGTGCAGAGCGTCGTTTTGCATGGCGCAAAATAGCTGTCTCTCTTAGGTCTCGCAAAAATAAGCGCTCTCAAGAATGACGATATCCGATCGAGCAACCATGACCTTTCGTTCTATATTAATTCTTACTACGATTTTATTTCGTCAATTCTGCATCGTACCTATACATAGGTACGACACTTCTATTTTTGTAATTGCGTCTTAACATTGTTTTACATGAATATTTTTAGAAGCTACTTATTTATGTAATTACAAAACATAAAAAAATATATGTATAATAAAAATAAAATATCTGTTATATTCAAAGCTATGACATGACAGAAACGATCACAATTTTCCGTTTTATCAAGTTGAATAACTGCCAATTTATCTTATGCTCAATGAGAAACCGTCCCTGCATAATATATCTCACGGCAATAATTTTTATAGCCGTACACACATGGCCGGCCAATGTCGTTGCATATGCGCGGTGGTCGGTATATATTAGAAACTCCCCCTGTTTGTACAATACGCGTGACCATGCCGGAACGGTACGCGTTTCAACTGTATCCATCCCCGGCACCCAAAGGCTTACCCCATGTTTATTCTAACCCCGGTGGCACCCTCGGGCAAGGGTTGCTTCTCAAACAGAATCGGTCACCGAGACGCTCACCGGGCTCCCACCCTCCCGGTACACCCTTCTGGTTCTTCCACTCTGTCAAGACTTCGATCTGTGCGGCGCGCAAAGCGAAATTTCACGCAGTATTAAATTAACGCGCGGCGCTACTACGAATTCCTAACGTGACTGAGTCTCGGTTTGGTCGGTGTAGGCAGAAGGCAGATCGCTTGCGATCGAGAGGGGTAAACTTGGACCGTCGAAAGTAATTCGTGCGTTTATTTCGCATGGGCGCATTCGCTTATTGTCGGGAAATTTGAATACGGAGACAATGAATTCTGAACACGAAACGAAAGTGTTAAAATAAAGTGCTAATATATGTCACTCGTTGATATACAATAGCGAAGTTTTAAACTGCACATTGATTTGCAAAATAAAAACATATTCAAATTGACACAAATTGACAATCGTACAACAGAACTTAAATTTTAAAAAAATTATCGTGTATACGAAATAATTATGAATGATTAATCCCATTAAGTAATAAATGATAAATGTGTAATAAATTACTCACCCCATCATGGTTGCTCCGCGCCCGTCGTCCGATGCCTAGGCCTTCTCTTCCTCTCAGATTTCTCGCACTCGTGCAACACAACACTCGCGAGTAGATATATCTAGATATAACAGAATTAATTATGGTCACGCGCGTATCGTCGATGTCATTTAAATATGATAATCGCATGGCACTTTGTACGACACTGCTTATATTAATCGTACACGTGCGTTATTAAATTATAGCGAAAAATCCCAAAGAAGTTAAT
This sequence comes from Leptothorax acervorum, assembly GCA_035220615.1. Taxonomy (NCBI): domain Eukaryota; kingdom Metazoa; phylum Arthropoda; class Insecta; order Hymenoptera; family Formicidae; genus Leptothorax; species Leptothorax acervorum. The sequence continues at coordinate 628,976 of JASTWQ010000005.1, forward strand.
CCATTTCGTACCCTCGTTCCGTTAATTAATGATATACATATGTAAGATATAATTGTCCAAGTATCTTTAAAGACATGATTGTTATCTCTCGCAACGAGACAATAATACTCTTATTAATTTCGTTCTTACATTCAATGGATAAAACACGCAAGATAGTTCTTCCGATAAATAGCCTTAAATCACTTATGAATCGTTATGGCAGTTAGTTAATTGCGCAGATTGATAAACGTTAATTATTAGGAATAATCGCGTTTTCTCTTGAGACTTGTCGCGATAACATTTCGAAAGCGAATAACGCAATGGAGTGTAGAGCGACTTGCGACGCTGTTTCTTCGCTCGAGTACCAGTGTCGAATGGTAGCCCTACGACCTTGTGTAAACAGGGCGCACTGTACGCCGCAAAAACGCACACCAAGGCCAAGGCCGTGTGCCAACCGACTTGTTATCGTTCCTTATATACTCGGTGCCTTACAAAATATACTTCTTTTTCTCCACACACATATTCTGTTTCTCACATTTCAATAAAATTTTAACATCGTTTTATAATCTACTATTACTGAACATTAAAATCTAATATTTGTTCAAAGAATACCTAAAATTTATCTTTATTTGAATGGAAAAAGTTTCTATGGAAAAACAAATTTATTCGCTGCTATTTTTACTTTATTGTGTGGTTTTCATAAATCAATAATCGTGATTTTATTACATCGAAGGAATGTAATTAAATCACTGTAAAAAGAATTATTCCTATGATGTTTGAAATAATTTAGCACGTAATTTCATTCCTCTTGGAACATAAAAATTTGAAAAAAGTAATAATAAATTAATTTCCATATTCTAATTACAGAAATAAAATTTGTTTTTTAAATTTAAATTTAACATTGTAGATTTATTAATTCCTTGTAATTAAACGATTAGTTAAGTTTCCAATTAAAAGAGGATAAAATTATTCAGTAAAACGGTGTTAAAAACTCGTCAATATTAGCTAATTGCTGTAATGTAGCCCGCACAGGAATCAAACAGCAAAATCAGCTGAGCAGTAAAAATCTATATCGGCAATGTTAATGAAGCTAAAATTGATAATAGTCGACAGATATTAGTATGTCTGTATACAAGCACAGATTTTTCGATGTCTTGTAATACATGCATAAAAAATTATCTATAATTAATCTAGAAAATATTTGCGCAAATGTATACCGAGTTGATAGATCCGCTGCATTTTCTTGCAGCGCAAATTTTCCTAAAACTGGCCCTATTACCTTATCCGACATCCTTTTTCTTCGCTTTACTTGTTAAGTAACATGTTCGACTGAGATTTTTATCTCGATCTAATGAATTCAAAGTCCCAACGCGCCATTGAGAAATAATTACCAGTCGCGGACGATTTATCCAGCATGGTTGCGGTGTAACGAGATCGATTTACAATCCTAGCGATGAGATATTCGTGGCGTACGTGTTAACCCGGCCATGAAGTGCGGAGCTATCAGCGATATCCATCTTAAAACTTAATCAATATTATTCCGCCGCGATAAACCAGTCTCGCGCAACGCTTGTCGGGCTCAAAAGCAGCATCGACCTAAGCTAAAGCAGACATTGACGAGTCGTCGTCGTCATCATCGTTGTCGTCGTTGCCGTCGTCGTCGTCGTCGATTTCGCATTCGAGATATCGTGTCGTGGATCGCAGAAGGGAAGTGTCGCGTTCGCGCTTCGCCAGTTCATTATATCGCATTAATCGAGTGTCATGGAATTGAATTTCTCGAGATGCCTTCATATCGTTTCACAAGTACTTCCTTTAATGTGCACTGACAGCGATATGGAGGCTTTAAATGCGTCAGCATCGCAGGTGAAATTTTCTGACGTATCTTGCCACTTATCCTTAACGTTAAATTTATATCTGTTAGATAAGAACTAAAATAAATTTCTATTTGAAAGCTACTACTTCCGTACAAAACTATTTAAAAAATTATTATTTAAGAATAAGAAATATATATTTATATTTTTGGATAATTATCTATATTTATTTATTTAAATAATATTTTAAATATTTATAAAATTACCGAGAGGTACTTTTTTATATATTTTAAATATACAACATTTAAATATTATATAATATAAACTTACGTATTTAAAATATATTACTTAAAATAAAAAAGATCTCTCGCTAATTTTATAAATATTTAAAATATTATTTAAAAAGAAATATATAAATGTATTAGTCTTTGATACCGTAAAGGATTTTATTTGTTTTTATTATTTACTAAACTTAAAAATCCTGCACGTTACCCATTTGATCGTTCTAAAAACTTGTGAAATGAGCGCGCATCCGCGCTCGCCCGAACTGCAAGAGGTGCTTGAACCCAATACCGAAGTGCAAAGCTTTCCTTGCGTACTCGGCACACGTTAGCATATTCATTACTCGCCACTTAACCGAGACTTAAACCTCCCGGAGCTTGCAGTGGGATCAGCACTATTAGTGTCTCTCCCTTCTTCCTGCCCTTTTCTTTGTGTCTCGCTCGGTCTTCCTTGCACCGCTCATCGACTCTTTCGTCGCCTCGGAATACTCCCTCGGAACACGTCCCTCTTGCGGTCTTTGTGGTGTTTGCTTTGTCTAATCACGAGTGGACTTGTAAGCCAGTCTTCGCGAGAAGGCGGAAGTCGGCGGATTTGCTGGTGAACTCACAGAAACGTGCTTCGCAAGTTTTATCTTTTCAACCTTCTCCATCACTGTTTCTCCGTTCAATTATGTTTCCTACGTTCAAGGAAAGTGTTCACTTTTGTGGGGAATTACCGATATTATAAACAAAAAAATTATGTCAAAAGAATAAAAAATACATTATTTTATCTCATTTTGTTTTCTTTTGATCGCTGAATTATTGGCTGAATTAATTGTAAGATTGGATACTGATAATTATAAAAGACATTTTCCTTTTCCCCTATATCTTTTGGTATAATAAATCATCTTTACATTAAAGAGTTCATGTCATTCTCTTATCCGCACACGGGACGAGCTAACTAGTTTCTCGAAGTTAAACACGCAACAGCAGTTGCTGTAGCGGAAGAATGTGGAGCGATGCAATTTAGTTATAATCTAGTTTCGGACCAAGTCGTAAGTTTGTTAGCAAATTATAATGCGGTTGATGGCTAGCAGCGCTTAGTTATCTACCATGTGAACGTAAGACTTCTCAGCCGCTTCACACGGACAATTTCATTTTCACGAGCGAAGAAAAAAGTTTTACTTTGTCAAATAAAATTTAACGGCTTTGCCGAGTTAAAATTTCGTGAAAAATCTATCACGATAAAATTTTACAATATATCGCGCAATCATTTTCAACTCCATCCAACTCCAAAAAGCTGTCAAAGAAAAATCTTCCATATCTCCTTTTCCTAGAAATTTTTTTCTCTTAAATTAGGTCTCATTGGATAATCTTTCAATTTAGCAGAAAAGAACATTATCTTCTTAACATTAGAGAACAAACCGATTTGCAAAGATAAAGCAAACAATGAAAAGCGATGATGAGGAAGGTGAAAACCGCGTGGGCACTCGGCACACACATATACCTATACTTGCCTATCTTAATTCTTTCGCACGGGGCAACGTTGTGTAACAGGGTCTTCGTAGTGCTTGTAATCTTTCTTTTCCGTCGCCTTCGGTGCATTTGCGCCATACTTAAGACCCGCACGCCGCGCGTCGCGCCAATGCCAATGTCTCGTTATAACACCGGATCTACCGGGATTTTAACGAAGCCCCGGTATAAAATCCTATTGAAATTAAGTCCCGCTACGCGTGGACTTAACAGCCGGGGCGAAATAGCGTTAACGCGGCTGCTACCTTCATCATCGAGGAAGACAATTCGGTAATTACGGCTTTTCCCGCGGAAATTTATTATCTCAAATGCGATTTTTTTTCGGTACCACTTTTTCTTCTTTTATAAGCACACAGAAAAGCTCACTAAAAGCTGATTAGTTTTAAGCATATTAATTTAAAAGGAATAATAAAATATTAAAATTGTCATTCTTTGCGTTAAATCTTTTTTAATTACATTATAGGACTGCGATAAAAATAATAATCAGACAATAAGTTAAATAACATGGATTGTAACTATAAGATACTCGCAACAAATAAATGACTTTTAAATGATGAATTATGCAATTAAATCGTTATCAATAATAATTGACTCCAATATTACTGAACTTTATTCTCATTTATTCTGACTTAACTCTTTGATTTTTCAACAAAGTTTAATAAACACCAACACAAGCATCTCACTAGAGATCGTGAGAAGACACGATTTTGCTAGCAAAAAGAGTTGCCGTTATCAGATTTGATTAATCAGATTAGAGCAATTAACGTTCTCGAAAATGGAGTCAGCAATCTCGGAGGTCTCGTACTAAAAGCACAACCTGACATAATCGCTTAAGGCTTACGAGAAACGCGCGTCCAATTAGAACTCGGATAAGATGCTTAGAGTAAACTTTCCTCGCGGGAGTCGCTCGTCTTAGATTTTCAGAAAAGATCAGCGGGAGAGCTTACTATGCTGAAACTTCGACTACGTCCGAGTAAACCGTTCCCAAAGGATACTCGATAAACACCCGTGAAAAATGAGGTTGCGAAAAAGTGGCCAGAGCGTAAATGAAACAGGAACTAACTGATTTTGCGCATTATTTACCGAACGAGAATGAAAAAGCAGGAAAAGAAGTAAATAATGAGAAAGGAGTAAGGGACGTTCGTGTCGTCGATATCAAAATGTGAATTATAAATCACATGTCGCGCGATATATCGTTATTTCATTTTTATTTCATGTCACGTGACACTGACGCACCATTCGTCGAATCGCGTTCATCCAATTGAAATCTTAGAAATATAACACATATAGACAAACAGGAAATAAATATGTATTTATTAATTATTCTAAGTTTATTATTAATTATCTTAGGCTCTTATATACGCGAATATAATTACCTACTTTTATTCTCTCTTTTTCATATCTTATATGTTATTAGAAGAGAGCGAGATGACAGAAATAATTTTAACTTTACTTTTTAGAAAAATAAAAAATGGAGAATTTTTAATTTTATTATTAGTTATAGTGAAAGTATAAATATAGTTTTTTAATTACAATAAAAAATTTGAATTATAATAAATATACAACATGCTCAGAGCATGCTACCGCGGTTGTATTATTTTCTAGGTTTTATTTGCGAAAATTTTCACAAACTATATGTTTGCTTTTTCCTATTTTAAACGCCAAAAATATTCTTTTTAATGGTTAACGCAGCTAGAATATGTCATTTTAATTGTTGGTAAATTTAGCAGAACAAGCACTAATAAATTAATTAGTTACACGCATAAATTTCATGCATTGTCACAACGTGTGTAATCCCGTTAAAGAACAATGCGTCTGTTCCACTCTCTTACTTCCTCTGTCTCTCTCGTTCTCTCCATTTATTCCGTTTTATTACTCACCCTTAGAATCTTAGCAATTATCGCGAATATCACCGACGAGCTTTACGACATATAACCGAAGCGTCGCGCCCGCCCGCCGCAACCCTTTCATTTATTACCGTGCGCATTTGCATGCGAATGTACTCGCCAATGCGCAAACGAATAAAACTCGAGTTTACTGTTCGATTAGCGTGTAACCGCGACGCGGAGGGCCTCCATCGTCCCGAGTCTGGTGACGAGCTTTCAACTTCATACCTACGACTTTCAGACGTATCACATAAAGATATCGGTTGAAAAAACACTTTGGAAATAAACAGTATCGCGAATATTCCTCCAAACATAATTTATTCTCACAATATCCATCGAAACAAATTAATTTCTTGTACACCACTACTTGTTTTTTACAAAATAAATTTGTAAAATATGCTTTCGTTTTAATAAATTAATAAATAACTGGAAATTTTAATCAACAAGAAGTTTATTTTTGCTGAAAATATATATATGATCGAGATTAAGTAGTAGATTAAGTTACACGAACGTCATAGTTTATATCTTTATACCTAATCGTATTTTAACAGTAAAATAAGTAATTACATTAGTTCTTTTAACACACTCAGCACTCTTGACAGTTGTAATAATTGTTTAAAAGTAATTTTCATTCCTATTCTTTTTTATTTGACCTAGTCAGCTTAATGGAAAATGCATTTCAGCTTGCACTGTTACGCATACGGTGTGTCGTTCGCATTACCACTCGCAGTGTCCCGAATGAAAGAAAAAAAAGACGCGAGGTAATTTCCGCGCAAAAAGCATGTCGTCGTCAAAAGAAAACTGCGAGTTGCGCAACCGAGGGAGAGACACAGAGCAACTCGGGGAGAAAAGACGGGAGGTCTCTCTTGATACACCTGGCAACAAGACATTCCGCTTAGATGTAACCTCCGCGGTATAACATCGACAAAACGAAGAGAATCAGCGTCGAGAAGAGAGCACGAGAACGGCGATAGAAGGCGGTTACGGGGAAAACGAGGAGGGAGGGAATGAGAGAAAGGTAGCGAAGCGCGCACGGAGCGCGCGAGGAGCTAAGAGGCGCATTATGTGCAGCCGAGGTGCAGGTTGCAGACTCACCTTTGTTTGAACACGCAGTCAACCTCCTTCCTCCCTTCTCTCCCTTCCTCGTCTTCATTCGCTCTCTCCTCTTTTCACCTCCTTCTCGCTCTCTCTAGGCCCTCTTCCGCGGATACAAGCACGCTCGTGCGCTTATGCTCCGAAACGGATGTGTACGAGCGCGTGTTTATGCGCGGTGCACGCACCCCGAGGGTTTATGCGCGATTTATGCGTGTGCGTGCGACGACGTTGGTGCACGCGGTGAAATTTATAAGCGTAGAACGCATACACATCTCTCCGTTGTAGGAGAGATACTTTTATGCCCGAGGAGCGCCTCGCGAGCTACAGATGAGTATCGGCAGGTACTCGCTTTCTCTCTCTCTCTTTCTTTCTTTCTTTCTTTCTTTCTTGCCTGTATGATGGAATCTTCACGATTTGTGTTTTGCTGATTCTCTTATTGTATATAGATTCAGTTCGTAAGCAGTTTCTCGCACTTGCCTTGGTAAGGTCAGGGCATGATTCAAAAGCTTCATTTCTTCGGAGTAACTTCCGTTATAGAATATAAAGATAGATAGGAAATATATCCATCACAAGAAGAAACCTTGACTTGTAAAATTATATGTTTATGGATTAAGATATATGTTAATCGAGAATAGCTATAAACTCTTAAGTAGGAGGTAAAATTATCTAATAGACAGCAGAACGAGGGTACAGGGTACTTTCTGATAGCAAAAATCAAATCATGACTATGTTATAGTCTCACTCTCGTCAAAAATCTTCACCTTGAAGGTTTCTGGACGCCTTGATTGCGATGAGGTAGCAATCTTCCCATGCACGCGATGGTGCAATAAGGTTTACCCGCGTTGTTGTTCGAGTTACAGCTAAGAGGATGAGTTACGGTGGGATATTAATCCTTATACGTGTGAGAGGATAAAGAGATTTAAAGTCCACGGTAATAGCGCGCTCTTTCCTTCTTTTTTTTTATCTCGCGCGAATTATGTGCTTGCGCAACGTTGTCGGGGCGCACATTTTAAAGTTAACCCGGGAATGTCGTCGGGATTTCTCTCTTAAAAGGGAAACGTCGACACAATTGGTAAAACAGTGATCGGCGTAGTCGGCAAACCGGAATTTTCTCCTTGAAAGACAAGCACTTGTACACATATCGTCGCGTAAAACACACGCACGCGCACGCACACACATACGCACGCGAGAAATTTCTGAATGCGACCGCGAGAACGTGTTTATTCGAGCGCATTACATAAATATCGCGCGACAAGTGCGAGAGATTATTAATTGATATGAAACAAGAGCGGAATGGATGTCCGCTCGCGCAGTGATCGCTCTATCTCGCTCGAAATCGCAACTATATAGGACCGCTTGTCGCGACGGAGCGATTAATTAAATTAATCGACCAGAACTTGACAGTATATGTATTTCTGCGGTTCAAACGCGCGTTCGTAATTCCGATTTTATTTGTCGCGCGTGTTTATCGTTCTATAACGTTTATTACCTTTGCAACTGGTCGACGAATTCATATTTAATCTCCCTGAATCAGACATCGATGATCGTTGAGTTGTGCCGTCAGACACAGTCGTGAAAATTGTAACAATAAGATTGATAATGTCGAATTGACCTCTTTATAACAAAATCACATTCGCTGCGATATATTTTTTGCTACACTATAAGTCATTAACTAGCTTTTCTGTGTCTGCTTTCAGTACTTCATAAAAAATCTAGATTATATCTGGACTACATCTTAACTAAAAGGTCAAATGTTTTCAATTCGACCGACATACGTATTATTGCTAAATGAGAAATTTATTCGTTAACGATCAAAGTTTCACGCGATAGAATTTCGATATAAAAACGCCGTTCCCGCGGATATACACGTCTCTTATAAGAAGGCACTTTGTACCTGATGCCTGCGCGGTTGCGTGGCATCAACATGACAGCCGCAACGCTTTCGAAACGCGTTACGTGACACGAGCCAATCTTGCCACGCGATATGCTCCGCGCGCGGCTCAATTCAGCGCCCGAGTCGAGAGCACTTCGGCTACTGATACCAGCCACTTCGCTTCGTCATTAGCACCTACGATGAGGGGAGAGAAAAAAAAAAGAAGAGAGAAGACGGACGCTCCGACGGCCGCAGTCGTATCCGGCAATCTTGATCTCCGCTTTCGCGCCTTCGCCAGCTGATGCACTTACCGTCTACATCTCCGATGCGCTTACGCGTTCCAAGTACGCGTAATTGCACGCATAATTTAAGGGCGCGGCACATGCGATATATGACTGTCGGGAAAGCATTGCAACGGCCGAAGGATACACGCCTCACTCTCGAGAGGAAGAGAAGAGGGACACAAAGGAATACGGATACACAGAAGGAGAACGAGGGAGAGATACGCGCAAAGATGTAGAGAAACACAAAGAGCTACACGCGAGAACGCGCGAAAGGTGCGAGGAGCGAATCGGTGATATAGTAGGAGACGGAGAAAGAGGAATGCGTGGCGCGGCGGTGATACGGTGACGAAGAGAACGACGGAGAGAACGGAGGATAACGAAGGAGTTAACGGGGGAAACGAACGCATACATCGCGAGATATAGAAAGGAGACGAAGGCGCGAGAAGTATGGGGAAAGGAGGACAAACGGTGGCTGCGAGAAAGAAAGAGAGAGAGAGAAGGAAAAAGAGATGGGCACTTTAAGAAAACCGATCTGTCCATTCATCAGTGGACGATTAAATTGATAGCTCGCCACCATGCGAACGTCCGAGACCGTGGGCTCGTTTCTTAACGCCGTCGGCTACAAAACCGCGTGTCCTGCGCTTTCTCTCTTTTCTCGTATGCGCTTTTTCGCGCGTACGCGAGTTTTAAATCATTTCCGGAAAGAAAGAAAATGGAAAAAAAAGGACTTTCTTTCCCGACGTTTGTCGCCGAGCCAGCACGGCTGAGTTATCGCGTCGGGAGCGAGTCGCGCGATAATTCGTGCGACCGAGTGCAACGTCGGTGATGCAAACGGCGCTGTAAAGCCAGCGAGCGCGGCTACATACATCAATCGGCCGCGAGACGTTGTTTTAACTTAGAAACAATTAAGGTGATGCAAATGCAAACGCGCACCCGCCGCTGCGTTAACCTCTTAATGGGTTCTTGCGCTACTCCCAATTTACGAGCTCTTACATCCAATACTTTCGGTGCGAATGCGTCTCGCTTCAAGAGCCAGTTCTTTCGTGGAATCTGGCGCTGCCTTTTGTTAAGTGTTGTAAATACAGCGTCGCGGAGTCGCTCAACACTGAGATATTTAATGCGAGACTTACCTAACTGCAGAAATTAAGTCGCTACAAATGCGTTTGTTACCGGAGAAAACTCTCACAGTCACTGAATTTGTTATCACACGCTGATTCTTTGAATTTATCTATAATGTTTGACGAAACATTATAGATGAATATTAGCTTTAAGACGTTAAAGCTCATAAGGTTTTTCTAACGCGCTTTGAAATAGATATATGCATGCACTCGCGTATATGGTTCGTCGTTCTTCTTCTCATTCTTCTACAGCAATCTCATTCTTCACTTCAATTCGAGCGCGACTAGTCTGAACTAGTTACGACCCTCGAAAGAGCCATGAGTGAGAGAAGGAGGCTACGGTTTCCCTCCAAAAAAACCCACTTAGGATCAATTAGCGCGGGGCACAAGTGGGCGAGACGAAAAAAAAAGGGAATTCGAGAAAAAGTGACGTGAAACGGGGCCTCGGTCCCCGTGAATGGAGACGTCATCGCTCGTAGTTCTGATTGGCCGTGCGTAGAGTGGCTGGAACACGAGACGTTGACGAGTGAAAAGGGACCTGGACAAGTCGAGGAGGTATACGGTATGGGGGCCTGCTGCCGCGGGACGACAGTAGGGAGAACCCGTAATAAATACATGGGAGGTGTAATGGGGCGAAACCTGATAGCCGAGCTCGCCGCGATGTCTGTGGTGTCGCGTGGCAAAGCGCTATGATGTCCGGAAAGTCGAAGATTATTCGGTCGAGTATCGAGTTGTCGAATAGATTAGCAATTCCTGTGTAACATTTGTTCCGCACGATTGAATCTTTTCTATATGAAATTTTACACATTTTGACAAAGCTGTCTTTTACTCCAAAAAGGATTAATTGAAAAAATAACTATTGAATGAATATTTAAGTATTTATGTTTTGTTCCTACATCAAAAAAGTAGGTAACTTTGCATGAAAACAAAATTCGAAAAATGGATATGCAATATATAATTTAGGTTTCAAACATTATCGTAGAAGAGATTAAACGTTTAGATCAAATGTTTCAAGTCTCTGAAGTTTCTTTTTATAACGTCACAATTCTGTGTGTGTGTGTGTTGTCAAATATTTAATAATAATAATTTCTATACATCGAGAAGAGAAAAAATCTAATTTGAACGCTAGACACTTAAGGAAGGACTAGACTATCGCCGAAGGACTAGACTTGGTCGTCTCGGCTGGCTTTCTCGATTCTCGATGCAAATTTACGCTACTCGATACGAGCGATCCGCTTCTGGCGTCGTAATCTTGCACATTTACTTGTGTTTGAAGCGCGCTGACGAAGGATCGCGGAGAGGGCCTCTTCAGCCGGTCGATCCCCGGGTGTCGAAGACGAGCAGCATACCGTCTCGAGAGTTAATGACACAGCCGGCTAAGCCGAAGTACTTTGGTTGGCGCGGTATCCATCATTCGAGAATGCATCCACGAGAAAGCGCGGATCGATAGCGGGAAGATCGACCGATTACAAATAATTGGCACCGATCTGGCTTTCTCTCTCTGTCTCTCTCTCTCTCTTTCTCCTCCTTTATGCAACGAAAGAAATCGACCAGCTCTTGATGTAATTGGCGGGTTGGCAACGGCTTGAACGATCACGACGTATTTGGCGCGCAACCAAGGCCCCGAAAGGCTCAATTTGTTCAACCTCGATGAATGTCTATCTACCGCCGCCGTTTAGAACGCAATAAGATTTATGATGCGAAGGGGACCAAATTGTGTTGTCAAACATAGTGGAAATATTATATGAGTATATGATCGTTGATAATTACTGCCTGCCGATTGACTGATTGAGCAAACATTTTACCTCTTCTATGATCCAAGACACTACTTAAAGAAAAATTTTTTCGGAAACATTAATTTTTGTCAGGTTGTACAGATCGAATTCAACTATTTAATATTCATTATTTCGCGGGGGATTAACGGCGCAATTAATGAGATGTTGTTTCTATTAACGGGATTGTTTCAGAAATTCACAGACAGCAATCCATTTCCGGCCTTCTCGAGCTATCTCTTCTTTCTCTCTTCTTTCATGGCATCGCATCTTACCGAAAAACGACTCCTCGTGAAAACAGTCGGCGGTGAATCCAGATTTATAGAGGGGCACTCGGAGACGAGGTGTTGGGTTTCAATTAAATATGATCGATGAAGAGACTCTTCCGTCGGCCGGATTCCCTCGGGGATACCGAAGGACACAAGCGGGAGGGAGCGAGCGATAAATATTTCCGCTGCTATTTGTTTGCACGATATGCCGCGCGTATACTTTTCCACGTACCTATATTCGTGCCAGACTACGGTCAGCCCGACGCGACGTGTCTCTGCAGGCGCCGTAACGTGGGATGCGTCAAGGAGATTTAAACGACGCGTGCAGATCGCCGCGGTATGTTGCGATGTTTAGATTCAACGCTGATTTAATGTCGACACGTTCCCGCGCGCGAATAAGTACGCGATGCATATGCGCTTGCACCCCGGGTCTTCATCTTTCATTCACTGTAAATTCGCGGCATGAAACGCCGTTCGAGGAAAATGGAGCAAGCGCCTGATGATATTCCCCTGTTATTCTATGAACCTGCGTAAACACGCATAATTTTTACGCAGTGCTTGCACGCGAAATAACGCAAGATAACGTATATATAATTAATCGTTTTCACCCTTCTGCAACATGTATTATAAAAGCGTACTTGAAATTTTTTGCTAGACTATCAATCTCATCAAATGTTTTTTTAAATGTCATACATCTAATATAAAATAAAAAATAAGTGTAATATAAAATACCGACTTCGAAACTTTGTTCGAGTCTAGAAAAGTCGTCAAAAATAGAAGTTTTAAAAATTTTGTATTTATTTCATATAATATAAATTAGAATCTTATAATTAAAAACTCAGATGTATGTATATCAGATTTTTTTTCTTCATAGAGAATTAATTTATGATATTTTGCGGAATTGCGGATTATTTTATTACCACGCTAGTACAGCGTCATAATGAAATAAAAATACAAAATGCTGAGCTTTACGTTCCCGATTCAGCGAATACGATTGCACGCAACAGTGTTTGTATATATATATATGTCCATCCATTCTTTTTAATTTTTATTATTCTCGGAAGTTGATGGCGTACCCGCAGGAGAAAGCCGACCACTTTTAATGCGGTGTTAAAACTGTTATCACAACAGTTATCACATAATTCCCAGAGCATTACGATTTCTGCGGTGTGCAAACTAAAACTTGAACTACTACCGCAATATTTTCAAGAAATAAATTAAGTTTACCAAGAATGTTAATACATATTATATAATTATAACAGGAAAAGTCATTCGTTTTTTCCACATAAAAAAAAGTAATACTTAAAATCCATGCTGGAAAAAATTAAATTTTTGCATAAAATAATGATGAAATAACGCCGAATAATGAATATTATTATTGTACCTTAATAAAAATTTGATTTTGCGATAACTATTATTTAGGAAGAAAGTAATATAAAAGGGCTTTGTTTCAAACTAAAATAACAAACCTAATATATAAAATATATATACACACGTATATATTTTAATGTTAAAAAGATAAAATTACAAGACGATAAATGGGAGAGAAGAAAGATAAATTTTTCAAAATGCATTGTTTGCAGCATTAGGATTCGAACTAATCTCATTTCCGAAAGTACTCCACACATCATCGAGATTGCGACGTGGGAACAGCTTAAATCGCGAAACTCCAATAAATCAAAAATTTCGAGCATAAGCGGAAACGTCAGGCACGGTTAAAAACCGCTCGATATATTCCGCTCGGGAACGTTTGCGAGCGATCTCGCTCGTATGTCTCGCCTGTGTTTTGTGTGAAGAGGAGAATGCGTGACGATATCCAGATGCTCAGCTCGTAACTCTAACGACAACGAGATTAAAGCGAGACGTTCCAAGGCGTCGCGTCACACGGCATCGTGATGGTGCAATTAACACGGGCATCGATTCGCGCCTCGTGCCGGGGAGAAGAAAAAAGAAAAGAAGAGGGAAAGAGAAAAATGCGCCGGTGATTTCGTGTGGGTGCGGCCGTCCCTCGGGGTACCACCTGCTGGCCGGCCATTCATAAAGCCCGCTATTATACGAGCGAATTCGCTCGTAAACGTGGACAAATGAGAGGCTAATCCGATATATCAATTGGCAGCTCCCAATAAATTCGATTATTAATCGGCCGTCCGGGACGCGCCGGCCGGAGAGGTAATGGGCCGCCGCGATAATTTATGAATTCTTATCGTCGCCGTGAGAATCCACTCAGAGCGCAGTTTGTCGTCGCGTTCACGGGTTAATTAGCGACATGGTGCGAAATTGCGCCGGACGCGAGAGATTAGGCACCGCTTTTTGCTTCTCGCGAGACTAATGAACCGCCTAAACCTGCTGGCTCGTTGAGAACGATCGAACCGGCTGCGTAAATCTGCTCTTCGAAAAGTTATGCCGCAAGATTATTTTGAATTTTCCTCGCATACAAAAAGTTTATTTCGTATTTTAACGTTGCAAAAAGGAAGGCAATCGCAGCTTTTTGTTGTTCAAATTAATGCAACTAGAAATTGGAATTGGAATTTATAAATTGTGACTGTAATTTTTAAATGATTCGTTATCTTCTTTTAGTTTCGATTTTAGAAAGATGCAGTTTCTTGAAATATGTCGTAGGATAACAATATATAATTAAAGCAATAAATTAGGAAAATTTTAAACGTTTTGACTGTAAAAAAGAAATTATAGCAGAAATTCAAGCAGAAAAAATAGATAAGATTTTATAGTACGTTGTACCACTTAAGACATCAATGTTGCCAAAACTTTAACCTACAATAATTATTTCTGATGCATATTATCCTAATGTCAAATGCCTTAATGGTTAAAAATGCGCGCGGCTGAATAAAAATATCAGGTGTTGTATCACGGGCGCTAAACCGGCAGTCATAAATTTCATGAGAAGGCATGACGCAGTAAAAAGCACAATGCGATCCCGTTCCGCGTCCCAATTCCTTCGGCACGATGATCGGTGATAATTCATAACGATCACGGTAGACGCGCGATAATGCTAGTTTGGCGCGCGGGACGTTTTCGAGAGGGGTGTTTACGTCGTCTGTTTCGCGCGGATGCTCGACAGCGGCGGGACGATCGATCATCACTTAATGAGTAACGAAGCAAGATGACGCGAGCGATGAGAAATGAAGTAATTAGCATTCCAAAGGGGAGCCTCATCCAAATCCCCTTCTTACGCGACGCCAGAACTCCCCGGCCATCGAGAATCCGCATCGAATTAAAACGTTCGACAAAACGCGATGTCTTCATTCACGCGGAAGTGCCGCGGACGCTGCTACAAGAAATTGAAATGTCCCCGCGGTGCAAAAACATTCAGCGACATGCGAGATTAATAGATTGTATGTGGCGAAACGATACGCCCGATATATACATATAGAACGCGGGAGGAAGTGTAATTGCAGACGAAGCAAACGAGGCATGACAATATATCGCTTTCCACTCGAAGACGAGCCGGAAGCAATGCAAATGACACTTGTGTGTACTCGATTTGTATCATTCGGAACACTTGACAATTAATCCCTCGAGATGTTGCATTTGTCAAGCATATACTCGCGAGTACTCTTCGGAGGAGCTCTTGGAGTGGTGAAACTATGAAAAACAGCGGAGAGCGATGTACGAAACAGCGATGTACATATCTGTTTGTCATCCTTCATGCATGAGGAGAAAGTCAAGTTTGCTTTTTCCAAAACGTGTCATCATCGTAAATCATAATCAGCTCTAAAAAGGGTAGAATACTTATCGGAATACTTTCTAAAATGTAAAGATCACTTAAGTGCCTTTTGCGTACACATATATCTCTCTACAGCGGTATAAGTGTGCTTTTAGCAAGTTATAAATGAGGTGTGAATTTAGAGTTAAGAGCGAATCTCTGAAGTCGAATACATTTACGGTATGACCTAGAAATCTTATAAAAAAATAACGCAACGTATAACGAATCAGCTATGTACCTAAAGTGGTATTGATGTATCTACAGGAAGCTTGTGTATCAACATTTCCATTATTCAGTGCCTCAAGATTAACCCTCTAACACGCATCGCCAATTATCGTCGACATCGGCAACTCTAATTGCCGAACACGTCCGAGAACCATCGTTATCCGAGATTTATCGAGAGGCGCTCGATAAAACGCGCCACACAAATTGATTTTACCGCAACGCGCAACAATGTCGCCGCGAAAAGACAGTCCAGAATCATTTCTGAAATTGAATATCCGCTGGCGTCGCGAGCAAGGCGGTAGAAAACAAGGGGGAAAAGATCGACAGTCCTCGAGCGCGATAATCTCGACGAGAGATTTCCTGGCCTTCGGCGCGACGGCTTCGTCCTTCCTCCTCCCTAGGGACGAACGCGTCAATCGCTCGCCTGCGGAGGTACTTACGACCGATATATCTCGAATCGAATGGAGAATACGTGTTTCGCCTTCGCCTGGGGACTGATACCGAGCACCACGATCAGGATCGGAGCGATTCGCAGACACCGATAACTAACAAAGCTAAATTGTTAAAAAAATTCCAAGCGTATTTTGTTCCTCACTTGGCTGACTAGTTCTTCTATCTAATCTTACATTACCTACTTTTTGGAAAACTCGAGGCTTGTTTATTGTCTTAATGTCAACAACGCCGAAAATTATTCGGAGTTTCTGTGATAAAACAGCAGGTCGCCTAGAAAATCAGGATTTTTCAAAAGCCCAAGTGTTTCTTAAGTGTCCCAAGCAAATAGATTTTGTTTGAGTAAAGCATGCCATCGCTCAAACGATTTATGAAAATGAAGCGAAAAGTAAACGGAGACAAATATCAACTCATTACAATTTGTAAATTGAAGTATTGGAAAACTCTGTTAATATTTGTCATTTTAACGAGAATATCTCTCCGCCGTATTCGTAAAGAAAAGATCTTTTTACACTCTCAATTTACATTTTTGTCTAAAGATTTAATATTTATAAAATAAGAAAAATAGAATATATTAAAGAATAATTAAAGAATAAATAATACCACTTTAAGGACACATGTTACAAGAAATAACGAGGTACAACTTCTAAAAAAATGCTACACGGTGCTCTATCTATTTCATAATTATCGCTGCAGCATATTTAAAATGCAGATAAATGACAATGTACCGTAAACATTTATTTTACGATACTTAATTTTTCAGGTTTACGGTTACTGTCTCTCCATGCATCTCGTACGCAAGATTCATAAGAAATATTGAAAATATCAAAGTTTTTTCTTCAAACTTTAATTAAGAAATAAAAAGAAGCCTTTCTTCGAAGCAAAATTTGTATCTGTCTATAATACACGACATTAAAATATTGCTTGTTTCCGATATACCATGTATAGGCGAATTGAGATACCTACAGGCTATATATTAAATTTGGTGACTAAACTTCGAGAAAGTGCAATAGCTCTGAACACAAATTACGTGGAGCGCCGGCTATTTAGACGCGAAACCATAATCATTAATAATCTCGCTCGTTCCTCGCTATCGGAATTGCAAAACAGTAATCTAAGACCTAAGTTTCTAAACTGCCGGGGCCAATATTCTTCCCAGAAAAACACCATGGCGCTTAGTTGGTCGGACAGCAGCTTTTATGCATATGTGCGCTACGCTCATCAATCTGCGCAGGGTATCTCAGAATGCCCACGCGTCTTCTTTTTTTATCTACGAGAGAGGACTCTCTAACACGCGTTTCGACTTTATCTTAACGAAAATGTCGAGAGGCCAATCATTTCTCACACAATTATACAGGTTAATTTATTACACATACAATATATAAGCTTTTCGCAATCCAAAAGACAATATCTTGGCCTTAACCCTAACGGAATCAAGAAGATACATTCATGTATCATTACTTTCATTCATGCATGTTACATCACATGTATCTTCTGAATATATTAAATAGAATAAAATTTTCTTTATTTTGGCGAGCAAGAGTACTTGGTTAATATTGAATCTCTAGATAGTTGCAGTATAAAATTAAAAAAATGCAATTACGACAGTTATATAACAATTAACCCACTTTTTATTCGACACATCGTATGATGAATCAACATGTTCCAACATGTATTCCAACATCTGCTAGAATTGATTAAATTGAGAACGTTTTGCATTCGAAAATGACACATTGGCTAGATTCAGTCTAGAATGTCCGTAATGACGTCTTGTCTTCGACGCGTTCCTCGGGATAACTTTTCACGCGCGAGAAGGAAGAGCGGGCCAAGAAATAGAAGAGAAACCAGACGAGAGTATTCTCGGGACCAATTACCGCGACGTATCGCGCGGCGGGGTTCCCGGCGTTCGCCCACCTTTTATCCGGTCTGCCTCCTACGTGATTTCCCTGCT
This sequence comes from Leptothorax acervorum, assembly GCA_035220615.1. Lineage (NCBI taxonomy): Eukaryota > Metazoa > Arthropoda > Insecta > Hymenoptera > Formicidae > Leptothorax > Leptothorax acervorum. Next base: position 647,206 of record JASTWQ010000005.1, read on the forward strand.
CGTCTCTAGAATTTCAACCGCCGCACGTAGCTAACCGTACGTCGGCATGGTGCTACCCCGTTGCGAGAATCGAATTTGCGATTCCGCGCCGCGACGCAACTTTTCCCGCGGTCTTTCCGCCCCTCCCGTTCGTCGCGTCGCGTCGGGCTGACGTTACGAGAGCACACAACTCGCGCCGAGGACGCGTCTCGCAACTCGATTTTGCCGGGAACAGGGTCGGAATAATTTTTCCATAGCAACTTGGCCGCGCACCACCCCCGCAATATCGGCCGTGCAGACGGGCGGTCGTGTTATCTGCGAAATATCGGCACGTAACGAGAACGCGGCGCGCGAGAAACGGAAAGTTACGTCGTGTGATCGACCGTGGTAAATTCGTATATTCTGACGCCGGAGGCATCCCGAGTCCTGGCGTTTTCTGTCGAGATTTCTCATTTTTTACGTGTCGCAACACTCCTCTACAGCACATGACAATTTCACAAGAACTGTTCATCACTGTGCGAAATTAAATGGCATACACATTTAATTGAATTTTGTTGATATTTAAAAAATGATACTAATTATCTGAATAATTAGAGATATACAGAATGTTTTTGTACGACTTGAAGTATTTTTTATAAACAATTTAAATTATATTTGGTTGTAAACTAACTTTTATAATACACGACAATTATTCTTTAGAAACACCTGGTTTATATTATTACATATGTTATACTTTATCCTTGCGACATTGTTTCAGAATTGAAAAATGATATTGTAATCCCTCTTTGCTCTTATTAAAGTTAATTGGTATGACACATTTATTTCATCGACAATATTCGATCAGAGAACACTGTTCTCCTGGGAGTCCTGGGCTTGGGCGATTGAAGAAAACATTAGTAATCGATTCATTGCTTTCGATTTACGAAAATTGCGGTGATCTGGGAAACACGTAGGAAAGAAAGGAGCGACACGAGGGTCGTTGCACACGAGGGAACCTTTAAGGCCATTGAACCAGAGGAACGGAGACTGCATCGAGCTTGCAATTGTTCGATTGCATCCCGACGCGTGCTCTCTCGCGAGCGCTGGCCTTAATTTGACGCTCGTTCGCGATGACTCACTTTCTCGCGCGCGCCAGACGAATATTATTATACTAATCGGCATCCGCAACCTTTCTCGGGCACCCCGTCCAGGCATTGGCCTTTTCCGCTGTGGAGCTCATCGAATGTCGCGTCAAGAGCGAAGCCGGAACGAGTAATCGGACGGTTCACGCAGAGGCCATATCTATGGCTATATTTATCTTCGAAATAAAGCTATATAATCGCGCCTTTCCCGTGTAATCCTATAATGATTATTTTGCTAATATTATGCTAATCTGAAATTAACCATTTCGATACACTCGTATAGCTGCATGCACTCTTCGCACGCATTTTAGTGCTATAAATCATGAAAATGTCGTATTTGTATAATAAATGTAGAATTAGTTACGCTACGATGGAGTATAATTGAATAATAAAACCAAGATATAGGTACGGTATCATTTGCATAAGATCTCACGAGCTCATAGAATATAATAAATGATGTTTGTTGAACGGTGGTAAGCACTCACACAGCCTCGAAAAGGTTAAAATTAAAATATCCTTTTTAGCACAGCTCTACCCATTGGTAAAATATTTATAATACATTATCGATAAAATCATAAATAAAATTTTAAAAATGTATAATTCTAATGGAAATTATAGAAAGGAATTATGCAAGAAAATTAAGAAAACATCGAAGGAAAAAAATATTGACGATATCTTTGAAATTATAATTTACGTTACCGTGACCATCGAACTTTAATTCTATACGAGAATCGGAAATGTTGCAAAAACATTTAACTGATCCCTCGCTTCGAAGTTGCGATAAGGGAAGGTTAATGATGACAGCGAACGAAGGGAAGTCCGGTGGAAAAAGAAACGTAGGTATATAGGAAAGGGATGCGCGCGGATCTTCCCGTGTTTTCGCGGTTTTTGTACGTTGTTCACTCCCCGTCGTTATACCTATCTCACGAACGAGCGTTTGTGCAATAGCAGTTAACGACCGCGTTATCTCGAGATCGCCAATTTGTGCACGGCACGGTCTTTGAGTAACAAGGGGCATAAGCAACGCGGCGTGAAAGAATATCGGATAGAAATGTCGTTCCCGATAAATGTCAAGCATAAACGACGGCCTTAGGCAAGCCGTCTTATCCCTCTTGCATCATTCCGCTCTCCTCATCGTCATCCAACTTCGCGCATCGCGAAGTCACTCAGAAATTCATTCGCACGTGCATAATTGCGGGCCCGCCAATCTCTCACGATTAAGCTAACCCGCGAGAGGAGACGTCGTTTGTTAATTTCCGGAACAAATTACCGTCAAAATCCCGACAGACAATCGAACGCGATAAGTTAATCATGGCATATTGTAAAAATAAACGTTTTTAATGTCATCGCGTGTAACTCAATTTTGTCAATAAGGAACGCGATTTGCGATAAATTGCAAGCATTACCCGATTTCTACTTTTCAACCATGTCACGAGTAGCTTTGAATGAATCGTAACAATCATTGTGACCGTTCTTAATCGAGCGTACTAATTGAACGTCTCCGCGCGAGAAATGGGGTTTACGAGGATTTTTGAGGCGGAATAAAACGAGCTCTCCATTTCACGGGAAAATCGCGTTCTCCACCTGCGAAAACGCAACGCCCGCGCCGCTCGCGTTACTTCAAACGCGTCTCTTATATAGCGGGAGATCTCTTATAGCGGGTCGAGGGGGGTAGGGAGGAGAGCTCCGTCCGGTATCCGGCAAGAGTTATCACAAACAGAGCTCGCTTCGGGGCAACTTTGCACGAACACGCATTCTCATGCTCCAATGCTCGCTTGCGCTATCAAGTCGGTCGGAAACGCAGATTAAAGCGGACTAGAATATGTGCAAATCCTAACAGTGAATTCGCGCGCACGTGCTCGCATAATGAGATGTGTGTACACACAATGAGGGAAATCTATCGTTAATTTGGATACGAGAGTCCCGCGACTGCTCGTTATCAAAGTTCGCTAATGCAGTTTACCGGTATATCGAACGAAATAGAATCTCGCTATTCCGGCGGCATTAATCGATACCACGTGACACTAGTAAGCCTTTGCATACGATACGTTCAATAAATATTTGAATTAAAAATGGTAATATCGCATGATAATTGGATATAGACTGCGAAAATAATCGTGTTCAACAGTAACACCGTTCAACGTAACAAGTTCAACGTAAACAGTTATGAGTTTTCTAATATATATATAAAACATTTATATGCAATATTCAAATATTCAAAATTAATAAAATTCTGAAGCTTAATAACTTATTCTCGTAAAATATATCTTTTGTCATCATGAATATATTGAGTTGCAACTAAATGATAGCATTTAAATAGCATTCCAAGTATTACATATCTTTTTTAATCTATTCCACGAAGTATTTATACAATGTAAACTCTAGTGAAATCTTAATTAATGTCTTCTCGATATCTATCTATGTTGTTTAACTAAATAAGCTTGTGTCACTTTGTTATGATATGTGAGTCACAATTATGATTGTAATTACAGAAAAAGAAGCAAATGTTCACAAATGTTGAATAATATATGAAATGTGTCTTTAGATTCGTGGAAAAATTATGAAGCTCAGCCGAGATATTACTTCGCCTGCTTCGTCACTTCGCAGTGCCGCACGTAAAAGACTCATTATACAGTACAGTCCTGCATTTAGGACGTAACGAGGAGTGGTATCTTCGCGTTCTATACGATTTGCACAATGCTGCGAGTACGAAAGAGACGGGAGATACACGCTCGCTCGCGCGTGCATGTGCCATGCGTGCGAGCGTGCGGAAAGCGTCGAGCGCATAATGTGTCGGTATCGCGCAGCCATACGCGGCAGCCAGCGGGGCTCTCCTCACGCAAGCCTGTTTACATAAGTCCGACCTGGGCTCCGGGCGTCGTCGTCGTCGTCGTTCTCTATACACATCTCCACGCGGCCACAGGTGGGCATCTCTCACATATGCGCGCACATTTCACGCACCGTGTCCCGTTTACGTAGGTACGCCGAAGAGCGAACCGGAGAACCTGTTCCCCCCGGGGTCCACCCAGGTATGTGTGTATCTCGCGGGGGTCATCTGCGGAGTACGCGCGCGTTCTCGACAGCGGAGGACACTCGAAAAGCCGAGAGAGGAGGGAGCCGACGACGACGACGCTCTAGTGAGAGAGAATGCGGAGGACGAGAGTATATAGGTATGCGCGATACGACGCTGAATTATCCTTGCTCTCTCGAGCTCGGACTCTTCGATGGGACTGATAATGGAACACTGTGTGCGAAAGCTTACACGGAGAAAGTTTAACACTTTAACATTCTCGTCGTGGATGGATATCTGTAGCATTTATTCTTCAATTTTGTTATTTGTTATATATATTATTATTATCATATGTCGCGAGATAATGTCCACTATAAAAACGAGCGCTCGTCATATTGTACGAATTCATGAAGATAAAAATAAAGTTGATTTCAAAAGACGGAAAGTCTTCGAGTCGGCTCAAAAAGAAGCGAGATATCTCCAAGTGGTTTGTTCGGATAACAATCTTGTCGCGGTCGTATGAAATATTCACGAATCCCCGCGGATCTCCGCGAAGGAAGGAAAGTGTCGGGGAATGAAGGGAAGCACGGCGCCACTTCAATCTTGACGTGGCTTTTTAAAACGCATGTTCAACGGGAAACGAGCCGCTACGAGAACTCGAGGACTCTCCAGCTGACCACTACAGACATCCATCAGCCCCTCTGGTAGGCGACGGCAATGTCTCCAGTAAATCCAAAGTTTTGTGTGAGTTGGAGCAAACAGAAGGACTTACTTTATGTAGCACATGCACCTAACTCGTCGGCCACCGTACGGGACGATTGTTCGAGTATTTACATCTTCGTGTAAAGAAAACCTCGACGAGGGTGGACCTAAAATTACAAGAAGGTGCTTCGTTAGTAAGGTCGAAAGAGATGGCGAATGAAGGTCTACAGAAATTCAAAAAGAAGTTTTTATCTTTTAATAATTAACTTTAGAACTCATACACACATATTACTTTGATAACAATCTGTCTATTGTCATGTTTAACAGTTGTTAATTATAATTCTTTTAATATGTATTATTTATTCTATATAATATATTATGCCATTTAAAGACTTTTTTTTGTATAGAAACAAAACTATTACGAGAGTTGAAGTTTTTAATAGTTTTTAAGGAAGTTAGTATTCACCATTTTTTTGCGCCAAGTCATCGAATTATTACCTAATTATGGTGAATTGATACAGTTCTCTTTATGCATCCCATAGGGACTCGTTCTATTTTGAATTTGTCCCACAAAACAGAGAGAAAAGTCGAAGTTTAGTTTTAAAGTACACTGTGCCCTCGAGAACACACGCAAAAACAGAAAATTCGTGGCAAATTCGCATGTCTTATACTACAAGTTTTAGATAGGTTCTCGTTCGAGGGTGAAAAGTTCGAAATACTTCCCGAGCAGTTTATCCTGCCAGACGGTTCGCAAGGATTTGCGAGTTGCCTTTGTTTTATCGAAGATAGCAGACACGAAACTTTCGCGAAATATCTTCTTTTTCGCAGTCAACGGTGATCGTGGTGCCGTAATCTTTTTTCACGGATTTGCATTGTCTCGATTCACTGCATGTTACGCAGAGTTAAACGTGGTTGTTACGATTCTAAAATCTCGAACTAAAAGTTAGTTGTTAAACTTATCAGTCGTCGAAAAGTACTACAAATGTTTATTACTAAAATCACATTTATACAATATATTTCCGTTAAAATAAATATCATTCATGTAAAAAACTTTTTTTTAATAGCATGGTTATCATATTAGACAATAGTTTAACATATATTGTTACTTTTATTGTTACTTTGTTGAGTACATCTATCATTGACGTCGTAATAAATTATCTCAAATTTTATATATTTTTTTATCGAATAACTTTACTCAGCACAAGAACTAATTAGAAATGCTAATTAGTTAACCAATTTAATTTAGATTAGTTAAGATAAGCAGTAACGCCGCGCCATCAAAAAAGGCATAATCGCGAGGGACATTAGAGACATTCCCCGGTTTAAAATAGATGATTTCGATGGAATCAGATAAATCGGCGGGGTGCAAGTTGCCGCACCAAACGGATCTCATTAATGTTACGAGCCGTGGCGCGTTCACGGAGTGGCTTTGAGATGGACCATCTCTAAGGATACGCGGCATTATAGCCCGAAGTGTGTACATACGGTATATACGCGGCATTTAAACTAGACCAGAGCGCTACGGCCGTCCATCTTTTACGAGCGCTTTATCTTGGCAGGCTTCACGACCCGACACTACATTACGCGCGCTACATCCAGACTTTACAGCACCGTTCGCCCCGTCGCGGTCGTCGTGTCGTTTTACGAGGTCCTCCATGCTCTATGATCTCTCTCTCGTACAGCTTCTCACCTACACCTCGTCGCTGGTGGTCCATCCCGTTGCGGTATCAAGAAAATTTCGGGATTGTATGGAAAACGCTTTATCTGTACGCAAGTTCTTCGAGATCGCACTCATTCGCGCGTGGTCCAGCGTAGGGGAGACCGGGGATGGTTGTGACACGGGTAGGAAGTTACACTGGCAAATCTCGAGCTCACCGGATCCGGCGAAATGTTGATTTATTTAGCTTCAAAATGCGATAAAGAACGCAAGGATAAGCTTTTTTCAACTAGGAGAAATTAATTGACTTATAAAATTTGCCCGTGTAACTTTCTACCCGTGTCACAACCATCCCCGGTCTCCCCTATACATATTTCAAAGAAGATTAAATCCTTTTTATCTCTTCTCCATCGCATCGGCTCGGCGCACGCATCTTTTCAATATTTTGGATAATTTAATGTACGAATACTTTATTATTATTCAACGAACAGCCTTATCGAGAGGAATCGATCGTCATCGAATTCATCCATCTTTTTCACGCCTAAGATAGTTTAACGCTGTCATAGATTCCAGCCGCGTCCGTGCGAAGTTTCGGATCGAAACGCGGCACGTACAACACCGGGAGGGATCGCGAGAGGATCGGCGGCGGCGGTTCAATCAACCTTGTGTACACGAAGGGATAACAATTTGCTGACGCGCACGTGTCGTCTGAAGAAGGAGGGACCAACGAGATGGCGGAGAGGGACCGAGAACCGGTTTGAGTTATGAATGCGAATTTCTTTCGCGAGCTGCCTGATTACGGGGGTGGAAGTGAAAAAAAGGAGAAAAGAAAAACGGGGCACGACGACACGCCGGGTTTTCATCGTGACGCGAATACATGAGTCGCTCGCCGAAAGCATGTCTCGAATGGGACCCGCGATCTTCTCGTCGCGCGTGTTTAAGACTTGAGACAGAGATGATTGCAGATAAAAAAGGCCTAATTACTATATATATAATAAAATATAAAATGCGATAAAATTCTATTTCATATTTCTTCCACTGAATATATCCTGAAAGGATGCTTGTGCATCGTGAAATTTCGAGATAACGTTCGGAATGCATTTCGTGTTCATCTAGTTTTGAAAGGTCGAAAAGAGATGGAAAATTTTATTTCACCACTTGTGGAAATCTTTGAATAATTTAAAATATGCAAGTTAATTTCTAAAAAGTATCTATAGTTTTATTCGGTTTTATTATCATGCGGCAAATAAGAATAAAGAAAAAATTAATTGAGTATCTCTTATTTCATTCATCTCATACATGCATTTAGAGAGCTTATTCAGAGAGATTTATAAATAATTTTCAAAAAGTTAGTACTATAAAGCATAAGGATATTAGATAATTATTATAAAGCATCGATATCCAATATCACAGTATTACGGAATAATATCAAAAAGATATTCATACATTCTTGGAAATATCTGGAGTACTTTAGTAAATTAATTGATTTCAAGATTTATTCTGGAATTGAGAAAGAATTCAGTTTTACGCCGAAGAATGAACGAATTATTAATAAATTTTCCTAAAGTAACGACTATACTCAGATTTACTTCGATTAAAGTCTCATTCATCAAGAAAGTGTCAAAATTAGTTCTGTCATGGCTTTTTGTTGTTCATTACACTTTCTTTCAGTAACTTTCCGATGAACGTAATTAAGTTAAAAGAGACTCGCAAAGCTTATTTCCATAAGTTTACATATAGAAGTATAATTGTACGACACGAGAGATGGCAATATTATAATACTTAAATTACTAGAATTTCTGCAAGTCGTGAGTAGTTTACGACAATAACATCGTGTAATTAATGCTAAAATGCGTTTACAATTATTAAAATTAATGAGGGAAGCAATGTGCAATATACTCCTCTTTATATTACACAAATTGATTGTGTAATTAATATGACTTTAATTAAAATCTCAATTTAAAAGGAAAACTGTATTTTCCAATCTGCGTAGAATTTTCCAGTGTTTGTGAACCTCAACCAATTCTTTGGATAACCAACATTCACAACAACGTTTTTATTCTCAGTGCAAAATTTTTCTTAGATTTTTTTGAAAAAAAAATGTTACCGGAAGAGATATTGCCTCCACAAAAGGATCTATTTCTGAATTATTTTTCGGTAGGTCTAAAACGCCCTATACAGCTCGATAACGCCGTTTAATCCCGACAAATTCGTTCGCGAGCGTGACCGCTGCGCATTCCATGTGTCAAAGGGCGGTAGATTATTTTTCCATCGCTCCTATCATGCGTCGAGTCGCGCGAGCCGATATCGCTCGATCATTCATTTATGAAGGCGGCCGGCGAATAACGGGCGATTCCATGGGATCTCATGGTGATTGCTTTATTCAATAACCAATCTACGGCACGGCCGTCACGCCACGGGGAATTTTCGCGAAACTCGGCTGCCAAATGAGCCGTGAATCCTCCAGGATATAGCAGAACGGGGTGCTCCTCCTGAATTGCCGCGCAGCTTCATCGATCGGAAAAAAGTTTATCCGCGAGAACGGTGACGAAGGATAATTCGATCCGCCTGGAGTGCGATTCCCGAGACGATGAACGAAATGAGATACCCTCCCACTTCTTCGATCATGTCCTCGCCGCGCAAAGTTTAAGCGATTCGAGAGCAAGTACTCTTTTCAAGTCGGCGAAGACGGGCCGGAAATCAAATCGACTTCGCGTTATGACAAGAAAGACAGATTTTATATTAACAATTTGTCGTATAGACAATCAGGTGGTCGCTCGAAATTATAATAGAATTAATTCGCCGTCTATTCGCGAATCGACTCTCAAGAATAAGTTCTTAATGAAATGACGGTAAGAGGATTGTATGAAGATGATCATATTCGAAAGTTCTGAAATGTGTTTTAATAGAAGAATTCGAAAAGAATCGATTTTAAATAGATAAGCTGCAAAAAGAATTATATTTGTTTTTTAATTAAGTTCTATATTTATACCAAATATATGTAAATTATATAAAAACGATTCCTTTCAGTAAGATTGCTGCGACGTGCTTGTAATAACCATGCATTTGAAACATCCATAAACGCTTAAATATATTTTAATTAAATTTGTGCACGCGTGTTCGATGCATTGGTACGTATATATCTTACAGTATTACCTTCGTAGAGAGATTAAAATCGTACTTAAATTCCGCGCGGAAATAGCACGAGCCGTAGTTAAATTTCGTCTGACAAAAAAGAAGTGCTGCTCGTACACGGCGTTATCGCGAAATCCCGAGACGATCCGCGGCAAAGAGAGAGAGAGAGAGAGAGAGAGAGAGAGAGAGAGAGAGAATCCGCGGAAATTTATATCATGGTGATGATAAGATCTCATACTTCTCCCGCCACCTCGCGTTCCATTCGCGAACGGCCTTGCGCTCCTAATTTCATCTCCACTAGCGAAGAACATTCGTTCGCCTGCTCGCTCCTTTCTTATCCTCGTCGACGATAAATCCGAAACGAGTCACGTCCACAGACACACCGAAGGTGAGAATAAACGCTTTGTGGCCGCCGCGCGTCAAGAGCCACCGTGATGCGGCCAGCTTTGATCTCGGAGGTGAGAGTGGAAAAAAAGCCTCGATTCACTTCCAGTGCTTTGACCCGCGCACGTTCTCGATCCCGTCAATCTATCCGGCTCTCTCGATCAAAGACGCGCCAAGAAACCCTCGATTTTCTCTTCCCCTTTTCTTCCCCTTATATGAGATAAAAAAAGATGAGAAAGAGAGCCGCGACGCGATCGAAGAACGGCACGAAAAGGAGAATCCTCGAAAAACCTGGACGAAACGTCGAACGAGGACGAGCGGTACGAGAGGGGAACTAGGTATTCGGGCTTCGATGGATTGACTTTATCGTCGCACAGCCCCGCCAGCCGGATCGGGGGAGGTTTACTCGAGGGAAATCAGGCTGATAATCCGATTAATAAATTGGTCCGCATCTCCATATGCCGCGCATATCGCTCTCGTTGTTCTCGATTTAATTGATCGCCTTCGTTGCACGGTTCATGATTTAATGTTCGCTGGCGGTAATGCATCTGCATTTCACGATGACTTTTGACTTTAGAATGAGTGAGTTGAATGAATTATATCTTTAATCAATCATTTAAAAAAATAGCGAGCTAAGCATATATAATAAATATGTTTAATAGAAAAAACAAATTAATAAATTAAAATGTTGAAGAATATAAAGAATGTAACGTAATAGTTTTTATGAAGTAATGTGTGTTTATAAAAATAATCCTCCCATTATCGCGGAAATTATAGTCCGATTCATCTAATTCTAATAAACACGTACTTTGAACTCTTTAATTTAACTTAATTTAACTTAACTTAATTACAGAAATTAATTTAACTTAATTACAGAGATTTGAACCTTTGTTACTATTAAACTAATTGTGTCATAGCATCGCGTCGTTCTTCATTATCATTTTAATAACAACTTAGTCATTCCCCTGTCATTCCCCTTTCGGACATAATTGAACGCTTACGTATTAAAAACTTTTCACCGGACGGAGGTTGAAGAGATCCTTCTTTTCGTTATTTTCGGCACGTTGAGCACATCAGCGGGACACCATATCTGAGACCGGATGCACGGCAGTTTATCGAAACGGGAAGAGAGGGTGGCGGGAACCTGCAAGACCGTGGAAGGACGTGGGCCGAAAATGACCATCAAAATGGCCCATGAGCTACCCGCTGCGAGAAGAAACAAGTGGGCGAATTTCGACATGCAAATTCAGCCTCCGGATCCACCTCGCATGTTCTTCGCGATCACGAACAGACACACGATGATCGTCGAGCTTTGATAAAAATCCGCTTATTATCCATGAACATCTACGAACGAGGAAAACGAGAATTTGCTTATATAATAGTACAAAAAGCGAGACCGGCATAGATTGTTGACCGCCGCAAAATAACAATGAGATTGGCATAACTTCATGTCAAAATTTTATTGTTTAACATTACATCACAAGAATAATCTATAATTGTAATAATAATCTTTTCTTTTAATAAGAATCAAGAATTAAATAATTTTTGGTAACTTAAGAATCAATAATTTGATAATATTAAGTATTTCAGTATTATATTAGTTTCAATCTTTAACGTTTATTTTTTGTAAAACAAGCATTAAACGTAGTATTAAATGTAGTTGAAAGCATGTCAGTAGACTTATGGAATTATATTGAGTTATCGTTATGTATACATATATCGAACGATGACATCTCATCAATTTATCATTCTTATAAATTTAATATTGATATAGAAATGTCACATGTTTTTTTAAATATTGGAATCCATTATATCGGAATTCACAGGAATAGCTCTGTCAGCGTGGTAATTGTCATCGATTTATAAAATCTATTTCGACGAAAGCTATTATATCTATGAATAACTTTTCTGACAAAATCGAATATTCATAAAATATAGTAGGATTTACTGTATATTGGCAACTATTATATCTATGAATAACTTTCCTGACAAAATCGAAAATTCATAAAATAGTATCTATTGTATATTAGTAACTATTAATTTATATAATCTATATTTTGCTTTGTCTTATTATTCTTTTATATGTTCAATAATAAATATATTTTCTATTTAGTATTTTGAGCTATGATAATACACTGACTACCGGCAATATAAAGTATGTAATCGAATTGAAACTTGTAATACATTTCGATGGAAAAAGTAGAAAGGTTACAATATATCATAAAGTACATCAAATATATATGTACTTAAAAATATATAGCTCTTTTTCGAAAAATTTAATGCTTTCTATATTTCGGGAATGTTAACGATAACATTACAGTTCACGAGATTATCGTTGCATAATTTTATAATGCTCGTACTTCGGCTTGGAGAGCTACCGGAAACGTGTAACAAATCATAACGGTTAAATGAACGTCGCCGGAATAATTGCGTGGAAGCGGAACTCAACTTATCCGCGAGAAAAAAAACGAAGAGTCGTTGGCACCAAGTCGAGGGCTCTTGGTTCTTCACCGTTTGCATTTACCTTAATTTCCGCACCGCTCTCAATTTACATCGCTGTAATTCCGCACAGAGATGTTTACTCGCGGGCAACTTACGTGACACAGAAATACCGCGACTGTCTCCTTCGGTGAAATAATAAAATAATTTGTACATCTGTGGACACACTCCGCGCGTAATTTTACCTAAATAAAATAGAAAAATTTTGTCCCACCCAAAAAAGGCAAATTATATTTTTACCTCGGTAAGAATGTAAATGTTAGCTAAAAATTAATTATGTTAAAATACAGTAGTATTATATTTTTATCCAAATATTACCTACACCATTGTGTTTTATATTTAATATTTTTATCAAATTTTATATTTTAATCAAATTATTTTGTTTTTGAAACCATATAAAGTATAGTTTTATTAGTGCATTGCTATCCATCTAAATTTTTAATAAAGTTTTTATTTTATGTGTTTGTCCCTTCTTCTTTTCTTACTTTTCAGATGTGATAGTATAGATATATTGTCGCCATAGTCTCATCGTGATCTCATCTTGGGCCGAGTATGGAATGTAAATTCGGCACATGCGCCGGCATTTTGTAATTATGACCCCCAGACACAACGCGCCGACCGTGTAATCTGATACCCATTTTCGTTCCATTATAAAATTCTAATTAGTCGCGCGGGATTTATGCCACCTGTAAGAGGACGTCCGTTGTCCATAAAGATCCTTATCTGGCCACCCATCTCCGAATCTGCTTTAACTGGCTTCGAGATACTGACCACTCGAAGTCGAAAGCCACGTGATGACGTGCCGCGGTGGAGCTTTTTGAAATGAGGAAGGGGTTTGTAATCGGATTATGTCTATCGAATTAAATTCAACGGTTATTTATATCGAGATTACTCCCTCGATAACTCTTTGTTTCTCGAATCGGATGTCGAAATTTTCTTTATATCGCTCGTTATCTGATTAAATCTCCAAGTTTATCTTCGTACGCTCAATCCATTCATACATTAGTAATACATAATAATAATGTCTAAAATAAGCCGATTAGTGAATAGATAGATTGTGCGAATATAACAGCAATTTATAATAACATTCGAAAGGTTATGATAAATTACTATAAATTAAAGTTACATTACATTAAAATTATGCTAATCTAATAAAGTCTCAATTTATTGGATTAATAAATGTTGATACTTCATTAATTTATTAGTCGTTAGAAGGATATAGAACATATATATTGCACTTATGTAATATCGTACATAACCATGCTAAAAGATTTCTATTTGATAACAGATTAAATAATTAGTAAGAATCGAAATATAACAAACATTTTTTGTTCGAAAATGAACAACGATTGCGATTGCAACGCAACAAATTCTTATAATTAAGTAAAAAAAAAATCGTTTAATGAAATGTAACTTTTTTAACACACTGATGAGGAGAATGAGAGAGGGCGAATAAGAAGACGGCGAAGAAACCTTTCAAGGTCAGTTTGACCCTCCTCGATAATCGGCTTAAGCCGTCTTAACAATTTCATGTAGGTATAGGAATATAAATATGTGTATGCTCGTAAGACTGACCCGATAAGTCGAATTTATGACGCACAGGGAGAGCTTCGCCTTCCTCTCTTATTCGGTCTCTCTTTCTCCCACTTTCCTCTACCTTGATTCTTTGGATCGTGCGGATAATCAGGATGAATGCAACCGCTCCCTATTCCCAAAATCCAGTTGGTTTTCTTCTCCCACACATTCGCGCATTAGGCACGGTTATGCGAGTCTGCGTGGTCTTTTCAGGAGTGTATCGCGATCAGTAAACTTGTACTTTTTAGCGTGAGAAAGAGTGAACTTCGTAAATCACGCAGGCACTTTACGCGAATTTTATGTGCAATAATCTTCAGCCGGAGATCAAAATCAAAAGTTCAAGATAAGTATGAGAAACTGGGTCTTCTTCCCATTCACGATAAAAAAAGAGACTTATCCTAAATAATATAATCAGTTAGCAGTAGAACTAGTAGATTATATTTGTATGGAATATGGAAAAAATATACGACAAATACTTATGTACAAAACAATTGCGAAAGATACTTTTTGGATTTTTCTGAAATATTGCTTGAAAAAAGTCGTATTATAATATTATATCGTCAGATTATTCTGTAGGCTCAGTAACTAAAGTAACATAAAAAATTGAACTAACTAGTATTATGAAATTAGTAGGTATATCAATTTTTGTCTTTAACGGAAGATTAAAAATTGAGCTAAACTAGCGTGAAAAACGTTCTGTGCAACGCAAACTTTTCAAAGATCATGTTTCGTGTGCAACGACGGGCGTGGCGTATACTGCCAATGGAAAATAAACGAACTGTTAGTTGGCTATTGTTTCGACATGTGTTCTCCCGTAAATGCTTTCAGAGGGGAATACCTGGGCATATTTCGCACAAAGTCGGGACACCATCCAGAACGCTGCGTTTGCCTTTCGATTGAATTTCGCGCTGCACGATTCTTAAAAGGATACAATCGCCAGTCTACGGTTGCTGCGCGTTTGCAATGGATTAATTAAGTGACTCGTGCCACGATATAGAGATAGAGTTTGTCATGAAACAGTATGTGGCAGGATGGTAAATGCAATTACACGAGTGAAAAACGTAAGATAAAGAACACAAGAAAAAGCAGACGATTAAAACCCGCGAATAATTTGAAAAGACAAGATGGATATTAATAAACGCGCGATTGTACATTTAAAGAAGTCATAATTATATTCATTAATCAACTTCAATTTAATTGTTGCTATAAATGGATATCCTGAAAATTTCCTGTATTCTCTCACTTTAATGAGTTTTAAATTTCAAACAATTCCATGACATTTCTGTTTGAATCGTTTTTGAAAACAATTTATCTACAAAAGAATCATATTTAATATGATATGTTATATTCAATATAAAGTGGGCTTTAAGATCTAAATGTCTAAGGCTGAAGAAGATTTTGAAACAATCTTGAATAGCATACATAATGAGGAGTCTCTCTTCTAGCTTTTTACCGCGATGCTACACGCTCGACTCCGAATGCAATCGTAATTAACCGCTCTTCAACGGCCCCTTGCATGAAAAATACGAGCGTGCATAAGCAAGTGGGCGAGAAGAATATGTCACGTTTCTTTCGGCGAACCTTCTCTCCCTTAGTCCTTACGAGCGTCGAATCTTCTATGAACATTAACCATGACGAGAAGCGAAAAATTGTCAAAGGTTGTTTCTGAATTTCATTATGCAAAACGATTATTGGGAGTGAAACTGACGTCGAACTTGATTAACGAAGTAATCGGGATATTGAGAACGCGATTTCTTCAATGATTTGCATGTACTATGCAAATTGTTTTATTTTAACTTGAAGAAAAATTATACAATTCCATTTTACTATCTCTCTTTCTCTCTTTTAGATACTCTTTTTAGATTTAAAATATGTATTTCAAAATGAAAAAAATTAGGGATAAATCATATATCTCACGTATCATAAACGACATATTTTACGGCACGGTAATTCATTCTAAGATGCGGAAATCCTTGTCTCTGTTTTTAAATTTTTGTTTAATTCGACACTCTTATAGCATTTTCTGTGGACACTTGACAATTTTAACTTGTCGAAGAAATAAATGCTATTAAATCATAAAAAGCGAAAAAACGGCTTCGGTATCGCTTGCGCTTGCCGATACAGTCAATCTCGAAGAACGAAGAGCCGTCGAAAGCAGGTTTGGAATTTCATTATGTAAAACGAGCTTTGGCAGAGCGGCGCCCGCGATCGTTTATACCGATTGGATTTTAATCCGGAGACAGGAATATCGATTATTTTTTTTACAGCGCGCGTCAACGTCGCGAAAAATCTACTTTGTGCGCACGTATAAAATAAGGAATTTCATAAATATCTATTCGAGGCATATTTGTCGACGTTGTCGACGACTCAATGCATATTTAATGCAAAAAAAAATACTTAATCCCTCGCAATAGAAAGAAAGACAGAGACAGAGAAAGAGAGAAAGACGAGAGACGAGATAAAAGAAAGGTAAATGGGAATGTCAAGGATAAACTTTCTAACGTCATTGACCAGGGCTGATTATTCAGTCTGGACATCACGAGTCAGAGACACTTCCAGTTGGATTCCAAAGTGCGAGAATCCAGGAATGCACACCAACGTACGATTGCTTACGCACCAAGGTCGATCGATCGACGCGACGATAACAGTATCACGAGGAGAGACGAAGGACCGCTCAAGGTTTTTGAGGTGCCTTCTCCGTGAAAGCGGCGTGTCTGTCGCGATAAGAAGAACCCTCTCCAAAAGAGGAGCGCAACGCGACGATCATTTGTGCTGCCATCGAAGGATTTAATCTGAAGGAGATTATCGCTAAGCGGCGAACGATCGCGTCGCTTTTACGATTTAAGCTCATAATATAAAGCCGAGCTTCTCGCAACTTATCGACTAAATCTCCCGGATGGAAATCTCGAAGGAAGCTGCATAAACCGACGGCGACGTCAGTAAACGCACCATCTGAGAACGTCGGCAGATAGGATGATGAGAAGGATAATCTTAAAGAGAAATCTTTACTAGTTTTTACTATAATTTGAGAGAAGTTTATCGAAATCGAATTTATCATAAATTATAACAGTTTGTGAGACACAATTCTTTTGTTGTGAAAAATATTTCTTATAAATGTATATTTAAGTACAATGATAATATCATAGGCAAGTTGAATATCCGCTTTAAAATAATATGTAAATCTCTCTCTCTCTCCTTAAAAAAGAAGATAATTTATGAAAAATAGATCTTATTATATATTTTTTCACCATTCTTATCAGTGTTTAGCTTTCACAATTAAATTTTGTATCAAAAGATACGGTAGTGTCTTGCACTAAATATATATTTTTTTAAGTGCATTCTTTTGTATTTTTCTCCTTGCATCTCCCTTAATTACATTAAAATCTTAATTGCCCAAAAATTTTTTTAAATCTTTATTTTAATTCCTTTCTCATTGCCATTAAACGCTAAAGCATTATCGTATTACTAATGAACATAAAGAAGAGGAAGCTTAAGCATGCCGTTTTGGATTCAACAATACCTCAGGATAACACAGAAGTTCCACAGGACTAAATCCACAGTCTCGATAGTAGAAGCACGACGGGACCATTTGCACTTCCGCGAAACGGATTAATCTTGAAGACGCTGTCGAAGGGACCGGTTCATGCTTTCACGACATCAATAGCGTGAATAGGGGAGACCCTGAACCGAGCCGGAAGCGCAAGACGTTACCCGGCTGATGATGCGAAAGAGTGAGATTGTGGCAATTGACAACTTCGTGAAGTGTTCACAATTTCATATTTCTATTTTATTTTGCATGAGACCGCATTTTCTATTCTGTTCTGTAAGAAATAAAACTGGACAGATGTTTTATATGAGACTTGATACTGTTTGTTTTATATTTATCTTTGTTACTGTTCGTGATATTTATATTTTTACAAATTCACATTAAATCTTACAAATTTTTGTTACCCGAAGCAAATATTATTAAATATAAATTCGTAATATTATAAATATAATCTCTCTTATATAAAATCTTTTAAACATTGTTTTGGAAACCTTAGAACAAAACGTTAATAATTAAATTATATTGTTAAAAAATTTCTAAAAAATATACGCTCTTGGGAAGTCTGCAAAATTTGTAAATATAATTAATTATTTAAGATATTTTATATTTTCAAAATTTAGATTATTTTTGCAGTTAGAGTTTTTATGCGTACGATTTTCCGGTTCAAATATAAAATAGATAAAATTGAAATTCGTATATTCTCTTTTCTCTCTCTCTCTTTCTCTCTCATATTCTCTACCGTAGAACAAATCACGTGAATGAATGTGATAAGTTTATTATTTGTTAACGGTACATTTAATTTCTTGGTATCAGACCTCATCTATTTATCGCGAAGATAGATCAGATAGTATTTCATACGTGGGTTATCGGTATGTCAACGAAAATTTTATTGGTGAAAATAACATCACTATTATAAGTTGCGGACAGAACCAAGATAACCTTTCTAGCGTAGTATTTCCACGAATGTCGGTATGCTAATCATGAGAAGAAGGAACGAAGAACTGAGGAGCGGAATGACTAGAAGAGCCGGGGAGCTCGCTTGCTCGTCTCTCTGAAGCCTCATTTTAGCGAATACTCGTGATCCGAACAGCTTCGTCTCGCTGGAGGGCGGCGGGAAAATTACATTACGAAAAAGCAGAGACGAAAGAAAACATGATTACGTGCATTTTTCAATTCAAAACGCGCGAAAAGCTGCGTCTTACGTAAAATTACACCTTTCGAAAACGTTAGGAACACTTATATGCCGGTTAATATCAAATTAATCTAAAAAACTTGTAAAATTTAGTGCTGTTCCATTAACAGAATAAGTACAATCCGTAGAATACAAATTTCAAGATAAATATTCTACCGAGTACATTCTTTCTATAAGTTGAGAATTCTTTACGAAAATACGCTACACTAATTGAATAGAAATATTTAGAAAATAATACATACAAAAGAGAGATATTTGCAAAATTAACTCAATTGTTACGTTATAATAATGGCCCATCATTTATAAGAATCCGAACGTTTGAAATGCATCATGCGTGATCTTATTGTTAGATTAAAACATAAAAAGGTATTAATAGATGGCAGAAAGTAACAAAAGCGAATGTTGTTGTGGAATAGGCAGTACGGTTGACCGCGTGCTGGACATTACTGTATATGCCTCGGCTCGTTACAACAAGTGGAACCATTAGAGATCGCGCAGCGCGATTTCTCTGAAGCGGAATGGCCGGTACGACCGACGGCGTGGAAGACGATAGTTCAAGTTAATAGTTTCCAAAATCGACCCGCGCTGCCATGCACGGCGTGTCGCGCTCAGTGTGCGGATAAAAATGACCGTGAACAACCCTCGCGCACTTTCTTCTATCTCAATGGGTGTCTCGGGGAGTCATGTTTATATTAGCTGGCGATAAGTGACACGCCGGTATGCCCGCTTATTTTGCAGGCGTAAATGTGAGTTACGGTGCTTCGTCGTGCTTCCTGAGCGCGCGCTGTCGTACCGATTATTCGCGCGCTGACCTTTCGAGAACACATATCTGAATACCAACCCTTCTAGATACTATCGTAGTCGTACACGCACCAGGAACGAGTCCGATTCTGAGTGCCAAGCAGACTTATTGCACAAGAGAGAGAAAGAGAGAGAGACAGAGATTCAATGCACGAATGATTAAAGACGACTATTCGATGTACTGTTTTTATTTTTTTCGGTACTGCTATTGCCATATCGCTAGATACATCAATTTTTGAAAGACAGTCCTGTGAAATGCAGTAACATTTAGGATAAATGTTACTGAAGATATAGTACTGTTACTCGATGCTATGTAAGAAGCAATCCAGGATGTATTTAAATAATCTTTTAAAAAAACTAAAAGTAATTATTATATACAAACTTTTTCTACATTTGACAATAATACGAATCATTATTCATGACAAATGTGTCGACAGAACGCTGCACAATCTTATAACGGCGCAAAATAACCGGCAGCAAACCAGCGCACAAGAGCACAGTTTAAGTTGACAAGCAATTCTGTATAAACGTGCTCTTAATCCTGGATTAGATTCCGCGTGAAAACGGCGCGCAACCGACTCGGCTTCTGTGGCGCTGGCGCGATAATCCGACAATTCTTGTTTCGAATTCTGGCGATCGGGTTAACGTAGAATATTCACTAGAATAACGACGTGCCTCTAGAATAGCTATCTAAAGATAGGGGGAAATCTATTGTACATGGACATCATAGTCGTTTTCTTCGCTCTCTCTTCGCTTAATGGATTTAACTGTGCGCACGCAGTGTCTTTTCCAGCTTAGATCTGACCAATGAGTGAAAGATAGGAGACAAACGAATTGGCTTCTTAGCATTATAATCTGAAGAAATATGCCAAGAGATGGTGGATAAGATACGCCATCTCTACATACACTTGCGTGCCAGTAAGGGTCGTGAGGGACATCATAGTAGTCATTACCATTGATGCAAGTTCTACATACGGAATGTCTCACAACAATAAGCGTATTTTCATGTAATTCTTTTTCCTACAATCCTAACATTTTTACGTAAATTGAGTTGTTCTATTCCAAGAAAAATATACTAAATAAATTGCTCTTATGAATTATGGAAAACACGCTTTTAAGAAAATATATAAATACCTTCTCTATATCTATATACGAAAAAAATTCAAGTATTATACTTCTTATTTTCCTTTCCTTGTCGTTCTTATTCTGCTTTAAAAATCACTATCAAATCCGTGTAACATTAGCTACTTTTCAGATCGCGTGCAAGAAGTATCTCTCGGATATAGTCTCTTGCGTAATTTGTTACGTAACTAGATAATATGCTACTAAAAAAGTTAGTTGACGACCCCATTTAACGAGTATTATATTTAATCGTCCAACTTTCGAACAACCTTCATCTCATCGTCGCATGTTTATTCTTAGAACTACGAAGATTGCTCAAGGCTTTTCTTTAATATAAAAATCGCAAATCACTAAATGTACTTGCTTTGCATCATTATAATCTACTAAAATACGATTATTAAATTAATATGTATTTATTTTTACATATACTTATATATATATTCATATATTTAATTATTTAAAAATGTATATATTGCAAGAATATTTAAATAACATAACAATATAATATTTTAAATGTAATTGAAGACATAACTAAAATTTCCAATTCGACATTCTACTTTTAGCTATGGACTCTTATTCCGTATTTATTTTAAACTTAGTTGTAAATAAAAGTATCAAATAATAATATTAAAATCTGAGTAATTTTTAAATTTAAGGCTGTCTATAATATAACATAGTTATAGCTATTAGTTCACAAATTCGTACATATAACACAGCGATAAAAGCAGAAGCTGGGTTAATTTTTCGATAAGCTACCTTTCCAACGCGCAATAATACCGTTGCAATAACGGTGACGATCGATTTTAATGATATCCAAGAATTCTAGCTTAAAGGATTTCCACGCGGTATCGTGACGCGCAATTGCCGCTTTCATCTCCGACGTCCGGCCTCTCGCGGCGAGAGTTGCATAACGAATTTATAGGTAACGAAAGGGCCGGTAACGAGGGAACAAACGACTCCTTGTCTCCGGAGACAAGTCGCGCGGGTACGAAACAACCGTTACGGCGATTTAGGTGTCGAAAGTCGAACGTCGTTTCCAACGTCGGTCGGAGACGGCGGCAATTCATATCCCCGACGGCGGCCGTCGCAACAAGAAACGTGGTAATCCTTGAACCGCACCGCCGTGATGCCTCTAATCACTGTTTATGACATTTCTAATGACAACGCCGCGTGACCAATAAACCGTGTCGTGACCTCTCGTGACACACGTCCGCGGAATTGCAATCTGCACCGCCGATCGAACTGGCTCGCGCACGTTCGCGGTTGATTAAGCCATTCGTCGCGCAATCCAAGTTAAATGGTGCTAAATGATAAAATCTGGTAGATAACGAGAAAATTATTTCCTTAAATACTAAGAAATTTCCTCAAAATTTCTACAATGTACCACGATATTTCTTTAGGAATTTATATGTATAAAAATTTTCCTTTTCCTTAGCTTCCATAAACAAGCTGGAAAATATTTTCATTTCTTTTAAATCAGTTTAAATAATTGACAGTAATTTTCCGTTATTTAATTTAACTATGAAAAAATTGTAATCAAATTCAGTGTTTTGAAAAGCTAGCAAAATATATATGTATAAGATTGTTGCCACGTTGAATTCACTGCAATAGCGAATAGGAATAGCTAAATAAAATACACGAGCGTCGTCGGCATCGGCCTGTACGAAATATTGGCGAATCCAATTTATGTCAAGCGCTAATCACGGAGACATGTACTCGTAGCAATAAAATTTTTATTGGGCGATTGTATTTTGATTGCACGCCATGAATCTAAGCAACCGGCTCGCTCGAGTACGATCGAACAGCGATTCACGTCAATGTGCGAGCCGACGACAGCGTCGACGATTAAGAATTATGTGAATCGTGTCCCCCGTTAATTTTCGTGGACCGTCCCGCGAAGCAGATGGTAATTTATGCCGAGAATGCAAATTTAAACGAGACGCATTGCCTCGTACACTACACGCGATACAATTAGGTATCTCGGCGAGAAAGTTGCGAAAGAAGATAGGGATCAATTTTGTTCTGGCTACTCGTCAGCTCTGGAAAACAGTGAGACGTGTCAGTTTTAATTAATATGCTCCGGCTTTAATCGACGAATCTCGGCGTAAGATAATTAGGATCCATTAATTTCATCATGAATCATGATCTTGTTATAAAATTAATAAATTTCAAAAGTGCAGACCAAGCTATCTCAAACTCTTGTTAAAATACATAACTATACAAAATAAAAAAAATAATGTCACAAATTTATCATTTGAATTAAATTGCTACTTCAATAAACTCTACATTTTCTTCTGAAAATGTTCAAAAATATTTTTAATTCGCTGACGTATTTACTTTACTTTTTAATCATCATATATCTCGCATATTGAATAATTAGATTTATCTTACACACATTGCTGTTAATTTTAGCCCTTCGTGCGCGACATAAGTTTTTCATTGCTCTGTATTATCAACACGATGCAATTTACGAGAAAGATACAATTGATTACACACGGTTGTCGTAAATCAGGCGGGTTATTATTTTACGATGAGCGCAATTTTGTTGCGATTATTGGTAGTAAATCGTGGCCGGCAACGCGCGACTCTCGAGAGACAGAATGTTAATGCTCGTATAATTACGATAACTTGTAGGTACCATGATTCTATGTTGCTTTTTTATTTTCACAAGTTATTTGCGTTTTATGATTTACACAGGAAAAACATGCACAGAAGGTGTAATTCCTGTAATATTCACAGGTAACACCTGTTACCGTCAAAATGTAATAGTAAATCAATTTTATTTATTACTTTCCTTTTGTCCTGCAATTTTCGGGATATTAACTGTTATGTTTAAATAATAACGCATCACCAATGGTCACCCCCAATTCTCGATAAGACATTAATAAATTAAAGAGAAATTAAAACAGCCTTTATTTACTGAAAAAGTATTCGAAGAGATAATCGTATTATTGTTTATTTATGTGCCTATGTAAAGTAAACCCGGTATAACCAAACGTGTGAGTATTTATTTTCTCTTTAGCTTTTCTCTTCAGCTCGCCATAAACCAGTCCTCAAGGGAAGCTTAAGCTTTCTCTAAAGTATGCCTTGATGGCGATCCATTCGTCGAGACGCGCCTGATTGATTTTATAAATCCTCCGAAATGACCTATGAAGATTCTCTCCGTGTGGCAATCGCAAAGGGCTCTTTAATATCTCGCACGCGTATACCTTACGCAAGATTAGGCCGCATAAAATTAGGATAAGGCTGGAATGTATTCATTTCGATGTCATAGTCCCCTTCTATCACTTACGATATACACTATACAGTGTTCAAAAAAGGTGGAGACCCCTGAATAGTTCCGAAAATATGCAAGATAGAAAAAAATGTTTCAGACAAGAGTTGTAGGGCTTAAAAATATCTATTTACTGACCTTATCAGTTTGACCATGGGTGGCGTCTCCAAGGCAGGTCAAGATCACTAAATTTTTTTAATGGAACCCCCTATTTTTTATTGCATATTCTTGTAGCCCTTGTCGAGACGTTTTCAAAACATTATAATAAAGCTCTCTTTTGTTAAGAATTTTTTGAGATATTTCAAATTTTGTCATGATATTTTTCATGTAAAACATGAAATATCTCGTAATTCACTTTTCAATGACTTTACCTTGATACTTTTGTATGTAGGATAATGAAACATTTTTTTCTATCTTGCATATTTTCGGAATTATTCAGGGGTCTCCACCTTTTTTGAACACCCTGTGTAACACATCGAGTACAGCGTGTTTTACTTTAATCAATTAAATTAATTTTTAATAAGATTTTTAAAATTCTTTAAAATCACTTTCACAGGAAATTTTAATGTGTATTATCATCTTCTGTAACTTCTCAATTTGTAATCAATTTTCAAATAAAAATTCTGTGCACAATTCAGTTTAAATATGATGACAAAATAAGATTTCTATCTGTCAATGTAAAATTGTAAAATATCTTTTATTTTGAATTATTTATAATTACAATCTATCGATCTTTCTTGATTTTTTGTTATAGAAAAATTTCAAGTTGATTAAGAAATCCGTCACTAAAATCTGATCTGATAAAAATGACACGCTGTAGATCTGAGTTTACTATGTTTAATGCGCAAGAAAACTTCTAAGATTACGTATTTTTCGATATTTTATTTTCGGTTAATGATGAGCTTTCCATTTAAATGAGATACAGACTTAAACGCTCCTGAATATAATTTCGATAATGCATATTTTTGGTGATTTGATCGTTAAATGTTTTAAAAATTAAACGTGAATTCGAAAAATTAATCCTCTAATTTCTATAATTAATCTCGTCTAAAAATTTCGCTTATTTTTAATTTGCCGATAATCGCGCCGCATTAGTATACTCCTCGTGTCTCGCTCGTGGGAATGAACTGCTTTTATCCCGCGTAAGATCTTCCGTTTATCGAGCTGCAGCCAATGGCCAAGGTCCTTTTATTGGCGCCATGTAAAGTCCGCGCGCTTTATCTTAATTTCAGGTAGCGGATCGTCATGCCTGTTTGGCTATCTCCATCATTTTCCGGGTCGCCTATCTGCGTTGTTTCTTAACAGAACGAGCGTATCTCGAAGGCGCGGTACAGCATAACGAGATATGCAATCGACAGTAAATTCGAACACTATGCACTAATGCGAACGGGTTGATGCGAGCGGATCTGACACAATCAATTTGATTATAAAGCTCTTTTTCACGTGTCTAAATTACCACACTTTTTTCCGATTGTCAGAAGTTAAGAAGAAGTGTATCTACAGAGAGACACTCAATATTGCAAGATAGATAACAAAATAAATTCTGTATAAACGGATTCTATGTAACGGATACAAAAGTAATTATATAATACAATAAAATAAAAAAAACAATATTAATAAACATAGTCTTTAAGTGCGTTCATTTTCAATGTTTTTCAAAAATCCATTTTTATGATAAAATTACGCTTGTTTCCGTTAACTAACTGGCTCGTTTATTGCGTTACAGCATGTGACTGTCATCCGATCGGAGCTTCTGGAAAGACCTGTAACCAGAGCAGCGGCCAGTGTCCCTGCAAAGACGGCGTAACCGGTATTACTTGCAACAGATGCGCCAGGGGCTACCAACAGAGCAGATCGCATATTGCGCCTTGCATCAGTAAGTACACGCCCACGCGTGCGTTCACCGTGCTTGATACCCGGTT
Organism: Leptothorax acervorum; assembly: GCA_035220615.1. NCBI lineage: Eukaryota > Metazoa > Arthropoda > Insecta > Hymenoptera > Formicidae > Leptothorax > Leptothorax acervorum. The sequence goes on from JASTWQ010000005.1 coordinate 673,126, forward strand.
TCATTGCCGCGTTTATCTTTTATTTCGATTTCGTTTCCACCGGCGCTCGTCACCCTCCTCGGGCCAAGCTCGTTTTGTGCGAGCTACGCCAAGCATGTCGGTACAACGAGGAAGATAGCATTCTGACTACTCACTACAGAGAATAAGAGAAATTCTGTATCTTTCCGTGAGACGATGTTATGATACCTACATTTAGATAAATTTTGAGAAATTTGTTGCGCTCAAAAGAATGGAAGAGCTTTGTAGAAACCGGATCTCTTTGCAGTTACATATTTCTTGGAAACATCTGAATTGTCTCAGTTTTTTAGAAATAACGCTTTGAAGTAGATTCAGAACACTAGAAAAACTTACTGGAAATTCGAAATATGAATTATACGGTATAAAACTCAAAAATGAAAGAAAAAAATGAGTCTTTTCCTGTCCATGCAATTTATCGTTGCCGGTATATTCGTGTACATGGCCTGATACAAGAACGCGCAATGTTGTTTGACCAGAAAGAGAGTGCAAAAAGTCTATCGCCAAGCCGATTTCACGTTCGATCTTTTAGCCTGCTACCAGGGTGGCGAGAAGGTCGGCCAAAAAAAGACACCGGATCCGTTCGACCACACCCGTACTGCCCTCAAGAATGATCGATCGATCGATCGGGAGGAACACGCGACGATCTCGACACCGGATCTCCTCGCGCTTGTCCAATTAGGCGAAATTTGCGAAAACGTGTGTGCAACCATCGGATCGGGACCCTCCCGCTTCCATCGCAACGAACGGCTTTTAGTTTCAAATCGTGTTTCAATCAAGAACGAATGTTCGTGTCACGAAAGATTACATCGTTGCCCACCTCTGAGCATCAGGAAGACGCAGTACTTGCGGATTTTATCGTGCATAAAAGACTCGCAAGCGACGTACATAATGAATATAGGACGAATAAAAATAATATCATCGTGCGGTTGTACTTCGAGCAATGCACTCAGATTTCGTGATGCACATGCCTCAGATTAAAAATATCACAAATATAAAATAATGAATACTTGTATTTTTAAATATCCTAAAAAAGACGCCGAGAAGAGATAGCGTTTGTAAAGTATTAAATCTGTTTGTTAATGATTTAAATATTTCCGAGAAGATCGGAGAATGGTTTTTTTTTTACAATCTCTGTGTAAGAGAGAAACAATTATGGATCCGAGCGCGAAGTTCTTGGCACGAACATCTGCAGGATTAACTCAGCCTTCCATCCAAGCTCGTTCTTCTCATTTATCTCGTATTTTTGCAGAGATACCCAGGGTCGTGCAGACGCAGGGCACGGCTGGCGAGGAGAGCGGCGAGCATGAGGATGACGACGACGAGCGCGGATACGATGGACGAGCTGGTAAGTAAGTGCAAAGTAAACTCGAAGGTGCGTATACACTGAGCAAATGAACAACGAACGAATGGCGATCGCGAATCTTCAGACGTTCGTATTTGTGTTCATTTATTCATTTATTGACCGTTTTCGCTCAAGTTGACACTGAGTCTTCGGCTAGATTTGACGTATTCGCTGCACATCACCTTCCTTCAATTACATCTGGCTTTGTAAAGTGAGATACAATTGTTGATTACCACATTTCTTAAGTATTAATTAAACTATTAACTTAATTATAATTAGATATAATTATAATTAATAACTATACCTCACAAAGTGAAAGCTATAAAAAATATTTTTTCAGAGAAATGCGGAGAATTGCAAAATAATTTTTGTTATAGCTTTTTATGTATTTCGGATAATGAATTGTCTGAAGGATATATTAAATATTGTAACTTTGTTAATCTAGCTAGAGGAACATACATGTATTAGAACTTCTAACATCTATTTATGCATATATCCCAAACTTTAATCGCAATAATCCGTTTTTTGTTCGTTGTATATTCGTTCAGTGTATATGCACTTCCATGCGCGACTATATTTCGCTGTATTTCGTTCTTTGCGTCTACTATCTCTCGGCCGAACTACTTGATATTCCGAGCGTTACGCTGCGACGCCGCGTCGAAGTCTCCGCTGGTAATACACTGGACCCGGGCGACGTAAAAATCACCGGCGAATGATGAAACGTAAGAAGATAAGATGGATGGGTGGGAAAAGAAGAAGAGAGAGAAGAAGAAGGAGAAGGAGGAATAATTTCTCGAGAAGCAAGCGATGTTAGCGTAGGTCGGTATTCTAATGTCACGCATTCAGCACTAAATGTCCCTGTCCGTTCTGAGTTACATTTGTCTCGTAAGACGATTTAATATAAACGTGAGATGCGAGTCAAGCAGCTATACATCTAGCACTTGTAAGTATAAATACGAGCACAATGATCTCCCAAGTAATTTGTGACAGTATCACAAATCTCTCGCTATATTGAAATGATATTGGAAAAACGCTATTTCGAAGAAATAGATTGTAAAAAGAAGCATGTACTGCGATATCAAGACGTTCTAACGTCAATTTTTCAAGATAAATACGAAAGAGAAATTTATACCTCACGCGATTGAGAATTATTATAAATAATTAATAAATAATGAATTTATTATACTTTAAAATATGCGCTGCTATTGATACTCTTCAAATGTAATAAATGTAATCCACGTTCTTATCACATTAGTATTTTATATTTATATATTTTTTCACGACTAGAAATTAAATATTACTCCACAAAAACGTGAAAAATTTCATGTTATAAAAAATTCTACGATATTTTATTCCACGCTATCAGAAATATCTGCAAAAAATACAATCACTATCAGAAATATACAATCGCTATCAGAAATACCTATCTGCAAAAATGTGCAATTATCTCATTAAAAAACGAATCTCTTTCTACCAAGTTTCTCACTTATAATATCTTCTTGGGAAGCATTAATATATCAAAGCATCAAAACTGTGTCGATATATTAAAGAGTTAAAGAGAAGAGAGAACTTCTATTTCGTATTTATACAGTAATACCTTCCTAAGAAAACGTCACTGAAAAGATTTGCAATTTATCTTCGAAATTCGAGTTTGTAATAAGAAACTGCGCCGAACTTTCAACACGCATTGCGTACGCAACCGAGTAGACTTTTGTACGGGTCTGAGTCTGCGCGCGATCGCGTTATTATTTCCGCAAATTTAACAGGGATCAGGGTGGAAGGAAGTCGATCTGGATACGAGCTTCGTCGCCACGTGGTAGAACGGAATGCGGGCGCTATATTAATTTAAGCAGACAGAGCCGGTGAACGAGCGAGAAGGAGAAAGGGGTCGGAACGTCTAGCCGCTCGGTCGCAGACTCTCAGCCACCCCTAATGGCTTAATTAAAACTACCCTCGCTTGCGGCTCGCCCGTTTACCCCGGCATTTTCACTCGCGTAGACGATGCGCGATTTTCACGACGAGCTCTTAGCCGCTCGGCCAAGTAAGCGATTCCTCTTACTTTAACTTGAGACGTCGATGCATCTCGACAAATTTAGCTTTTAGGCGCCCGCGATGTTTTTTCAAATATTGAGATTGTACGGGGAAGCAAAACAGGCAGAATTCATAAAATTTTATACCTATGCATATGAGATATATACTTCACTCAAAAGCTTTAAAATAATATACCTATATCTTAACTCTTATCCAAGCAACTTCGCAATGTAAACTGGTAATATTATTTTTTTATAGAAAACACATTCTAATCAATATTTGCCTTAAAATATATTACGCTTATATAGATATCTTATTTATACAATTAAAGATTATACACAAAAACTGATAAAAAAACTAAAAGTTTACTGTGAGCGATAACTTTTGTTTAAATATTATGGGAAGCTTTGCTCGGAAGTGTTTAAAAAGTATTAAAAGATACTATTACGTTTGAGGAGAAGGAAAGATTAAACACTAGATGCCGCCGATGTACACTAATGTAATTACTGTCCTGGAACTTTAACGAGAAAGCTTAATCTTCTAATTTAGTGTCGTCCTCATCTGACACTGTCTTAAAGACGTTGCAGAGAGTATCTTCCGATTTTACGTAGAAAAATGGTTTTTTCCTGGTCTTAAAACTAGTTTAATTTGCATGCAAATTGGTTTTTTGTGTCACTGATTATAGCTCTGGGATAAAAATGTACAATAGAATTCGAAATAGCACATTTAATGTACCTAAATATTGAAAATTGTTCAGCATAACATACGCAATTAACTTTCTTAATTTAATTGTTCTGGATTATTTCCCCAAATTAGCTAAAATGTAATTATATTTATTTATAATTTTATTTTGCAAGAAATTGTTTTTATTTTTTTTAAATATCTCTTCTAGATCTTTTTGTATTTTGTAATTGCATCAAATTTGTCGTTCATAAATATTTCAATATCGCATTAACTTCTCTCAGTGTCGCGATTACTCAATATTCAATCCATATCGCGTACATTGCGACAAAAATTAAAGTGAACAGACTTTCACTCGGCAACACTGTTACAATAATCAGATAAGATGTTGATTTTAAATTTGTAAAACTGTACTGACACAATGCGTCTCGCGTTCACGACAGATCGAGCAATTTTTCCAGGTTGAAAACTGACGGCATGAAAAGCGAGAGGCTTTCGTAGCTGTCGTCCCTCTCGAGTTCTCTCGTTGCATCGAATGCACGCGTTTCTGCCCACACGTGCTCCATATGCAGAGCGCAGATTACGTCTCGACGCTCCCTGCATTTCGAACACGAGTGAAATATCGATGCGCGAAGAGGAGTATCGCGATCGAGTTTGCACCTGGGGCCAGATACACCCCGCGGACGGTGTGATACTAATTATCAGATATTGCGATCGCCGAGGAAATAATTCTTGTTTAATTAGTCTTGTCTTACTGTCTTTGAACTGAGGATAAAAGTGTTTGATACAATTGGAAGTTTATAAGACGATAATTTGTCTCTTCACCGTGAAGGAAAAGAATTTTTTGATGATAGCTTATATATTATAAACTCCTACTTCTAAAAGTTCGAAGATTAAACAGAATTGACATTGAAAGATATTTATTACAACTCGCAAAAAGCTTTTCTCAACGCTTTATCATTTACAGACTAATAAAATACTTTGAGCGACGCTATATGCTTATTTTTTTTGCTAATCCTGGAACATTCGGTGATCGAAACTCCTGCAGTGAGCTAACTAGTTTACATATTGGGGCGGAATTATCGCGCTCGGGTTCGATTTTGTTCGAGCTCGGTTTTTGCTATCGCGTTCGCGTTTCTTTACGAGACGCATAGAAGTTCCGCCGCCTACGCGACGCGCATAATTCCGCTTGTAGATTACGCGGCGACGTCACCTACTCCGCTCGCGCAGGAGTGAAATATCGACGCGAGAAGGCAAGTATAGTATCGTAATCGAATTTACACCTGGCGAGTGTCGCGCCGAGTGGCACTGTCGCTGTAAATTCTTGCGGGGAAACTGCCGCGGGAACGGCCCGCGTAAATTATCTGCCATAATAGGCCTCCTGGAAATACTCCTCTCGCAGCCTTTCCTCCTCGCCCGCGAAATCACGATCTCGGCCTCTGCATCTCGATAATGTCGCGATAAGTCGCCGCAAGTCAACGTTCTTGTATAGCGGGTATCTCAGACATAGATAACGCAAGGACAGATAACTAAGAAAATGATGATCATTTTATAATGAAAAAACTTTAATAATTACGTAGATACTTGACATCGCAGATTAACGTAATTAGCCCACATACCTTGAATCGACCCATTTTTCAATTTATTATTATATAATATTTCAAATAAGGTTTACATTTCGATAGAAACTTAATTTTTGGCTTAATTGCCAAGATATTTTATGTAGATTATAAAAACGATATAAGATGAGAAAGAATAATTTTTCGAATCGGATTTTTGCAAATGAAAAATAAAGCTTAACTTTATAAAGTTTTTCTGATGGCTAAGGGAATCATCCGACAGATCTGGGGACATCCTGTGTAACGAGCTTCAGATTAAATCGCGTTGGCTAACGGAGTATTTAAAAAGCCGGGCTGAACCGGTATCGGCCAACTTACGCTTATATCCGTTTGTATCTCAAAGAAACGAACGATCAAGATTAAGCCGATTCTTGAGTTTCACGTCTTCGAAATTTCATTAGGACGAAGTCTGGCGATCGCGCTTCGTGCCCGCTCTCGTTGCGTGCAGGTTTCAGACTTCATTACCGGTTTCATTCTCGCGCACTTTTTCTCTCGTTACTTCGCCCGACGGCAAAGCGAGACTGACTTATCTTTTTATTTTTCAATTCCTGCTACTTCAACTTCGCAATTTAGCGCAGTTCGATCTACAGGGAATCTATATTGCTACATAACTATCTTATATTATATTATCGTAATATCGTAGCAAGTCGGCAAGTATAGAAAGAGAGATAAGAGAATATCAGAAAACTTGTGCTCGATTTGTAAAGCTCTCGCTTGATATCCGAGAAAATAGCATTATATAATGATTATACATTGTAATATATGTATAGCTGCATTTTTAAATGGGCGATTTAAAGCACAGCATAAACTTACAAACATCATATGGACGTTCAAAGAAAATTTGCATTTATTTTGATTGCGAATAATTTAATTATATCTCATTCGATCGATGTAGGTACTCATATCATTGAGTACGATTGATATTCATTATTTTTATACACGCTTACCCATCATTGGGTGCGAATTAAAATACAATAATTATTTTTAAGTAAAAACGCACATAGAATTAATTTTATGAAATAAATGTCATATTCTACAGAACATATATAACTCTTCAAAAATAAAGCTCTATTCGGATATCTTCTGTTCATATCTTAATTGACTTCTTCATTCGTTTAATATTAAAGGCTAGAAAACAAGCAAAAGAGACGAGCTACGTTAATGAGGCGACTATGTACTTTCGCAAATAGCGAGAGAAAAGACCGTGCATAAGTTGAGGGGAAAATCTTGAATAGCACGTTTGTCGGCGATGCTGATCTGCGAATGGACCGTAGGTGTGTTCCAGGCTTAACGTCTACATTTTATTACAATATAAGGCGAGTCTCGTATCGCCGGGAAGGTCCACTTGACGCGATCCACCCACGCGGGCCCGCAAATCGCGCGGCCCGCCGCGAACCAACGTGATCGTAGTCGGATACGCGGCCGGCTCGTTACCAGGCCGGGCCCCGATCTCTCGCACGGGCCTTCCGCCGCCGCGGGGACGAACCCTCGCGATCTCACGTGTCCGCCCCCGCCGTTATTCATATAAGCAGCGCGGTAATTACGACGAACTGGTAGCCCTCGGCTACCTTACCCCCGTGTTCCTTGTCGAAGGCGGCCCCTACTCCCTCCGGTTCGCGTATTATCGCGCGGTAACGTAAGCGCGCATATCCGGCGTACGCATTCCGCGTCACGGATCGCATCTATATGTTAATGCTTCGCAACCGAGCGCGCGTCGTAATTCTCGCGCAGCGCAGCGCAACGCAACGCACCGCACCCACGCGTGTGTTGATCGCGCGCCTCGGAAAGTCTCGCGAAAAGTGCTCAAGCCGATCCGGCTTTGACGTACGATACCGATGAGGATCAGTCACGGTCTCTAGCAGAACTAGATGAAGATGAAAAGTCACTTAAAAGACGAAAAGTCACTTATAGATTCGTATGTATATAGTCGTTACACGAATCTTGTATTAAAAATTGTATCGGAAAAAATACTCGAAATAAAGTATCGTATTTTGAGACATGGACTGCTCATATCTTGATTAGACATGCATAAATTGTGAGTGTACTGAATCAATTATGGAGAAATGGAACGATTATTTCCGTGAAACCCGATTATTAAAATATCGTATGACTGATGTGGAACACGCCGCAATATTAAATATACGCAATAGATCGCGTGTTATTAATAACTCTTTGTTTCAAGCGCTATGTATGCGCATATATGTGATGTAATTTTTATAGAGATTTATTAATAAAATAAAATATAATAATTTACGCACCTCATGGTTGTTGCCCTGGCGCCCGATGCCTCTCAAGCCTTCTCCTATTTGTGGATTCTATTGTTGCACTCGTACACAGCACAATACTCGCGAAAACGTGATCAATTACGATACAATGTTTGTTAGGATGATTGTACTGCACTCCCGATGGTGATCGCACGCGACACGCACTTCACTATTGTTCATTGTGATGGAATCCCCATCAAATCGCGATCGCGAAAGTGCAGACGGGAAAAAAATACGAGATTCGACACTCGCAAATTTCGCGAATAGCCCAAAAAAAAAATCTCGGCAAAGACTTTTAACAAACTGCAAACAATGCACAAACATCGAATTTATACAATTATGCGATTGATAAATATCAAAATACTGATTTAATTACGACTATTAATTAATTAATAAGATATCACAACGATATTCCGCGCGCGCGATTCGGAGTCGGTCTCGTTTTTATGAACGAAAAATTCGAAAATAATGGTCATTTATGACCATCCGAAAATATACAATCGAAATTCGATATTACATATACGCAATATATTTCAAACGCGTAAATCCAATTAAATGTATAAGTACTGTTAAGCACTCGATCCAGCTGTTCATGTTTTACACGCGCTCTTAATTCAGAAGTAATGAACAAATCAGCGAAACATTTAAAGCGCGGCGCGAGATACATTTATGTATATCTAAGCATCGTTATAGAAAGCATTATCGCCCGCGGATACATATAAATATCGCGATAAAGTAATCATGTACAATTTCTATCTTCTATTATTATGTAAAATGAATAAAACACTCACTTTGATTAAAAACTAATATGCCATAATTTAAAGCATAACACGAAATTCGAATCTAATCGTTAAAGAAATTATCGACCACAAATGAATATCGTTATTAATCGTAATAATTTCTAATTTCTTTATCGCTTCGATCCATACGTAAAATGAAATAAGTCGCGCGAAATATTTGCTTCGATACACAACCAATGCCAATAGGTCAATCATTGGAATTAATCAGTCGTACGTATTAATTGTTGCCAATTGTGGGAAATAATCGAATTCGATGTCTCCCGGTACTTGACACGATCGCGTCTTTATGTGTAATGCGGCACGCGCCGTTGTTTTCTGCCGAATAACAGCGCGCGACATCTCTCCCCCTTACGTACTCCGTAATACGCCGCTACGAAACAAACACCAGGGTCACGGTCACACACGCGCGCGTACGATAACCGTTTCGCTCTACGAAATATTTACTTAACATACGAAATAATTGTACGCCGAACATTCTGTGCTCCGTGTACTTTAAATCACGGAAGTCAATTAATCGCGCATATTTATAGTTCGCAGGAAATAATCGTGTCTTTTTGTACTTGCGATCATGTTTCGATGCGACGATATCTATCGATTCAACGTACGATTTAAGTAACAATATTTCTATTCCAAGATACTTTCTCAATCGAGTGGAATCAATTGTTGCGAGACGACGAGGCCACAAAATTAATTGCAAAATATATACTATAATAGCTTCTTTATCGAAATTGATTTAAAGTAATATGGAGTACAGAATGTTTCACCGTATAACACTATAACACATCAAGACGCGATCGTGTCAAATACCGAAAGATATCGAATTCGATTGTTTCCTACAATTGGCAACCATTAACATGACTGATTAATTCGAGCAATGAACCTAGCGTATCGGTTGTTTAACGAAGCAAATATTTCGCGCGACTTATTTTATTTTACGCATTGACAGAAGCGATAAAAAATGGAAACTAGAAATTATTAATTACGATATTAGATAATTTTTTTAATGATTAGATTCGTGCCTTCCAACGCAAGGAACTCATTTTCGAATTTAAATGCTGAATTTTGATTGTATATTTTTATACGATTATGTCTCAATTACTTTTTCATTAACTAGATTTTATTAATCATAGTTTAATATTTGTTAATTGCGTACTATAAATTCGACATTTTTATATCGCGTTTATTTATTATTATTTGTTAAAATACCCTTCGCCGTTTGAGATTTCGAGATTCACAGTTGTCGAGTAAATCACAAAGCTTTGTACTTTTATCGCGTTATTCTTTCGTCGTGGTGCTAAACCCGATTGTGACTAGTACAGGTGATCGTAATTAACCGCATTTTCGCGAATGTTGTGTTATGCAACGAACGAATCTGAGAAAGGGAAGAAAAGAAGGCCTGGAAAAGGCATCGGGTAATGGTGGAGCAACCATGGGCTAAGTAAATTATTATTGATTTATTATTTCTCAATTGTAGAAACCGATGTATTTTTATTCGACCGAGTTTTAAGTTTTAAACAAGCCGTGTGCGAGTTGCGCAACTTGTCGATGCAAATCACGAGCGCGGTCTGAGGATAAAAGAGTGATTATCTTGATAAATTATTCAGTCGAAATTACCATAAACATGCGCGGGAAGCTTTATTCTATTTCTACAGGGCGGACAGGTGCGAGATGTCTTTCTACACATTTCTTGTTTAATAAATTTTGTCTTAATTATTTGGTTTATGCCAGACGGTGACGCCGATCTGTCACGCAGCTCTGGTTTTAATTCGTCGATGTATTCTTACGCAACTATAAATAGCCGGTCGGTGCAATCGCTCTGGCACGACAAGAAGGCGCTGTGATGCAAATTGCAAAGCAATGATGAGATCGAAGGGGCGATTATGCTGATAAATTATTCAGCCAAATTATCATAAACGCGTTCATACATATTTCGCCATTCGCAAAACAATCATTTGCCAATAACTTTCTAAATGTAATCAACAACGAACTTGCTGTTAATCATAGATACGCTACGTTATCCAAATCCGTTAAGTTTTTTACTTGATGTAATCTTACCATAATCGTAAAATAATGCAAATTATGTACATTCATATGAGTTCAAATCGACAATAAAATCAGATTAGATAAACGATTACCCTTTGACAAATTGTTTTCTGGGGGGCCTATTGTAAACGTGAACGTAAAGCGGTTGCTGTATATCTGCTAAAAATAGCACTCTAATATTATAGCAAAACATAAAATAAATTGACGTAGTAAAAAAAGATTAGATTTTACATGATACATTGTATACGCAAAAATAATTTTACGAATTGACGCATTATTATTTGTTATTATCTATTTGTGAAACACGACTCAAAGCAGTTTTCCATTTCCCTGAATCGCGAGAACGCATCGAGGAAAAGTCGATCGAACCTTGAACAGTATATCATCATCTGCCAAATCGAGAGTGCTTTTCTTCGCCCCGACATTCATGATCCACTATTGAGCACTCGACTGGTATTCACGGGAACAAAGGAGAGTACGCGGGCAAAGAGGAACCAAAAAATCTCGTTTCGCCGTCGATGAAGTGCCTTCTTGTCGTTGTGTGCGCGATTCCACCCTTAACGGAAGCCACGCTCTCAGGCCCTCGCGATGCATTCGAGTACTCCGAGAATTTTCTTTCTCTGCTATAGGAAAATTTTATAGAAAGCCGGATCAACGATCCGATATCTGACAATGAGAAACAGAGGGTGAAAACTCTAAAATGACCAAATACGAAATATTTAAAATCATTGCGATTCGAAAGACGAACTCTGTAAACAGTTACAAAGTGAATAAATGTGATACCTATCTTCTAATGCGATTATTTAAACGTTAATACTATAAGTAAGTAAGTCTGCTAGAATAAAAAATCGATATAGTGTTTTATATATAATAAATTTATTAATTCTTATTTCATAAATAAAAAATTGTTAAAGTACGGACATACATTATCCTACATGTAAGTTCTAATTTGATTGAATTTATCCACAATTATTTTAAAAACCATCCACGCACGTAAGTGCGAAATTGCAGGTTTTATCTTGAAAATTGATTTTTTTGGATTTACATCCTGCTTCTCAGACTTTTTGACTTTGAGACGAGTGTGTCAGGAATGAGATTTCGTGACGCGTTTCCTAATTTGATAATATCGGGTATTATACATTGGCGAATCCGAAGGAGAGAGACTGGTCTGTTATTAAATTAACCTTCGTCAAGACCTGTTATTAAATTAAGCTTCCGGCGATCCGCGTACGTGTACCGCAGTTAATAGTACATAATTTTATATTCAATGTAAGCAGAATGTAAGCAAGCTTTGTTTCTTCACGTCTCAAGATGCATACTTTGCACATTTGTAACACACTTATACTGTCATTGCGGAAAGTGTTAAATCATACTTAATGATACCGTACGTAGGATGAATTGCGCTTGTTCCCTAATTCGACATATAATATTCATGTTATGATGGATCTTTCTTTCATGACTTTTCTACTTTAGATAAATTGCTTCACCAGTTTCACGATAAAACCGACCCTGGTAGGAAATAAACGTCAGACCATTAAAGCGAGTTCACGTGAATGTATATCTGCGGCAAAATAATAATAACTCGAGGGCGAACCCTCCTTTCGGGCCTCCCTTGTGCAGAGGGAGAAAAGTACGGAGGTGGAGACGGGCGTAAGGGGCGTGGGAGGCACAACTTCAAAAAGGGAAAGGGAAAGAAAGGAAGAGGGAGAGTCGTCGCCAAGTACGTATAACGCGCGTGTTCATTTACGTATAACGTATACGCGCGTACATGTTTACATGTTCTGCGACTTTTTCCGCGTGCGTATCGCTCGCGTACAGTACGTTTTATCGACGACGCCGATGGACCCGGGGGAAAAAGAACGATGCAAACACTGTAAAGGGTTACGGGCGCATGGTAATGACGGCGATTAAGGCCGTCCGTGAAACCAGTTCAGTTTATTTCTGCGAGTTATCGTAGCGAAGCGAGGAAAACGCCGCGCCGCGCGCCACCCCGTTAAGCCGCGCGCGGACAAAGTCGTCTTGCGTCTACTTTGCTCGTAATGTAAATTCCGTGGCCGTGTAATGACTGTCGAAGTACGCGCTTCGTCGATCACTGCGAAGTGATACGTCGAGTCGGAGCGCGACGTCGTAACTTTTACATCTTAACATTCGTTTGCATCCCGATCTACCAGTTGATACATAATATATAACCGTGTTTATATCCTGTAACTTTATTTAAATGTAGAGTTAAGTAGATCTTGCCTCATTATTCACGAAAGGTATGTGAATTTTCTTTACAGCAATACTACTGAATCGTTTCTACCGATGTTTCTCAACACGTTTGATTTATCGATTAACGTGATTTGTTATTGAGGCAAAAGGATCTCGGAGTCATGGATTTATGCGACTCGTTAATTCGGTTAACGAGTATTTCGATTAATTATAATCACTCGGCTCTTTATAATCAACGTGTATTTTGATATTTCCTGATGGAGCAATGCAAGTAATAATATACTACCGCGGCTTACATTACGGTCGCTTTTTTAGCTCAGCTTGTCCTTTCACCGGATTAAGGGACTTATGTTCGACAAAAAGACGATTCAAAGATGGTGAACGATATCGTTGTATCGCTGGTATCGATGCAATAACTTTCGAGTAATATATTACGATAATCGCAGCAGCACGAATAAACCACCGGTTTGCAAGATACATTTAAATTTAAATGCAATCAACAGAGTTATGAGAATTATAGCATTTTACTCAAAAATTCTCCCACAACTACTATTAATAACGAAGTAAGATTTACAAGAGTAACATACAGGCTTAAAATAAAATTTATTGAATTATGACCTAAGTAAAAGTGTAAAATATAAAAAGACTATTTATTAAGAAATTATAATGTAAATGCTCACAAAGAGATCCTAAAACGTTTTGAACAATTTGCGATAATCTAATATTAAATAATTTAAATGCTTTCTATTTATTATTTATATGCTTGCTACTTTTTCATATTTAATCATTTTATCTATACATATTATAGATAGGTCATAGTTCATCATTATTTCAAAATTTTTAATTTTAAAATATATAATATGACGAACACACGAGAAGCATCTAATTACTTGAATCACGGAAATATTATATTGTCCAAACATATTACGTATAATGCTTGTGCTTGAGTATACAGCTCATATAACAATCTACTGTTGCAGCATTATTGCCTGAGGTACACAAATATTTGTAATAACGTTTCATTTTAGTAATACTCTTTGAAAATACACGGTAGATGATAATGTGTCAAATTATTCAGTGTTTGAAATTACATCTATACCTACATATATTGGGATTACACTCATTGTCAGATATCTTAATTTGCACTAATTTAATTTTTATCTATATATTCTGAATAATATAATTTGGAATATAATAAACAAATATCCAGTTTTTAAATAAGAAATAATGAAGCAACTTGTATATCCAAAGTGCATCTTCAACAATCCATTAATTCTTACAATTAGTAAAACAAAATTATTTTTTAGAATTTTTTAACATTAAATATTCTGCATTTGGTTTCCTAATTTTAACTGCTAATATATAATCTAACTTTATAATCAATATTCCTTATTAAAATATTTTTTACTATTTTCGCGATTGTTTTAATATAAAGCAAAACATCCTACAAATGTACAAAAAATATACAAAATTATATTAGATGCTTATATGTAATTATATTTTTTATAAAAAATATAGCAATTTGTTCTAAAAGTTATGTTAAATTTCAAAACTTGTTTGGAGATAAAGTGCTGTCACGAAGCACTACCTACATCCTGCCGAGTTTAGGATTTTAATGGCGTGGCGCGTCGCATTTAAGTATACCTCGACGACTGTACCGCCGCGTAAACGTGTTGCGTGCGCGTATGCGCTCGGATAAACGCCCACCGAGGGTCTTTCCGTTTCGGGAAACATACCCCGAGCACTGTTTGCACACTACATCGGTTCGTTCTCTTTCCCGTTTTCGTCCTTTTCCATCATAGACATACATATACCTTAAAGCAGCGATGCGCTTTCCTTTTACTCGGCACATATCGCGTGTATTTACGGGCGTGTTTGCAAATACTCGCGGCGCGATTGCGGCTTGCGTGTAATTTAGACGTTGCAGTGAAATTCTTCGAGCAAGTTATAACATCGACAGCGCATGGCGCAGACTTTTCTTTGAAAAAGGAAAAGATCGGCTAACCTAGTATCGCGGGATTCCTCATACAAATTTTTTGCTCGTGCAACGCGATATGCGAAAGTAAAATAAACTTTAACGTGTAACCGACGTTCATTTCAATGACTTAAGAAACGGAACGTAGGAAGAGCACATCGTGAAGATATCGGGAAACAGTTCTCTCGATTCCTTCCAGCAATTTCGCCGTTGTCTCGATCACGATAGGACGACTCGCGTTTCTTACAATGCGAACAATGCGATGCACCGGCGGCCACGTATTGTTACCTACGCGAAAAAAAAGTAACTTTCGCAGGAAATGACCTTTTCCGTTCGTTGGGATGACGTGCCGAGAACGAGCGGGCGATCGATCTGTTTTTCGCGGACTGTTAAAGCCGAACGAGGGTTTCGTCGTCGCGACGTCGACGATAAAAGCAATGCCGACGCGGAGGAATGACCGATTGCACTATCGATACTTCCGAACGAGGTGGAAGAAACCCCGCGAAATTTTACGGCGGATAGACTCGACGGAGAAATTACGTTAAGCCCGAGAGATTGCCCTCGGCGAGCTATAAAATGTAGTATTAGATTAACGAGCAGAAGAGATTCGAGGAAAGCTGAATGTGTGTGTGAGGGAAGAACAGGAATATTACTTTTGATTAGAAACTTACTCGACGAATTTTTTCTTATTTTATTATTAGCTACAACATTCTGTATGTAATATGAAATAGTAGTTTTCAATGTATAGTACCATATCTTTAAACGCACGGAAAGTTTAATCAATTGCCATTTTAATAACACTTTACGTAAACGTTTACGTTTTGTGTATAAAAAGATTTTTGAGCGATAATCAGATATCATGTTTTGTCACTAAATTAAAAAAAATTTCATCATGCTATTTACGAGCGCATAAAAAGTTTCGTCATCCAATACTCGAGACAGTGACTTTATTTGTACAATAACGGGTTAAGCACAATCGCGAGTAAGTGTCAAAAGAAGTTTCACAAGGCTGGCCGTAAAATCGGGAACTGAGGTATCCGGCGAAAATTTTCGGGCGACGACCTCGTCGACGGATACGAGACAATCTTCTACGCGTCGCGGCCAATCACGACCTAATTACGCATACCGGGTACGTTGTGATGCGCGCGTACGCATCGCCCGCGGCTCGGCGCGATGTAAATTCCCCGCGAAAAAAAATCTCTCGTAGCTCGCGCGCCTACATGAAAATGGAGAAGCGCCTAGGGCACTTTATTCCGGTCGAGTGAATCGGCTAGTCGACATTATTCAAAAATCCCCGCAGCCTGCTCTTACGCTTCCTTACCCTCAATTAGCAACGCGATACTCGAAAGCTTTATAGGAGCGATTTGCGCGTAACGAGGGAACTTTGGAGACTTATTGCCGACCGTCGCGCGATTTTTCCCGTATATTAAATTATCCACGTCTTGGGAAAATGCGGCCTTGAATTCGAACCACAAGCCCAGAACGTCGTATTGAAATTCGATAAAATCCTCTTTTCAAAAGAACACATTGAAACTTTCACAATAATCTCTGCGAAAAAGATAGTGCGCTTATAATGTGTGTTTTAGTAATATTTTATCAACTCAATTGAAAAAAATTGGAGAAAATTAGCAAGCAATTAAAGTCTAAAATCTAATGCAATATTCAAGATTAATTATTAAAGAGTTAAAATAATGTTTTATACATATTTACGTTAGAATCGCATTATTATAAGTTTTTACTAAAAATGATTAAATTGTCTTTTGCTTATTCTATCCAACTATATATTTCATAAATGTTTATACAAGAAAAAATGTATGTTCGAAAAAATAAAATGAGAGAAAATCATGTACATAGATATAATCATTTTTAGTACAATTAATTTTATCCATAGTTTGGCGATTCTCCACCGAAGTAAGTTAACATATATTAATCGATGTTAATAAATTTATCATCAATCTCCGACCCTTACCTGATTAATTCGTTGATACAAATACGGAACTTACATGTCTTAAAATAATTATGCGTTTCATCAATCTAGCATTAACTTAAAATCACATGTTTATGATTGTATTAAATTGTCAGTTATATTACTCTGTACAATCCTTTAGCATGCCCAAGGGATTTAAACTCAGGACAGAGGAAAAATCTCCCTGCCTATCTGCTCTCGTCTAGCCATATGTAGATTTCCGCATATTAAATGCATCTCGTAATCTTCACGCTGACTGCATTCAAGAGTTAACTAACACCATTCGGTGTATTCGAACGGCTCACGATGTTGTAATGTTGTATTCCCGAAGGCGGCGCATCTCTCTCGTTTATCCGTTAAAGCCGCTTCGAGGTGTATACCGGTATACATCAACGCGGGCTCTTTGAGAAAAATTGATATCGTCCGATAAAGGTTTTTACCGCTCTCTATAGCTTTTCTCCCCCACATCCCAGCAAACCGTTTGAATCTTCCCTTTTTCGTCCGTATTTCATAGCCGGCCGTTCAATCTCGCGCCAAGGATCAATGGAGATTTTTCTCAGATAATTGAAATTTTGCGCCCGCATAGCTCTTCCCGCTGATATGAGCAGTTGAAAGGACACAAATGATCGGGGGAATGAAATAGTAGAAAGCGTGAAATCTCGAACGCGCATCTCTCTTAATCCGTGAGATACATTTAAAAATGCGTTTCGTTAAATCTCTTGAGAAATATTTAAAAAAATTCTTTCTTGTGATTTCAGCAGAAATCTTTAATAAAAGAAGAAGCAACAGAATGCCAGAATTTGTATCTGGACAACATCTCGCTTATAGACCGATTAGTAAACTGGTAGTTATTTTTACAAAAATATTTCCGATAGATAAGAATAGGTATTTCAAACATTTTCAACTCAAAATACTTAAAAGTATTTGTCAATTCGTTTACGTCGCAGGACAAATACGGGCCATTAAGCGCAAAAGTATCAACATCGACGTTAACGTGTAGAAATAACGAGTTTCGCCAGTTTGCGCGTTTAAGTTGCCGCGCGGCGAGTAATCGCCGGTGTCAAAATTAACTGCCGTTTACGTTCGATTTGCTCGCGTTTTCTCGGCCGTTTGCAGCGACCGCGAACTGACGCCGAGCCGCGAACGCGCACGACAGTACAAATCGCTGGGATCGATAACCACCGGCTTCGTTTGATTAATGCTCGCTCGGCGGACGACACGGTTTAACGACACTTATTCGCGAGCGACGCCGACGACGCTGAGATTCTCAATCACTGTAAAAGCCTAATTACCCCGCTGACACTTTGCTCGCTATCGCTTGTTCGTTCTCAGTTTCGCTCCTTTTGCACAGGACGTTCCATCATTATCTCTCCCCAGTGCCATGGTTCTTTGATGATGAATGGAAGCGTTTAATTTAAGAATGAAATTGCCCAATAATCTAGAAGCTCCATTTCAAGTATGATCTTATATACTTAAAAGAGACCTCGAATCTCACTTTTCAGTTTCTTCAGATCTTACAATTAGTTATAGTCTGGTTTAGACTTCTGCATGAAATATAGAGGATCCGAGAAAATTTCCCGATATCTCAAGTAGTTTCGATGATGCATGCCGACGAAATCGGGTACGTAACTCACTCTAGCTCATCTAAAGAATTCGTGGATTTCCCGAAGTTTAGAAATGTGCCTCTACTTCACTCCGAAACTTCGATTTTTTGTGACTCGAAAAATTTATGTCCCTGCTTTTCCCCTTACGGTGCTTTCTTTTTTGCCGAACCTCGCATAATCGAATGTATATGGAAATTTTACTCACCACCAGGAATCCATCAGCGGCTTAATTTAATATCCGTTATCGTGTTGCAGCTTTCGAACTTTATCGCACATCTTCGGGCTTCTTCTGCAGCACCCGGTGATACATGCGCGCGCGAGCACGTGGCGAACCTACAATAATAATTATCGTCATTATTACCGCGCTGGCTTACCAGTCGAGCGCCCTAAACCAAAGTTAATTACCAGCCGCCGTGGCTAATTTAAATCAAGACTAATTAACCCGTCCCCCAAGCCTCACCCCGTCGTCATTACTGCGCTCACGCTCTACTCCCTCGCATTACGAAAGTTTCGCCAAAGTTATATTACATATGGCGAGACCTTTTGGACCAGTCTCTCTCTCTTTTTATCTCGCTCTATCTCGTTGGCTTTCGTGAAAGTCACAGGAGATCGACAATAAATTTCGAGTCCGTTATCAAGTCCGTTTCGGTAAACGGACTCGGACATTCCTGTTATTCTGTAACGGGCCTCACATGCGATGAGTAAATACGAAAATGGACTTCAGAAATATTTTACGATTTGCGTTTTTTTTTTTAGTTTACATATAATACTTATAGAAATATGTAATGCTTTATACAAGAAAACAACATCTAATGTTGTGGAGATACGATTGTGTAGATGTATATGGAAGATGTAAATGTATTACACTGTATAAAAAGTCTAACAATATTTTGTTGCGAACGAATTGGTATCTTCTTTGTAAAAACAGGAAAATTCGCATTTGAGAATTTCTGGGAATCTCCAGACTTACAATCATCCCACGTTAATGATCTTGCCGCAGTGGCTACCAAATATATCATGTTGGAACACGATAACCGAGAGAAAACATTCTGCGAATTCGAAAAAAGTCTCGCCCAAATTAACCGAGAAATACTAAGTTTCTAATTTTTAAAAATTAAACTAACCAATTAATAAAATGCCCGTTTAAATTATTAACTAATTTTAATTTTAAAGTGCAGATGATAATAATAAAGATTAATAAAAGTTAGATAATTGCTTTTTTAATGGAATATTTCGTTAATATTTGTATGAGTAATGTTTGTCATTAGAAATCATAGTTATCCTTATAATATTTATAAATAATGCAACGCGTGTCGATTTATTGAATTGAGAATCAGACATAAATCACAATAATTTCAAAAGATTGTTACATGAAAAAAGCAGAAGGGAACTACGATCAATTTACAACCGTAACTAGTCCATGGAGATCGCTTCGAGGCAAACTAGCATAGTTGCAGAAAGTAAGTCACTCGTGTTCTCGTAGTCGAGTTCAGCCAGTATAAGTAAATAGCGAACAGTTTCGTGTAAACGCAATTTGTCCCCGTAGTTAGGTAGGGAACATTTAGGTATATGTTTTTGGTAGCCCACGGGAGTATTTCTATAGTCGCACGAACTACCTCACGCGTGAAATTAGGTTATATAAGGATTTATATAGTATCCCAACCCAAACATTCCCATTTCGCTAATGACAGTTTCTTGCTTCAGTTAAATTTTCTTTAGACTCCAAATTTATCGATAAAATTACCAATATCATGTTAACTTTAAAATTAAATATTGTTATTATATATAATATAATATTTATATAACAAAGTATCATATAAAACGTCAGCAGGAATTAAATTGCACACATATCATTCATTAAAGAGACAATTTCATAAAAATTTATGATATCCGATCAAGCAGAATATCGATTTATGTAATACCACAAAAAATAGAAAATTCTGTCGAAAACAAGACACGTATATCTTACAGGGGATATATTGTCGGGTTACAAAGTTAAGAATGTAGGGAATGCACGAGCTTTTCGGAATGTTTGCAAAATTGCACCGAGCGTTGCGGTTAATGCTCCAGTAACGTTAGCACCACCATAACGGGTGTGCGCCTCACCGCGTAAATTCCGGCCTTAAGCCAACCGGGCGCTTAATCGCGCCCGTTTAATTTCGAGGCGAATGTGTCTCGCGTTAAAAGAGCGCGCGCGCGCGCGCTCACCCCCGCAGGGGGCGGTCTCCTGTCTCAAGGGCGACCGCGCGAAAAACCGTAGATTCTTCTTCGCTGCCGTCACGGCTGACAGTCACCCACGCGGCCATTACGGTCCCGCACGACCGCTATAAGGTGCTTAAGGTGCCTCGTGAGGCACACACCAGCGTGTCGACCCTTTTATAATTAAGACGTTACTTTACGAGCGTGCACGAGCGCAACGCGCGTGTGTGTCCCCGCCTCGTCCCGAGACGAGAGGGACAAAAGAGGGCATGTGACAGGTAAATGGGGGCGTGCATTTTGCGCAACGCATAATTAATTAAATCGTTCCGCACGCGGCGTCGAGACGAGCGGACGAGGCTAGAATAAAAACAACGTACGTATATGCCGAGTGTCATTTTCTGCAGGTATATAGAGCGGAAAGAGTTTCGTTTATTTAAACTTGTATGCAAGTCGACGGATGCGTAAATATGACACATATGTAACAGAATTACATAGGTACATTGTTATGGTATTATATTACAGAAACAGAACGAACGTGTTTATTTTATAAATAGTTTATGATTTTTTTCTAATTGCTAGTTTGTTGAATTTTTAATACATTTGCCGAATCTCATAATAGGAATAACCGTGTAATACTGTAACTGGCTAAAAGCACATTTAGACCATGATGAATAGTGTTCTAGCTGAGACAAATCTAACGTCATGTGTACTCATAATCTTCCCAACGAACTACCGGAAGCATTAACCTTCTTGTAATGAGAACAAGCCTTCTCTCTCTTCCCTGGAGAAAATAAGTTCTAAAGAAAATTAATCGGACTTCACAAAGTAGGCATGATAAATTCATAAAACATAATGAATCTTAATTAGGAGTTCATGTATTTTAAAGAAAGCATTTACACACGTAGTTATGAGAAAATAAAATAACACGATACGTAATAAAAAATTCCTATTGATACCTTTTCTTCGTATTGATATCAATGCTTTCTAACAAAATAATGTATACTGCCATTGTAAGAAATTGTAGTTACTTTAAAATATATTTCCTCAACACGTAACGTGTAGATAAAATATCGCGCATTTGTTCACATCACAGATATTCGTCGTTCTCCATTCCAACGATATCAAGCGAATTTTATCCAAGTGCTTCCCGAGAAAAACGAGCGACCTTAGACGCTGCCGTAGGTCTCCGCCGTCGGAGGATAGTATCGGCGACACTGTACCGAGCCGATAAATCGACCGGTCCTTCGGTTTGCATTCGCATCCTTATTTCGGGCTATTTGTCTCGAGTTTCGGGGGATTCTGGCGTAGCAGCTTAAATCTTTCCAACTGATCCCACGGGACAATCCTCTCCGGAATGGGAGAAACTCTCGGAGTTTATCAGTCGGGAGGGGGACGATGTATGTAGCTCCGCGATCGTAGAAACTAGATTGCGGAAACGATTATCTGTCGATTCGTGAGACTCGCCCTCGGCGCCTCGGCTTTACTCACTATGCCGCGTGGAACGCAATTTACTAATTTGCCGAAGTTGCCCGACGACGCGATACCTAGACCGGATCGTGGAATAACGTATTAGGTATTAGATTGTCGAGCACGACTCTCGTATTTTGCAACACAAACGTGAAAGCAATTCAAGAATGAGAAATCTTTTTGCCTAGGAGGGGGGGGGGGGGGAGTTTAATCTTCTAAGATCCTAAACAACTTCTTTTCCACGCACATTATTTAGACATGAGGTGAAGAAAGATTAATAAACAGCAACCCTTTTGGCAAAATATTTATCGCTTACTGTTATAAATTATCGAAGTACATTTTAAAGAAATATAGCGCCGATATACCTTCTTAATGAAGCTGTATCAAAGAGCATCATATATCTTTTTCGCAAGTTCTTTTTTATTGCAATTATTAAAAGTCTTGTCCGCAATTAACTTTCCCATTAGTCTTCTCTTGAACTTAAGTAAGATATTTTATATCTTTAATTTAGCAAAGCGCCTTTGGGATTCTAAATATTAAATAACTCCGTGTAATTAGGTCTCTATTTAAATTTTCACTAATTGTAAGGCAAAGTTGACTGCAATTTCATCAAAGAATATATTCCTAAAGTTTTTCCCGCGATACTTACAAAATAGCTAGTTTATCGCAACACATTGCGTTTAAATATTTAAAAATAGAAAATATTTGCGCCACGTCGCTACGGTTGTAAGAAAGTTCGTTCACTGAAACGGTGAAAATTAAACGAGACGCCGCGCCGGTAGATCGTTAATCGTTGACAACGGAGACAGCAGTTCCGCTCGGAAGGCTCATTTCCAGGGTAGCCTGTCCGCAGGTCCTCAAGAGGTGGATTTTAATGAGAGGCTCGGGAGGTGCGATGTACAAATAACGGACGGAGGTGTCTCGTCTCGATACGCCTGTTTGCGCTCTTACACAACAGGGTGTTCCAGAATCACGAAATGTTCTTTTTTTTTTCAAACAAAGCTAAAAAGTAATCTCTTAAAACTATTGTAATTATAATAGAACGGAGAAACTACAGAAATCGATAGTTACAAAAGTTCTCGGAATTCCTCATTAAAAAGGTCTTAAAGAATTAAAGTTCAATGGAAATTCAATGTAAGAGTTGTGTATGTCAAGATAATTTAATTGAAAATGAAAACCTATACGTTTTATTCGACCAGGCCACTTGACTCTTTATAAGTATATTCACAAATGGATTTGAATCTATTAGATATATCTGCACGTTCGAAACTATATTTGCGAAGCATTTGATTTTATTTCCGAGTTCCGACTGGAAGCACATAAGTGATTCTTGAATACTCTGTAGAATATACCAAGAGTGTGTATTTTGATGCAAACGCGCGAATCTCTCGAAATGTCCAGCGAAATAAGTTGTTATCAAGATTGCAACGGCTGCAAACTGACACGCGATGGCAGCGTCTGCAACGTCTTTGATACCGCGCACGACGGTATCTATAATAGCGAGCTCCGCGATAAAATTCACATTTTTTTACGGGCTACTTCTCGATCCTGCTTTCAGAATATAGACATTACGTATAATAAAAAAAATTCGAAACGCGGAATTTTTTCGAGAATATTGCATGAATAGAGTAATACAGAGGTTTCTTATTAAAAAAAAAATTCTCTACCAAACTTAATTGAACGTCATACTCTTTGCATATTTGTAAAATTTCTAAATTAAACATTTTAGTTACTAATAACTTTGTCCCTCCTCTAGTGAGAGTTTTATTAATATTTTAAGTAAAAGTATGCACTACAGTTTTTACCTTACTTAATATATAATATAATTTATTTTTATATGTATAAATAATTTATAATTGCGCACCAATTACCGCGCGTTGGCTCTAGTGCCTATTTTAGTATTATTTTATAAATAATTTATTTATGATTGCTATGTACTATCACATCAGTTAAGACATGACACGATACATGTATACACTTTTTATATGAGTCGACATTATATGATTTAAAAAGCATAGTTTACAGTGAACACACTGCGATATAGATCTCATTGATTAATCTTCGCCGCAGCGTGCGATAAAAAAAATTTTTAAGTTACAGATCAGAATGATCAGATCTCTTTTTCTCATTCATCGGACGCGACCACGAGATTGCATTTCGAGACAGCCACGTTGATTAACTCCGGCTAACAACGCCCGCGGGAGCACCCGTTATACAATTCCCGCAAACATCGTCAAATATTCATCCTCCGCGCGCCACCGGGCGGGAACATCGATTCGCGATCGACTCGTCCGCCGTTTACGTTTTTATCTCGGCTTCGCGATGAACCCGACGGCACCCCGGCACATCCGGGCACCCCGGGTGCCGAGGCAATAAACGAGGAACGGTCCTCTCACCAACCCACCCCGACTTTTATCCCGTTCTGTTCCGACAACGACAGCTCTCGCCGCGTTTGGCGATTCCGCCTCTAACGGACGCTCCTGGCGGCTGCCGATAACGCGTTATCGAATATCGAAGAGGTAAATAATTTTAAAAGCCACGCTATCGCGAATCGCGAGCCCCGAATGCGGAACTTGTACCGTTGAAAAATTGAAGCGTTACGCACTTTTACGTCGCGAATTAAAACAAAAACGGACTACTGCATCACATGAATTCACCCCTTTGCACGTCATATTATATTGTCAAGCATATCTCTGTGTTAGAGATCACGTATTCTTGCAATTTATTTTTCAGAAAAAATCAAAATTACTGTAAATAAATTTGTGTTATCATTTATAAAAAATTTAATATCTGTGCAACTTCTTTAATAATGCATACCTATATATATTATATTTAAAAATATATTTATAGGAGAAATTTTTGCAGAAATTTTTAAATTGGAATTAAAAATAACAGATTCTGTCCAATATAAATAATAACATTCTTATTCTTTTGATATCGAGTGCATATTATCCGAAAATATCTGAAAATTGGTGTACAAGAATTTATTTTAACAACAGATTTCAGCAGGTGTCAAATAGTCATTACCACCTGTAACTCTCCTCCTCCCCCCTCAAAAAATTGATGTTGTGTAACGTTTGCGAGACACAGGCCCGATAGTTTTGTTTGCAGAACCAGTGAAACACGGTTGTTGTATCGCCCTTCCGTTTTTCCGCGCGCCGTCGATCGAGCGAAACAGACGATGCTCTGTTTGTAAATGTACTGCCGTTTTAATGAACCGTATGGTCGATAATAGAATCCGTATATCTCACCCCCGGCCTCGAACCAACCCATGGAACCGCACGCGAGCTTCAGCGTCGCGTCGAGAGCATACACGCGCGGGCTGTTTCGATCTGCTTTCTCTCTTTTTTTTTCTCTCTCTCTCTCTCTCTCCTTCTCCCTCTCCCCCCTCTCTCTTTCTCTCTCTTTCATGCATCCACCGGTAGCTAACCAAATTAAACGTAATTTGAATATCGTTTGAAATTCAATCGAGATGCCCCGCGACGGGCCGCCCCGCCGCGGCCGCGCCCGGCCGGCGGGCGTTATCGAATAAAAATATCGAAAATTCCACGTGCGCAACGGCACAACGGTCACGTTCGCCAAAGCTACCTAACGGAATTTCCGAAATTCCGGATGCGATCGGAGGGAGACGGATTAATGGAGAGATACATCGAAAGAAAGAAACAGAGAAATCAAGCTGGACAAACGCTAGGCGGAATGGAGTGGGTTTTTCTTTGGCGTAGTTCCCAATTTTCTCCCCTTTTTATAGTTTCACAACGCGAAGCACGCGATTTCCGTGTACACGGAACTCGATTCGCGAATATTATCTTTTTATTGCTTCCCCGTACGAGTTTACCGTTTTCATTAGCCGCTGCTTTGCGGTAACTAATTAAACTACTCCAAACGCCTGTATGTAATTAAGGCGATATAGATTAATCCGATAAAATTTAATCTTGTCTTAATCAAGACTTCTTTCACTATAGATTCGCTGTAGCCTGACTATATTTAATTATCACGTTTCGCTAAACATGCGGTGACAATACCGTCCAAAAGCAATTTGTCATTTGTCGAATCTCCAGCGAACTCCGTGAAACAATCGCACAAGAGCATCGGACAATTTGTGAGAGACTTGTACGCTATTGATCGAAGCCATCGAGTCGCTCGACCAAATTACGAAGTCCGGACACGACATGGAACGCGGAGATAACCGCGAGAGAGTAACGGCAATAGTTCGGTGATATAGAATTGGAACTAAAAAATCGCTTATTCGTCGTTAGAATGAAAAGTGACACGGTTCTATTTGCTTTGTTGTCTACTCTTTAACGATATATTATTGTAACTGATGCGATCTTTTAAGATCGCTATTAGATATTGTCTCAATGAATTATAAAATATACTAATAATTTAAGTAATCATAAAATTTGCTAATAATTTAATACTTTAGTTCCATTGCGATTATTTTCTAGAAGAAAAAAGTGTGCACCGATTTACTCGCAGAGGACCGACCTTAAAAGCAAAAATTGAACGCGCGTGACAAAAGAGAATTTAGAGTTTGATACACGATGTATGTACCTATCGTAACAAGTGATCCGAAATGACGTCACTTGCTTGTAGTTTAGATCTTGAATCACGATTCGCTTGAGAACTCGCGGGACGCACGAATAGACCCGGGACTTCCTGCTTCTGGAGCGAATGGCTAAAGCCGAATAAAGCCGCTTGCAAGTTCGCGGGAAATCTCCCGATCTTCGCGGTGAAGTTTGGGCACTCGATCGGACAGTTCGCTCGCGGGGATTTCCTCGCCGACGGGATATATATCGAGCCATCGAGCTGTATTACGGATATGCGGAAGCAGGACGAAACGGAAACCGGACGAGATCGTAACGGCATGGGACGGGACGGGACGCCGGACGGTACGGCTGACCGCGTTCGTGAATGCGGATCGATCGCGATGGCGGGCGATTGAGACCATAATCCGTTTAATTCCCGACTAACGAAACGTCCTTTGTGTCGATTAACCAGCGCCAATCCGCCATCCGCCTGAGCCAATCGCACCGCCGGCCGGATCGACCGCGACCATGCCGTAAGGTCGAGCGGTCGCATCGATCGACCAGAAACGCGGTCCGGAGAAACCGATCACGCGCGATTGTTCTCCGCCGTTACATCCCGCGACGCATCGAATATCCCAATCAGCAATCGGGCAAAGTAAATCCGATGTCACGTTCCGGATAACCGCATCAATGCCGTCGGTGACATCGACGGAGGGTTGACGGAGAGACGCGTCACAGGGGAACGAGAGGTGCGACAGTTATAATATCGTTACGTAGCTAAAACAATTTATACATTACTCATACCAATTAAATGATGAAATTTACGAAGAATGAATGAGAGATCAAAAAGAAAAAAAAAAACGGGTTAGTTCTTTAGATTTGTAGAGGTACAAAATTATTAATTATTATTAGATTTAATTAAATTATTAGATTAATTAGTAACTAAATTATTGCAGTATTATTAGATTAATTAGTAGCTTCAATTATTAGATATAATTATTTAATTAGATTTAAATTATTAAATTCTAATTATTATTAGGAATTATTATCACAAAAAATTACTAAACTTAATTAATTAAAATATTAAATTTATTATTAAGTAAAGGTTTTGCCTTTTTTGGTTTTATCAATATAGGACTAAAATTTTTCTTAATGCATTTTACTCACTTTAATATTACGCTTGATATATTGATATAAATACCGTTAAATATTTTTATTTCAACATAAACTTATGATATCACTTCAGATTATCATACATTCAAACGTTAATATTACGATTTATTTCCGTCTATGACTTGTGGAGTTTTTTATAAATAATTTTATAAATTATAGCAATGTAAATATATCAAAAAAAGATAATTAAATCCTAAAATAAATGTTATATATTTGCCACTCCACTTTTCCTGCTTCTTTGCTGCTCACGTCGGCACGTGATTCTCGACCGTATAGCGTAGATAGTATAAACTATGAGAATTCGTCATGGGAATCGACGTTTCACGTCTATTGCTATGTAGCGTCGCTGGCGTATTGCACCGCATGCAAACGTGATGTGGTTGCATTCAGAGAATTCAATAGATCTGGAGATAGTTATATGTTTTTGGATGTAGCTTATCAACTGCATACGGGGAGAGAGAGAGTAATAAGACTCGATCGCAACATTTGTCGCTCTGCCGCACAATACGCTGTTATGTTAATAAATTTATTCCTCGACCTGGGAGGTAAAAAAAGCAAAAAATCAACTCAATTAAGAACACGAATTTATATAATTATTAATTCACTGGGATTCCCGACTGGCAGTGTCTCGACTGGTAAGCTTAAGTACAGAAATGTTCCGGTACTTTATTAAGCTTTACGAGATATGGTACCTTTCATGCCACGCGCGCGTTACAATCGTCTTATTATACCAGGCGGGAGCATATGCAGGAGTGCAAATTCCGCGTTTATACTTTATATTGTTATACGCGCGCTCGTGCTTCCACACCCATGCGAGGATCACGTAATTATGCAATAATACCGCGAGTGTGCGGACGCGGGAATATAGTACGTCAGAAATTTCACCGCAAATGTCGAAACGGCGAGCCACGTCGCACATTTCCACGCGTGACCACGATATTCGATAAAGGTTTATTTCGGCCCATGGAAATTGGATTTTCCAGGGTGCTGCTACGTGCGCCGTGCGCCGCAATATATGCAAGCGTGATCCAGGGTGCAGCAACGTATCCGGAAAATATTTGATTTCTCGCGCAACTCGTCTGTTTCGCGGAAAATTCGATGTTGCGATATATAATCGCGATGTTATCCTTCTCCCTCGTGTTTTTGATCGCGAACGTACGTACATATCCACGTGTATGTATTTTACACAATTTTCGCAATTTACATGACCCGAATCGCTTTCAATGCAGTAAAAACCAATTCTTACGATCTTTAATTACAAATTTTGATGGAAAACGTATTTAATATATAAATAAAGAGGATTTGTTCAACATTTTGAATCTTTCATTTTATATATTAGGTTTCATATTAAATTCAGAATCCAACTCGCATTCAAATCGTGCTTCAATTCGAGCTCTTCTCGAAATCGTTAATTTTAATACATTTTTGTTTTATTAAACGTTATTAAGCACGATAGCTGATAGCCGGCCAGCTTTTAGTTTCGAGACAAGGGATGGTTCTGACCCTTTCAAACAGACCGCGGAGATGAATTACGTCAAAGTAAATTGATTTCGAAGCAATCTCCTGTTCTGCTTCCTGCAAGCGGAAGGCGATGTCGGATTTATGAGAAAAGTCCGAAGATTCTGGACGGTTTTCAAAAGTATTATATATCCTGTCGACTATATACACATATACACGCGTCTCAACTTTAACGTGAAAAGAGTCTTAACACGTGTGACTTAAAAATAAAAAAGAACCTGGCGAACTTGGATCTTTTTCTTCGAGAAAAAAATAATATACAGCAAAAGCCAAAGATTGGTTGAATTATAAAGTACTTATGTATCTTCACACACATATACGTATATTGCGTGCCCTTTTCTCCAGTTTAATCCTAGAGTTTCTCACAGCTATCCTTTTCTCTGTCTAGCCGAATGAAGGTATTAAAATATTCCACGAGTATATTGTACGCGCGTCCCAGTTTCCGCGGCAACGACTTGCACACTTGCAGTTTATTTTAGAACGACTGCCGCAATATAATCTCATTATTCCGCGAATACCTGAATGAGGCGGGCGTGGAGAGAAATATACCGGTTCGCATCTCGCGCGGATCTCGCTCCGCCTCTCTTTTCCAACCTCCGCTTTCTTTCCTTATCCTATACTATATAGTGGCTTCCGAGAAATCTTTCCTCGCGAACTCTGGATTTAGTTGACGAACACCGGTACACATCTCGCTCCACAAATACCTTCAGACGCCTACATCTGCTCGGTCAGATTGAGCGTGAAATGCAGAAGGATCAGCCGCACACGAATATGGCGAATATTGTGTGTACGTATATCCAATGTAAAATAGCGCGAGAATAAACTAATACATAATAAGTAGCTAAAAAGCATTTTGCAAGCGAAATAATCTTTTATTATATTTCGGACGACGAGAATACGATTATTGAGAGAGATGAATATTGAGAGAGAGAGAGAGAGAGAGAGAGAGAGAGAGAGAGAGAGAGAAATCAAGTTTAAATTATTTCCATTTAATAAAAAAATAATAAATACTTGAATAAAACATTAAACTTCAAAAATTTATCATTAGCTTGGAAAATTGCTAAAACTCATATTAGCCTTCAATCTCATTTTGTTTCACTTTTTTTAAAACAATTTTCACAGAGGATTAGCTAATTATTGCGCTAAGTGCCTCGTTCGTGTTACAGACACATCTAAATTCAAGTTTATCCGCTTATGTGTACACCGCTGTATGCCGAGAAGGCAATAACGTCACGCTAGTATTGATGTTTTTCTTGGCGGCTTTAAAAGTGCCGCGGGTACGACGGAATTTGCAAAATTCATCTTTAAACCTCGGGCGCGTTCCTGCGCGCAGCGTGGTCCTTCTGCCAAGGAAAACACCGTCGCGCGTTGCGGAAGATTAATCTACGTCCGCTGCTAGGAACGACGTCGTCTGGGAAGAATCCGCACACCACAGGCGCCGTAAAACTAAGTCGATGAAGAAAATGCACCCTCTTGAATTTTCAGAGGAACGGATAAGATTCAACTCAGTTTTTTTTCGAGTTAAAAGTTTACAAAATAATTTAGTATCGCCTAGAATTTTCGCGTAATAAGTAATAAAAGGCTTATCCAACATATAAGAAACTGCGATAAAAGTGTGAAAATTGAGATAATTTTTTTACATAATAGCAAATGTACAATAATATTTATAGATATAGGACCTCATTTTTTGCATCTTGCGAGTAAAATAGATTGTGACCTTTTTTCTCTGTAAAATAAATTCTCAAATACTAAAATTTAATCTACAAGCTTCCAAGACAACTTTTCAAAATAAATTACATTTAATTTTAATAACATACAAATATGGTTTACTGCAGTTGCTACTTTTTTTAGAATGCATTATTTTTAAATTATTCAAATAATCTCTATCTCTCGCCCAATTTTTTTTCAACTCATTTATTTCATAATATTGTAAGAATGTCGAAATGTATAATATATATGTGTTATTGAATGTAAGTTTTAGAAAAACATAACTGCTTGTATTCAAACTAGTTAATATAGTTTACGTTCTGATAAAGAGTTTGAATAAATATGTTCCCCAATTCTTTATGTCGAATTTAATACGACATATTGACAGCAATATGGCTCTCGTAAAACGGAAATAGTATTAGGTCAGCTCAATAAAAACAAGTGTCATAAAATTCTACGTCACTTTGCGTAACCATTCCCAGTAACGATTAATGCGCCCAGAATATGGATGACTAAAAATATGCGCGCACACAGTCAAGGTTAAAATAACTTCTAGAATTTATCCCGGTCTAAACGGATACCGAGATGTGTCAGTTTCTCAAATTAATATCGCATGATATTGCTAACAATAAGTTATGAAGTTATGTCATACCAGCAACTCTAAAACTATGATAATAGATAAAACAAAAAATATTTCTTTGCGTGTAATTTATAACAATTTTTTATAGAATAAAAATACGTGAAATTATTAATGTATAATAATCATACTGATATCAATTAAAACTGAATTATAATACAAAACGTTTTTAAATAAGGTAACTTTTTTCTTTTAATAAAACATACTATTTGAAAAAATAATCTTTATCTATTTATTTGGCTATAAGATTCCTAGTCTGCCCTAAAATTACACGTAATATGAAAGCGAATCAATGTCTCCGTCTTATGCTAGAATCTAGAGTCTGAAATTCAAAGAAGCATTCTTCGCGCGGTTAATAAAAGCTTTCGCACCGCATGCGGTTACAAATTGACGACGATTAAGGCACAAAGGAAGCCCCGATCGGACGCTTCGTATTAGCGATGCCCAACGATTGGATCTAAGCGGATTACACGCGCGCGCACAGGCGAATATCAGCGTTCTAAATCGCGCGACTTCCGACTGCCTCCGTGCTCCGTGCCGCATCGTCGTCGCCGCGCTTGGGGTCGCTCGGCCGATGAATGGGCTAGGATGAATGGCGATTCGTCTAAAGGACGTTTGTGAATGGCGCGTATCAACCGTCGTACCGCGCGCGTACACGCGATCCCGCAAGCTGTGTCGAAAGCATGTCTAAGCGCTAAGACAAAAGCTGCATAGAAAAAAACAAGGATATAAAGAAAGCTCGGAACTGCAACACACACCATCTCTTGACTCAATTAAAATTATATTTTCTTTACAAAGATAGCGAGGCTTTACCTAATATTTTCTGATTTGTAAGCGAGTTATAAGCGAATCCGATAACGTGATAATTATTCGTTCTTCGATATCGTACGTTTACATGAAAAGTAAAGAGAGCTCATTATTACTTTCCTATATATGTAAATCTACTGTATTCGAAATTCCTTGTTTTGTAGCTTTCCATATTTTATGAAACAAACCATTGGTAGAAACGATTAATAATTTTAGAATAATTTAAACCAAAAATATAAAACGCATACATTTCAAGAAAATAAAATTAATTGAACAATATTTCTGTATTTGAAGAGCAAAAGAGAGTAAATATGTAAGCATTATATTGTATAGCAGAGCTCACTCTACATAGGCAACCGGCCACGCTTTCTATTAAACTAGTCATGTTTATATAATATAAAACTTTCAACCGTATTTTGCGGCTAAAGACAGTAAAGACAGTAATCGATTGCTATTGGAAAATATAATCCACAATAAATTCTCGGTTTTTTTTATAAAAACGAATGACCTAGTTGCAAAGATATTTAATATTGAAAATAGGATTTTGAGAATTAAACTTTAATAACAGGATATTAAAATACTCTTGCCATAGGTTTTATTTTAACTTTTAATTTAATTTAACAAAGAATCTTTATCTCGCGAGATTTCTATACACATATTCCCGATACCTTTATACATATCACAACAATTTTATATAATTGTTTCCTTTCGCTGCTACGCACGATTAATGTGTAACAATAGATAAATCGAAATTACATTTTCGTTTTCCCGCGATATTAATTGTCTTAAAAAGACCCAGATATTCCAGTTCAAATGGATAGCCGGGAGCGAATTGAATTTGCATACGTTCATTTACGCGTTTTCGCTCGTGTAATCGCGCTCGCTAATCATCTGTTTTTCGTGCTCGAGTATCATGAACGTGTTCGAATTTTCACGGTAGAGGAGATCGCTGCTAATAATAAGAATTAAGTTACCGAGCAGCCGGGAGGGATCGACAGAGGTGGAATTATCGCGGTAGAACGAGATAAATAAGAAGAGCGTGCGCATCTTGTTGACTTCGACAGTGCGTAACCGCTAAACCTCTCTAACCACATTGAACACCGGCCACGAGAAAAGGATTAGTTTCTTCGAAAGCTTTTAACCGTGATTACAGGATCGACGTTGACCGCTCTCGCACGCGATCGGGGTGCGACACGCGTACGCGAATATAGGCGCAAATCTACACCTGATAAGCAGGAAGATGCAGATTCAAAACCACATTTCATTACCAGAAGCCTGCGAACATTCATCACACTTCCAGGATAGACTAAATAAAAAAGACCACGTGGATAAATATAATCGCAGGCTATGACTTGCGTGTAAAATAACGCAGAATTGTATTATCCATGTAAAATGTTTTCGGATAAGATAGAATTATACAGACATGTAATCTTTCCTGCTTTTCAAACCTAAAAGTGCATTTCGTTTATAAAACCCATCGATTCTATCCTCGATTCGACCTTTGTTTCGTCAGAAGATCAAAACTCATTAAATCAAGTTAGCGATATGAAAAGAAATTTCGACGTTTAAAATATATGTGACAAGGGAAATCTCAGAAGGCCTGCGGATATTTCATCATACGTATGACTTCTGCTTCTTGTACCGCGTGTAATGGTGCTGCCTCATTCATATCTCACCAGCTTAGCCGTTCGGTGTATATTACGGCAGTCTATGACTCTATGATAATGTCCGGCAAAAAGTCCGACACTCCCAGGGTCAAAGATCTCAATTCTCCCAT
Source organism: Leptothorax acervorum (assembly GCA_035220615.1). NCBI lineage: Eukaryota > Metazoa > Arthropoda > Insecta > Hymenoptera > Formicidae > Leptothorax > Leptothorax acervorum. Next base: position 707,491 of record JASTWQ010000005.1, read on the forward strand.
CTCTCTCAACTCGCGCGTAAGTATAAAGTGTTTCTCTCGTGCTCTCGCGACTTCTACCTCGCGGTACACTTCGATAAACGACACGCGAACGAGAAACAGGATAGATGTATGCAAGTTGTCCTGTCCAGTGAATAACCAGCTGGAAATTCTTATTAAATAACTGAATATCTCTCTTTCTCGAGCTAAAATATTTGTACCCCTTCATGTATGTACATGTAGTATAAGATTTAATATTTCGAATATATCGGCTTCGCGTCAAAAGAGAATTATTTTATATTCGTATGTTATTAAAAAAGTATCAAAATGTGAGATTATTTGATTTAAGTGCTTTGCTGCAGAGATAAGGAAAGACGCAGCGGTCGTTCACTGATGCAACGTACTCTAAACGCGAGCGGAACGCAAAGGATGCCGCGTGACAGTCTCGGCACTCGCGCGCATGTTACGCAGTCTAAAAAAAAAAAGTGTCTTTGCTCCCTGTATCCACGTTTTTACCCTGTTTTATTTTTTTGCCGTACACCGTCCATTCTCGTAGGCCGGATGCGCGACGCTCGAAGTCGTAAAATACCACCATCGCGCATGCGAGAGAACCGGTTGCTCTTGCGTATATATCGGGAAACAAATATTTTTCGCTGCCTACTCATTGTCAGCGGTTTTAAATATTTCGTCCGACGGTACAATTTCCTGCTCTAAGGTTGCTCATTCCTGCGCTTCTCAATGCGTAAACAAATATACCTAATAGCGCACTCCGTTGATAAACACGTGTGAGAAATACATTGCGCTATGGAATGTAATTACAATTAAGATAATGGATCTACGTATATAAAATTATATTTATACGTAATTATTTGTAATATTGCAATTTTTTAAATTTAAAATATACATCTGAATATTTACAAACGTCTATATGTATCAATCACTTCCACAAATCCATTATCTCAAATTAAATAAAAGAAAATTTGTCACTCACCGACACGATGCGTTATAGCAGCAGAGTTGTTGAATAAAAGAGGTTGACCTGCAAAATAAAAATAAATCCAAATTGTAGTAACAGTATTAACACCGAGAATAACACCCAAAATAATTAAAATTTTAAGAAAATAATAAGCGCATAAAATAATGATAAATAGTTTATTTCTCAGATAACAAATGAAATAATTAATAAGAAATTACTCACTTCTTGGTTGTTTCGTCACCCGATGCCTCCCAGGCCTCCTTCTCCTCTCAGATTTCTCTGTTACACTCACACGACACGACGCGGACCTGCAAAATACAAATAAATCCAAATTGTAGTAGCGCCCAAAAAACACTCGGAAAACTGTTACATACAAGTTTACGTATTGTTAGATACAAAATCATAATTTAATAACCTGTACTAAGCATCTCAAAATATATAGACTAATTGGTACCTACAACTTTACTATGCATTATGTACGTAAATTCTATACATATGACGGCCTATCCGGCATCTTATTTTGCTGTAAGATATCTCGCTGTTGAAAACCACCTCAAGCGGCTCCGTAATAATACTCAGTGCAATACATCTTATTTTTAATTCAATATTTGAAATTTATCAATAATTCGCGAGTCAAGGATGTCATTCATGTTTGTAGCTCATGTTGAACATGCGCAACAGATTCAAGTTCCGACACAAGGAAACTCCCCCGTCGACTACCATCTCCGTCGCGTTATGAAATCCAAGCACGTCGCTGCCGATAAATCAACGCAACAGTCGGGCGATCTCGCGGGCAATTCTCGATCGCCGGCCGGCCGGCCGGCCGACCGATCAATCACGCGCTTTCAATCCTCGACACGTGCGCGATCGGTGAACGTCCCAGCGTACGAACGAACGAATGAACATCAGCGTGGTATCGCGAATCAGCGCCAGGTGGGCAGCTCACGCTAATTCGCCAGTTAGCCCCATGCGGCCAGCATTCGACGTTGATTTGCATCTGCCTACCCATGCTCGCTCTCTGAATCGTACCCCCTTAATTTTAAGAGAACATGAGAAGTAAGACCAGCAAATAAGCAGACAAATAACTAAGTTATCGTACGTTCTGGGCACGTCCTTCTTTTCTAATGTCTATTCAAACGTTCGGGTTTAGAAAATTCACCCAAGTTTACTTTATTTTCTTGTACACAATTGAAAGTAATGAAATGTTTTATTTCCACTTAGCATCATTAAAACTTTAAAGCTCCAAATTATAACTTTATTGTATCGTCTCATTTGTTTATCGCAGAAGACGTAATATATGTATGTACCTATATATTATCCATGAAAAATAATTGAATTAATTGATAATTGAAACAATGTGATAAATATGTAACATATTCGTTGTATACTATATACATTTATAATTCGTGAAATATGTAAGAATTCTTATTGTTTTCATTATTTCTTGGAGTTGTCTGCTCTTCATTGCTATAAAGTTTCTTTCAATTCATTCTGTTTTTTCTAAAAGATAGTCATGTCATAAGGCTTTTTTCCCTCAATTTCTGGGACAAGTGTTCTAAAGTTTGCCTCATCCTAGTCACACAGTGCTGACTCTCACCTCTCTTGGCCTCCCCAGTCGAGACTATAACGTATAACATATTGCCCGGCGAATTAATTGAACGGCTACGAGACGCGCTGACCGTATGGGATATAATGGATGGATAGTCGCGGTTAGATAATAGATGGATGGATACGCCGGTGGATGATAATAGGTCGTGTCAAGTGCGAGACGAGACGAGACGAGCTGAAGTAATCCAAGTGCCTATACGATATGTATACGCGACACGGGGTCGAAGGCTCCCCGTTCGTGACGTCACGATACTCATTTGTCGTCTCGCTTAATACCAGAACCTACGTCTATATAGATTATTTACATAAATTATCCCACACTACTTTTTATCTGCGAATTCTTGACGAACATGAAAGCAACTCGTTTTTAGTGAAAATATCGAAGGAGAATCTTTTGTCTAAACTTGCCAATTTTCAACGTTAAGTAACTTTAATCAGCATTAACCTTCACTTAATTTACAATATTTTTAAAGTAAAATATACTTAAAAATAAATTAAGAGTATAATTTTACTAAAGAATAAAATCCCGATAACTTTAAAACTTAATTTCTGAAAAATTACTTATTTAATTAATTATCGAAAATATCGCTTAATATCTCGTTGCAATTGATTATGTTAAAAATAAAATTGCATATATAATAGATTAATTTTGCAGACTATTTCGCTAGAATACTATATTGTTTGGAAACCATTACGAATTGCAATTGGCCGCCAGTGGCCGCGAGAGAATCCAGCTAGTCGATCCTTTGGTCCTCGCTTTCAAGATATTCCATTTGCTCTATCTTAATTCTCGAGAGTTGCAAGATTATCTCAAGGGAGATGCGAAACAATAGTTATTTTTGAACTTTTAAAGAGATAAGTCTCTCATAAATGTAGACATAAATATCATCAATGTAATTTGATTTATATTAAGCCCGTAATAATAATCTTGATCATTCATAAATAGTACGATGTTATTCATTATATAATGTATGTGAGATCTCAATGTGGTTTTAGCATACCACGACTACTGTAATAATAGTCAGTTCGCCATTTCGATAACCTCCGCACAAGGATCAATTCCGACAATTGCTGGACCCGACCGAATTCTATTCTGTACGCAATTTAAAGAACGCTTTACTAACGATGCGTTTCCTCGTTCGCTAACGTCTGCGCCCAGGGGAATTAACTACCGCGGGTTAACCCGCGTCGCCATAAATTGATTAAGCCACTGAAAGCGACGTAATTTGTCTTCCACTTCGTTTTGTTGCAGATCAGTGCGGAAAGTGTCGCGCCAGCACGAAGAGGCTAAATCTCAACAAGTACTGCAAAAGAGACTACGGTAAGTGTTTCCGAATCAAACAATGTTGTGGACAAAATAAAAAAACAATGTATTAATCGCACTCGTCCCTCCGAATATAATGGAACCCAAACCGTAGAAACCTAAACAACATATGGCAAATCTCACCACTACCGTACGAGATTCTATAATTAACTCGTCCTTATACATATATACCGGCTATTACAATTCTAAAAATAAAATAAATAAAGGAGTATATCACAATTTCTTTCACATTTAGAACTATCGAGCAATCTCTATATTATAATGAATTTTTTAAGATAATAAAAGTCATACTCTTTCTTACAATTCCTTATTAAATATTTTTCAATTCTCACATTAAAGATTCGAATTATCAGACGTCTTAAAGTGTAGAATGAAGAATTAGTGATATATTCAAATATTATATCACAATCCCGTTATTTTTCCAACATAGATAACACGAAATTCCTAATCCAATATCATTATACACTGGCGAGTTAAACGACAGCGCTCGAAAACGATGATAAGTATAGTAATGTAGACAGTCGTCAATTCCCGGCTGGCCGATGTGGAAAAACATTGCGTGGCACAAAGCCACCGGAATTGTTTCGGCTTTTATCGGGGATAGATGTGTGCCCGCCCTAGTAATGTGTGGAGGGCGCATGTGAAACAACAATTTATGCCAGAGTGCCGTTCTCTCTCTCGAAAGTCCTCGAAAAAGTCGAACATAAGCGTACGTACAGGGGGAGGGGCATGAAGAGAGAGAGAAACAGGGAGACAGTAAGAGAAGAGGCAGTAACGGATTTCGTTTTAGAAAGCCCTGCATTTGTTACGTAAAAAGAGTAACAAAAGAGGTGTGAGAGAAATTATATTAAACGAAACCAAAATGGATATTTATTCAATAGAAAGTAATAAAGAAAGTAATACTTTCATGAAGAATCTTTCTTATTTTAATTTTCTCATTTTTTGTTGCGATAATTATGCTAATTAGTGCTTCATGTTCTACAGCTATTTTTTTGTAATAAATATAGGTAAAACATTAATAATACCATCTCAAATTTCTTTATTGGAACGTTCAAAACTATTTTCTTATTTACCGGTTTGTAAGACATGGGGCTCGGAGTTTGCTAAACCCATCATTGAGGAAGATGAGAAAGAAAGGATAGGGTTGTTTGCGTACAGCCGTGATTGCTCTCTCTCCTCTCGCGGTGGCGTGTATAACGTTTCAAAAATGAAAGACTCGCGCTTTAACGGTGCCGGGGCTTTCAATAATAGAATGGTATGCCTTTGAGCCGTGGTCCGGCCGCGGGTTTGGCCGAGCAGAGCGGCTTCGCTGCTCCCTGCTTCCTCTCCTGTCCGCTCGTTTGATTCAGCGCAGATAAATCTTCAACAGGTCTGCACTTAGCTGTCTCCGACTTAGAATAGCGGCCGAAACGACCGCGCATCCCATAGCCGCGTCGCGAAAACCGAAACCGATCGGGAACAACGACGTCACGTGCACGTGCCTCCGCGTGTTTTTCGCTAAGAGCGAAGAATTCACAAAGGAATGTCGTATAGGAAAGCTTTTACAACGGTTTTGATATTATAATAATATAATGCGTCAAAGATAAAATAGCGAAACAAAATAACTTCACGTGATTTCTTGATAAAAATGGAAGAATAAAAAATTGAAGAAAAAAGAGATAGAAAGAGACATTCTAGAAAAAGTAAAAACAATTCTTATTTACAAATACTATATATAAAACAATTTTAAGAGATTTTAATTTGAACTCTATTGGAAAACCTTAACAAAAATACACATTCTTAGAATAAAAGTAGAAATTGCTTGTAGAGCAAAAACAAAATTGCAAATGTGTGTAATTTTCCATATAAATGTTTAATAATTTTATGTTTTACATTCTGTTTTTCGTCAATTAATTGCGTTCTCGCACACACACACACACACACAAACACAACAAAAGGTCAATTTGATGTATTAAGGATGTAATAATTCAACTATATGCCAATTTTAGATCTCGTGAAATTGCCACGAAATTATCAGAGAAAATACACATTTCCGTTTCGAAGATACATCTTGTTATCCTCCCTCGCGAGGAATGCAAAATCCCCAGACTACGACGTGAAGAATAACGCGGCTCCATGATTCGAATAGCAAACTCCGGGGTCAGGCACGACGGCGTATAAACTCGTAACGCCGACGTCGAGTAATGAATGGTTCGATCGAATGCAACTCAACGCTGAATCGTTTTGCAGGGGCATGACCCTAGTCCTTGGCGAAAGGCTAATAGTATCCCTGTCCTGAGGACGACAGGATCGATGGTACGATCGTAACAGGAGAGAATGAAAAGAAAAGAGCTGTGCCACAGCCCCCTATTCGATTCTACAGGCTCGATATAGGTTGAAAGGACCCAGGCATCCTTTTTGAACGAAAGGAACACATGTGCCCATGTTAAAGACGATTACGTCTGATACGCATTCCAATTAACAATGCAAAACGTCAATTTTATAATTGCATTTATACTTCTTAATAAAACTCTATTCTAAAGATGGTGTACTCATACTGAAAACTTTTTTATTTCATCTTACAGAATATTCGAGGAAAGAGAGGTAACTATAACTCCAGCTATTGTCGAACGAAGTTATAGTTACCTTTATATTCTTATAAGATATACAATAAAAGCTCCAAATACGTTCTTCTCAAAATGGGATTCTCGCTTATATATATATATATATGTTCCAGATACTCTATCTCAATTATATAATATAACTTGATAATGTGTGTGAAGCGCAATGTTCAATACGTTCTTTTTCACCGCAGCTGTTCTGGGCAGAATAACGGACAGACACAAGAAAAGCGACGGCTCGCAGGCCGGCACGAGCGTATCAGGCACATCCTGGATCCGATTCACTCTAAACGTCGAATTCATTTACAAGAAAAACCCTAACTCGAGGCTTCGACGTGGCGACATATCTCTTTACGTTCACTCGGCTGATCTGGCTTGCAGATGCCCCAAAATCAAAACTGCTAAGTGAGTATCTTATCGCTTTGTCGAAGAATTGTCTAATTTTGAAAAATCAAGATTATTTCATCTTTAGTGCGAATGCTTCATATTATTAAATTGTAAAAACTTGATAACTCAAAATTCTACATCTTTAAAAGGACAGACAAATCTACTACATTTACATGAGCCAATCTACTGATTTTAAGCGAATGTTTAAAGATATTCTCCCAATGCAGATATAAAATTCGTTTAAAAAATAAAAATAGAATAAAACAGATTTTTATAAAATTGTAAGTGCTTATAAATCTAAATTTGCTCCTTATGAATCGCAAGTACTATTATTTGATTGTTATCCCTTAATCTTGTCATTACTTGGGCAATACACATTTAAAATACATTAATATAGAGACACGTGAAGCTCTTAATTTTTTATATCCTTTAAATATTTCGTAGCCAACTTTGATTTTCTACTTGTCCTCATTTCGAGATCAATCTAATTGTAAGCGGTCAAGGTTTCCAATAGCGCAACTCTGATAATATATGGGGACGGGCACAGCAGAGTTGTAACGACCGTGAACTGCCTGTCAGAAATTGCGGAGTGGCCGGGAACAGCTAACAGCTGGACAACGATCGCGACTATACTCACGCGGCTCTGTTATGTTCGCAGATCGTACTTGATCCTCGGCCAAGAGAGTGACGGCAGTGGCCAAGGTGGGCTCACGGTGACACAGAGGTCGATCGTCATCGAGTGGCGCGACGAATGGCACCGCCGAATGCGCCGTTTTCAACGAAGGGCGAGATCGTGCCATTGAGATGCTCGTACGTCGCGGAAAGAGAGGAAGAGATAGAAAGCAAGATGGAGAGAGAGAGAAAGGGAACGAGAATGAGTGAAAGAACGAGAGAGAAAGAGGATGTGCATGTGTACGCATATGTGTATGTTTGTATGTATGTGAGAATGAGAGAGAGAGAGAGAGAGAGAAGAAGAAAGAGAGTAAGTGAGTGAGAGAAAGAGAGAGAAAGGAGAAAGAAAGAGAGAGAGAAAGAGAGAGAGAGAAACAGAGAGGAAAAGAGAGAAGTCAATCCCTTCCCAACCGTGTTCGTAGGAACCTGCATATCTTGATTTCCCGACCGCGAATACCGGTATCGGGGTGCCGATTTTATTTTGCGCGCGGTACTTGTCGACGATCCTACGTTGAAAGCAAGATACGAGGAAGGAGAACGAAAGGGGAAGCAGCGACTTTTCCAAGACGAGCGCGTCCGCCCCGCGGAAATGACGCGAGCAATGCACGTTTGTAGAAAGGTTGCATGCGAAGGCGACCATATCGTTGTGAGATAAATTCCCGAAGGGATTCCCGAAGGGATCCACAGGCGCGATCGATCGATCGTTCAAGATATACGCTGATAAATAAGCACTAAAATCCCAGACGATTTGTATTATCAATCGATTACATTTGTAAATTTCTTTTTATTTTTGTTTCGATCTAAAGAACTCTTAAACTTAGCTTTTCGGCAAACACGTGTCCTTTGAATGAAATGCAAACTAGTCACAGTTTTTCGTTCTAACGCGGTAATTCGCTGTTCTGACGAATAACGTCCGAGATACCTGACGTCTCTGTAGAGCAAGCGCATTCCTTGATGTCGATTCACTCCTGACATTTAGTTGCGCGACATTTCTCCGTGACAAGCGATATATTGAACGGCATGAATCTTTGAGGGCTCGCCGTCGTACCCGTTCGCACCCGATAAATCGCGTGTCCGTGAGAAATGTCGTAAGATAAATGTCGGGTCGAATTTACGCGACAGATTCAATTACTCTGGAATACCGCAAATCGTCGCCGGTATGGTGTTCCTGGCGGTATACCCGTTACTCAATGGCGAATAATCGCCCGAATATGTCGTCGTTTCTGCACCGTTAAGTAATGCCACATCCAAACCAGATTCGAACGAAAGATATTCATTTCCGCATCATAATATTCGTTAGCGCAGTCACTGTCGCGATCAATAGAAATTGATGGTTTTAATTGAGTTGCGTGCAACAATATTCAACATGGATCGCGAGAGAACGTGATATTAATATCGCTATAACATATAAAATAATCGAGCTCTTTCAAAACGCTTCTCCGACGCTTCGATGGTAATTCATATTCATCAACATCAATTTGCTATATACAAAACATGGACGTGTATAGATTGTGCGCGATGTGATGCGAACATGATATGTACGAACGGAGCGTTAATGCATCTATATTATAGAAGGCACTATCATTAAAGCTTAATAGATTCGGCAAAGCGAAATCAATTTCAAAAATCGGACGATATCGCTGATGCACGATGTCTTTAATCTTGTTCGTCCCTCTTTTATTTTACGAGCAAAAATTGAAGAGATGATTGAAAGAGGGGCACATAAGCAACATTTCCGTTTGAAGAAAAAGTCGAGTCGTGCTTTTTTTTTTCTTTGTACATTAATAGTTTTGCTACGTTAGCGAAAATGTATCTAACAATAAGTGTTGTAAGATAGAATGAAAATCATATAATTTCTCGAAACAAAATCTTTACTTATGTAACGCTTTTCTAAATTTGTTTCAATTTTGCTACCCTAAGTTTCTTCGAAAACGAATCGCAAACGTACTGATTAGCTGTCATAGCTTATAACTAATTTTATTTCATTATTATTTTATTTAACTATATATATTTAATCCTTTTCTTCAAAAATTATTCCAAGTTTGAAATACCTATGTGAAGAACAATCACGTATAATAAAATTACGCAATGTATGACCGCAAATTATGCATCACGGCGATCTTTCGACGTCGCGGAATAGTAATAGCGAGGTGAAGGTACGTGTGATAATATGTATGCCTCGACTTTATTCCTGAGAAAACCGCGGCACACCTGCTACGGAAGCATGATTCAACCGCGTCCAGCACTGGAGGGCTCGTATCGCCGTCGGTACTAAAAGGCCGGTCTCGGGTAGACAAGCGCAAAATGCGTATGTACATGTACCACGTCTAGCCATTTCAAATCTGATTTATTCGCGGCCGCCTTGTGTCTTGAGAGCCGGTGCACTCGGAGAAAGTGGGCGTGAGAGGGAAACAGCGCGAGAATCCAATGAAACCACGAGAGAGGCAAAAGGAGAAATGAAAACGGACGCGAAGCAAGTAGATAAGCAGAAGATACGTTCAGACATAAAATATATTTAACCGTTATATATTATCATTAAGGGTATATCACACATCGGAATCTGAGAAGCGCGTTATCGTTTTGATCGTCTTGCTAGAAAGTTAATGTGACTCTCGTTTATCCGTTAATATCACCAGAATACAGAATACTAAATCACGCTTCACCTCTCTTTGATCGTTTTGAAGATTTTTCTTCAGCAAAAATGCCAAGAGAGATCATTATTGAAAATGATTATTTGTTGTAAATTTCCAATATGATATTAAATGTCTTGACAACCAATCATCAAATTATAAATTTATAGTAGTTCACGTATATATAAAATTAAAAAAAAATAAATGTCTATTATCTCTTTGTACTTTACGCTTAGTTTTCGAAAAACTTTTAATTGTTAATTACTTATGACTTAAAGATTATTCGTTTCTTGATATTTTTTTCAAAGGAAATTAATTATAGATTCTTTAAAGAATCTGTGAATAAAAAATAGCACGATCTGTATACTTTTTATAGCATCAATCTCTCTCAACAGCGTTCTCTCGCCATAAAGATAATGATCGCGTTTTAGTACTGCTGAGTAAACGTTTGCTCAGACGAAAGATCTTTAGACACCTAGAATCCTCTATTGTTTTGTTTGACTCTTTACCAAGCTTCAGCACGCAAACATTGTCTAAGATTTGTACATATCAACGCAAAAGCGTGAATATCCACTCTCTGCTTCTGGAAATTCGATTTATCAATGACATTTGAAATGTTCAGATATGTTGATTTGTTTGAATTGGATGACCATGTTGAAGCGCATATCTTGTACTACGGAGACGTCGGTACGTTCGTAAGATAAATCGACCCGGACGCATTCGGTTCTAAGAGCGGCTATTAGGAATTCGTGGCGTACGGATTTAAGTCGTTGACGAGCATCCGTTTTGCTCGGCTTAAACGCTTCTTCCAGCTTCCAGCGCGAGCAAGATGCGCTCATCTAAAATTGGAACGTATGGCATTCGCGCCGAGAGACGGATACGCATGTCGTATTTAATCGAAAGTGATGTGTACAGGGCCACGCGTTTCGCAAATCGACTGAGCAGGCGTGACCGAAGAGCGAGTGTCTGTGTTAAATAATTAATCTATTTGACAAAATAGATAAATGTCTTCTTCGACTCTTGTCTTAAAATTCTACACAACGTAGAAGCAAAAGGACTGAACTATTGCATTGCGCGTTGTTTTTTTTCGCGACACGGTGGACCGCTCGATCGTAAATGGCACAAAACTCGTCCCCGGGCTTCCCCTCCCTCTCTCACGACTTCTGTTTTAATTTATTTATTCTTCGCTCGCTCGATCATCGCGCGTCGTACCGTACTCATATAATAGAAATATCACACGCGTTCGTTGAATGTAGATTTTCTTGTACATTTTCTATATAAATTATTAAGATCCTTTTCTAGCTGGTATATTATATTATTATACGTAGTGGAGAAAGAGGAGAGAAACACAGTAGAGAGGCTAAGCACACTGACACGTGTCGCGACGTGGGTCGCGGGTTTATCGATCAATGAATGACACTCTTCCGGATCGTTTTGCGTCACGGATTCCAGGCGGCGACGACGACAGCGGTGTGTCGTTCGGTTAATCGTCGATCGTGAAAATCGCTGATCTTTATAGCATAAAATATATTGTATACTTCTTCGATGTAAGTATGATTTAAGGCAGTACGGCATGAAATATCGATAAAGACCATTAGCGTACGATAAAGATCAGTGAGGATTGTTTGAGAATTATCGCGCGTTACTCGACATAATCGATGACTCAGCTGCGATTAAGGAGCCCATACCTGTTACGTCCCACCTGATCCTTTCCGAATTCCTGATATCAGTACCAGCACGCGAGAAGACTATTCTTTCAGAGTTAAGTCTTTCTCGCGACGGTACGATAAAAGGATACGCAAATATCAAACGGCACAAGCGCATTATTTATAGAGGTAATAAAATAATCTGTAGAAACGTTTATATATTTGTAACCACGTGCTTTCGTGGTTCAATAAGAAAAAATTTTTGAGACTTAACTTGATCCTCCGAAGGGAACGGGGGCGTAATTTAACGCTACTCAATTTTATGACGTTGTTACGATAAAATCGTTCCTCCATCTAGGCTACAAAGTGTATCGAATTATAATAACCAAAATGTGAACTATTATACATGATTGTCGCGCCACGATGTCGTAATGATAGCTACGATATTGTTAAAAAAAGATGCGGCACGACAGAAAATTGTATATCGCGATATCGCTACAAAATCGCGTAGCTTAAACATGCTGTTACACGCGATCGCGATAACGTTCAGAGGCCATCGTTTATATGCATCGCGTTTCGAGCCAAGTTCCTAAATTGCGCCGAAGACGTACTCCTCCTATGTTTTTCCTTATACGATCGATGTAAACCTTCGTCCTTCTAGCACGGCGAATGAAGAACAACGCGAGAAAATCAGAACGAGGGGAAAATGCAAAGTGCACGTTTCGCATTCGAGGAGGAATTAATCGTCGACACTCGTATCGAATTAGCGCGACGATAATACATTAACATTCATTCGTTTACATGCTAATTGCGATGCATAAAGTGCATATTATCGGATATTATCATTGAATCTCCGTGATTAATAAGACTCTCGCGTCTATATCGATATAATCGATATAAGTCACGATTTTCTTTTCAACCGTTAATAATTAAAAATTATTCGTGCATTTGTACATTAAAAAAAAAACATTTTAAGCAGGGCACATGAGTTAATTAAAGATTTATAATCATAATCGCGAGAAAAAGTAAGCGGAATACCTGAAATACTATTATATTTATAGAGCGATTTCATTCGATTTTAATTATACGAATATTGTGATTTGCACATTCAAATAAATAAAAAAATCATAAAGAAAGAAAAACCGTTCTGTCATACAAAAATATTAAAAAATTATTTGGATATATCTATACGTTTTTCTTGGTATCGATAAATACCAAGTAACTACATGTTGAATATTAAATCAGGTTTAAACTATAGCCGTGCTAATCACGTGCGAGCGTTTCTTTTCCGGAAGAGAGTTTCCCCGTGGGAAACAGATCAGATGTGATCGCCCTTGTTCTTGAACGAGGAGACAGTCGTACGCTCTTTCGTGTGTGCCGTAGTTGACAATGTATGTATGTACTTACGATTTTAACGATGGTTGAACGTGATGTCGGTGGAAACGATTCTGACGGGCGATCGATAACATCACAGAGATGAACGACGGATGTTAACGTCGTTGCGACCGCGAGCCAATAATACTACGTACTACGGAGACGATCGATCTCGATCCTCGATCGATCTTCACGTTACAAAACGATGCGCCCTGAAATCAAAGATCGCGGCGATTGAACTTTCGCATTCCGAGTTTCGTACCGAGATTCTTATAATGCAGACTTGCAATTATTCTAAATTGAATTGAGTTATGATAAAGCTGTTCTCAGTTGTAAGACGATTGCATAATTTTAATAAAAACTCGAGAATTACGTTAAATCCTACTATTTTTTTCATAAGAAGACCGAAACGGAAATAATAAAATTGTTTCTTATTTTTTTAAGTAATATATAATTTTTTAATATACTTATTAATACTTTTTATTGATGAAGCTTTCATGTAACAAAAATTTTTAAAATTTTTAACGTATGTATATACATGCAATAAAAACATAATCCGATAATTCTGAATTTTTGTGATATTATATAGATAATACATATTTCACAAAAATTCAGAATTATTGGATCATTTTTTTCCGCAAAAGAAGAAAGAAAAAAGACGAATTTTCATTTTTTATTCAGAAAATAAATATCAAATTTTAATCTTCCCACAAATATGTATCATAAAATTTCACTAATAACTATATTTGCATTCTCGAGTTTTTTTTATGATTTATTGATTTTCGCAATTTACAGAAATTTATTTCTTGATCTCTTAAAAATTAAATTGGAATTTACATATCATTTTTCTCTAAATTGAATGTGTTTATATTAATCGATCTAGCGCCTCTATTTAACTTGAAATGAGATCTGTCGTCTCCATTACCTACGCTATAATTACATGTATAAAATGTACCAATTTAAGATAGCTTTAGATTAAGATTAAAAGACTATATCATCTATTCGCGAATAATACGTACAGTCGGGGATTAAAGAGAGATCCTTTCGCGTCCGATCGGAACCAATAGATCGGACATGCAGACCGCATGAATAAAGTCATTTATTATCGCATCTGTAAGGAAGGAAATCAATTTTCAGCTTATCGTTGAAGGAATTAAAGGAAAAGCAAAACGAACTCGAGAAGAATTCCGAGTCAATAAACTCGCCACTCGAATTCCATCGCGCGCACCCGAAGGCACTTTCAAGTGCGAAAGCACTTCGATCGAATATTCAATCTCTCGAGGATTGAATATTCAATCTTGCTGAATGTTTCTCGACAAGTTAAGCATATATCTCGAATACATTCATCTCGGCATGATTTGGTTTTTTAACAACTCTCCTTAACGTTACATACAAATTGTCTCAAACACTGAAATTTACTTATAAGCCATTAAAAAATTTTTTAAAAATATTGTTATATTAATTTTAATAGATTCTAATCTAAATTATTACATCTATATGAGACTACCTTTACATGCAAATTAAATGTTAGAAAAAATCAACTTTAATTTGAACTTTGGCATTTTGTCTTGAACTAAATTATCGAGTCAGGCTTTTTCAAATTTCTATGAAATCTTCATACATATATTTTACAATGCAAAATGATTCTCCTTCCCAAGATAAAATAATCATATATATTTCAAAGTTTTTTAACTTATAACAATATTTAATTTTATTAAAATTCTCGAATTTCAAGATTCTTTGATAATAATCTGCAGCTATTTTACAGGTAGAGGGTCTCTATCCGTAAAAAACGCAATGTAATTTTCTTTTCACAATATTTCATTAACTTATATCGCGCACGTGTGGTAGGTCGCCAACTATTAATTACATTGCGACCAATAATAGACGAAGAGAAAAACAATCAATGTTACTGCAACACACGCTCAATTTCACATGGATTAGCGGGATTAGCCAATTATTTCTCGGTGACTTTAATCCCTGACTGTCGCGTATACAGATATGACATGGTATAACGTTAACGGGCAACTTATCCACGCCCCTGTACGTAATTCGATGTAACAAAATAACTCTATCACGACTAAAAAGTGTATTACATACGAGTTTCTCCCGGCCGAGAATCGTCGCCGAGAGGAATTGCGACTTTTATTCGGAATTTACGAACGGCAAGTACATATATCGTAGAATTGTACGCGATGTTACGCAGTAAGAGTATGCTATTTATACCTCCGCATTAATCGATTGCTACTGTACCGATTATCACTTAGACTCGATTAAATTATTAAGTGTACCGTCGTGTATTGTGGTGTAATAAATGTGATTAGTTGTACGAGAAATATAAATGCAATCCGTATATATAAGAACCTGCCGCGCCTATCCTCTCGACCGACCAGCCGGAAATGATCTTTTGAATCTATGTCGATTTGACATCGATCATCGATGTGTCGATAAATGGTCATACTGTCGGAATACTCTGATTGACATTTTTGTTATTTTTTTATCTTATCATAATTGTTCTTGACAGCGATTCTGTATCTTGAAACGAGGTGAAAATTACAAAAGTGAACAGATTTACTAGATTTCGGCGAATGAAATCGTATGATACGCTAGTAAATTTTCTCACTTTTGTAATTTTCACCTTGTTTCAAGATACAGAATCAACCCCCTTTTTATGTTAAAAAATTGAACAATTGCGAATATTTCTATTAGATTTCTACTGTTTTTTTTTTGCCAACTGTGCCTTTCGATTTTACATTAATTTGATGTGGAACTAGCCGAAGGGCGTATAACAATAGAAATCGTATAGAAATATTCGTAATTGCTCAATTAATACCTATAAAAATAACTATAATGGAGTCGAAGATGACAAAAAATATCAAAATAGTACTCAATTGACCATTCATCGACGTATCGACGTTAACTCGACGTCGATTCGACTAATCATTTCTGACTGGGGCGTGCATAACATAGCCGGAAATTTGTTATTATTATTTTTTTTTTAATTACCGAGATTGATTATTTCGTGTAAAAGCTCTATTTATATAGTCAGATACGTAGCATAATTATTATTTTTTTCTTTTTATCGAAACGACACATTGTTTCCCGACGTTTCTAATACAGTCAAGGTTCATTAAAAAACGAATTTATAAAATTTAAAATCTAATTTAGCAAAGATATGATGAGCATGTAATGTGTAATAGCCAATTATACATATAACGCGCCATTAATTTTACAACAATTATATATTATATTGTACGATTATTTCAATTATTTTGTTGTATATAGATACAGATATGAACCATGTTCTCGCAAGAAATTAATATATGATAATATTTCCCCTGTTACCCACCCATACTTCTCTCGGCGTCGTGGCTTACTGTTTCTTGATTTAGCCGCAACGCCGAGAAGGCGTTAGTGCACGGCTGCACAGGGGGACTTTTCAAATAGCGTCGTCCCGCGCTACGAGACTCGACTGTACGAGACTATACTGTTCCCCGACATAAACCCTCTTCGCTTTTCGCGGATGCCTCATTCACACTTTTCAATACTTTTAACGCCTTCAGGGCTGGAACAATCTCTACATACCTGTTCAGTCGTAATCGTTGCGCATATTGCTCTTTCGATGCACTTCGGCGCGGAAATGATTTCGATCGACACTTCGCGCGGGCACGTAGAAGCGAATCGTCGAGATTCGATTTGCGATAACGGCGATCGCGCGCGATTCTTGCGAAGAACGTCCGACGAGAGATATTCGCGGCGTAATCTCTCTCGCGCGCGAGATTCCTTTTAGACGGGAACAATCGCGGAAAAGACGGAGCGGTTTGAATGCGATCCTCCCTCCGATCGATCGCCGCTGCGCGTTCCGACACTTCCGACTGGCTGTGATTAACGTTGATGAGAGATGCCGCGACTTGCGAAAACGGTACTGCCAATCGCAGAGCAGTGAACGCCATGTTAATGCCTTCCGACTTTTTAGGGCGTATCGCATCTAGATATTCGATCATCGTGACTGTTGGTTCAAAAATCTAAAGATATTAATTTAATAAATTTTATAATTCCTAATTTTATTATATCTATAAATCTTTTAAATATTATGTTCAATCCTTTACACTTGTAAATGTGTAATGCTTAAATCTAACGGTTTTTAAAAGATTATATAGGTAATAAAAAATTGCAAATTATACAATTTATTAATTAACACCTTCAGATTTTTTAATCAATAATCACGATAAACGGTAAAAAGAAAAAGAGGCGTCAAAAAACCTAACACACATAGGGTTGTTTTTTTTTTTGATGGCACGTTAAATACCAAATTAAAAAAAGATTGCTTTAAAAAAAACTCGAAAGCTTTAAAATGTCAGATAACTCCGAGCCACGATAAATATTTAGAAAACGACCGATTTTAGAAATGGGAAGATATTGTGACGACAATGGCTTGTATGCAGTTCAATGTAGAATTCACATTCACTCAAACATTTCAGTAATTAATAGAAGCGATATCAAGATAGTAAGATTGCAAAATATAATCGCAGGTAGCTAATTATAGAGCAAAAACGTGTAGGTATGTACATACCTGGTAATGATCACGCATCCGCACTCTCGATGCACGTCGGCGAAACGACACAAGGACGATCCCGATCGACTACCCGGCAATGCAAAACTTATATGCCGGTATCGCGATAACGGCGACAATACTTCGCGCGCGAGATTCACTTTCGGACCGGTAATTATCGCGAAAAGTACGGAGCGATTCTGTGATCGCCGCGGCGCGTTCCGAGACTGGTTACGATATGAAGTTTGACGCAAGCAGCCGAAACTCGAAGCACACTATCGATTAGCGCGAATTGGCAATCACTTAAATTTGAAATATCTTAATACGCACGAATCGAAGTAAATTTACAATAATTTATTTAATATGTATACATATAACTTTCTGCAGCAAACAAAATAATATTAAAATGTCGAAACACGCGGTTGGAGATGCGTTAAAAAATTTATCAATTTATTTTTAAGATTAATTTATAATTAAAATTTATTAAGAATTTATTTCGTATGATATTATATTCTATGCAGGAAATGTAACACACAACGATGAAAATTTCGAAATTTAACGCGTAACGCGTCTCTGTCGAGTAAATGAAGAAAACTCGAAGGTTCGATGTCATAGAGCATAGTTTTTATTCATATAGGAAAAAAAAATCATCCATAGAGATATGTTGCCGGCATCATTTACAATGTTTCTCGTACGCGTGTTTAACACGCCTTCGATTACGTTCGCAGTCCATTACATTATATAAAAATGGTCGTTACACTATTGCGGTAAATATCGTTAATCCTTACGTTTCGATTAAATTAGGAAGCAAGCGTATGGTTATATACATATACACGGCCCCCACGGCGGTGCCGCAAGACCCCCTCTAATAAAAAGCATCGTTAGAGACGTGGTTGTGCATCACGTTTTATCGCAATCGTCCACGGGTTTTTGGGAATTTATAACGAAAACTAGCCATTTTACGATCTCACGTCTTTCCCTATGCGAAAAACCAGTTCCTTCAAATTTCGTATTAAAAAATATGAAGATTTCCTTTCCCTTTCTTTCGTTTCTTTTTTCTTCTAATTCGCTAACGTCTCTATGTATACTTTACATGTTTACCGATCTATGTAGATCCGACAAAATAAATATCGTAGGATCGATTCTTTAAAAAATATATATTACAATATTGCACTTAAGGTAAATGTACACACGATAAAACGCGTATAAAATATACAATGAGTTCCTCTATCGAGGCACTAACAACAAGGAACACAGAAGTGTCACATGGTGCATGATGCATGGTTGTTTGTGCACAGATCTTTAACGTTTGCATTTACACAATTTTATTATGTCTTTTAGGCATCGTATCTCTTCAACCTTAAGTAGAGGAAACTTAAATATTCAAGATACACGTAGGTATATCCACAAGAACAAGTGTTACTCGCAACGTCGTATATTTCAAAAAGTAATAACTGAGTAGATCTATCATTTATGAGAGGCTGTCTTCTGTGACCTTAAAGACAGTAAATCGCTTTTTTAATACAATAACTGTAATCTGAAAAAAATCAAGAACTGAGTATTTAAAACATATTTTCTTTGTAGATTCCCGAAACGATTCTTTAAGAACGTAGATATACCTACAAGTATTCAATGCAATCAATAAATGTACAAGCATACGCCACGTGTACAATCCAATTATACATACATACACACATTTCTGGTTGTAGTAACTCACATTCGTAATTATAATGCGATCGTTAAATCGATAAGGCGGACAAATTATAAGATCCTCGCGTTCCACTTCGATCATGCAACGGATACAATTATTTCGGACATAAACGTCGCATTTTGTTGTCATATTACATTACCATCCATCACTAAGGAATTAGATAACTGTAATGTATTACATTCGCTACATTAGCCAACCGCATAACGTGATGCTAATAATTACAAAACTTGGTAATCGATTTGCGCACGGAGATAGTTCTTGTAAATGGTCTTCCATATATTTCTTCACTACTTCAATACGGTTGGCACATCATCGTCGATCATTTCACGAAAATAATTACGTTATGTCCAAGACAGAAGGTATACACACAGATATGATTTAGTTATTAAAACAATTTAATTAATCGAGCAAATACAAACAAAACTCGTCTAACAAAAAAGAAAGAACTGATCAGAAAGAAAAGTTAAAGCTTGCTATGTCATTAAATAAAATTTATATAAGGTTTCTTAAATCTCTCTCCCACAAAACTGCAAAATATGCGAAATAACAGAAGTATATAATAGAATGTATAAGATATTTAAATTGCACTCTTAAATATTTTGGCCATTTAATACATAGAAACTTGTATAACAAAAAAGAATTAGTGTAAAATATAATTTCACATTGTATAATCGACTGAAAATCTCAATTTTAATAACTCATGAGCATTAAACTATTAATATCTTATTGCCACACAAACTTGATCATTAATAATTTACAACTGGCAAAATGAATAACGTATTACTTGGTATTAATAATTTATTTTAATTAAAAAAAAAGAGAAAATGTGTCGCAGATAAATGCATGAACGCAGCTGTTATCTACGCACATAGATACATTTTTTTTGTATTAAAAGTTTGGAAATAATTTAATTCATCGTGTTCTAATTACGTCTTATCCATTTGTGCTCTCTTTATATACATCTACAAACTTATTCGTTATGTATTGTTCATGAACGCTAAGTAGTAGTTTGGGATAATGGATGGAATGAGAGTATTGTCGATTAAAAACTAGGATATATATTACACTCGTGAATTCACTTACGTCTCACGTCTCAACACGTTCGCGTATGCGTATCTTGATACGTGAAAAAATCACATATTTTCTATAAAACATATATTATGTATATAAAGTCATTGAGAAGCACATCCATTGGTTGCACACTGGTCGCGCAAATTATCGCATAATATTATATAAAAACGCACAGGTATAAACACATAGGTACAACCAAATCGTCACAATATACTGTTATACTGTAGATAATCTCGTCTCGTAAAAATAAATGGGAATTTATAAACGAGCCGCGACAGTAATGACATATTGTTTGTTTCAGCGACTAGTATTTCCGCAGATGCTTCTAGCTTTATCACTTTGCTCTAAAACTCGCCCACATTATATAAAAGAGATATATATGTATATTTGAATATAATTTTATATTGGTAGATGATGATATTCTATATTCTTCTGTATAATTTTCAAGCTCCCAAGCTATGCTGTGTGTGAAGCTAATGTAATATACTCGTGACTATCATCCTGAAATATTATAGGTTGCAACCTCAAGGCTGGTCAATTAATGGTATCATCTATTCGAAATGTTGTGACCTAAAATCTTTTTTTGTTCTACGCACATCCGTATTAAACAGGGCGGTATACAACAAGAACACTCAGTAAACATATTGCAGTTGTATGAAAATACATTTGTGAGATTACTTTCCCTAGAGAATAAAATTCGATAATTGCATAGTTCGTACGTTCTTAAATCTCGAATTTATCTTATCTTCATTATGAAGGCCACTCAAAAGACGGGACATGATAAGATTTCGCTACTTGAAACTGAATAAATTGCCACACAGTGACGATAATAATAATAAAAAATTATCTAAATGCTAATTTAAAACGTATAAATTAGTAAAATATGTATTGTATACCATAAACATTTTATCATTACGCTTCACTGCAATAATCTCATATTCAACTCTTGATCCATGATTGCCCAAGACTAAAAATAACGAAGCGAAATAATGCAAGCAGCATGCATTGATTTGCGTTGGAAAGAACTCCAACTGCAGAAAACTGTAATTTATTATATGTACATGAAAAAAATTTATTTGACAAAAAAGTGCAACGTTATAAATTGCATACTTTTAGTAAAACAAATGTTACATTTTTTAATTATAAAAAAATTTCTTTAGAAATCTTTTAATTTAATTGTATATTATATAGGTATATGTTTGCATTATTTAGCTCCGCTCTTTTGTGGCCAATATTAATTAAAATTTTTGAACAAAATACATTTCCTGTATGTAATCTCGACTGTTTCATTGGGTATTTATTGTGATGTAGTTAGGAATATCAACATGTCCAGAATTTAAATAGCAATTGAATATTATGCAGCAAAAACCTTTTTTCGGCTAGTTCTATATTCGTGAATGTATATTTACGAGGATAATACCTGTGTTGCAGCTGAATAATACTGTTGCATTTGAGTATACATATATGTCTCTTCAGGCTTGAAGAGAATGTAAATTCAGAGGATATACAAAGAATAGATCAATATTTCTCAAAGCTGAA
This sequence comes from Leptothorax acervorum, assembly GCA_035220615.1. Lineage (NCBI taxonomy): Eukaryota > Metazoa > Arthropoda > Insecta > Hymenoptera > Formicidae > Leptothorax > Leptothorax acervorum. The sequence goes on from JASTWQ010000005.1 coordinate 729,557, forward strand.
ATGCAACATTGCATATATAGTAATATACATATGTGAAGCAAGATTGATATTTCGGATGTTTATATATCACAAATTATGAGATATTGTCATAAATATCTATCTATACATATAATAAAAATTGATGAAAACTAAAGTAGAAACAAACTAATGTATATGTAAGTTTAAATTTTAGCTTATAATATTCTCTTGTTTTTTAAAAGATACTTTCAAGATATTACATTTAAATTTAAAATATGTTTCAAAAAATACTAAACAAAAATGTAAAGCGAGTATACATAGATCTATTAATAGAGCATTGATGTTTCATATTGCAGATTTTTTCCAATTTCATTCGTTGTAAAAAACATATTTACAACTAAATAGCACAATTAATTATTTACATGGAAAATATCATTTCCATAACAAATTTATCCACTTATAAGTGTATAATTTCCAGAAATTTATAACAAAAATATATTTTGTCATAAATTTTTGAAAATTATCTATCTAATCTATTGTGCAATTAATCTCTACATTATATTTTTGTGTCAATTATTTAAAAAATGGTTTGAATAAAGATTATTTCTAAAAGATCGGAGACGATATTTCCACATACCATCTCTGAAACATTTAGTAAAAGTTATTCTCAAACAAACACGAATCATGATATCCGAAAATTTCAGACAAGTAATTAGATTTTTAATTTCGAATAATAATAAATAATGTATAAAATTTTTTGCACAAAGATTTTGTTATCACAATAAGAAAACCTCAATTTTGCTATACCTTTGCTATACTAAATTACGAAGAATATTGAACCAACATTTGCTGGAATGTTGTCGTCCCGACAGTAGTAGACATCTGACTAATACTGTTGAATAAGGATTCTGCTTGCAGATTCTCCGGCAATCTAGTAAGAAATTGTGCGCCATGTACAAAATCCATTTTCAATAACTCTTCTTGATACAAGTGCAACACTCCCAGCGCGGTTCTAAAGAGGAACTCGTCTCCATCTCTGAGAAAGACATCCCAGATTCTACATGCGACATCAAGAGGCATTGCTTTAGCGTATATGGTATACAACCAATCTAATAGATACAAGTCCGGGCTTAATCCAGCTACGGTAAAATGGGAAAAGACCTTTGGCAGCTTATGCGCAAGAGCACTGGAATATACTTTATAATAAGTATTCATTCTTTTTTGGTCCAATGTAAAGGCGGCTCTGTGGCAAGGATGATTTAGCAGATTCGCGAAGCAGGCAAAGGCGTCCGGCGGTTCCATATTTAATGATAAAACAGCACCCACGAAACTCATACCTTGCACGTAGCCTACATCCGGTCTGTATACGGCATACGCTGCCAAAATACCCTGAAGGCTATTGAATAATGGTCCACCCTCTTGAAAGACACATAAGGTAGGAAAGGTACGAGATACGTCTAATCTGATAGCGGCTAATGACTCATTGTTGGGGCTCGACATTGCCCTGTCCAAGCAGAGATTATAGAGGTGCGACGTTACATTCAAATTATTCGAAATCGCTAATTTCCATACTCTACCACGAACACTCGGCGGCAAACCACGCCACCACAGTTCCCTTACTTTTTTCGTATTCTTAACACTTTCAAATTTAGGTAAAACGTGTACGTTCCACGTGTTGGAATCCTCGGCCAATCTCTTCTCTTCTTTCAGCTGAAATTCTCGTTGTTGCTTACGCTCTTTCTCTTCGCGCAGTTCTCTCTTCCTTGCTGCCTCTAAAATAGCATTGTATTGCTTACGATGGCGGTCTTCTTCCAGTGCATTTTTAGCTGGTAAATTTGCTGGTCTCGGCTGTTGAATTAAAGCTGTACTACCGCCTACCTTATCGATATTTCGTGATGGGCTACCTGTAGGTGTTGACTGTTGAGAACCTCTATTCTTCCACGAAAACACATTCTTCGTAAAAAGCGTGTTCAGTCCCCAACGTTTGGCTGTCTTATCAGTTTTCTCCACGATGTGTTGCTCGTCGGTACCTAGAAAGCTGCCCGAAGGTGATATCTCGCTAAGGGAAGACACTGTGCTGCTACATGAGCGTGGCAGACTATTTCTCGGACTACTGTTTGCACTGACATTTTCAAGTTTCGTATATTTGTCCGCGTCAAGTTTTACGCTTGACGTTTGTTCCTTACCGTTACACGGAGATTCTAGGTATTGGGGAGTACAGTCGATTTGTGCATTGCTGAGCGTCCTGGCCTCGTCCACGGAATACAGCTGCTTCGTAGAAGGATTGTAAGCCAAGGACATGCTTTCGAGAGCATGATTCAGGCTGGTTCCCGCTACCCCGACGGAGACCACGTTACCGGCGTCGTACCATTTATTCTCCCTGATGTGCACGCACAGGGCCTTGGTCTTCGTCGCCGGTATCGGCGCCACGTCGCAAGCCAGTGCCTCGTCGACATTGACGCTGTCGCAGCGCACCGTGTCCCCGTTCAGGGACACCAATTGCTGCTTGCCGATCTTCGGCGCGATGTTGCTGGCGATGTAGCAGCCGGACTCGCGTCCGGGGACCTTCACCACCTGGAAGCTATTGGCGGCGGCATTGTTGTTACGGGACTTGGCGCCTCCTAAGGTCGCCCCCTGCGGGCTTGGCGACGGGACGGGATGCGCGTTGGTCCCGTTCAGGCGCTTGGACGTCACCGGACTCTTCATGGCTGGTCGCAGCCCTCCTAACCTTGCGGGCGCGTCCAGGTCGCCTCCGATCGTCGAGGACAGCCGTTCGCGCGCCGAGTACCTCGACGAGCGAGGCTCAGGAATCCGTGCACACGCATGCTTTCCTATCGATTGTCGGGCACCCTGGCCGGCATGGAAAACGAAAACACCTCGTTTCGATCCGATGACACGTCGAGCGGCGACCAACGGATGACCCCGAACGACCTCCTCGGACCTCCTCCGCAGAAGCAGACGGTGATGATATCCTCGTCACGCGCGCCTCATGTCGCGATGTGGTCTCGCGTCGCTGGGCACCTCGCCTATCGTAAAATCGTAATCGAGTCGCTATAAGTATATCTAGCCAAACGACACCAGACGAGACTGTTCGGTCGCGTCTAAAAATATACGTCGTGCGACAAAATATCGGACAGAAGACTGAAACGAGAGCCCCGAAGTCAGCGGCGAAAGATCACATTCTTTGAGATCAATTGCGAGCTCGAATCAAAGAATCGCGTGCACTTACCACTAGCATGCACGGCACTGACAAGTGTGACAGCGAATTCCACCGTCCACGACGAATCCGGCAGATTGGAGATGGATGCTGATGGATTGTCGCATTTGCGACAATCGCGACGTTGCGATGGCGCCTTTATGCGCCTTTTACGGGACATTCTCGGTCGTGACGTTGGCGGTACTGGAGGGACTGGAGGGGGATGTCAATTCAATATGAAAAACGGGTGACGACTCGACGAGGGATGCGAAATGCGAATAATGGGACGCTCGCGAACGACGTGTAATTAATAAATTCCTCGTTGAAGAATCGATCTGTCAGCGGACTCGTACGGTCTACGACGCGCCGAAGATGTTGATCTACGATGTGTTGCACAAGGAGAGGGTGTATCGCGCTGTCGCCAGTGATCTCCGGGGTCTCGGTGTTAAGTATCGCTTCAAGAAGAGCATGCTCAAGAGCGAGAGACCGGAGGTGTGCAAGGACATCTCCAAGAAGGTCTTCAAGACCCCTCTGTTTTACCAAGCCTTGGACATTGTCAATCTATCGTCGGGCGCTATAGTCCACGTGCCTGTGTTTGTGATTCAAGCCACAAAGTTCCTGGAGGAGCACGTCGCTCAGGAGGGTCTGTTCAGAAAGGCCGGCTCTCAGGCGCGACAGAGGGAATTGATATCCCGTCTGGATAACGGCGGCAGTTTAGGTGACAAGAATCACGCGGTGGACATTGCCAATTGCCTGAAATCCTTCTTCCGCGACTTGCCAGAGCCGCTGATCCCGTACGCGTACCACGACCTGTTCGTGCACTGTGCGCTGTTGAAGAACCATCGGGCACAGGCATTGCTGTTGGCGTGTACGTTGCTGCCACCGTATCACTTGAACACCTTAGCATTCTTCATGGAGTTCTTGAAGAAGGTTTCCATGTATGAGAAGCAAAACAAGATGAGTATTGAAAACCTGGCGAAGGTCATTGGACCGAATATCATGCCATTGCAAGAAACATCCATGGCAGCTGTACAGAATAGATTGCAAATGCATTTAACTATTGTCAAGGTAATATAGGTTTTAGAGAATATCAATAAATAATACAAAAAAAAAAACAATACTTAAAATCATTTTATTACAGATTCTGATTGAAAATTCGGAAAGTATTGGCATCCTACCGCCTCACATCGCTCAAAGTGTTTCTACTGAAACAAGCGGTAGCACGGACAATGGACTGGACTCGTTTGAGCTACATTTAAAGCATAAAAAGAAGAAGCATCGTAGTGGAAGTCTTACACGTAAGTCATATATAAGATTATTCTCAACTTTTATCTAAGTATATCTGAAAATGTATTTATTGACTTATATGTATGTGTGCAAAATATATTTGTACATAAACATTAATGAGATTTATAACGTTAATCAAAAAATTAATAAGATTAAAAAATAACATCTAACATTATATTTCTTAAATGTAATTTGTTTTTGTTGTCTGTAACATCATTTGATTAGGATCATATTTAAACTTTTACAGTTTTTGTTACATCTGTGTACATATATGTATAACAATACTTTACACATGGACGGTAATGTTTTACACAGGAATGTTCAACGGCTTGAAGAAAATGGTTGGAAAAGGCACAGATGATACATCTAATATTAATCATCCGCAGTCTCTTGTACATCCAACGCAGTTAAATATGGCTCCTAATAAATTTACCAAAAAGCGAAAAGTAACTGAAGGGGAACATCCTCCGGGTATAAAGAAAAAGTAATAAAAAGTTATTTATTTATTTGCTGTTATGTTATATGCTATTTTTTCCTTTCTTTTTTTCATATTTTATTTATTTTTATATTTAATTTAAAATAATATTGACACGGAATAATACATAAATCTATACTATATAATGTATGTTTTAGAAGAGTAGCCGACAAGTCAGATAAATCAAAGAAACTAAGACTGAGTTTAGACAAATTTGTTCCTAAGAATAAGCAAGTAAGTATATCTATTTCCATACTTTGTTATATAAAATATAAAATCGATCTAAATTAATGTCAATGAATAAATTTTAAAGATCTATTAAAGTCTAAAAAGATCTGTTAAAGTTGTGATTATTAAATTATATAACTTATTTTAATTATAATAATTTATTTTAAATACTTTCAGAAAAACGTTGATGGTAACCTATCAGATCCATATATGGGTAATTACAAACTATGTAATGAAAGACGTTGGAGTTCAGTAAGCAACTCTTGTGATGCACATAAAATATGTGAATACAGCGATGGAATACCAGATCTGAGATCAACGAAATATGATGGACCGTCAAATAATGATTTTCGCCAAGAGTATAATGATGTATTCATTAATGCCACTGTGGATTTATCAGACGATGGTGGCGAGCGGGACTTGCTTATAAATAAATGTCGTCGTAGAAGTGGTGAGCAATGGCGTATGAATGTAAGCACAAGTTCGAGAAAATTAGATGCTACAAACGAAAGTGATAATATATGTTTGTTGGCACCTGAGGAAAAGACTGATTCGGAAGAATTCGATACATTTCTTCCAAGCAGCGACATAATATCTTCACCAAGTGATCACTGTGAAGAAGATTATGTCAGAATCCCTAAGAGTGAATACGAAGACATAAAAAATCGAGTTTCTGCGATTGAATCGCGTATTTCTCAAGAATTTGGATGTATATACAACGAGAAGAATGATATAACTACACATTCGCTAAATAATATACAGACAGCATACGAGAAAACATTAGAAGAGGCTAGTATTGAGAATACTCTAACAAGCGACTATCTAGCGAAAAGACTGAGTAAAGAACTAAAGATCAGAAGATCGGGAGAACATAAAATAATAAGATCTCCTAGCGCAAGAAAAATTGGATCGTTAAGAAGACGTTCACAAGAGAAAGTCACAAGGTAATTAGATCACATTTAAATTTAGATCACTATTACAATATTTCTTTAATATAATATAAATTATTATTATTATATAGTTTAAAGTCTTATTAAAAATTATATAAATTTTTTTTTTTTTTAAATATACAATCTTCTATTACATGTAAAATAAAATGTTCAAATAATATATGAAAATATAGTTGTAAGAATAATATAAAACTTGTTCTATAAACAATTATTTTTATGTTTATAGCAAACGTATTAGAAGATCTGCATCATGGCATACTACTCCAGAATTTAACTTACAACATCACATTCAACTCGAAGGACAAGTAAATGTTTATCCCACCGTAGAACAATCGATTTATCCTAATAAATACTTAGAGGAGCAATCTCATTCTGTTGAAAAATGTAATGAAAATATTTCTAACAATATGAGAGATGAGATAGCCTGTTTACATAATCAAATTAACACGTTGATTTCTCGTTCAAACGAACAACGCAGGATTTCAAATAATAGTGACTTGGATCTTTCTGGATTTAAAGATCTGCATTTAAATAATAACCATACAATTACATCTGTGCGTAGAGCATCATCTTTTCATGGAAAAGATTTTGTAGATAATTCATCTTATTTCGATAAAAAGATTGATGATTTAAAAAAGGCGAACAGCCATCAAAATGTAGCTTTAAATAACGATTGTTTACAAAGAAATAACACTGTTTTCGAGGGCTCGAACAAAATATCTTGGAAAGATGCAGATAAATATTTTAAATCAGCACGAACAAATACACCTGCTCCACAGACTGGCAGAGCATCTGTCGCGAAACTTCGAACACAAAATGCAGGTATGGTATTGGCCAAAGCAAGATTATTTGACGACACAACGAAAACATCCGAGTTTATATCAAGTAATTTATCAAATAGGAAACATTGTGACAATGTAACTAAACATTCTTCGAATGTAGCTAAAGAAGTGGATGCTGAAAATTTCAAGCAAACTTGTAACAGGACACAAGTCTCTCGAAAAAAGTCCAATAAGGATTCGAAAAATAAAAATCGTCACGCAGCGTTATCTCCAAATGCGTCACCACAAATTAAAACGCAAATAATAGATACGTCATCAAAATCGTTTCAAAAAGGATTAAACGAGCATTACCGTACCGTGCGGAAATTCGAGCTGCAAAATCAGAAACTTTCGAATAAGGATCCAGCTGTATATGAAACTTTCACTAAAGATAAAGGGGTCAACGTCGCGCACGACACGAAAATTCATCAGAAAGAAAACATCGCCGCAAAAGGATCGCCGTTGAAGATGCCTGTCAGTACAACCATAGACAATTCAAATATGTCTCCTTACAAATCAGATGTTAGCAAAACCCCGCATATTAAGCGACCTTTAACAGTAAAAACGCCAAAAAGTTCCAAATTAGTGCGTAGACCTCCAGTTGACACACGTAGAACACCATTGAAAGCAACGGCACACTTAGGAACCCCAAAACGTCAAAGTCCTAAAAGTATCTTGAAAACACGAGCTCTCAGTATGTATACGTAACACAAGAAGTATATATATATATACGTTATTTTAAGAAACTATAATTTTTATACATTTTTTTTTAATATATATAATCAATATCTTTTGTGTGGTGTTTTTAATATATTGAATACTTATATTAGCAGAATATACGGAAGTTACTACAAGTAGAAAAATAGTCGCAAGGGCAAAACTGATAGTCTAAGCGTTTGAAATCACATTTTTAAAAAAAGTGATTTAAAAAGACGTCGATTATATATCTCTATAGTTTAACAAATTTATCTCTTTTTTTAAAGGATAAAACACGGAAACATTTGAAATATCTTTAAGGCTAGTCATTGCGTATATCTGCGCTCTCATTTAAATATATAATTTTTATTACATTCATTGTCATTCGATGTCAAATTCAAATTTACATGCAATATTCATATCATCGCTCGTTTACACGTAATGCAAATCAACACAATTGACATTTGACTTGTGGATGTATCTATTATATTACAATGAGACTAATTATATCGTTATTATATTTGCATACGCTCCCTCGTAACTTTCTTTCGGAAGAAGGCGTTTAGCCACGGCCACGTCGTACCCGCTCCCTTTTAAATATTTTTGACGTCACCTATCAGTACTCCGGCGAGAGCAAAAATCATCGTGATCCACGTGGTTCAACGGTGACGGTACGATCACTCGCGTGACCAGTCACGTGGCACCGTTTGTCCCTCGCCAGCTGTCACAACATAACGATTGACATTTCGCATCTTACATAATTGACGATGCGACGATTACAGCTGATAACGAATCGCGATATCCGTTTGCCGGTAATTAAACATTTTCGTTAAAAAAAAATAAAAGTATTTAAAGGATAAAAAGGGAAGCTAAGGTACTGGCTTTAAAACACGTCATATGAGCATTTAAATATGTTATTCGAAGATTACCGCGATGACCGATATATCACGATGTCAGCGCCACGTTAATACCGATACTCGACGCGGCATTGTGTGCGTGCGCGCGTGCGCACACGTGTCGCATACGTGTGCACGTTTGTATTGTTGTACATATAAGAGTTGTCCGACGAGGTACGGGGTACGGGCCGTACGGGATCGTCGGGAACGTGTGCGATCCGATCAAATTCTCCGTGCGATAACGCAAGTGTCAGCGATTTCTCCGCTTGGGAAACGCGAAAGGCGTTCGGGCTGTACGAGAAAGCGACCAGGACGAAAATGAGGGAGGCCGGGATCATGCTGATAAGCACTGCGCTAACGTGCGTCGTTATCGGCAATGCATACTATCAGAGAAAACAGTTCTATCCGACCGTCGTTCACATAACCAAATCCAATCCGAGCATGACCGTGAGTTGAGTCTTTTTCCGTTTCAACATTTCTCGAATGAGCGATTGCCTCACAGCCTCACGCCTGACGAATGTTGCATCTCATTACCGTCACATATGTATTGCTTTGTGCTCAGGTGATCTACACGCAAGGGTTCATCCTTGCGTTCATGATAAACGCCTTCCTACGGAAGATCTTTTTCGGCACTCTACGCGCCGCCGAGCTCGAGGTGAGTGGAACTTCCCCCTCTACACTTTCTCATCGTCGTCGACCTTCTCGTAACGTTTGCCTTGTCGTTTTGCAGCACCTGGTGGAAAAGGTCTGGTACGCTGTGACCGAGACGTGTCTGGCGTTTACAGTGTTCAGGGATGATTTCAGTCCTAAGTTTATAGCATTGTTTACTCTCCTCTTGTTCCTAAAGTCGTTTCACTGGCTCGCCGAGGATCGCGTTGATTACGTGAGTTTTACGTTATGCACAGTCAAAATACTCCATGTGACTTATCAATCTATTTATTTTTATTTTATGTCGATATCTAAATCTACAATATTATATCTATGTATAGGCAATTAGTGATCTTTTATCTTTCAGATGGAAAGAAGCCCAGTAATAACATGGTTATTCCATCTCAGAGTCGCTACTTTACTAAGTCTTTTGTTCGCTATCAATCTAACGATGATCAATTACGCTTACAATACAACAGCCACTAAAGGCCCCTCCGTACAACTTGTGTTTGGCTTCGAATACGCAATTTTGCTTACTGTGGTTTTTAATATTACCGTAAAATACATCCTGCATACTATTGATTTGCAAAGTGAAACTCCGTGGGATAACAAACCAGTGTTTTTGTTGTATACAGAATTGATCATTGGCATATTGAAGGTAATTGATTTAAAAATCTTGTATCTATATTAATTTGTAACTCTGTACACGTATGTACTTGTATCTTCTTTATCGAACCAATGTTTTCTTCCAGGTTTTCCTCTATGTTGCATTTGTGACCTTAATGATAAAGCTATTTACGTTGCCCTTATTTGCATTGCGTCCTATGTATTATACAATGCGAGACTTCAAGAAAGCATTCCATGATATTGTAATGTCTCGGAGAGCTATCAGGAACATGAATACCCTTTATCCGGATGCAACAACCGAGGAATTGGCTGCTGCTGATAATGTTTGCATTATATGCCGGTAGGTATTACAATGAGTAAAATTATTATCTTGTAATATTGACGCGACCTAATGTATTATGCTCACACAGAGAGGAGATGGTCACAGCTAGTAAAAAATTGCCGTGTAATCACATCTTCCATACCGCGTGTTTACGTTCTTGGTTTCAACGTCAACAAACATGTCCGACGTGTCGTTTGAACATTTTAAGGCCTACGCCGAACAATCCACCACCTAGACAGCAAAATCCTCCCCAGCCTGGACCGCAGGTGCCTCCGCAACCTCCACAAGCACCTGTCAACCCTATCGGTATAACTATGTATTGTTTTTTAGTCTTCCGTTCTATGTACTGAGTAAATGTTATTTGTTTTTAATCTGATTTTTTTTATTATTTAACCAAACGTAGGGCCACCCTTTCATTTCCCAGTATTTTGGGCTGGATTACCAGCTCCAGGAATGGCACCGCAACAACAACAGCAGCAGCAGCAACCGCAACAACAACAGCAACAGCAGCAACCTCAAAATAATGCTGGAAGTACCTCCCCGCCTCAAAATTCGATACCACCTACCGGAAATATTCCACTTTTCCCACCGCTATTTCCTACAATAGTACCATTGCCACCTATTCCTGTACCACCACCGAATTTAATCGAATTGAGCGAAGAAGAGCTTAGAGCAATGGAAGGTAATTTGCGGCAAGCTGTTGAAGCCAGGATACAAACGCTGCAAAGGATTCAACTTTTATTAGATGCAGCCAATGCAATGATGAATCAATATCAAACAGCAGCTGCTACTGCTAAGTGAGTATAATATTTTATAAATAATATATATGTATTTGTAATATTTGTAAAATACATATGACTTAATGACTCACAGCATTCCTGTGAACAATAATCCTACAAGCAATATCGATAGTACATCGGATATGTCTACGATGGCAAAACCAGGACCAAGCGGTACAACAACAAACACGAATACTGAAGTCAATAGCGAAAGTTCTCAAGTTAAAATAGAAGACACTTCTACTCCGAGTACGTCGAAGGAAAACGCTTCTACTCCGAGTACGTCGAAGGAAAACACTTCTACTCCGAGTATACCGAAGGAAGACGCGTCAACATGTAACGATATGGTGGATTTATCTAGGACTGAATCTTCGAGCGAACAGGAAATGCTGCGCAGACGTAGGTTACAAAAATTTTCACCTCCGACAGAATAAATAAAAATAAAATTGTGTGATAACTTATGTAACATAATAGTTTTTAACTTGGTTTATTATCGGCCTCAATTAACGCAAGCGGTCAATAATTGAGGACTGTAAAAGTTAAAGTTTAGATTTTGTGATCGGTACGAGAGAGAGCCTTGTTGAATGATATTCCATTCGATCAGTGGTCAGTTAATGGGTTTTAAGTACAGATAGAACTATTTATAAAACAATCTAGCGATTAAATCCAGGATTTAGTAATAACCGAGACTGAAAGCTTGAGACTCAAATTACAAACTGAAGTTATACTACCAATAATCATAATCACATGGAAAGAATGATTTTATAGGAATGACAATTTTTTTGTCTTTCTTTTTGTAAATGATTACCAGAGTAGTATATACGAAGTGCAAGAAATTAATTCCATTGACGTTATGATTTTGAGATTTATAAACGTGTTTACCTGTACATAATTACAGATTTTCTTGCTTCTCTATGTAACCTTTACAGCCGTATAAGAATATTTCTCACGAACCTATGTGAAACTTTAAAATTAATTTGATATTCTTTGCATAAAAATGTATTTGAGTACCTTTATCCCTAAGCTTTAATATATGGAAAATTCTTATGTACATTTATAATTATATTATTATGTAAATATGCTACACGTCTGTCTCATCCTTTCGTAAAACCAAGGAAACATCTTATATCGATTACCATGATGAACAATACAATTTCTGATAATTATTTCTGATAATTAGCTGATGTAATTTATTTATCGATATATATTTATTTTTTATTTTTTTCTCTTTTTGGTAAAAATATATAATTTACTTGTAAAATTATCTGTTTAGATGATTTTTGTAGAATAAAATAAAATGCAGAAAAAGGAGAGGGGGAGAGGATATGTGTATGAGAGAAATGCAAGGACATGAACTTTAGCTCAATCTGAGTAAATTGTTTTATATTTAGATCTCTATTAATATATCGATATTTATATTAATGCTATTTATACGAATTGTATTACCTTCATACCTGATATAATTATTCGGAGAAAGAGACTACTGTTGTGTGATTACGTACAAGTATAAACTCGCCCTTAAAAGAAAAATTCTTAAATAAGCCTAGTTATATTTGATATTCGTTCATATGTATGTATATATGTACATGACACGTGTCCACCTTTTAAAAATGTGATTTACCTTAGAGACTTTTTTTTAAACGCATTCTCTTCTTATGAGGTCTGTTCTTTGTAGCTGAACTAGTGTATGTCGCGGTCAGAGTAGTTGCAACACTTAAAAAACTAAACTTATTTGTAAAAAGCTATAACTATAACTTATAATAACTATAACTTATTTTCTTAAACTTGTTAAAAAAAAAGTGTTGCAACTACTCTGACCGCGACCCTACACTCGTGTTGTACTTAAGAGGAAATAGATAGATATTTGAAATTTGGCGAAAGCGCGCTAGAAAGTTTTAGTGCAGTCTAGTGCAGCGACAAAGAACAGGCGTTTGAAATATACGGTGCGGAAACGGCTCGCGCTACGCACGCGCCAGAAATCTCACAATCTCCCAACTGGACCCAACTCCGAACACGTGTGTAGCTTGTATACATTATTCACGTGGCACTACTTGAGAATTGACTCTGGGGGGTCGAATTAATTGGAATTAATCCCAGTGTAGGAACGAGAGTCATCATACATCAATAAGAAGAAGACTACTTGAGAATCACGAACGCCGGACGCTGCTTTTCGTACAGCACCTTCCAGCAGAGAGACGCTAACACAGTACCAAACGTTTCGTTTATACCACACGTATGATACAATAACAATAAAATTTGATAGACCGTGCATACAAGGGCACATGGAAGTCTAACATATCTATCCATTTATTTCTCCAATAGATATCTTAGAGTTCTCCCATAGAGACAACTGCCAAAGATTTTGCGAATCCAGAAAGACATGCGAAATAGTTGGTAATACGGAGAGTGCACTAATTAGTTTCAAAACATGACGGATACACGTAGAAAAGTAAAACTGCTTGCTCATTATCCTCGTAATCCAGTTTGGCAATGGGATGAACTTGGTGCGGGTTACGTTTCCTTTTACTGTATTCCAGAGGATTTAAATATGAATAATCTCCTCTGGGTAAAAACGGAAAGCGATAGATCTCTCCTGCTGAGTCCAATACAACCTGATAAAAAATATCAGAAAGATGTGGTAATCAGAGAATTTCATGAACTTGTTTTTCTTATGACTGTTGCAATAATCTATAATTTTTTCAAGCATAACATGTGATATTATTTATTCAATATTACGCTACTGTTACTAGGCCATCTTGTACAAAGTTTTCTTGTCTAGTTGCGATATTTGTAAATGCATAATACCTGGAAAACCGAGTGAATAAATCCATGTATTTTCTCTCTCTTCATTTGATTACTTAAAGTTCAATGTAATAAAGGAATTTGTTTAATGCCAATTATTTCCTAATTATAAAATATTTAATATTTTTATATATATCGTAGAAAAATCAATATGTTCTTACATTATTATACATATTAATATATTAAATATATAATTAATGTGGCATGATGTATATATAGATTTGTACAGGAAAATATGTATATGATTTTAGGATATTCTGACATGGTTCGAAGCAGATAGTATTTACATGGCCCTATATTTTCACGATAAAGCTGACTGTTGCCAAATATGGGAGAAGATTTGTCAGGTTACAGGCATGGATCCATCTTTAGAAATTACACAAGATATTGTGGAAATGGAAAACTCTGAAGATGAACGGTTTGATGATATGTCAGATTCAAAACCGTTCTACTTACCTCCATTTAATGTTGGTCGATTGGAAGATATTAACATGGTCCTAAAGAGTTGTATAACATCCCCAACGAGAAGAGAGAAATTATTAGTATCACTAAATTCTGATGATTATTTTTCGAAAAATAAAATGATACGTGTTTATTTTTCCAACAAGGAATCTGATGAGATGGATCATGATTTAAATGATATGGTCAGAAATCTTATCTTAATCAAATCTCATCTTGTCTTAATTTCGACTTTGCATAAAAATGCAAGTGCAACATCACAAATAGAATTACTTCTGCATCAACTTAATCTAAACTAAACGATACATCAAACGTGAATACTAGAGTCAATAACGACAGTTTTCATGTTAAAATAGAACACATTCTTACACCAAATATGTCGAAGGAAAACACTTATACTCCGAGTATACCGAAGGAAGACGCGTCAACATGTAATAATACCGTATAATACGATAGATTTATATAGGACTAAATCTTCGAACGAACAGGAAATGCTGTACAGACGTAAATTGCAAAATTTTTTATCATTCAACTGAATAAGTAAAAACACAATTCTGCGACAACTTATGTAACAATAGTTTTTGACTTGGTTATAATTGAGGACTAGGAAAGCTAAAGTTTGAATCTTGTGATCGATACGAACAAATCTTGTTGAATGATATTTTATTCAGTCACTGGTCAGTTAATAAATTTTAAACACAGATAAAACTATTTGTAAACAAGTCTTCAGCGATTGATACATCCAGGATTTAGTAATAACCGAAATCGAAAGCTTGAGACTCAAATTATAAACTGAAGTTTATAATACTACTAACAATCATCACAATCACATGGAAGAATAATTTAATAATTTTACAGAAAAGACAATTTTTTTTTAATAATTACCAGAGTATATACGGTGTTTTCCTATATATAATTAAAGATTTGGATTCTCTATAAAACCTTTACAGCCGTGCAAAGGTATTTTTCATGAAACTATGTAAAATTTTAAAAATAAATTTGGTATTCTTTGCATAAAAATATATTTGAGTACCTTTATCCCTAAGCTTTAATATATGGAAAATTCTTATGTACATTTATAATTATATTATTATGTAAATATGCTACACGTCTGTCTCATCCTTTCGAAACCAAGGAAACATCTTATATTGATTACCACGATGAACAATACAGTTTCTGATAATTAGTTGATGTAATTTATTTATCGATATATATTTTTTATTTTTTCTTTATTCTTTTTTTCTCTTTTTTGGTAAAACTATATAATTTACTTATTAAATTATCTGTTTAGATGATTTTTGTAGAATAAAATAAAATGCTGAAAGAGTAGAGGGGGAGAGGATATGTGTATAAAAGAAATGCAAGGACATGAACTTTAATTAGCTCAATCTGAGTAAATTGTTTTATATTTAGATCTCTATTAATATATCGATATTTATATTAATGCTATTTATACGAATTGTATTACCTTCATACCTGATAATTATTCGGAGACTACTGTTGTGTGATTACGTATAAATAAACTCGCCCTTAAAAGAAAAATTCTTAAATAAGCCTAGTTATATTTGATATTCGTTCGTATGTATGTATGTACATGACACGTGTCCACCTTTTAAAAATGTGATTTACTTTAGAGACTTTTTTTTAAACATATATTCTCTTCTTATGAGGTCTGTTCTTTGTAGCTGAACTAGTGTATGTACACTCGTGTTGTACTTAAAATGAAATAGATATATATTTGAAATTTGGCGAAAGCGCGCTAGAAAGTTTTAGTGCAGTCTAGTGCAACGACAAAGAACAGGCGTTTGAAATATACGCTGGAAACTCGCGCTACGCACGCGCCAGAAATCTCATAATCTCCCAACTGGACCCAACTCCGAACACGTGTATAGCTTGTTTACATTATTCACGTGGCACTACTCAGCACTACTTGAGAATTGACTCTGGTCGAATTAATCCTAGTGTAGGAACGAGAGTCATCATACATCAATAAGAAGAAGACTACTTAAGAATCACGAACGCCAGACGCTACTTTTCATACAGCACCTTCCAGCAGAGAGACGCTAACACAGTACCAAACGTTTCGTTTATACCACACGTATGATACAATAACGATAAACTTTGATAAACCGTACATACAAGGGCACATGGAAGTTTAACATATTTATCCATTTATTTCTTCAACAGATATCTGAGGGTTCTCCCATAGAGACAACTGCCAAAGATTTTGCGAATCTATCGTAGAAAGACATGCGGAATAGTTGGTGATACGGAGAGTGCACTAATTAGTTTTACAACATGACGGATACACATAGAAAAGTACAACTGTTTGCTCGTAATCCTCGTAATGCAGATTGGCAATGGGATGAACTTGGTACAGGTCACGTTTCTTTTTACTGTATTGCGTTTGCGGAGGACTTAAATATGTCTTGCCTCTGGATAAAAGAAGTGGAAAGCGATAGATCTTTCCTGCTGAGTCCAATACAACCTGATAAAAAATATCAGAAAGATATGGTAATCAGAGAATTTCATGAATTTGTTTTTCTTATGACTGTTGCAATAATCTATAATTTTTTCAAGCATAACATGTGATATTATTTATTCAATATTACGCTACTGTTACTAGGCCATCTTGTATATATAGATTTGTACAGGAAAATATGTATATGATTTTAGGATATATTCTGACATGGTTCGAAGCAGATAGTATCTACATGGTCCTAAATTTTCAAGATAAAGCTGACTGTTGCCAAATATGGGAGAAGATTTGTCAGGTTACAGGCAAAGATCCATCTTTAGAAATTACACAAGACATTGTGGAAATGGAAAACTCTGAAGATGAACGGTTTGATATGTCAGATTCAAAACCATTCTACTTACCTCCATTTAATGTTGGTCGATTGGAAGATATTAACATGGTCCTAAAGAGTTGTATAACATCCCCAACGAGAAGAAAGAAATTATTAGTATCACTAAATTCTGATAATTATTTTTCGAAAAATAAAATGATACGTGTTTATTTTTCCAACGAGGAATCTGATGGGATGGATCATGATTTAGATGATACAGTCAGAAATCTTATCTTAATCAAATCTCATCTTGTCTTAATTTCGACTTTGCATAAAAATGCAAGTGCAACATCACAAATAGAATTACTTCTGCATCAACTTAATCTAAACTAAACGATACATCAAACGTGAATACTAGAGTCAATAACGACAGTTTTCAAGTTAAAATAGAACACATTCTTACTCCAAGTCTCCATACTCCATAGTCGTTTCGTTCGTTGCTGAACATCGTGACTTCCTCATGCCAAGTTTTCTTGGAGTATTATTTACGCAGTAGGGGCCCTTCTCCTTTCTGCAGGGTATGGGGGGGGGGGGGGGTACACATAACAGTTGTCAGTTGCTATGTATGGACCAACAGCTTAACGTCTCTTCCGAAAGACGGAGCCCAGTTTCTCCGCATGAAAATCCCCTGTTTATTTCTCATACGGGGGATGCAGTTTGAAATTTAAAAATTTCTGTGACCAAGTGGATTCGATCCCGGCTTTCCGTGGTTACGAGTCTGGCGCTCTACCACTGGACCACACTGCCACCCGTTCTTACTCCAAGTATGTCGAAGGAAAACACTTATACTCTGAGTATACCGAAGGAAGACGCGGCAACATGTAGTTAATACGATAGATTTATCTAGGACTGAATCTTTGAACGGAAAGGAAATGCTGTGCAGACGTAAATTACAAAAAATTTATCATTCAACTGAATAAGTAAAAATAAAATTTTATGATATCTTATGTAACAATAATTTTTGACTTGGTTTTTTATGGACCTCAATTAACACAAGCGGTCAATAATTGAGGACTGTAAAAGTTAAGTTTGGATTTTGTGATCGGTACGAAAGAAAGCCCTGTTGAATGATATTCCATTGAGTCACTGGTCAGTTAATAAATTTTAAACACAGATAAAACTATTTGTAAACAAGTCTTCAGCGATTATTAAATCGAGGGTTTAGTAATAAAAGAAAGCTTGAGACTCAAATTATAAACTGAAGTTTATAATAGTACTAACAATCATTACATGGAAGAATAATTTAATAATTTTACTGGAAAGACAATTTTTTTGTCTTTCCATAAATGACTACTAGAGTATATACGATGTTTTCCTATATACAATTAAAGATTTGGATCTTCTACAAAACCTTCACAGCCGTGCAAAGGTATTTTTCATGAAACTATGTAAAATTTTAAAATAAATTTGGTATTTTTTACATAAAAATGTACGTATTTGAGTATCTTTATCCCTAAGCTATATCTAGTTTATATAGCTATAGCTTAATTATAGCTCTTTATATGGAAATTTTTTATGTACTGTTATAATTAAATTATCATGTAAATATGCTATATCTCATTCTTTCATAAAATCAAGGAAATGTACTGATGATATATTGATTATCATAATGAACATTAAAAGCATTTTTATTAATTGACAAATATCTATATTTTTATTTAGCGACATATGTTTCTTCTTTTGTAAAAATACCTGGTTTTACTCATAAAATTATATGTTTGGCTAATTATTATAATTATACAATAAAATAAAATGTGCGAATTGGATAGGTTATGAGAGAAATGAAGGGACATGAACTTTAGCTCAATTTGAGTAAATTGTGTTTTATATTTCTCTTTTATTATAATATATCGATAGTTTTATTAATACTATTAATACAAATGGATGTTTCTGTCTCTAAATACCAACTTCTTATTTGGATTAAAAAGTATTACTTTGTGATACCTGACAATTATTCAGAGAAGAGGTTATATGTAAGTTGATTATATTGTAAAGAAGTAAATTCTCCCTTAAAAATTTTCAAAATAAGCGTAATTATATATTAAAAAATGAAATATTTACAATACGCTTTTTTTCGAATATAATAAATTATGAACAATATTCATGTTTAATTTTTTACAGTTATAGCAATTAATAGCAACAAACGGGTGTTATAAGAAAAAATAATTTCTTGCTAAGAGAAAGATATATCGTTACTCTCTAATATATATTTTACATATATTATTTAATATAAACGTCTAATCACAAGCAACGTGACATTCTTGTCAATGTCGATGTGACGTTTGACATATTCGTGAGAAAGGGCTACCGACCTAATAATAAACACGCGGTTAAAACAATCGGAGCAGCACGCCACGCGATACGGACATACGGAAGAAAACGGCGTTTCTGACGATTCTGTACCCGCCGAGTTTTATTGATCAATCGAAAGATATTTATAACCTCATTTTAACGTCTCGAAAACGCGCACACTCTCTCCGTTTCGCTAAACGGAGTAATACAACACCCCGCGTCCGTCGTACGCTAACACGTAGGAGTAACTTTCTCGATAAACATTGATAACGTCTGATAATGTAAAACGTTCGTTCGTACATACATGCATACATACATGCTCATCGTTGAGTATCGCTCGATCGTCGATCGGGCTGATCGATCTGTTTGTTTCTCTTCTACAACAATAATCCGTTTGTCGCGAGTATCGATATTCGGAATTCGGAGTAGCGGCAGAACAGCTGCGATTTTATACAATTCTGCGCACCTTGACTTGCTCCATCGAGCCTGCAACCGTTATAACTAACGTTCCGCATGATATATTTCGTATATCTCTCTGCGATGTCTGCGATCCCTAATTTCCTACAGCTGAAATGTCGCGTTTATTACGTATCATGCGCATTGCGCAGTGTCCTTTCCAGCAAAATGTAACGCCGCGGCCGCTTCCGTGGGAGGAACGAGAGAGGAGGAAAATGCGTCGTGCGTCCGATGTATACCATATGCCGAGCTACAAAATCGTAAATTTCAGAGATATCGCAATGATGTAACGATGTCATCCGCGGGGAGCGATCGACGAGAGCGGTCCATCTTTCACGCCGTTATCATATCGACAGCATGCCCGTGGGACATATACTTACTGCAATTTAAAAGTCCAATTATTATATACCGCCGTCTCGTTTTCAGCGAAAAGAATTATCATTTGATATTATTCAGTAGAAAAATCCATCAGGTTCGCTCCGAACGATATCGAATAAATATATACATACATATGTAAAAATTATCCTCAAGAGATATCATAATGCACGCGCGCGCGCATCACGCATACACACAGAGAGCATCATGATAGTCGAGGTTATTAATATTTAATTTCCGAGTCATCACTTCGAGAACGAGAAGTCGACCGGCCATCTTAGACCGTGACGTCAGGAAGCGCGGAATCCCGTTGGATTCTGGAGAAAAATGCATCCGGCGTGAGGAGAGAAAGAGCCGCTCGGCGAAGCTTCTCCCGGCCGCTAAAAGTCCATGCGAGAACGACGAGCGACGAACAAAGGTCGCGACAGACGCTCGAAGCTCGGCGCTGTAAGAAAAAGAAAAGAAAAAAAAAAAAAGGAAGAGGAGAGAGTGCATTGTCGTCGTCGCGGAGGGTCGCGAGTCTCGTCGAGGGCCCGCAGTCGGTGCCGTTCGAATTTCGCGCCGCGCGTCCCTGCGTAGCGCGCGGTGGACCCCGTGGCGCGTTGTTATGATCTATCATGGCGGAGTGTAGTGTTGTGGCTGCTCGGTGTCTATGTCAATTTTAGAGTGGTGCAGCACAGAGGAAAGGAGCGCGAGCGGCGATGCGAGCCGACGGCGACTGTCACGGGTATTCGCGTGAGATAATCGTGTTCCTATGAGCGCCGATATCGCGGGAGTGGCTACCACGTACCACAACGGGCCCTCGTTCGTCGCCGCTGCCGTTACCGCTGCCGCCGCCGCCACCACCGCCGCCGCCGTCGTCGCCGTCGCCGCCGCCGTCGCCGCCGCCGCCGCAGGAAGAGGAGTCGTACACAGCGGAGCGGAAAGTGCCACACGCGCAGCGTTCACTGACCGAGTGTGTCGGTATCCAAACTGGAGTGCCGTGCCGTCGTGCCGGCCGAGACGACGAGAGTCGAGACGAGTCTAAGCTGTCGCGTATCTCGATACGACGTCGCGGTCGCTGCGACACGTGAGACTCGCAAACACGCCAACTTTTCCCGCGCGCGAACCGCCTCCCGGGTAGAGCTCTCCCGCGGGAAGATCGCCGTCTACGCTCCGTCCAACGTGCTGTGCGCGGACGCGGCTCGCGGACCCCGCGAGAAGCCTGGAGGAAACGCGACACGTTCATACATGACGCGCGTCCATTGCCCATGCTACTCGTCAAGCTTGCCGTTTCACGGAGCGCGCATATGATCGTCGGCCGATCGAGACCGGGACCGTACTGGTGTGTAGCTTGTGCACGTTGTCCACGAGGTCCAGCCTGAACAGTCACGGGACATTGGATGCAGCGCTTTTCGACAGAGAGAGACCCTGACGCATTACCGGACGTTTTGTTTATACCGCACGTATGACGCAATAACGATAAACCTTGATGGGCCGTACAAGGGCATGCGGGAGTCTAACATATCTAGGTTTTTGTCCATTCGTTGCTCCAACAGGTATCTGAAAGTTCTCTTGCTGAGACAACTGCCGAGAAAGCCAAAGATTGCGCGAATCCAGGAGAGGGCATGCGGAATAGTTGGTGATACAGAGAGTGTGCACTAATTAGTTTCACAATATGACGGATACACGTAGAAGAGTAAAACTATATGCTCTTAATGCGGATAGGCAATGGGACGATCGTGGTACAGGTCACGTTTCCTCTTCCTATGTAGAGAGATTAAAGGGAATTTCCCTCTTGGTAAGAGCAGAAAGCGATGGCTCTCTTCTGCTGGAGAGTAAAATACAACCTGATACAGCATATCAGAAACAACAGGTAATCAGAGAATTTCATGAATTTGATTTTCTTATGACTCTGGCAAAGATCTATGACTTTCTTCAAGCACAACACGTGGATATTATTTGTTTAATATTACACTACTATTACTTGGTTATCTTGTACAAAGTTTTCCAATCTAGTTGTGATACTTGTAAACAATGGAAAACTGAATGAATAAATCAATGTATTTCTTAATTTGCATATTATAAAGTTTAGTAAAATAAAATAATTTTTTAAATGTTGCAAATTATTTTCTAATTATAAAATATTTAATATTTTTATATTATATAAAAGAATTTGTATTTTTGATATTACTATATACATTAACGTATTAAATATATAATCAAGGATTCATCATGCATAGATATATGTACAAATAAATATGTATATGGTTTTATGATTTTAGGATACTCTGATAGTATGGTCCGAAGGAGATAATTTTGATTTAGCCCTAAGTTTTCAAGAAAAGGCTGGCTGTGACGAAATATGGGAGAAAATTTGTCAGGTTCAAGGCAAGGATCCATCTGTAGAAATTACACAAGACATTGTGGAAGAATCGGAAGATGAGCGGTTTGATGATATGTCAGATGCAGCACCGCCTATCGAATTACCTCCGTGTGAACTTAGTCGATTGGAAGATATTAATGAGCTCATAGAAAATTGTTTAACGTCCCCGATGAGAAAAGAGAAATTAGCAGTGGCACTAGAGTCTGAAGGTTACATTAAGAAATTGCTAAATCTTTTTCGTACATGCGAGGATTTAGAGAATATTGAGGGATTACATCATCTTTATGATATATTTAAAAATATTTTCTTACTCAATAAAAATGCATTGTTTGAAGTTATGTTCAGCGACGATACGATTTTCGATGTTGTTGGCTGTTTGGAATACGAGCCAACGTTATCTCAGCCAAAGAGGCATAGAGAGTATCTTCGACAGTTAGCCAGATTTAAACAAGCAATTCCTATTACAAATACCGAACTACTAGCTAAAATCCATCAAACATACAGAGTTCAATACATTCAAGATGTAGTGCTGCCAACCCCGAGTGTATTTGAGGACAACATGCTGAGTACATTGAGTAGTTTTATATTCTTCAATAAAGTTGAAATAGTGACTTTGATACAGGACGATGAGAAATTTCTTACTGAACTTTTTCGCCAGTTAACGGACGAAGCGACTTTAGATAGCAAGAGACGCGATTTAGTCCTTTTTTTAAAAGAATTTTGCAACTTTTCGCAAAATCTCCAGCCACAGGGAAAGGAGGCGTTTTATAAAACATTAACAGCACTTGGTATACTTCCTGCTCTAGAAATTACTTTGGCAATGAATGATGCACAGACAAAAACGGCCAGTATAGATATATTGACTTATATCGTGGAATACTCTCCAAGTGTTGTACGAGATTATACGTTACAGCAGATAAATAACACAGAACAGGACCAAATGTTAGTGAATGTAATAGTTGCTCAACTTGTCGGGGACAGTGATCCTGAGTTGGGTGGAGCAGTGCAGTTGGCCGGTGTACTACGTTTACTTCTGGACCCAGAGAACATGTTGGCTTCTGTTAACAAATCAGAAAAGACTGATTTCTTAAATTACTTTTACAAGAATAGTATCGGTACTTTAATAGCCCCTCTCCTGGCAAACACGATCGGAGAACGACCTGCGAGAGAGGATTACAGAACAGTACAACTTTTGGGATTGATCTTGGAATTGTTATCATTCTGTGTGGAGCATCATACCTACCATATTAAAAACTGCATATTGAATAAAGATTTACTTAGAAGAATATTGGTTTTGATGAAATCAACACATACATTTCTAGTGCTATGTGCATTAAGGTTTATGAGAAAGATTATAGCATTAAAGGATGAGTTTTATAATAGGTATATAATTAAGGGTAACTTGTTTGCACCCGTATTCGATGCATTTGTAAGAAACAATGGCAGATACAATCTTCTAGACTCAGCTATATTGGAAATGTTTGAATTTATTAAATTGGTAAGTAGTTGTTGCTTTTGCTTTGTTCAATGGAAAATGTACACATGAGAAAAAATTTGTAGTATGATTCATATATTTTACTATGATGTTTCACAGGAGGATATTAAATCACTATGTTCACATGTTGTTGAAAACTTTTCAAAGGAACTCGAAGCAATTGATTATGTACAAACATTTAAGGCATTAAAGTTAAGGTATGAACAACATCAAGATAAATTGAAAGATCGTGATAGAGCTACAATTGACAGGTACATATGTTGATGTATCTCTTTTTTTTTAATACTTATAATAAAGATAAAGAAAGAAGATAAAGAACACAATTATGTGGAATACATTATACGACAGACTACTAAAAACTGACAGTACAATCATTTTTATTTTATAAAGTTATATGTATTTAAATTATTTGTATGTGTAGCGTCCCATCAATCTTGCGGAACAGTCGGTACCGAAGGGACCAGAGGCAGCTAGATGAGGAAGAGGAACTATGGTTTAATGAAGAGGAAGAGTTTGATGAAGGTGAGATAATGATGTCACAATAGCAATAAATGTTATATTTCAAATTTCTGTTAAAATACTATTATTATTCTTAAATTTTGCACTTAATCTCATTTCTATAGATTCGAAAAGTCATCAGCAACAACAGCAACAGCAGTCTGTATTAAACAACAATACTGCTAATAATAATATTACCTCGCAACAACCACAGATCAATAATAGCTCATCAACAACGAATGAATCACCAATTGCTTCGGATATAAATCCTACTCCGGATATTGGCACTGTGGAAAAAACGGGGACAGCACTGTTTAAGAAGGTAAAACAAGAGAGATACATAGAGATTTGGAATATTATAATCATACAGCGTCTTTTTTTTAAATATATTAATTAACTAAAATTATTCATATACAAATCCATGTAGTAATTAAGTTCATATACGTTGCAATTTGCACCAACAAATAAAATATGTTAATCTATAGATTTGATATAAAATTAAGATTAGATTAAATTTAATTTTCAGGGGTTAGTCGATTATGAAGGAGATTCTGATGAGGAGGATGAAGATTCAGAATTAAGTCCTTCCCCAAAACGACAACGATTATCATAGTAGGCAAACTTGGAAAGAACAAGAACATTTGTGATTTTTAATTGCTATTATCATTTTATGACCATCCTACGTGTAAAAACAGATCTATCCCCTTGGAAGAGACACAGATTGAGCTTTCTTGCTAAGGAATGGACACAACAAGTGCTTTTAAAAAAAAATGTATAGTGGACACTCATTCATAGGTCTGTCTATGTTGACACGTGTATAGTATGTGAAACATAAATAGGGTCTAAATGAAAACTAAGTAAGTTATGTCGATCGAGTGTATCGATAAAAGGAAGAATGAACTTTCTTTAATGAAACGAACAGTGGTAGTTGCGGCATAATATGATATAGCACGATGTACTGTATAATGCGTTAAAAAAAGTAAGGGATACTAAACAAATCATAGAGTCCATTCCACTTGTCTGGAAACATCTTGTGCACTAGGAAAGATAATCTCATGGATAACTATGAATAGTCTAAGAAAATTTGGCCAAAATTAGCCAAGTTTAATGACTTACAGATACACAGGAGATCGAAGCGTACGTTTAGATAGGCACGGTGATAAGATGTCACAGTTGAACTGACGTTACAATTGAAATTTCACAGTAAACTGTGTTTAAACTGTAATAACAGTGTACCACAGTTATCTGATAAGTCTACGAAGAAGGAACTTACAACATGTTGTAAGACCGAATTCGGAGAAGACAAAGAGTACATGATGTACCGCACAAAAACGACCGAGTGTTTTGTTTTGCCATTCGTAAGTTTCCTATCGCGTATTATGCGATAGAGAGCGGTTCTTCAAGTCAGCGGGTGTCAGGCACTATGAAACTTTATCCAGTTCGACGGAAGTAATATTTAGTTTGTATATATATATATGTATATTTGTAACGATTGTAAAACAACCACACTCATGGATTAAGCAGAAATATGCAATTTCTTTAAGGATTCAGTTTCCTTTAAAATACTTTCAACAAGCTTTTCGGTTGTCAATGTAAGTAGTAGTAATTGTACAATAAATATTTGATTTATGTATATTTATCAGTCTGCACTTCATGCCCAATGTTAATCCTTGATGTGTAAAGTATAACCTGAATGTATCGCGAAATGCTTAAATATTAGGCTTATGTAAAAAATAATAGTGTTCGTATCTAAATGATGGGCAAAATGGAGTCAAGAATGGCAGAAAAGCGTTTTGTGAAAATAAACTTATATACGACTTAGCTTTGTTAAATTATAAACATGTTTATAATACAACATATAATTTATATATTGGATAAAAAAATAATGTCAGAGATGCAATATAAAATCTTAATTTGTGTTTGTACTATTATTAAATTTAAAAAAAGATGCATTATAATAAATTCGTCTTATAGAAGTGAATAATATTTTGAAATTAGATATATATAAATATATAATTGCTTTAAATTGAAGTTTAAGTTTAACTTTACAGTATCATATCAGAAGAATAGATTTATATCTATTTAAATCAGCTCCAGAAAAAAGGTGTTTTCTTTGCACCATTTATGCAAGCAGTAAAGCTAACAGTAAAAATTTAATTTTAGTATTTATCACTATATAATTCCTATAAGTATATCGCATTAATAACAGTCATTTTTACATCGTTTTTGGTTGAGTTGATTTTACAGAAAAATATTACAAATTAATGTACAGATTTTTCAACAATATGCCTAATATCCGAAAGAATTTCCAAGACTGCTTTAGGACTGTAAGTACATAATGCTTGAAATTACAGTGGAGATACACATGTACACATATACATATATATTAATTCTTACCGTAGCGAAAGGAATTCGAAAGTTAATTCAATCACAAGATGAACAAATTGTGAATATCTGAATAGGTAAATTCGCTGGAGCTGAGTGATACATGTACATAAAATGTTGTGCAACTTGGACTGATCACAAAAAGAAGAAATATGTAACAAAGAAATGTAATATTAATTAGTTAAGTAAGATAATGCTGAGTAATGTTGTTCTTTATGTGTTTTACATATATCCACAATCTATTCGATAATAAAGAACAAATATTAAGCCTAGAATGTTATTGGGTGTAAAGAATGTAAGTAAAAAAAGAAGAAGAAATGAATTAATATCTATAAGTGATATTAGGGAGTAAAAATGCGGTCACGTGCTATTTAAATTGAGAAATTTGAGTGTGTTATGCTCTTATACATTTCGTCATCAATGATACACTTGATTATTATTTGCAAGCTTCGACACATTTTTGTTTTTATTTTTATATCAATATTTGATATCGTATTAAATTTTAAAATTTTGAAGAAACATAATGAGCTGGAACATATTTTCCTACCGTTATGTGAAAATTCATATTTGTAGAATAAAAATATACTTTTAATATGAAATAAAATAAAACTTTTAATCCAATTAAATTTACAAGCACAAGATCGTTGTAATCTCATATTTATATTTATTGGCTGCTCTGAAGATGTTGGTGTTTTATCATATGTCTTCTATTGAATATAATATTTCATATTTATTATGGTATTATTATATAATATAGCTTTTTTTGAACATATGATATGACAGTCTAAAACATTCTGCCTCAAAAACCCGTCGCCGAGATCGCAAACATACATTTTTCAACCAATCACATCGATATAATATTAAAGAAAGAAAATATGTCGAGACGTGCACACATTGTACAATATCACATGCTAATACTAGCATGCGTTTTAATTATATAATAAAACAAGAAGCTTTTTCTGCGCATATATATATATATGTATATATATGTATACATATATATACGTATATATATGCGCAGAAAAAAAATCTTTTTATATGAAAAGCTATTCGAGAATTTTGTGAATTAAGAGCAAGTATAAGATATACAATCCTGTGTGTATTATGGTAATGAGTGAATGAATTGTAATTGAAAAAGGATATTTTGCATTTTATTCTACTGGGAAATGAAAGAAACAATCAGGCAACAAAAGTGATATCTAAATGCAGGATTCATAGCATAAAACACGCAACTATTGTAGAGAAAGTTGTTTAACTTTCACAAATTCTTTGCCCAATATTGTATCATCAGATTCTAACTTGATTATAGCGAACGATTCATTTCTAATATTGAAATTAGTTGATTGTTGTAGTATTAAGTAGAGATTGACATCTGTGACAGAAAAAGAGATAATTAAATTTAATTTGAAATTATAAAACTAATTATAGTTACAATAAATATTATATATATTAAATATCCATGACACATTTCTATATATATATATATATATATGTATATATTATATGATAGAGAGAATTTATTTTGCTGCCGGTAGACATTGATTTCCATTATTCTACGTAGAAATATACGTTAGTATATAATTAAATAATGATGAGAAAAGTTAGATATTTATACATATAGCGTACTTATTGCTGGTATTATGCTATGAATCCATTTCATTTGTTAGAAAGTAGACTGCAAAAAAGTGAGAATGATAAGCGTGTGTTATACAAATACAGTGTGTTGTAGAAGTGCGAAGAGTATTTAATTAAATAAAATTTAAAATTAGATGAATATTGTTAGAGAAGCTAATCTACCTTAATATCTACTTTGAGTTCCTGTTGAGTATAAAAAAAACATGCTTGATAATTAGTTTGTGATTTAATCTAATTAATATGTGAAATAATTGTAGATTTTTTAAATATTATTTTATAATATTTTTGCATATATTTATATATTTATAAATGTGCACTTTAAATCTTTATTATTGAATATTTTATACTTATATAAACATATTCTTACTTCTATAGCAGTGAGAAAAAACATTCTTTTTAAAATGCAGTATATTTCCTTTTTTTATTAAACGCAGTTTTGCTTTAAAAAATCAGACTTTTGATAAGATAAAACAGTACATGGGTGGATACTTGCAGATGTTAAATATGTTTTACTTTTCTATGAAAATATTACTTAGGAATAAAACTATTCTTAAAACAACAAGACGTAAAAATATAAAAACAATTTGTAGATTTTCGCACATTTCTCGCAAACTATATCTGACACACGACGTCTAATAAGTATGATTTTGCATGTACTACTTTTCTAGATATCACAATTATTTAGTCTTTTGTGTGAAACACTTTACTGGAATTGCGAGTTTAAGACCTACAAATTAGTTATGAGAAACCAATATATATTTTATATATATATATAATAATGCGGAATTAAGGTTACTTATGCACAACTTCAGCCTTCAGTCGGGCTGCAAGAGCCCTTCGTACTTGAAGTATTGAAGGATCTACAGCTTGCGCTGCTTCTAGTTCTTGCTGCCCTTTCATAGTCGCTTCAGCAACTACTCTAGCCGAGCTCGGCCGAGTTTTGTTCATTTCTAGCTGTTGGCTCCTAGCTTCCTTTTTCAAAGCTACGAGTTTATCTCGCCTGGCTTTCAGGTATTCTTGTCTCTTTTTAATATCTTCTGCATTCATCTGCAATAATGTAAGTGATACAATACAGTTTTGTTTCCATACACATTGCAGATTGGAATCTTTCATTCATGTTTATGGAAAATTATTTGTACGCGTATTAATATATCCATAACTGCAAATAAATAAAAAGTAAATACCTCATCTTCATCAGATTTCTTTTTTGAAGTCTGTATTGGTTTGAGAGGCTCCGTCTTCCTGAGTTGAAGTTTGTCTAACGGCTCTTCGTCAGCAGATGCGGCGGCACACTTAACTTCTTCCGTTGACTCGTCGTCCGAAGTATTTCGCGAGCCGTCTTGCGACTTTCTTAATGCTTCTTCCAATAGCACCCTTTCATTGTGATATTCGGCAGCTAAACGCTCGTGTTCAGCAATTAACGTTGTTTCTGAGGACATGCCTGGTTCCTCCTCGCTCTGATCTTCCAGAACACGTTTTCTATAAACATACGAAAGATATGTGATTCTTACTCCTCCGACATAGAAACCATTCTGATTTTTAATATCTCTAATTCTTGTATAATA
Source organism: Leptothorax acervorum (assembly GCA_035220615.1). Lineage (NCBI taxonomy): Eukaryota > Metazoa > Arthropoda > Insecta > Hymenoptera > Formicidae > Leptothorax > Leptothorax acervorum. The sequence continues at coordinate 759,616 of JASTWQ010000005.1, forward strand.
CACATGTTGGCTAGTGTATTAATATATTTATGATATAACGTACTGTATCAAATCCTCCATGACCAGTTCGTCGTCGAGGAAGCCGTCTGTCTCGTACACGAGGGAGGCAGGTGTGAGACCGTATTTTTGTTCGATCATATTTAGCGCCTGCAGCTGGAGCTCCAAGTTCTTTTGTATCATCATCCTTTTGAATATCTCGAACTCATTCGCCGCCCATATTTGTTCGAACAGATTCTGCAAAAACACGTGTGGCGAAACGTCTAACTTTTAAGGAGAGAAGGACGGCAATTTGTTAATAGAAAATAGAGGCAAATTGTGCCGTGTGATTTTTACGTCTCTACCATTTATTTTTACATATATTAATCTCTAAATATTAATTATATACAATATCAATCTTCTTTTCTTCTCTTTTTGATATGATATTGAATATACACGTAAATTTTTTTTTAATCTTATGAAACGAAATACGAGTAAAATATAATTCGTCAGACATATGCGGGCGTGTGTGGGATCATACTTGTTGAAAATGTATCGGGATCTTTGTATCTCTGTTAACGGTACACGCGTGCTCGAATTGTTCCGGTGTGATACCCATATCTTCCATAAAGCACCCGAGCAGCAAGTCGACTAAGTTTTTGTACTCTTGATATATTTTCCGATACTCCTCGCAGTCTTCGGTGTTGGCCTCGAAAACTACAACATGTTAGGAAAACTTTATATATACTTATATTTATGTTATTACAGATAAATGCGCCTTGTTACGTAACAATACTCGGCAGAAGAAAAGGATATACAATAAAATACTCGGCAGAAAGTTTTTCAATTTCACAAAGGCTTCCGCTTTCGCGTTGCAGGAGAAAATAAATCTACGAATATATTCCGAAAGATATCGTTAGACGAATGTGATTTCGTTACAAGCCGCGCTGTGAGATTTCTCTTTCTTTTTCTTACTGCGTAATATATTAAGGAATTTCAGTCGAAAAACTGACGAGCTCCGTCGAGAGAAATAATATACGAACCGAGGGACTTTTCCTCGATGAAGGTCAGCAGAGGCAAAGACCAAATGGGACCTTGCAGAAATCCAATCAAGGAATCGAACACCCAAGCGCTGTCATCCTTATCATTCATTTCGCCCGAAATGTTTCTAACGTCACCTCTCGTGAATTCGCACACTTGCGTCGAGTGTCTCCTCTACAATCGTACGTCTCCGATACGATACTTCTCTTTTAACTTAGCAAGTTGTAGTCATAGTTACGACGGACAAAACATGGGCCGTTGGAATTAGACTTGCGCCGGTATTATTCATCAGAATCGATGCGCGTGTCTTCTTTCGGTCTCGATTGCAAGCAGATACCCGGAAATCACTGCAAAATATATATATATGCAGAGTATTCCAATATTTATCTCGGTAAAATATCGAATCCAAGAATAACTTGCTATCTTCGTTTGGGTAGCAAGAAATCAATTATTATAAGTGCTTCGCTTAATCCGATATATCAAGCTGTAAATTATTAAGGCGTTACTGTAACTCGAGGTACAAAATTCATGGTTTTTTTAAATTGCAAGAAAAAATTTCATACCATTTGCAAAATGCGAAACACTGCATTAACTTATACGGTGTTTTCAATTTTTGTAATATACGGTATTTCTTCTTATATGTCTGGAAAGAAAAGGATAATATTAATTCGAATTATTTGAAATTCGAGAAAAACGAATTAATCCACTACCTTGAAAATGCTTCTCGAGATTTTCTGTTACAGAGAAAAATAATATATATATATAACAGAATTAAAATTTAATTTAATTTAAATTTTTACAAAGAGAATTTGCACGAATTAAAACATCCGGGAAAATCGGAGATTAAAGCGACTTTGAGCAAACTCGGATTAACTTAATCCGGCGATTAGCTTTTATAAAGCAACCCAGACAGCACCATAAAATCGAGATGTATAAGACGTCTTAAAGACGTCATTAAGTGTTCTGTCTGGGAATACTTACACTATTTTGTCAACGTGGAATAATTAATAGAATAATTAATTTTTTATTATTTTATACAAAATTGTTTAATAAAATATATATGTCGCATCGTGGAAAGATTAGATTAAGGAAAAATTAAGTATACCAGAAACTTTGCAGCAAGCAATTCTGCCGGTCAAATTAATTGCTGATTAAGTTATAATTAAAGTAATTTATATTATTAATCACTCGTCGTGTTCGTAACTACAGCAAAAAGAATCAAAAGACAGCTAGTACATTTTTTTCAGAACTTCGCCATCCCTCATCCGTCAGTACGCACAGAGAACAATGTATGTATGCGTCGCGTGCGCTACAAAAGTTTATATAAAATAAAAATAAAACAGAAAACTGATGGAGGGGGGAGGAGGAAGAGAGCGAGGAGAGAGGGGGAGTCGGCGACTACGCGCTCTCCCGGCGCGCCAGCGAATTTTCTGGCCGGTCGCGGGGCCCCCTCCCAGCCGCGGGTGCCGGTAGCGCCGGGCGCGCCGGGCTCCGTGCTCCGTGCTCCGTACGTTCCGTCCGCGGTGCGCCGATCACAGCGCCCGCGAAAACGCGTTGTCAGGTTTGCCAGCGTCCGCCGCCGCGGCGACAGAGTCAACATCCGGCGACGCAGAGATGCGCACGTTTCGGCGCTCGCCGACGGGGAGAAGGACGCCGCGATCGCGATTTCGGCGCACGAAAGTGAGATGAATGGTCGCGATAGGAGAACGCGGGCCTGAGAAGCGCTGGGCTTCCGGGGCAGGACAATCCGCGAGGGCGATTCGAAATCCGCTGCCTTCGCCTCCGTCCGTGCGCATCATCGCGATCGTTTCACGGCGTTGTCGCGTGTCCGCGACCGTCATCGCCGCCGTCGCTGTCAACGTCAACGTCAACGTCAACGTCGTCGATCCGTCGGACGGTCGCGGCAGAGCCGCGCCGATGCGCCGCGCGCTGCGCGTTCCTCGCGAGAGTCGCGAGTGCTGCTGCCGCTGTTGCTCTTGCATCGGGAGCGGCGCGATCTCGTCGTAGGGCGCGTTACTCGCGCGGGCTTCCCCGCGTACTCCCGCCCGACTCGAGAGGACAATAACGGAGCCGGAGTCGCCTCGCCGCCGCCGCCGCCGCCGCCGTGTGCATCCCGCCCCCGATCCGCGCGGCTCCATTATCCCCGGCGACACCGTCGCCGCGCTGAGGCGCCGCCGAGGAAACCGTCTCGCGGGTCTCGCATCTCAAAAGCGGCGGACCGGTCCTTCCCCGGCCCCCTGCCTCTCCCCAAGCCGTCGGCGACCCGGCGAAGCTAGGCTTGCCGCGAGACGACAGCAAAGCAAACACGGCGTGGACACACCGGACACGAGGTACACATCGGCGCCCACCGCTTTTCTCAGCCTCCTCGGGCGAGCGAGCAGAATCGCGGGGAGGGGAAAAAAAACGAAGGAGAGGGTTAGGAAACGGTCAGAAGTGGGCATACTGTGCGGTGTGCGTGTGCCCCTAAAAGGGACACGGATCGCTCCGGCAGAGGGACGAAGAGGGAGAGAGCCATGTAGACGACACGCCGGGGAATGTACGTCGTTCCAGGACAACCGGCGCTCGCCGTCGAGCCGGAGTCTTCGTCCTCGCAGCTCTTGCCTGCGCGAGAGAGAAAGAGAGAGAGAGCGCGAGAGAGTGTGACGAGGGAGAGGGAGAGAGAGAAAAACGCGTGCTCGTCCGTGGTTCCGTGAAGGGAAATCAATTTTGGGCGCGTTGAACCCCCCTCGGGATCGCCCGACCCCGAGTATAGACAACAACGCGATGACGTTAAACGTGTCTCGTTCCTTTCTTTTTCGGGCCAGCCGAATCGTCACGTACTACGTCTCTCGGCCCGTACATTGTTCGTCGCACGTCGTGCGACCGACGTTTCTCCTCCGGCCTCGGGCTAGACAGTAGACGCCGTTTTAAAAATACACGACGCGCCTAGATTGTCCGCCGCCGGAGCGACGGGATTACTCCGATTTACTTATCCGGCGAGTCCGGCGACGATCAAGTACGCGCGATGTTTATGTTTCTGCCCGCGCGGGTAGGGAGGGGAGGGTTGACGGTGAGGGGCGGAAAATCGTGTGTTTTATGTCGACCGCGAGTCTTTGTTGCACGACACGTCGCCACCCTGCCGAAAGCGTAAACGGGGAGAAAGAGAGAGAGAGCGAGAGCGAGAGAGAGACGACGACGACGACGACCGTTCCCGGAAGCGTTTGATTCACGGTGCATTTATCAATTTGTATATTCGCGTTTTCAGCCGCCTCGTGAGTCCCCGTTCGAATTGTTAACTGCGATTTCGGTTTACTCCCCGGCGAGAGCCGTTTGCTCCGCTCTATTTGTTTTGCACATGTGACGTTAGTTTTCACGAACGAGACTCGTTCCACCAGTGTTCCTCCTTTTTTTTTCCTCTTGCAATGGACTTACGTTTTGTGCGTCAAACGCGGGAACATTGGTAGTGTCAATTAATCCGTGTCTTTATGTAAAAATATCTCACAAATACCGACCATGGCGAAACGAAGACATTGGGTCTGTTTTCTGTTCCTGAACTGGCTGCGCTAGTTCAGAGTTTATCTTTTTCCTTTCAATGTGGAGTGAAAAAGATAAACTGTGCCAGCCAGTTCGGGAACAGAAAACAGACCCATAAACACGACGTGTACTCAATGTACTTCCATTACCATGCTCTGAAATTTATTCTTGCTTTTACATTACTTGTCCCTCTGTTATTTACTGCCAATAATAATTTGCAGAAGTTTACGTGTAATTAACAATACATGTATGTTTTGTCGCAGAGTCATGTCGTCAGGAGCAGGCTCTAGCGGAACTGGACGAGGACGTGGTTCCTCCTTGGCAGACAATAAACCAGACAGTAAAGAAGCTAAGCCAAATCCAAAGATGTCGAAAGCTTTAGGAACGTCCGCTAAGAGGTAATGCAATAAGGCTTGTTTTTCGCAACATGATAATTACGTGTATTTACATGTAATTACGTTAACAACAGACATTATAGTAATTTGTGGTTACTAAGTGCTTTCAATATTTTTATCAGGATACAAAAGGAGTTGGCAGAAATTACGCTAGACCCACCTCCCAATTGCAGGTATGATATCAGTTGTATTTCTTTTTGAAATAATAATCTTGAAATTACAACTACATGGTAATGTGAATTATGAAACGATTTGTATACTTCATGAGAATGATATGTAGATGACAGAATTAATTGTTGGCTAATTCATCTTACAGTGCAGGACCAAAAGGTGATAACTTGTATGAATGGGTTTCTACCATATTGGGTCCTCCAGGTTCGGTTTACGAGGGTGGTGTGTTCTTTCTTGATATACATTTCTCGCCAGAATATCCTTTTAAACCTCCTAAGGTAGGTTGATTTGGTGGTTTGATTGATTTTATGATTTTATATTGCATGCAACAACACTCGCTCTCATACAGGATTATAATAACGTCAAAGTAAAGAAAATGGATAAAAAGTATTATTTAAAATACTGATATCATTCCACTTGAGACTTTTAAAATATCTATAATTTAAATAAATGTTTACATTAATATTCATTACATAATAAATAATAATTCATTACATAATAAATAATTCAAGTAAGTGGATCAATAACTAAGAACTTTCGATAATGAAATCAACAAGTAAAATGTGGGCTTTGAGAATACAACGCAATCAACAGTATGTAAGTTAACGTTATAATAATTATCACGATTTATAATTATGTATCTTATTAGTAATTAAAGATCGTTATAACGTTAACTTACAAACTGTTAATCGCATTGTACTCTTAAAGCTTTCCTTTTATTTTATTATCTGTAAAAAGGCTGGTAAATATTGCATTAGTCCCTTGCATCTATATAAATTTTCTTATAAAGTTTACAGTCACTTTATTTAATTTAGCTAGATAGTGCGACATATAACTTTATACAACTTTTATATTTCCAACAAAAATGTATTGCTCCACAGGTTACATTCCGAACACGCATCTACCATTGCAATATAAATAGTCAAGGAGTTATCTGCTTGGACATATTAAAGGACAATTGGTCCCCTGCTTTGACTATTTCAAAAGTCTTATTGTCAATATGTTCCCTTTTAACAGACTGCAATCCAGGTAGGCGCATTATTCATGATAATTTATTTAAATTTGATGTATGATATGCACATTGTAAATAATAAATGTATCGGTATCTTTCTCGTTCTTAAGATAACATTCTGTAAATGCCGTATTTTCTTTTACATAATTATAATTATTACGTGGGTCTCACATAATTTTATCTTACAGCTGATCCACTGGTAGGTAGTATAGCCACGCAATACCTACAAAATAGAGAAGAACACGATCGCATAGCGCGGCTTTGGACCAAACGCTATGCTACATGAGCATATTCTTAATTCGTATTAAACTCCTGTTAGTCTCATGCCAACTTATGATCATTGCCGCTCTCATACAACTTGTCTCATATGTAGCCTGTACACATCTTTATCTATGATCATGTTGGTCGGAAAAACACAAGTGAGCGAAGACCGTTTGAGATCAGCTCAAACATGATTGTGATGTGCTTTTATGTAGAGTATGTAATGTGCCTAAGACGGATGAATGTGCGTGTAAGTGTTTAAACAGTGTGCTAGGGCATAACGAGACAGGAGTTTTTTCACTTAAAAGTTACAATGAGATAGTATTTAAATGAATTGTATTGTTTACAAACAATACCACCCAATGCCGCTAATGTTTTTAGAATAGGAGATAACATGAACAATATTGGTAATCTAAACTGTAAGTAATTAATAGATCTATATATGCGATAAGACGTAAATGTAGAGGCCCATTTTTCCATAATTAAACTCCCATATTTTTATATTAAATTGTCTTAAATTTAAATTATTATGTTTATACATGTGACGCCTAACTCACGATGTAGGCTAAGCATGTAACTATAATTTAGCTACTGCAAAACTACCGCATTCAATTTTGTGTTCATAATACAGTAATTGTAACGTTCTGCATGAAGCAGACGTAATGCTTGCGCTGTCAGACGTAATTAAATTGTCTGGGCCCACCCGCAAAAATATATATTGTAATTGTAAATAAATATTATTTACTGTACACTTAAACGCTGGTACATTCAAGAAATTTGTAATTTTGACCTGGATTTATATTCTGTCTAAACTATATATATGTATGTGTAAATTGATGTTTTACTAGTGATTGCACCAATAATCCTGGTTCACTAATTCTGGTTAGCGATTTTTTATCCTTTTTTATAAATTGTAGCTTTAGTTTTTAACGTAGGAAAAGAAAATTTAACCAATGTTTTGGTGCAATCCACCGCGTTCTTAGACTTTTCATATTATTTTATTGTATCTGAGGGGATACTTACATATCGATTTTGTTGCATACTTGAAATCTAAAATCCGAGCGTGCTGGAAGCACTTTCATTGTCTTCAATGTGTCAAGTATATATATACATCTCCTGAATAATTTGTCGTAGTTTTTTATATCATGTGACAATTAGACGAGCAAGGTGATTAAAATCACTTTGTACATATCTGTTTTAAAACATAGATAGTTGCTTAAAAATATCGGGTAGTGTGAGTGTAATTATAGTTTATTAAAAAAAATCATGAAGCAAAGGAGAGAAGCTTGCTTGACTAACACTGATATTGTACAGTTTATTGTGTAAACACTTTACATCCTTTTCGCCACGAAATTCGAGGAATGTAAATATTGCGTGAAATGCATGTGCAGAATATGCGAATCGCGTGAGTTCCTACTAATGACAAAAATTGAATATTCTTGGACTTTAATTTAGTCGGCGAACTTTGGCTTCTTATATTTTGTAAGCCAGTATAGAGTTTCAACTTTATGAATTACAGATAGGTTTTAATCCTGCCTCGGGATTGTAAATAGATTATTAAACATAAGGTACTACATGTACATGTCCGGGTGCATTTGAAAATTACCAGAATATTAAAAAAATAATGGATCTCGTAGCTCTTTTAAAACCAATCTGAAAATTGAAGCGCAAAAGTCTCTTGTAAAAAAGGATGGAAAGAAAGAGGAAACCCATTGTGGCATTTATGCCACACGGTTTCGATGATCTAAAGTTATAATATGCCGCAATATCAGTTGATCCCCGAATACTCTTTTATTTGCGCATATAAAAGGTATTAATATCAAAGACAAAAAAGCAAATGTACGCAGGTCAGTCTTATATAATGATAAACAATCTACTAATGATATGACGAATGAAATACAATTTATTATACGCTGGTCTCTTTGGTAGTTGTTATTGTTACCTTTCCTTATAGTTTCTTAAAAATAATTCTTTTTAATTATATTCTACGACGTTTAAATTTAGATCAAATTTGTAAAGGTTCAGAAAAATGGGAAGGATTTTGATTGAAAACACTATTTAGTGTCATTAAATTTATTAGTATACATAAAAGCTATATGAATATGATGTGCTAAGGACATGTTGGCTCCTAAAATGCCGTAAATTAGTTAAACATTGTAATAATGAAATTACATTTGTATCACTTTAACGATACTGACTAATAATTTACGTTTATAATAAAAATAACGTAAGCAGCCAAAATAGAATTTAGTACAAAGTCGCTTGTGTATATGTGTGTGTTTGTGTGTGTGTGTGTGTGTGTGTGTACAGTGTGTGTGTGTGTGTATATATATATATATATAATATGTATATATATTGTATGTAAAATACCAATGTTAGTTAATACTGATTACAATAATCTTCGTCAGTCTTTTGCGTTGCCTGGTATAATTAATACATACAGAGTCTAAAATTTTTAATTAAAATCTCTGACAAACAGATGATTTTATATAATCAAAAGGAGCAAACGTTTTAGACAAGTGCTAGTTTCAAAGCTACATTGCGCATGATTGATAGATTAATATCATTGAAATGCTTTCTAATCTCTATTAACTTATAACATAAACGTTTACTATGTTAGGCACACTTTAATATCTCATAGCTATTATTATTTCTATGTTCCTGCAATTATGGTTATCCTACGGACGTTCATGTTTATTTCTGAGATCTTGTGCATTTGCCACTGTGTACGTGTGTCTGTGTGTGTGTGTGCCGATGATAAATTTAAATTATTTCAACATTATTGTAAAATAGTAAATATATCAATACTCTTTGTTCTTATACATATAAATTATTTGCAATAAATACGTTCTCCATTTTTTCAGACATATACGTTCTAATAACGTTCAATATAATATATGTCTAAAAGGAATGTTATAAATTTTCATGCATTTGTATACACAAGACTACAGAAACTTACATAATTCATTTTGAATCGTACGTGGTACTTGAATTCGTGAAATCGACAAGACGCAGTGAAATTTCTAAATTTTTTTTCCCTTTCATTTGTTACGTATAAATCTAAAAAGAATACTGTACATTTTTGGTGTATTTAAACACACATAATGTTATTTAATGGCATCCAATTGGCATCAATTTTAAATTGCATTTACAAAAAATGTTTCTCCTTTGAATGGAAGCAAAATGAATAAGTAGTTTTATATTTATTCTCATTTAATTCTTTTTCCAATATTATCGAAAGCTCTTTCAAAATACTGGAAAATGGAATCCTATAAATAAGGTTCAAGAAAGGTTCTTTTCATAGTTTTAATGTATCACATAATTGTTCTGAAGCATTTATTTCTTTTCAGAAATAACTTGTTAGTCAGTAAAAAATAATGTTAATCCTTTTGCTTTGGTCCCAAATATGAATGAACTTAGCACTAAACATGTACAAATGTTTTTTGCAGCAATAGACTGTCAATAGCATATATAATACATTGAAGCGCAAGAGAATCAATAATATCCGAGTTCACTGACATTACAAGCTAAATTATTGACAGGATAGAGCTAGCTTCCATTTGATACTCCATTTAAATCGATATCGAGCTAGATGTTAAGATGCGCTAATTTTGTTACATTGTTGGTACAATAATGTACAGAATTTTTGTGTACATCTGATATTAGTTATTACATAATGACACTATATGTATATACACGCATACGTATATATATTTCACGGGGCACCGTCGATTACGAATAAGAGTACACTGCCTTTTCTTTTTTTTTCTTCGTAGAACACAGAAAATCATTATAAATTTAATACAAGATTACTACAACATCGTATATATTATAAGTATTAGAGACTGTATTTTGTCGAGAGATAAAGAGATGAGGAGGCATTAAAAACAGATGCCAAGACTGCATGTACTCAAATATAATATATACTATTTTATGGTAATATATTAAAATATCAGAACACAAGTTTGCTTGCAATTAACCGTTACACAATTTGTCCATTCTGCACTCTGAGGAAGATTATGCAGAAATAGCTCATTCTTTTTTGTCTTTCGTTTAAATCTAGCAAAAAATTAAGAGGAATGATGGCTACATTGAATGCTATTTCCTACAATACAGATTGTACATAATTCGCAAAAGATTACCAAACTTCGTATAAACGTATCACATGAAAAAATAGAGCAGACGTTACAGCATGGCACATAATTTAACAGGCACCTTGTCATCCATGTGCCAAAATTGATCAACGTTCCGTTGGTAATCTCTGTAAACAGGATCGTATACATTTTCGACTAGTTGGTCTTTTTCCTTTTTGCTTTCATATTGCATGTGACATATATTTTTGGCAGATATTGGCAGTTAAATTTAACAGGATATGTTAATATTCAATGCATATTGCTATTCCATTTTTTTTGCATTTTTTAAGAAAAAGCGAAGTGAAAAGAGATGCCATTTTACATTCTCTTTAAAGTATGTAATTTCACATGCATTACATACATCACTATAACTTAAGGTATCGCTGTACATTAAATACTTGTGACATCATTCCTCTTTGAGTATATATTTATAAGCACAATAAGAATGATTACGGTCGTAATGAATCTACAAGTATTTATTAATCAATGTATGATGAACAATATTATGAAAAATGCCTCCTAATTGATGGCAGATCAGTGTGCTGTGGTTTCGCTGTAAGTAAAAATATTAAATCACTAGGTATGAACATAAAATATTTGAAAAAAATACATCTATTTTTACGGCATATTAAGCAATATAATTTTGTATATATACAAACAACGAAATACAAAAGATAACACTTCACAATTTCTGTGTAAATACTATTAAAATGTAGATTTCAATAACAAGTATTTTATTGCCAACACTGGCTTAAAACGACACTCTATAATCAAGTTGAAGCAATTCTATTGCTGTTTAACTGAGTCATCTTGCTGAAATAATTTTTTATGAATTACGCTTTACTATATTTTTCATATAACATGAACTATTACGTTTCATCTATTTCTATACACTTATACATCTCGTAAGACATTTTTCATGATTGTAACACTATGTAAACTTTACATTGTAATAAACAATAATATCTTAATGTTAGGTATATATAGTGTTTCTTGTTTATATTGAACGCACAGCACGCGCGCGGCAACATATACGTGTAGTTAACATGCAATTGCAAATTGAGGCTAACACTTCTCTTTGTGTCTTTCAATTTGTTAAACACAGAATTTTTTCATTAATCTGAAGAGTACCATTTAGTCACAAATTAAAAGTAAATATATCAAAAAAACAAAAAAACAAATTGCGCATTGACACATGTTACTTTCAATCACAGTTTCTTTGCAGTTCACAAATATAGTATATCCTATTAACTGGTTAAAGTATAATTTTCTCTTTGAGTGGATTATATAACATGCAATATAAAGGAAATGCCCTTTATCATACACCATTGGGTTAATGTGTATAATGAGAAGATATTCGTATATCATAATACTTCATTTTGCATCTTGAGCATCTAAATTACTGGCTTTTCTCATATCATAAGAGAATCTTATTTTTCAAAAAAGATGCACACGCGCACACTTTTCAAAATGCTTTGTGACTCTCGATATATTGAATTAAACTAAATAAACATAATATATAAATATAACTATAAAAATTCATACGTTTTGTATTTATGACTTGTGTGTGTAATATGCTTCTGTTTTCTGGAACTATGCTTGAATATACTCTCATAAGAGTATGTATCGATTCGAAAGCAAAATGAAGTCTTAAGAGATATGAATGCTCTTAAAACTTGAAGATGATACTGCTGAATATTATAGCAGAGCCTCGACAACAATATCAATATACACTACATCATGCGAAATATTGAAGCAAAAATATAGAGAAACGACAAAAATACACTTTTGCTAATAAGCTAAACAATTATTCACGTGAAGCAAACATTGAACAAAAATAAGCTTTTAGCACATTTTATAGTGATTTATATTTTATATAACTTTGTTATCGATGTATAGTTATCGTGGCTCAACTATAACAGTATCACAATGACAATGAATAAATTAGATATAAATTTATAAAAAAAATGTATGATCTCCGAGAGTAATAAGTACTCTGTTATCATTAATATACAAAATTGTTCGAGAGCCTATTGTAAAAACATACAAAACATACGTGTGTGATATTTTATGCCTGATAGATAAGGCCCAGATACCAAAATACCAGTAAGATTCTTTGGAAATCTTTAAATCGTTTTTTACCTATCACGCACTCTTTGACGAAAAATAACTAACGGCATCTTTGCAATGTGTTAAGAATAGAAGCGATAAAAGAAATTTTTTATATATAACTGTGCATGGTTAAATGGTAACAAAATAAGGGAAAAAATAGTGACAGCTTGTGTAATAGATCAGGTTTTATACAAGTGCATTTTAGGCTTGTTGCAATGAAAATTTGTGTCTATCAGCTTACACAGTCTCATACTCGCGGCGAATTGAGCGAGCCAGACAGCACGCAAAGACTACTCCAATCAACTGAAAAAAAAAGAGAAATTATTGTTTTACAATTTTATTTTTCCGGATAGCTAAGCTTTATCCTTTGTTCGTCACTATTACTGCTAGTATGTAAATCGGGACGCTATTACGTATTTAATGTTATTTATAGAAATAACATTGTATAGATATACCTAATAAATCTTTTTCTCTTTTGTCAATGTATACTATTGTATACAATAGTTTCTCGCATCTAAATTACAAGTATTTTAATATAACTTCAACATAACGCTGGGATAATAGTTTAAATTAGAACTTACCTGTACGAGGGCTACCCCTACGCCCACTCCTCCCAGGATCATAGCGTTATTTTCTATAGCAGATTTCAGTTTCAACATGCATCCGTCCCCGTATACGTGAATCGAATTCAAATCACATCGGCTCTGAGCAGGAATCTCTTTGCAGCAAGAATCAGGAACGGTATTATCACGGAAACCAATATGGGGCCAGTCTGCAGGGCTGTTCATACCGCAGCATTGTAACTAAAATCATATTTCAATTTTCAGTTAAGTACGAATTCCACGCAATATCAACAATATTCTCTTTTACGGCAATAAATAAAGATCTAAATGTATGGTTGTAATGTCTATGTACAAATCATTTAGTAAACTCACATCGTGCTGCATGATGTCCCATGAACGACGAATATCCGGATTAATCTCATACTGTCGCAAAGTACCGTTCAGACGGTTTTCTAACATATGAGCAACTTCTCCTCTCATCATATAACCTGTGATTCCAGCGCCCAATTCCAGAGCAAATATCACCAGCAGCAGGACCGAGAACTACAATGTATAAATCAAAATTAATGCACAGGTATAATATACAGGATATTATGTCCTAACAAATTCTTGTACAAAATAAGAGCTCTTCGATTTAATTACACTTTTTCAAAATTTTTTGCTGTCATGTATAATAAAAATAGATATTTATTAAAGAGATAAGACAAAAACTCATGTTACCGTTACGGGAAAAAGAGGTAATGGCAATTTGAATTAATAGTTATTTATAATAGTATTTTCAGAATCATACCGTTATTATCATGCAATGATTCTCCTTTACAGCGCCGCAGCATCCAAAGAATGATACAAGGAAGACTATGACACCGACTACTATCATTAAGAGCGGGGTTGCAAGGAACCAACTATCCACAAAGTTGCTGTACCCGCTGTAAACAACCAGAATCACTCCGCCCACCGAAATAAATACGATGCCGGTGATCTGAAATAATACATAAAATATTTTTACCGTTAGCCTTTTTATTGTTATACTTACAATTAATCATGTAGATATTCATTATATATCTTTTAAGATAAATATTCATTTATCTATCAATATAATGTGATTTTTTACACATTATTACAAGTAGTTCTATATTTTTATGATGATTTCGTGTTTTATCATTATGATAAGATACGATAAGATAAGAAAAAATTATGATATTCTCTTAAAAAAAAACTTACAATTTGCATTTATATATATCACTTAAACCGGAGAAAGGAAGAATTAGCAATAAAAATATTTTTTAAAGAATTATATGAAAAATATACTTTATTTTTATTTCGACTTAATTAAGTTTCTTATACGTGCATTACGAATTTACGTTAAATTGTATGTTTTTTGGCGTGTTAGGTTAGCGCTTGCTTTCACAAAACGCGTTTCCGTGAAGTGAAATCTTTAATTAGGATTATTACATTATTACAACACACCACGATACGATATTTGAGAAACATATTATTTTGTAAATACATAATTAACGAAAACTTTGGTGCGCTCGTTAAACTTGATATTGCTGGAAAAACATTTCTCTGCTTCCTGTTCAGCGATGAGAAGCGACCGACACTTCGAGTTATTAGGACAGACATTCAATACTTTTCTTCCGTGCTAATAGCTTTTAAGTGGAAAGCATGATCGCGTAAGAGCCGCATTGTTTGCCAACGGGAAGCGCATAAAACTGTTATAATTACGGCCGAGTCACTTTCAGCGCGAGATAACCGCGCGAGAACGGCTCTCGCGGGTAGATTACGAAAGTGGTGGCTTTACAGAGAAACTCCTTGTATAAGAAATTCATTGTTGTGTGAACATTTGAAAGGTAACATTCACAACTTTGTCGTCAATTTTGTGTCGAAGACCGCCGAGGAAAAAGCGTGGTCGAGCAGCAATCCCGAGTATCAATAATACGCGTGCAAAAGTTTTTGGCGTAGGAGAAGCCGGTTTTCATAAGCCGGGGGCTTGCTAAGTTTGATTATTCTTTATCTACGTTACAGATAAGACGACACCTACGCGGAAAGGGACAACGTCGAGCAACTCATTTATCATTCAATTATTCCGAGCTGTTGACGCAAACGCGGGGCGTAACTTTCCGGAAATTTCGAACGCTTTTTCGCTGTGAAAAAGATCGGGTTCTATCGAAGCCCAAGAGGAATTCGTCGACGGCGCCCCCATTCCCGTTGCTGGATCTGTCTAAATAAAGACATCTCTCCAGCGCACGGGGCACGGGTGCCGACGTTCTACGCGGCCGAGGGGAGAAAGAAAAAAAAGGCACGCGGGCGAGAGAGAGAGAGAGAGAGATATATAGAGAGAGACCGCGACATCGCGTCGTAGGAAGGTCTACGTCGCACCGTCGCCGGCCCGACGAAGATTATAGACCTCTCCCCCTTGCCTATGTGGTTACCTACGTGTCTTTCACCTACGTCTCACCTACGTTCCCCGGCGCGCTTACACGCGACGCGACCCGTAGTAGGCCTTCGAGGCAGCGAAACCGAGCGCCCGACCGACCGGTCGATTCGCTCGCCCTCGAACGACGCCTGGACAGCCCGTCGTGACCCGTGCCGTACGCTAACAGGTGACTCTACCACGGCGAACTTTATGTCATGTTAGGTATGAATCTATTGAAAAGTTTCAGCAACGAGAACGCGCCCAACGCGCGACGATCCATACGATCTGGGTTGTCCTAGAAAGCGAATTGTAGGACGGCGGACAACGCGCATCACTACACGGCACACTGGTCTCCCCTGTGAAATTTTAAAGTCTAGCCCCGTCTTCGTTCATAAGGATGTCATTGAAAGAGAGCCGCTCGTAAAATGAATTCCCTCGTCATTCTGCTCAAGGCGGATTCTACCTGGAGTTTTAAATTCGAGGGATTCGAGGATGCCGGACACTTGTTGTTGAAAAGGTGAGAAACTGCGACGACGCGACGGCGTCCCCCCGCTAGAAGAAGAGACCGAACTTCGATTATTGCGGGGAACAAAGCCACCCGTCGAGCTCCCGTACTTCCTCCGGTATACGCTCTGTATCTGTATGGCCGGTATTTACAGTCGGATCTTATATTCAAGACCGTCTTAAGTACAATCTTAAGATGTCATGAAGCAATCACAGAGCCGTCTTAAAACTTTACTTAAAACGGTCTTGAAATAAGATCCGACTATGGCCGGTATTTATAGTCGGATCTTATATTCAAGACCGTCTTAAGTACAATCTTAAGATGTCATGAAGCAATCACAGAGCCGTATTACAATAGCTTCTTAAGACTTTACTTAAAACGGTCTTGAAATAAGATCCGACTATGGCCGGTATTTATAGTCGGATCTTATATTCAAGACCGTCTTAAGTACAATCTTAAGATGTCATGAAGCAATCACGTATTAGCTTCTTAAGACTTTACTTAAGACGGTCTTGAAATGAGATCCGACTATGAATACCGGCCTATACAGTATAAACCGTGGTCGCTGCGCTGGCATTTCACGCTGGACGGATCATTAAACGTTACAGTAAGGGACGCGCGACAAGACACCCCGCCCTGCCCGTCCTCTGCAGGGTTGTTTTTGTGTCCTAGATCCTTCCGATCGTCCGCACGGGCGACGCGACGGTGCTGGTGCTTTATGCGCGCGAGTCTCCTGGGGCAAACCGTGGCTTTCGGTAGTTTTGTATCACCAGGCCTTTAAATAGACTCTTCCTCCTTCCGTCAACGTGACCGACGCCTTCCTTTTGATTTATATTCACCTTTCAGGCGAAGGCGACAAAAACCGGTCCTAATCAATTTCCTACTACGTATGTCAGTGCCAATATCTTTCAGGTGAACACTCGTTTCCATTATCTTATTAAATTGCTACTTGTGCTTCCTTTCTTTGTATTCCTGCGGAAGATAAGACTGTCATATATATGGGAATGTTAGATAAAGGAAGATGTTCGGTTAGTGGATAAAAATATTATTGCAGATAAAGAAAGATATTTTGTTAGATAGAAAGGATTCAATTGCGTCGCGTCTGGAATTTCGGCCTTGAATTTTTTACACGATTTTATACATATTACAAGTTTTATATGTAATGGTGTCGCGCGCGCGCACACACACACACACATATATATATAGGTATATATATATATACGACTATGTTGAACGGGTGAACTCTAGATTACATTAAACGTGAAAGGAGGGTGGGGGAGGGGGCGGGGTATCGATCGCTTTCATCCATAACGCTTACACCGAGGTTCTGGAGCATAAGCACCACAAAGTTTCCCTCGAAATGATACCCTCCGTATTTACATCATTTATTCAGAAACCCGCTACGGTTTCGGTCACGCCATGCAATATCGATTAGATTATTATTGTCGGTATTAGATTATCGAGACACTATAATGAGAGAGATGCGCGTCAATACTGGTTATAGAGAATTTTTCGAAAAACTGACAGAATGACGATAGAAAGGATTCACCGGAGGGGTCTTCTCGCCATCGAGCCGTGCGTAATATCGATCCAATACGCCCAAGATTGCCTCGTGTCGATGTAACCGTATAAGAAACTTTGCCGCGGGCGGTACGCTACACCGTTAATAATAAAATCGACGACCATCTATCTTTCGGATATTACACCCGATACACAAATAAAATCTGGGAATCTGCCGCGTCGTGGCGTTTAAATCCACAATCGAGATAAAAGAACGCAGTGTAAATCTGAGATATTTCGTTCGAAATATCCCAGACAACACAAATGTCCCAAATCGGGACATAAGACGTTCTTAAAGACGTCATTAAGACGTATCATAAAACGTCATATCATAAAACGTCTTGAAGATGTCTTAATGACGTCTTGAAGATGTCTTAATGACGTCTTCAAGACGTCTTATGTCCCCGATTTGGGACATTGTGCTGTCTTGGATCGTCAAATTCATGAAGAGATTACACCATCAAACTGACAATAAGTTGTCCCGATGTCAATTAAATCGGGCGCGTCTTCGAGGAATGCGACTCGTAACAGAAGTTACTGTACACGTCCCGTAATTTGTACGGAAGCGGCGCCGGATGATTCATCGTTCGGCAGCACGCGAACGGCGCGGCGCGACGGGCCGGTCGGCGACGCAACGCCGTACGCCGTACTTTGTTGTCGAACAGGCGAAGCGTGTCGAGATCGGATGCAATCCCCAGATGCCTGCCTCCGGAGAGGCCTGACCGATATATAACAAAGGGCGCCCGCCCAGCGCGACGCGACGCGACGCCAGAGGCGACGCGACGCCGAGAATAGCGGGTCGAATAGCGGAACGGAGCATCGTGCGTCGGTGTAAATACATCGTTCCTCCTTCGCGTCGCAATCGCAGCGGCGTGCACCGTTAGCTCTCCGCGTTTGCGGCCGTTACTCACCGCGAATATCAGGTTGAAGAGGAACAGCAGGTACTTGACGCAAGTCATGCCGCCGGACACCATTTTTCGTCACTCTCACTATATACCGATGAGCTTCGTGGATCACTGAATCGCGACGTTTGCACGCGCGAGAGAAAACAGGAATACGCTTCTCGCTGCTGCACGAGGAACCGAGGAAGTGGAAAACGCTTTGCACGCCTTGCCCCTTTTCGTTCTTGACTCGCTTGCGACTCGCCTCCCTTCTCTTTCTTTCTCTTTTTCTCTCTCTTTTGCCTTTCCTCCGTACGTCAACGACCCGAAACTTCACGGGATGCACGCGCGTCGACTGTTCGCCGTCGAATGCACCTCACCTCGGAGTAATGTATTTTTGTTGTTGCGCGGTATACACTCGCGATGCGCGCGCAACCGCCCAGCCAGAGCCGTATACTTACTTTCCTGGGGTGAGGCGAGACGATCTTCTTTCCGAGATGAGCTAAAATATAATTAGGAAAATTCGTGAGAAGGCAATTGAAGTAGAATCTTTATGATTTTAACGTTTTATTTTATTATAAAAATTTTAATTTGTAATTATAATTTTATTTATAGTTATTAATTAATTTATAATTTAATTTTATTATAAGAAAAACTCTACTATTTAGTATCCAAGCGCTAGACTAATGTATGCGCACATCGCGTGTTTCTGTATTTACTCTATTAAAACCAATCGTAGCGGAACGTAGCGGGTATTATTAACAGCTTAACGGCTGGCTAGGAGCTTCAGAATTTTAATAAGACAACGCCGCGAACGGAGTTTACGCTCCTAGCATCTATTGTTACAACTGATGCTATAATAAGCGCTACAGTGGCGTTTATTATTATAATAAAGAATCCGCTGGGCGTATATTTTACCCCATTCGATCTCTTTGCCTCCTACTGCTTATATAACAGGCAAACTTGTCTCGGTTTCTCGTGATTATTATTCATCTCCCGTAGCGTGAGCGTCGCGTCGTCACGTTCGCTCATCGATGATCGATGGTCGCGCGAACGTGTCGCGTCGCCCGATTGCTACGAGCCTGTGCGTGGCACCTCCGTCCATAACGCAACGCAACGCAACGCGACGCAACGCAAGGCGACGCGACACGACGACGCTGCACTTCGGATAGTGCCGATAGCGGTGTCATGGCGAGCCTAGACGATCGACGATTCGACCGCATAAACCGGCGCGTACCCGCATTACGCGTATTCATCCCTCTCCGTCCTTGATTCCCGATAGGACGGAGGACTAATCGAATTTCGTCACGAACGACGCGATTCGCACACAGTTGCATGCACCATGCACCTGAAACTCGTATCTCTTCCGTCACGACCTGATGTACATCCTTTTCATTCTCGGCCCTGCAACTATATAGGCTCCGTTCTCTTTTCCCCGGAGACGGTCTTTTTTTATGAATTTCCGGAGTTGGTCCAGAATTTTAAAAAATTCTTAAATTTTGCTTGCTAAATTTAATCATAGTTTGTTAAAAAAATAGATATTTACTAATAGTTTTTACTTTTACACATTAACATAACATAAATCAGTATTAAAATCTAGGTAGGTAAACATTTTAATCGAGACTTTAATAAATAATCTTTTACAATTTGTAACATTAGAGTGTGCAGTTTAAGATGATAATTTGATATGTATATGATTTTATAGTTGCTGTCAAAGATTATATTTATTAAAGTCTCAATTAAAATGTTTACCATTCTAGATTTTAAAACTGACTTATGTTAATGTGTAAAAATAAAAACCATTATAAGCACGAACTATTTTTTTGCTAATTTGGTTCTTTAATATATTTGTTATTTTATTGATATTTTAAAAATACCAATGACAATAGCACGTACAATAAGATACGTACTTAATAATAAAACAATAGCATAAATATATAAATAAAATGACAATAGCACGTATTATACAATAAAATAGCCAAATAAGTATATACTTAATAATGAAACTTTTTTCAATTAAAAACAACCAATTCGTATTTTTGTATGTGTTTGGAATGCAAGCAATATATCCGGGATTTTTGGCCTATAAGTTCTAATTTTGAAAATATAACTATATCTGCACTGCAAGCAACATCCGACTTCTGTGTTGATCGGGTACTGTGATCCAATACGACAATACTGGGTGTGTCCCGAAATATACCAACAGTACTGAAAATCTACTGGCATATGCAATGTAAACTACAGATTTTCAGTATTGTAATATTCAGTAATTTCAATGCTGTCAGTACTTTCAGCTTTGCGACAGGGCTAACTTCCGGTTCCGACTTCTGTCAATCGGATACGGTGATCAGACGAAAATATTGGGTGTGTCCCGAAATGTACCGACAGTACTGAAAATCTATAGCATACGCAACCTGAACTATAGATTTTCAATACTTTATACAGTACCGTCAGTTTCGAAACGCGGCAATTGAATTACATCGATTAACGAAGGAGTCTGATGGCGTTTTCGATTTGTGACGAACCTGGCTCGGGTTAGCTCATAGACACAGTATACATATACATATTATGGTTATAACCTGTAATACATATGTAATACAGGTTCGTCACAAATCGAAAACGCCATATATTAGTCATACAGCAGGGCCGAAAAAGAGGTAGAAGTGTCCGCGACTCAAATTTTATCTCAAATCGATAAAATTTGTACAATTTGTAAAATAATTATGTTGAATCATACAGGATGACAATCGGAAAATTCCTGAAATCAAACAGCTGTTATTTTGTAATAAATAGAATGAAATGATTTAAACCGGACTGACTACACTGTTCAAAAGAGATGTCATTTTTATTAAAACGTAGTGCGAAAAGGATATACGTATATAAACTTGCAGAAATAAATATTATATAATTAAGGGGATTAATTATATAATATTCGACTGATTTTATGGTTTAGCGACGTATGTGTTTCCGAAATGATAATCATCGTCTGCAATAATCGATACGTTTATAAAAACTAATACATTTTCCAATATTAATAATTGTAACATTATCGCATTAATAAATGTGTCTTCGAAGAATTTTAGATAAATCCTTTTCATGGAAATGACCACCCTTGCCAAGAACCTCGGAACACATAAGTATAGCTAAATTTCTGGCTTCTTTATAGTATTTACTTTTACATGTTCACAAATGCAATCTTATATTTTTTTTGCACTACATGCTGCACTACATGCTGATAAAAATGACAGATTTTTTTTGCTGACTGATGGTGTTTAACTCATTTCGTTCTATCCATTCATTACAAAATAACAGCTATTTAGCTTTCAGCAACTTCCAGATTGTCACCTCAATTATATACTCATTTCAACGCCGCAATTTCTACCGTATATAATATCCATATTACTGTAAAAAGAAAGATTATACACACTTCTCCGTCATGGATAGCTTTCGCGAGTGATCGTCGCATGACAGAGTTCAACTTAAAATCGTTTCATTCGATGTTGTTTGATCGAAGTCGTCCCGGAACGCGGAGAGGAAAGCACGAGAGCGGCGCGGCGTAAAGCACGAAAAGAGGTGGTGCAACGAACGGAGACTCGCGACGCCCACGTCGTGAATTACGATGTTGATATGCCTCAATACCGTTCTCTCTGTCGGTGTCTATTAATACATACGCGAGGGTTTCTTCAGGTCTACGACTCCGACGGGGAGCATAATGCGAGAGAGGACTGTTCCGACAGAAGAGAACAGACCTCATCTCGTTGAAATTACGTCGCAATTCCGTCCACGCAGTCCTGCTCCCGCGGGGTTTCTCGGTAGCATATTAATGACACCTGAGACGAGACTGATGTTTTTTTGCGCGATACAAAGAGAAAAAATAGATACACTTGACGTGTACGCAAGTGGGATATGTATAGAAACGACGCCCCAGCTTTACTCCTCATTCGATAATTCGCGCGCTGTTACGTGCCGCAACTCGATATTTCACGTATTTATGAATTTCGTTTCAAATTTCGTTAAGATAATTTATTCCAAACAAATACCTGAAAAACTAAATCCTAATAAACCTTTATCCAGACCTATTTGTTTAGACCCTTATTCCATGATTCACTTTTTATCTAAAATTCTTTTCCGTGTCTCCTTATAATCACGTACAGCTTTAAATAACTAGTCCTATGCTAATAGATATTTGAGTCATAAAATAAACTTTTAGTTTCACTTATTCTTTCGATAAGCCGCACCAATCTCGTTACTTTCGACATTAAAACGTTACGTTATTGGTTAAAACATATGAACGAATATTGCTATAAATTGAAGATCTTTCTTGAACAGTCAGTCTGTTCTTAGTCATTAGTCGTAACAATAACTCTCTCTCAAAGCGATTTCACCTTCGACTGTACTTTCTTAATAAAGTCTTAGCAGTGGACATTTGCCTACCTTCATTACAACATTACAACATTACGTCTCGCACGTAACAGCGCACACTCGATATATTATATTCGCATCATTAAAATGCTTCTACATTAGCCACCCCATCGTGCTGAGAATTGGTCTTGACATTTATCCTAAATGTGATTATCGATTTTCTAAATATAACAATGCCCGTGTGTTACAATGTAATGTTTATATTAAATGCTTGAGGGACTTTGTTTGCCACATCAGAGGGGCACTTTACGCGCGTGTAAAAACGCATACAGTATTTGATTGCGGCACAACAAGTTCATACGTAATAACAATTATACTTACACATAGTGATAACTTAATTACGCTTATTTAAAAAACAGAATTATAATATAGAACCGTACAACCGTAATAGTCGCAATAATTGTGTTTCCCGCTAATTCCATTATCCGAACGGTTCTATATGCAACCGGTCGAGAAAGAGAGAAAGAGGAGCGAGATAATGAAATCAGCAGTCAGTCATTCGCTCTTAACGGGACGATCTCAACAGACACAAATTGATGAGTTGCAAAATGAAAGCAGCGTGATTCGAGCGCGATGGATGATTCGCGCGTTCTCAATGCAGCGAGATCATACAATAATAGCGTAGCGCAAGTAGCGTAAATTGGACGTGAAATCGGTCGCCCTTGCGAATTTCGCTTTCGCGCTCGTCCCGAGAGCGAGAGCTAGCTAGGTTTACGCGTTAAATTCTTGCGTGAACGCGTGCGACCGCGCGCAACGGGCGTACGGCACGCTATACGGGCACGGGGAGAGTTCTCCGCGATGTCGGCCACGTCAGAGCGTACACAACCCTCGGCCAGTAGCTAAATATACATGAATATAAAATGCGCGCGGGGCCGGAGCATGCGTGCTCGAAGCCCGCCTCAGGGACACGGCCTCGTAGAAGCACTCCGAAGCACGCCGTAGACAAGACAACCCTTCGCAGGACGTAGGAAACGTGGAGGAGCAATCCAATCGCGAACCGCTTCTCCGTCTCTTGTCCGAAGGCCGCAAAAGCTCTACACGTAATTAGTATACATTAGAGACAAATCAAAATTGGTACTATTCCTCGCCGGCCGGTCGAACCTGGAGCACTTCACTGTTAAATTCGCGGTGTCAATTAATACTCAATTTGAGTCATTTTTAATTATTTCTATAGGTCGCCACTGCTTCTACTCAATATGTCGTTAATTTAATTAAAACAATGTTAATTTAACTGAACCAATGGAGTTAAAATAATACTCGTCGTGTTAAAATAATAAATTTCCACACACATGGTAGTTAAAAATAACAAAATGTTATTTGACTCAAGGTATTGGTTTAAATTTCATATTTTAATAATTAACAGTATACGGCGGCGTACAAAACAAAGCCGCGCCCATGCGAAAGGCGATCATGCAAATTTAATAACGTTAGCTCGTGCGAAGCGTGAGCAGTACTTATTATATGTATCAAGTACCCAATATTTTTTTCGGGAATGTTTGAGGGATATTTCATTAACGAGGGAAACGCCTATTGCGTTATGTTGAATAAAACTTGCCGGGAAAAAATGCGGCTAAAATTATAATAGAATTTTATTATTGCTAGTTGCAAAAATTTAATTCTTATTGCCCAATTTATTATTTCTTTAAAAAACCTTGCCTTTCTTAATTTTGATTATCTCATATTCTTATTATTGCGCTATAATATTTCGAATTCCAACGTCGAGAGTCTCCGAAAAATATTTCCGTCGCGCCATACACGTTTCGACAACAATACGGATCGAGATACGGATCGGATTGTTTAGGCTTCAACACCAAGTTTGAATCCATACAAAAAGGTCATGTGTGTGTTGTAGGTATATACCATATACAGGATGAATCATTAGGTATTACAGACTAATATTTCTGACACTGAACGATATGAAATTTTTCTTTTTCAGCGATTGTTTGGTATCAAAGCAGACATTGTGTGATAAAGTTAATTTTTTTCGTCCGTTTCGATACCAAACAGTCGCTGGAAAATAAGAATTTCATATCTCGTTTAGTTTCAGAAATATTAGCCTGTAACATTTTTAGTGATTCACCCTGTATACTATATATAATTATATATTCCACTTTTAGTATAATATTCCTAAATATAATATTTCTAACGTAATGATAAAAGCGAAGAGAGAGAGAAAAAGAAACTTCAAAATTGGCAAATCAAACTTTAAATCATTTTTAACGTATAATAATGATAAAAGCGAAGAGAAGAAACTTCGAAATTGGCAGATCAAATTTGAAAACATGAATTGTAAATATATCGCCGGGCGAATAACAAGGGTAGATAAAAATAGCTCATTATCTTCACGCCAGTCGAAACAATCGTCAACGTTCCGTTTGAACAGCCGCACATTATTCGATTTTAGCTTCTAGAACGAAAACAATATGCGTCGCGGGACTGGTGTGTAAGTCCATACGCACGTATCTAGCCCGATTTTGCCCCGGCTTTGTCGCGTGGAAGGGCAACCGGCCAGACGATATAAACGGATATTTGTGTCACAGATTGATCGCGGCATCATTAACCGATCATGCGACGGGTAATAACTCCGCGTACGGGGACGCGCGGTGAGATATGTGTCAAGTGTTACCCTTGAGCACTCGGTTATTGAATATTATATTAGCCACGTTGGAGGATTCTGCTCCATATTCTACGCCTCAATGGTCTCAATTACGGTCTCTATAACTAACGACGTGGCCGAACCCAGGCCGTCACGGAGGCCGTCGAGGTATCATGCGACGTGCTACGCGCGTTTACTTATCAAGTTTCCGCGAGCGGATTTCCCTGAGCCTTGCGTCACAGGAGAGTAGGAGAGACGCGCACGCAAACGAACGCATCAAACGGAAACAAATCAGTTGATCCGAGTTATTACGCCTCGCAAAGTCCAAAAATTTATCCTCCCGGGAACAGTTTACCATCATGGTTCGGAGAGTCGTAAACATGTTTACGAGTCAATTTTAAAATGTAGGTAAATGCAAATGACTAAGATATGGAATGTAAAAACAGCGCGGTGTAATCTAGTACACTGATGGTAAACATGTAGTGTTAAATTATAGGTACTCAATTTAAGTCATTAATTTCAACTATTCCTGTAGGTCGCTACTGTTCTTACTTAATATGTCGTTAATTTAACTTTAAATTTAAAACAATGTTAATTTAACTAGGTAAACTAATGCAGTTAAAATACTGTTACGAGCTGAAATACGCTGTTAAATATTAAAGGATGATACTTATATATATATAAACCATTACCTTGAGTACCTTGATATATCTTGAGTAAAATAACAATTTTTTTTTTAGCTACCATGTGTGTCGAAATTTATTATTAATAATACTATTTTGTGTTAAAATAATGAATTTCAACATAAATAATGGTAGCTAAAAAAACAAAATGTTATTTTACTCAAGGTATTGGTTTAAATATCATCCTTTTTAATATTTAACAGTGTATATATTTCAGCTCGTATAACGGTATTTATTCGCGCTGAAGTCGTTGTATCTTTATCTGGCGCATTTGGCGCACGGGATGATATTGCTCGTTAAGAACTTAAACGTTTAAGACTCTCCCCCTCCTCTCCCGTCCAAAGTTTAATTGAACGTTAGTTTTATCCACATTTTTCGATTCTTAATTGAAGTGAATACGTTATCGAACTAAAATCCTGAAATTAATCGAGAAATTAGATTCTCCCACCTGTATGCGTTTCCGAGATAAGACAACTCTCGTGAAGACATCTCTTTACTTAATCAGGCCCTCATATTCGGCCTTCGATCCTCCTCAAGGAAGAAATTGTTTTCGACGAGCATTTGGCCAGCGCTTAATCATTAAATTTTCTTTTCCTATAACGTTAAAAACTAAAGTTAAAATTTATAAAAAAGGATAAATAAAAAATCGCTAACCAGAATTAATGAATCAGGATTATTAGTGCAATCACTATAGTAAAACATCAATTTACACATACATATATATAGATTAGACAGAATATAAATCCAGGTGCAGAATTACAGATTTCTTGAATGCATACCAGCGTTTAAGTATACAGTAAATAATATATTTATTTACAGTTACAATATAGGTATATTTTTGCGGGTGGGCCCGGACAATTTAATTACGTCTTTTTATCAGCGTGTGCATAAACCTGTTGCAAAACGCTCCGTATATTCGGGCGAAAAAAACGTTGAGAAATCTCTGATGGAGTTTCGTAACCTCGATCGCGCGGATCGGCGACAGGTGTGCGTGTACCGCACAAACACCTCGCCGCCAACGTCATATGTATTTCGGAACAAATTGCTACCATCGCGTTGGAGCGAGATTTCGACCGGTCTCCGCGCTGATACGTACCACGCGCGCGCGCGCGCACACACATACATACACGTATGCACGCACACACATACATACACGCATGCACGCACGCACGCACGTGGCCGAGCAAGTAGCTGTGAGTATGTGGTATTATACCGCATACGTGTATATCCCGTTCTCGGCACATGCACATCGGCGCCACCCGTCGGAACGCAAGTTCTCGCGTCAAGAGGCCTTTTTTCGCCGCGTTTTTCGTTGCTCCGGAGTCGCGCAGTATCGCTTGCGACTCGCCCTTGATAGCAGATTCCGTTCTGTCCGCGTGAAAGAGTTCCGCGTGAGAGAGGGAGGGAAAGAGACAGAGAGAGAGAGAGAGAAAGAGAAAGAGAGAGCCGCGTGTGCGTAAATCATAACCGACAAGTTCTCCGGCAATGGCGACGACGCAGCTGAGTCTGGCGCCGAAGACCATCAAGTATTTGATGTTCGCTTTCAACCTGTTCTTCGTGGTAAGTGCGGCCGATGATCAGCTGTCGCCGACGTCTCCGGTCTCGCGTTCCTTCTGGAACGTCGCGCGATGAGCTGGCATCTAAACCCGCGCGATCGATCGCGCTGCGAGCTATCGAACCGAGATCGCATCGACGCGCTTCAGCGCGATCATTGAAAGCTGATGACGTTCACGGTCGACAGGTGTTTGTCAGAAGGCCGAACAAAAGGCATAACTGAAGACGCACTTGTAAAGCCGTAAAATGAACATTAAGTAAGATTAATTGAAATTTTTGTCACTTTTATCACGTGCGCTGGTCGAAGTTGGCTGAAATTGCAATTGAAGTTAACTACAAGCTTCTTATCAATTCTCTTTCAAGAAAAGGACAAAGTCGAATTTAGTCAATTTTCTTTTCCAGAATTTTCTTTCAGCCTGAATTTGTGAGACTCAACAAACGCGTGTTTAAGTCAGTTTCAATTAATGTTTATATTTTGTAACTATATATTCTATATATGGATAAAGACGTCTATATCTCGTCTACATCGTGAATCATCTATAAGTATATCGTGGACGTCAAAATTCAACAAGTGCGCACATTGTTGAGATAACGTCAATAGGATCACGTGCTTCAGCCAGAATCCGGTTTTAAACGATATGCGCACTGTAAATGTTTTCCACAAATATCTATTGAAATACAGTGGAAACGTGAAGTTGAAACATGAAATTCAATTCGGACATTATGCATTAACAAATATATATACGGTGCACCCGTATTTGCGGAATGTATATTTCATTGTGTTAACCTTTAACATTTAGCGATGAGTCACGCGATCGTTCAGTTATCTTGGACAGATATTTCAGCTTGGTATTCGGTAAATAAATATTGCCACTTTTGGAATCAGTCGCAGAAAACATCTGTTTGAAAATCCGAACGGAAAAGCACTGTATTACAATATCATTTCTGGAGATACGCTGCGATACGTACAAGTCAAGAAATGGATTTAGAAAATACATTAACCGAGTAATCGGCTTTTGGAAAAAAAAAAAAATGGATGCAACTGATAAACGTGGAAGTATATTAGTTACAAGTAATGTTATAATATTTGTAACACGCATCGTAGATTTTTTTTTTTAAATTAATCAATATGTATATAGACTCGCTACTACCGAAATTAAATCTTTAATAAAATGCTGGACATTCCATGTATGGAATATTTTTGTGCCCAAATATGGATTCAATTTTTTTTAATACGCGTGTGTTATAAAACTGATGTAAAATTCAATAAATTAAACGGTTGTCTTTTATTATTTATTCATCGATTCATCGAATCAACACACTCGTCAGGAAAACCGCGAATAGATGAATCATTGTGAGAAAAATCTTACCAAAAGAAATCGACCAGCGTAAGAGATAGGCAGATAGGTCATAGGTCCAAGGGGGAATCCTTATCGCGCGATATCTGTCTCCTCGATTTTTTCGCGCGCAGTGTGACGTCAAAATCGAAAGGCCACCTGCGATCACAATATTAATATTAATTTTATATGCTATACAGCTATAGAATAGAGCAGGAGTCAGTCATCTTCTAATTCCGGTTATTAGCTAGTTTATAAACTAATTGGATTGTATATGATCAGTTAAGTAATTATCTATAATTAAAATAATTTCATTATTAGAAGTAGGATTTGTACTTGATAATGTCATTTACATATGTATATATGTATGCGTAGAAACCACAGCTAATATAGACAGCTTAATAATGAGTAATCTGTTCTTAAAAGATTATTCAGCACAATCGAAATACATACTGCGTTGTCGGCTTTATTAATAAACATGTTATCAACATTCTTTCGCTGCATACGTGTTAATTTTTTACAAAAAAAATTATATTAATATTTCTTTCCGTGATTGTTTGTTTAATTATAGAATTACTAATATAGAAATATTGAGTTGCGCTAGTATTATTAGTATAATTATTTAAAAAATATTTTTGCATTTCTTCATTAAAGTATATGCGTACCTATGTACCGATGATTACATCTTATATAAGAATATAAGATTACATCTTACATAAGGAAAAAAAAAAAAAAAAAATTCGCTGCGGACAGGATTCGAACCTGTGCGGGTAGAACCCAATGGATTTCAAGTCCATCTCCTTAACCGCTCGGACACCGCAGCAGTTGGCAACTGCCTGTTATTTGTACGGTATACTGTACACGAACGTGAAATTCTAAAAAGTTGACGCGAACAAAGAGATAAACTTTTGCATTTCTTTCAAATCTGTCGAAATGCTAATTACGTACCACATTAATTAGACGATTATGCCATTTAAATTAATTGCGCAATATTGCGAAATCATTAGTTAACGCCAGGAAATCATTACGTAACCATTACCAGTTTTTGGTGCGATCGATTCAATTGCGGATCGTATTTTCCATCCTTTTATCCATAAAAATATATCACGTATCGATGAATTATACTTATAGATTACAGGAATAGTGTTACTATCGATCGGCTTGGTCATCCATGGAGTGTACCATCAGTATCAACATTTCCTTGACAACAGCTTCTTCTCTGTACCTTCTCTTCTCGTAGCCGTGGGCTTCATCATCTTTATCATCGCTTTCTTCGGATGCTGCGGAGCCATTCGCGAAAGCCATTGCATGATTATAACGGTAAGGCGAATGCTCATATAATACCTAAATATTTGGTCATACATTTTTCTCTTATACACATAATATGTATACATGTGTAAATTAATATACACATTTTGTAATCGAAATTTATGAAGAAAGCGTAATTTTATTATAAGAATAATTAATTATTCACTTTTCGTTTACGTTAAATTGTACACTTATTATTTTATTACTTAAAAATTGCGTACATAATATATATTGTTAAATTCGTAGTGTCAAATTATATTTAATTTCTACTTTCATTTTTAATCATTCCTTATAGGTCGTTATTGCTCCTACTCAATATGTCGTTAATTTAACTAAACCAATGGAGTTAAAATAATACTATTTTGTGTTAAAATAATAAATTTTAATACACATAGTAATTAAAAATAACAAAATATTATTTAGCTCAAAGTAGTGGTTTAAATTTCATCTTTTTTAATATTTAACAGTGTATATTTGAGAATCTTTTTCAATGATGATAAAGAGATGTCTCATCGTTGCGCCATATGCAATTAGACCGTTTATTACTGCGACAGAGTCGCAGTATGTATTTTGACGTTTAATTAACCAATAATAATTTCTCAGCCGGTTAAATCAATAATAATAATAAGCTACCCAGTATAAGCAAACTGTTCGCAGTACTCCAACAGATTGGCAGTAAATTCAATCAGAAATTGCTATAGCAAAATTGACATCAACTGTGTCTGCATTAAGCTTGTGTTTTATCGACAGAGCTGATGTAATCTGACAGCCGAGCATGAGAATCTGTCAAACGCAGATTCTACTTTATTTCTGCCGTCAATCTGCGTCTAACTGTATAGAAAGCATATCAAAGACTGCTGAATTTTTACCATTAATTGGCTATTATATTTTGTTGACAATATTCTTGCAAGTATTCTACCAACAATATTGTACCTATATGTCAGATTCTGTATCTGCAAAGCAAAGCTCTACTTATACTTTGAGTTAAATAATATTTTATTATTTTTAATTACTATGTGTGCCAAAATTTATTATTTAAACACAAAATAGTATTATTTTAACTCCATCGGTTTACTTAAATTAACATTGTTTTAGTTAAATTAACGACATATTGAGTAGGAGCTGCGCAGTGGCGACCTATAGGAATGGTTAAAAATGACTCAAATTAAGTATAATTTGACACTACGAATTTAACAGTATATATGTATGCAATTTTTAAGTAATAAAATAATAAGTTTACAATTTAACGCGTGAACGAAAAGTAAATAATTAATTATTCTTATGATAAAATTACGCTTTCTGCAAAATTTGTCAGAAATTTTGCAGAATCTGTTCTCGACAGATTTGGCTGTATAGAAATCTGTACGCAGGCGGCTCTTGTCTCTCCCATACGCCTTTTACATTCGTAACGAACATCTTGTTTTAAAATATGACATTCATTCGTCGATCGTAAGTGATTTACGTCTCGTTCGATAGACCGTACCTGGCGAAGCTCGTCATGTGATTGCACTTCTGATTAAGAACATACGTACTGACGAGAATCAATCGCGACGTACTGCGAACAATAAAGCGGATCATTCTCGTGACTCGAGAACATTCACTGCGTTATTTTCAAACACTGTTCCATTTGAATTAATTTGAGATTAGGATCTCGATACGGAATGTCGGTTTTTCGACCGACCGACGCAGACGGGAAAAAGCGCGGCCAAGTCTGTTCATCTATACGATATCGTCTCCCCCTCGTTTCCATAACGTAATGGATCATATGTTTGGTGCACGAGGTATGTAATTGACATGTGTGTGTCCTCCCCGTTCCACCTTCGCCGGCCCTTATTCCGAGAAAATTACTCTCCCTCGCACGCGCAGACGAGGGCGGGCATGCTTCCGGCGTTGCTTTAAAAAATTGACGCAAAAACGCATGGTGAGAGACTATAATAAATATTTTTAACTAAGCTTCGAGATTAAATCCTATGCGACGAATGAATAGCGTATTTTAAAACAAGATGTTCGTTACAAATGTATAAAAAGGCGTATGGGAGAGACTACGTGTTTCTCAGATTAAAAAAAGGTATATTTAAAAAATACATCAGCACCTAATGCCAAAACCGGTTTACTCCGCAATAACGGAAGATAATGTCAGAATATAATTTGAATTCTTCTAAAGCCCGTATCAGACTACGGATTGGGATTGAGATTGGATTGAAATTTGACCAATCAGAATAGAGAAAATTGATCTCAAGGAGTGAACTTTGATCTGGATTGGTAAAATTTCAATTTAATCTCAATCCCAATCCGCAGTCTGATACGGGCTTACCGCTTAACGATGGTCTCTTTTGTCATTTGCAGTTCTGTACGCTACTGGCTGCGATCTTCCTTCTAGAGATCGTAGGCGGTACGTTGGGATACGTGATGAGGGCACAGGTTGCGACCGTTGCCGAGGAAAAGATGAACGCCACAATGTCGAAATACAACGATAGCCGGGAAATCCAACGCGTCTGGGACAATTTACAACGAAACGTAACGCGCAATTATATACAATTACCGTATTTATACGCGCGATATATTCTCGAAATGGCGGACTACGTGCGAGTGGTTTTATTTTTTCCCCTTTTCCGACGACGGCTTTGTCAGAAGTTTTTCGCGCTTCGCGTCGTGTGTCTTTCCCAGTCGTGGGAGCGACCCGATCGTCGCGAGAATATCGCAAACGATAGGCGACAGGGATAATTTCAGTGCCGGGCTCTAATTCCTCGCGTGTATAATACATGTGTATGTGGTAGCTGGCGTGCACGCCACGAGGGGGTAGCGTAAATCGATTTTTACGTCGCCGTAAAACCACCTTGACCACCCTCAAATATCTACGAAACGTGTTTATACAACAATATATATATATATATATATACATATATATATAAGGGGCATGTTTCTGATGTAAGTTCTGATGTAAAAATTTCTAATTAAAATAGAAAATAATCATAAATTTAATTCAAAACGGTTATCCGTTGCCTAACAATAAAATTATATATAGGTATATATATTCTACTTTAATTTACATCAGAAACATATGCCCCTTCAATTTGCACAGGACATCGTGTGACACCCTAATGTATCAAAATATGTATAGGTACATGAGCGTGCCACGAAGTATTAAACACGCTTCCCACGAAATCTCTCATTACAATTAACTGATAATTATTGCTGCATCTCTGCATTTGCGTGACGTACTTCAGCGTGTTAATCGCGAAATTTGTTTTTTTACAGTTCCATTGCTGCGGCATGGTCAATGCCACCGACTGGACGCACGTGGAGAGTCTGAAGGGAGAAATTCCGGTATCATGCTGTGACAATACGATAGGCGCTGTCGGCAGGTCGAACTGCACTTTGAATCCGCCGTCGCCGAGTCTGCATCAAAAAGGCTGCATGACCGCGTTCGCGGATTTCGCAGAGAAACACGCGGCAAAGATAGCGGGTGTCGGAATAGGCCTTGCTGTAATTCAGGTATCTTCATCAGTACCACGTTAGATTTTCCGAATGTTGCCTCGTAGCGTTTCGAAGTGTTTCCGATAAACCGGAAATATTTACGTTTCACTGATACGAGAATGAAATTAATTGACGTTTTATTTTGCAGGTGGTAGGAATCTTCTTATCGTCTTATTTGGCCAAATC
Organism: Leptothorax acervorum; assembly: GCA_035220615.1. Classification (NCBI taxonomy): domain Eukaryota; kingdom Metazoa; phylum Arthropoda; class Insecta; order Hymenoptera; family Formicidae; genus Leptothorax; species Leptothorax acervorum. Next base: position 793,718 of record JASTWQ010000005.1, read on the forward strand.
GATCAGAAATTCTTACGAGACCATGTAGTGTCATGTGAACATCAAACGCATCGGAAGCAGCATTATATTCCTAAATGACAGCCGAGCAGGATTTCCATTAGGATACGGAACTACGTGAATCTGATAATTGATCTGAAATAATGAATACGTTATTTGTCCTTGTAGAAGCGTGGTAAATTATTTTTGCTACATACAATGTCTCGCATCGCGCTATGAATATAAATCGTGTATGTTTTTAATAAAATCTTTACCTTGCCAAGTGTTTACGTGATAATGCGTTTATCATTTCTGATTAAAATATCTCGTTAATCCAATTCGCTTGCAAATTTCAGACAAAAAATCGGAGCGCTCGCTTGTCCAAAAAATATGTGCGCACACGTATAGAGAGACACGAAATTGAACTTAATCGCTCATGTATGAGTCATGCTTGTTGTTTTGCCTACGTGCTGTAAACGTAGCAACGAACGCGAGTGGACGTCTCTTTCCAGGCCCGCAGTTTTAAAATTTTAGCTCGATATAGATTCGATCGCACTGAAAATATATTATATATTTTATATTTTATATAGATAGATAAAGATATATGTAGAGATATATATATCCTTTAGTGCTATTTAAATATAAATGTGCTCGCGATATATCCAACCAAGACGCTCCGCCTAAATTATACTAAAAATATTTTATATATCATCAATAATATAACAACCTGTATCGAATATTCATTGGCGTACCCCAGTGTGCGCTATAATTCTAAATTTATCGCTTCGTCATATTTTTTCTTTACGCTATCGCGACTTCCCTATTTCCTCCCACTCTTTTGCCTCTCTCTGTCTCTGTCTTCCTCTCTCTTTCTTTGTTAGACTGCACGTTCTAAACAAACCCAATACCCAAATCGCTCGTGTCGGCGCCGGCGTCCGTCGCCGTGGCCGTGCGCGATCGTGCGTTTTCGTGGCTCGTTATCGGCCAGCAGATAACGCTGCAGGCTGACGCGACGCTCCAGCGTCGGCATCGGCAATCGGTGTGTTAACCAGGCAAGTGCTGAGAAGGTGCGCGAAACTGTTCGCTGTGTATCTGCGCCCGGGAGGAGCCAACGCGAGGGCAAAATGGCGGCCACGCATCTAGACGTCGGCCTCCGCTGCATCAAGTACCTGCTGTGCGCGGTCAATTCCCTCTTCGTGGTCTGTACCATAATGCGAACGGCATTAAAAAATATCGTCTCGTCTACTAGCAAAATAATGTACCTTTCGCCAAATTCTCTCGCTTCGATGCATCCTCGCGTTAATAAAAAAAAAAAACCAATCTACTCAATCTAGGCCAATCGCGACGAGAATTCCTTACGTTTATTTGTTGACTGCGCTTTTTGTTTCGACGCTACGTGTGTCGTTCGAAAGAAGAGAAAAAGAGAAGAATATTACCGCGCCCACTTCTTTCGAGAAATCGTTCGAGTGACTCGATAAATCGTTGAGAATCTCGCCGGAAGACGAAATAAACCGCGAGATCCGTCGCGAGAGGTAAATTTAAGCTTCGTTTTCGCACAAGTCCGTCGAAAGAGATATTCTTGGAGGATGAGATAACGTTCGTGCATTATGGCTCTTCAAAACGCACGAAGTCATCGCCAATGACTTGGCGACGAGTCGCACATTACCGGAGCTTATCGGAAAATACCGTTGCGACGCAAGCTCGTGTAGGTACAAGTGCGCATCGTATGCCAGATGTCCAAGACCATACATATATCGTACACTCATCATAATTATCGATTGCTGTTATATACCGACCATATAGATAGATGATGCTTGAATTGTAAAAAGGAGGCTTCGTTCTCTCTCTGCTGCCTCCAATTGCTATAACAATCTACTTTTGACAAAGACAAAGAAGCCACGTATTACTTTTTGCCAAAATAAGACAAAATTTATCTGTAAAGAAAATTTTTTTTATGTATTTATGTAACATACCTATACATTTATAAAATTATAATTAAACATTAATATATATTTATAAAATCCATAACATATTTAAAGCTTATATATATCATACCTAAATATTATATATATTACATTAAATGTGTAATAGGATTCATATAGAAAACGTGAATCGTTAATATATATAATACGTACCAACTATCGTTTCACGTTGGTTATCAATTCTTTTCAAGATATTTGTTATCGATACAGCTGTTAGCGTTCCGATAACATAAATGGCGATTAATGTCGAAAAAAAAATGACTCAGATATTTATATTTCGCGTATATGTAGCAGGTGTCCTTCCATATACTAGAATACATGTGTGGCAATTAAAAAATTAATATTAAAATTATGGGCTTTATAAAAAGATAGCGGTTTAGCAACAATTAGAATATTCGGAATTATAATAACCCAAGCCGTATAGCGATATCGCAATTTTCGATATCAAACACAGTCGACTTGAGATAACGTGTATCGGATCATTTACATTTCCGGGACAAAAAAAATATATACATTATATATGTTTATAAGAACACAATGCCGTTGGAATAAAATAACGTGAACGATACGAAGAGGCGAAAGGGCCGATTTCCCCGAGGTTATTATCTTTTATTACGTCCTTTGTTCTGTCGGCTTACGGAGAAGGCGATGTGGGCCATGAAGTTTGAGTTTCGTTGTTACAGAGAATGGCACTTTCGAACTGCGGTCGATATCACATAGACAAGGCTATGCACTGCTGAATTATTAGGGACGGACGAACCTATATACAACTGCACAACCCGATTAGCACAATATATGCTTCTTAATTAAACAAAGGAGCAATAATAGGAGCAAGTGTTTCTTTCACGATTCGTTGCTTACACTGAGAAAAAATATTTGGATCAAAACAAATATTTATTAGGCTTCTAACAACTTATTTACTTAATATGATGCACATATTTATTTAGAATTAGATAAAATATCTAATTCTAAGATATTTTTTCTAATTCTAAATAAATATTGTAATTATATTAAGTAAATAAACTGTTAGGCGCCACCTAATAAATATTTTTTTGGATCCAAATATTTTTTTCCCATTGTCAGTGTACCGATACAAAATATGCAGAAGATTTTCGCAAACAAATCGGCACAATATGTATAAAAATGATCAATTTGATTCTCGGCAGAGGTGTATTGCCTGGCATATGAAAACGCTTATAAATTATTCCCAGGCACTTATGCAAATTTCTAGCTTCTTGCCGCGGGTAAAGGAAAACATGCCTGGAAAAGGCAGTGATTTTCCAACGAGACCTGGCTTCGACCTTGACATTCGAAATCTCGAATCGATGATATATGAGAAACCTTTTCGTTGTTCTCAAGCAGACAAAACGCAGTACCAGGAAAACGTTTCAAATATCGCGTTATGTACGCGCCTACTCGAGGGACTTTGTGGCTCGCTTATCAGTATACTTAATAGAGATAAACGTATTATCTTCACAATCAATGATGCCGGGATACATCATGCGACTTTAATAAAACGGGGTACTTTGACACACGAGTGTGAAACGAAAAATCTTTAAAGTTAGACCGGAGCAACGATCGATCGCTCAATGATCAAACAAGATCTTGTTTGATCTTTGATTTCGCTATGGTCGAAAGGAGCAAAAATATAAGTTCACGATGCATCGCTCTTTAACAGGTCATCGATATCTTATCCGGGTGTTTGTTTATTTAGATAAAATTAAAAGTCAAATAAAATTAAGAGCCTCTCCTGTCTTAATATAACATATATGTATATAACTCTCGGTCGGAATGTATTTGAAACGATTTCGCATTTTATTTCGGGTCTTCGGTAAGAAGATAGACTTATGCGGACGTGTAGAAATCACAAGAGAGCGGCTTATCGTAGGAAATGACATGGTTCGCTTTAAAGAACAAATAGAGACCGATGGCAACGTGTACATAGCGATACGCTTCACAAAAGTGTCGTACCCTCTTTCCAGTCTAAAAAGTTTTTACATTCGAGCGAGGACGCATGTATTATATAACTAATGTCAGGGAAACCGCGTATTACGGAAATGATCGAAACAAAACCTTACACTATGTACAATAAACGTGCATTATGTTCGGTATATTACACGTTCACAAATCGTATGCAATACTGCATATTTAAATCGTCATTATAAGTAGAAATAACATACAAGCAGCTAAAAAATCACGGAACTTTAGAATTGCAATAAGAATACAGAAATAAGGAAAAGGTTCCTATGAACATGAAACGGATTAAAGGTCTTTTTTTAAACATTTATAAAAGTAACATTTCGCGAATTAAATCTTCATAGATACTGATAGATAACAAATACTCTTAATTCAAACTTTATATTCCTTAAAGAAGTTCTTAATTATTAACATATCTAGTTTCTAAGTAGTACTGCGTTTTGTCTAATCAAAATATACAATCAAATTTTAGCTAACGAAGTATCGACTTTATATATCGGCCGAATAATTTACGAATTATTCGGCCGATATAAAGTCGATACTTCTACGGAAGTTTGTACATGTCATTTTGCGATTAATAATTGTTTTATATATATCGAAAAGGAATAAGGATTTTTCGTTAAAACGCTAATGATATAACGAAAACAACAGTTAATTGTGTGGTTAACATATTACATAATAAAATTACGACATATCATTATCATTTTATTGCAGTTGACGGGGGTGATGATAATATCGGTCGGCACGACAATCTACGCTGTTTATGAGAACTTCTCGCATTTTTTGGACGCGAGCTATTTTTCACCAGCCACCCTTTTGATCGTGGTTGGAATACTTGTCTTCATAATCGCTTTTATGGGATGTTGCGGCGCGCTTAGAGAAAGTACCTGCATGGTTCTTGTGGTAAGTCGAATATCTCGTATTTCTACTTTGTTTCAAATATTCTCTCTCCGACACTGTACTACATTTATGCATGCGCTTCTAGTTTGCAGTTTTGCTGTCATTTGTATTGATACTGGAACTTGCCGCTGCCGTTGCTGCGTATACCCTGCAGGACGGCATCAAGGATCTCTTAGCTGAGAAGATTAATCTAACGATGCACCAATACGAAAAGAACGAGGAAGCCAAGTTCGCAATCGATTTTATGCAGTCTAGAGTAAGATAATTGACCGTTTCATAAATAAAAAAATGTAGAAAAATCTGTTGAGATATAAAGTGGCACCGGACATGTCCTACAAATAATGACATAACAGTTTCAAGACATAGCGTATTCTTTACAGGGAAAGAAAGAAGCATTTTGAAAAATAATTGATGGTATTTTTTTCTTGTTTTACAGTTACGTTGTTGCGGGTATAATAGCTACCTGGATTGGAACAACGTATCGTTCAATAATACGCATATAGATGTACCTGACTCTTGCTGCGCATATCTGGTGGATGAGCTTTCGGACCGCTGTTATGGAAAATATCACGAAGGCTGTATCAGCCGCCTTTCTATTATTGTTCACCGCAGCGCGTTATATATTGGCACGGGAGCCGTAGCGATCGCCCTTATTCAGGTTAGTAGATTCAGCTCTTTTTTTCGAACTTAAAATTTTAATCTCAATTCCCACATGTCAAAATTCGAAATCGCCGATACTATTGAGAAGCGTTTACAAGACAAAACGCGATCTTGAAAAGTAGTTTATCTACATAAATACAATTGATCATAATCTCTAATTAATCTCAATTATTTCTTTCCAGCTAACGGGAATTATGTTCGCGTGTATGCTTGGCCGAGCTATCAGACGTCAAAAGACAGAAAGGGAGAGGCGTCGTTGGGAATTACGGGAGAATCTAGTGAACGGTTATGAACCGTTGGGAAAGTCGGATCCCGTAATTACTTTTCCCGTAGTGTATATGTCACCAGACTATCCATTGAAAGGCGACCAAAAATGTTAATATTTTGATAAAAATCGAGTAATTTTACAAAATTGAAGGTATTTTTTATTCTTGTCGGGCTCGCAAGTTTGCAAAGAGGAAGAAAGAGAGAGAGATCCTATTTTTTAACAAAATATAAAAGCGTTTATGAGAATGAATATTTATTCTTGATTCTTATGTTCATTTTTATAGAGCTCGGTGAGTTATCATGAGATAGCTCATTATCAATAGAAAACGATACTACCAAATAATTATAGTGATTTATATATAATACATAGTTTAATATATTTTCTTAATAAGTATACGAGTATACATATACGACAATCTGATTGTTTGCTTTAAATAATTTGCATTTCAATAATTAAATATGTTATGAATTCCAATTTTATTTTATAATAGCTATAAGCAAATTTATATGCTGATTATGGCGCTCCTTTAATTCTTGTTTATAATAGTTAATATAATACCTCATTGAGGAAAAGGCATTATTTTAAAATATTACACAGACTATTGCAGAAGTTGTACATTATTAATGCACTGTAATGCGCTAAGAATAAAATATCTTTATTCTATTAAAATAGTATTTACATTCATCATGTCAAATATATCCTTGATTAGCAATTTTTTAATAAATATAAATGTGACAATTATTTAAATTGTTTCATACCATCACCAGAAGAGTGAAGATTGCCTCAAAATCTCAGAAGCTTCTTCTTGATGTTCTCCATTTTCGAGGTACGGAGGCGTTAATTCGCGATAGGCAAGGCAGACGCGTCTCGATGTGACGGTCTTGTCGAAACACAGAGTGTTCCCATTTATATCTGTTAAACAAAAATCATGTAATTAATAAATATTAATTTCGACTTTCGTTTCTAATATTTATAAACAAAATATTATACCTTGCTGGGCCATATAAGACCATGAGTGATCTAGCGGGCATCGGCAATCGTATTACCACGTTATCATCGATATCTAAAGATCCTGTGTTGTCACACATGTCTTTCTCTAGGATGGAATCATAATTTGAAACGCAGTCTAAATTATATCGCGTTATTGGACCACGATAAGGAGTCATAGTCAAAACAGAATCGCCGAGAACGTTCACGGTAATTATACGTTCTCCCCAGATCCAGCAATCGTCCACGTGGGGATCGATAGAAGCGCCTCGTTCAGGATCATACTCAAGCGTACACTGCTCAACAGTTTGAAAACCGTGTAACAACGGTATTTCCTCAAATTTTCTCTGTACAAACCGCGTTGTTTTGGGAAAACCATTAAATGATCCTAATTGCAATTTTCGCTTTTTGAAGTTACATTTTGGTCCAAAATTCTATAAAAATTTAATGTTTTAGTTTAAAATATGTGAATATGTATCTAAATATATTTTTAAATGCTTCAGAGATATTATACCTGTTTTCTTCTACCGCTTTGTGAAGCTTGCCAAGGGAGGTCATCGAGCGCTTTCATGAGCTCCTCAGCCTCATCTTCTTTTAAAAAATCTAGCTAGGACATATATATGAACATATATAGTATAATATTAACTATATTATAAAAGATATATTATAAAGTACAGTGATCACATTACCTTGATGTAAACACCAGGATAATCAATTAAGTTCCCGTCATGATAAGGATGTTTCTTGTATTCATCTATATCCCATCCAGGTGATAATTTATCACAATATGGACAATAAATGTAACTTTTGCTTTTCTGTAAGATTACATATTATAAATATTTTAAACTAGTTAAGATATCAGGGAGTAAACAATTATAAGTTTCATAAATTTATGTAATTAAATAGTCCACGAATTTCTATAAAATATTTTTTTTCTTAATTTTAGCCAGCGCTTCCGAGTTTATGTTCTTTCAGATGCATAGGAGGGTAGTACCAAGGCAAAATAAGAAACAAGATGTAAGTCATCTTTTCACGCAAGCAACTGTAAACTAATCGCGGTTTTTCTGGTATTTTAGCCAGCTAGGAGCAAATTCAACCGACAGACTATTATACGACAGCAGAAAATGCAGTAACTGGGTAGCGAAATTCTCAGGTATATAAATTTCTTAAACTATATTTTTCAGAAAAGATAATTTGTGTATGTGTGTGTGTGAGAGATCTAATAATCCTAAGCAAGAAGGTATTAGTTTTATAGATTGGATATTTTCTATTTTTCAGGGATATCCTTTTCTCTCAGATACTTTTAAATATCCATAAATCTTTTTTAAATTTCCTGTTTAATTTATTAAAATATATTTTGTTTTTTACGTGTGTATATGTATATACATATATACTATATTGTTTTATTTAAAATTGATACATTAATCCTTTGGACTTATACTCGATATCACATTTCATTCCAGCAACTCGAATTGTCGAGTTATGTTCGATATGGATATTTCGAGTTTATGGTATTTTTCTTTGTTATTAAATCTTCAAATATGACGACGCATTATAATAAATATAAGTGTTTTCAGAAATAAAGGGCTTTTATTTAATTATTGAGTTGTTGGAATAAAATGTCCAAGTTATTGCAGAATGCAAAGGATTAAAGCCTCTGAGATAAAATATCTTCTTACTTTATGAATTTCATTAAATTCCATTTAACAATGTAACAAAATTTTTATTCTTTATAATTATGGATTAAACATGGAACATGTATATTTTGCGAAAAAAAATTTTATTTTTTCATACTGCTGCTTATGTTTTCCCGTTTCTAGTATATACCTTTAGAATAAAAAAGATCAAGGGTTGCTGATATTTTGATTCTGCTTTTTATTTAAAAATTGCAAATATTCAAATAGGTTTTTTTTTCCATCGTTCTAATTGTATATAGAGATGTGATGCCTTAAAAAATACTCTATAAACAAATAAATAAATAATGAAGCATAATAGGAGCGCAAAATAAAAATAGCAAAATAAGATACCAAATATTTCGCCCATGGGCACTAATTGGATTAGCTACATCTCTGAATAATATATCATCAATAATCAAGAGTCGCCAATTGAAAGACATAACAAGATGATCAGAGAATTTCCTGGAATTAATGTATTTTGTCGCGATTACGTTGTTGCGTCTTTGACTTTTGGGAAAAGACCTCTGCGATTAATCGCGGGAAATTCCGATGTCAAAAGGGGGATTTTAAGTGTTTGGGATAAGATTAGTCTTATTCCGGCTGCGGTCCACTTGACGCTCCAAATGCTTCAAAGCATTCCTCTTCTCCTTTCTTTCAATGAAGAAAGAAGGAGAAGAAGAACGCTTCAAAGTATTTGTAGCGTCAAGTGGACCGCAGCCGCGCTCCAACCGATTATTCAATCATTTGACACAAAACTTTGAAACCCTTTTCCTTGAACTTTCTCTTTCCGAATTGTGTGTTGTGTGTGTGTGTGTGTGTGTGTGTGTGTGTGTGTAATGTGTCATTGTATGTGGTCGCATTGATGAATTCGAATTCATTTGTTACAGGATTATAAGAATCAATCCTTGCGGAGCCGATGTCACGAATACATAGATCTTGTATAAGTCTATGCACGAGTATCATTGATAGGTTAAGGGACTCCTTGCTCTTACCTGCAACTCGTTCCTTAGATCCGGCTTAGTGATGTCGTATTCGGCCTCGCAAATCAAGCAAGAGCGTATCCCTTTGCAACCGCACGGTCGCACAGTCTCCATTGCGTTTCCTACTTCCCTTTTTCTTGCGATATTAAACAAAGACAAGCAGAAACACACTTGTCGAGACCTGTGACACCACAGTGTCGGTGAACGTGCCGCCCGTGCGGCGTGCGGTGCCGGAAAGGAAAGTCGATTCTCGAAAGCATGACAAGTTATCGCCTCCGTCGATATATCGATTCGACGAAAGAATGTTTTTCTTCTCATTGCATTAGATTGATTAGATCAATTCAAGAGAAAATTAATCTCTAACATAGAAAGCGAGAGATAGGGGAATGTTTAAATAATTATTAATAAATGTTGTGTAATCTATTTACTTATTAATAAGATAAAATAATACATTTGTCATATTTAAAGATATAAGATAATAAATTTCTATTTTAGTTTAATTTTCTTCCTTCCTCCTCCTTGCTACGATGAAAAATTGCACAGAGAAGCCGAAGATTTAAGATTAATTATTAAATTTTATCGCAGGTCGCAACCCGAGATACTGCTAGCATTATATTGTCGACGTCCCTCTCGTATACTGCAGTCATCGTCATCGTTTTGCGCTGTGAGGATGATATCGAAAATCTGCTTCGTACTTTTGCTGGCGCTTCCTGCCAGTTTCGCCAGTAAGTATCTTTCTAAATTCATCGCATTATTCATCATTTTGTGTCATTGTTTAAAATTATTATTTTTTTAAATGTACTCTGTTCATTTCTCTGCACATTAATAAGAATTTTTTGTTCGTGAAAGGAAATTATTTCAGCAAAAAAATAAGAAAATATATATTATATATAACGGATTCTTCATATATTCTGTATAATTATTATAGGTATAGTTATACTTTTCCAAGATAGAAGAACACGGGCCGAATACATTTGAATATACGTGTATATCGCACCCGGAGAAGAATACTGTCACAATTCCAAAAATTTTGATTTTAATCGAGTTAAGCCCAAAAAGTATGCCTAAAATGTTATCTACGTGGACTACGTGCTATAATAGTCGCAAGTTTATATGCGAAATTTCCGCTGAACGGGGCAGAAGAGATCGAGTGTCGTTATTCTTTTAAACAATTTAAACCATATGTTGCGCGGTTTCTTGGATGAATAGTAATTCCATAAGTGAATTGAAAATGAATCACAGCAGATTCGACTTTTTCAAGAAGCATTATAAGTTTCATTATAATAAAATATCGTAATTGTAATTGCATAAGTCATCTCACGATTAAAAAAAAATTGAATTATATTAATTGTTTTTCCTCTCTTCTGAAAACTGTGTATTTTGGAGTTGTGACGACAGTATTCTTCTTAGTGAGATATGTAAATTATACTGCTGTAAAAATGTGAATCTTTTTCTAAATTGTTTAATATTTTCTTATAATAATCAAATAAATAAAAAAAGTTTTTTTTGACACCGGAAGAAATTGAGTTTCCTGGGCTTTAAGGTTTCTCTTCTCCAGCCAAAAATCATTTGTCTTTAATATTACAATTAAACCCGTATGGGACCGGAGTTTATTGAATAATTAATTAAAATTATCTTTGATTGAATGTTTTCGCCAGACGACGAGTGTCCGAATATCATCAGCAGAAACCAATGGACCAGTGTCCCCACTGGAAATGTCAATTATTTAATAGTACCGATACCTTACGTGATAATACATCATACAGTCACCCCCGAATGTGATTCGCGCAAGACATGCTCAAGTCGCGTTGACAACATTCGCGGTTATCATATGGACCAATATGAGTGGGACGACATCGGTTACTCGTAAGCTACGTTTATCTCGATCACGGAGATTTTTCGAGATGCGAATCATAAACCAAGCACAAATTTATTGCCTTTTTACTCGTCATATTGAATGCCAATTATAGCTTTTAATTACTTCAATTATTTCGATGATAACGTTCTTAACAAACAACATAAACAATAAATGAAATAAATGTATTTGCAGCCTATTTGATTGTAAATAAATTAATTACGTTGAAATAAAATCTAGGTGCACGTTGTCTGCTTCTAAAATGGTACCGTTCGCTTCATATATTATATCTATTACGTCTGTTTGGATATTCAACATTATAATGATATAGGTATGTAAAAGATACACTTTATTATTTAATAATTATTTCTTTGGTTTCTAAAGATTCCTGATTGGCGGCGATGGAAATGTATACGAGGGATGCGGATGGACACACGAAGGAGCGCATACGTACGGATACAATAAAAAATCTGTCGGTATAGCTTTCATTGGGAATTTTGAGAGTAAGCATTAATCGCGATAATTCGTATGAAGCGTGTCTATCACAATTGTTTCATCAGTGATATTTATAATCAATATTCATTCTTTTGCGTATTGGGAATTGCTCTATTCTGGCGATCTCTCTTTTTTAGACAAAAATGCTAGCCAGATCATGTTAGACGCCGCACATCAATTAATCAACTGTGGAAAATCCCAAGGTATTCTTCGAAGCAATGTACACGTGCTCGGTGCACGACAGGTGGGTCAAACAGCCAGTCCTGGAAACGACCTCTATGTCCAGATTCAAAATTGGCCTGAATGGAGTACAGAGCCTTAGACGAGCGTTTTGGAAGTGGGTGCTCTCGATAAAATCGAAATGTCTAATCCGTTTCATAACGAACAGGATAATTTAATTGTTTAATTTGCTTCTATAACAGAGCTTGAGCCTTTTTAACAAGGTTTTTAGGGAAACTTCCCTGTTCTCGGCGCAGTTCTGATTACCGTTTATATCAATCCGTGTCTCGTTCGACAGGATCATGTAGAACGGGCTAGAGCCCGTTTCTAAAGTATGATCTTATTCCTGTAGCATCGTTGCAATCCATTGGCAAAATTAACGAAAAGCATGACGAATGTAAGACCGTAAGAAATATACGTCAATGTTCGAGGTAATAGTTTGTGTTTTATTATATTACCTTTCTAGCGAGAAGTCCAGCTCCTGATCTAATATAAAAAGAAAGTTCTTAACATACGTTTTTTTTTAACGCATTAACATTTCAGAAGAACGCATGTAGACGGCGCGGAAATAAATCGTGGAGATTGTGACTAATTTAGGAGATGGAACGGTGTGACGTCGCAACGTATATATCAATACTATTCAAGTTTCATTCTTTTTTTTTCGATTATTAGGAGATCACGTAATTACTAATATACAAATGATACATTATCACCGAGAGTTCTCTTACACAGAATAAATATATTGCGCATATTAGCGGGTTTTTCAAGAATGACGCAATCGAGCCGTGCTTAAGTTTTTTTCTTTTTAATCATAGTTATTTATTATTATCGTTAATATCCATATAATTATCAAAAACTACAGTAAAACACAAAACAAAAAAGGATATAGTGATATCTGTACATTCTCCTTAAATGATTAACGTAAACATTTCTTTGTATACCTTGTAGTCTACAAATAGGAAGAAACTAAATCATAATATTCACAGATATTTTACTAGATAGACGAGGCCGACGGGTGCACGCGTCGCGTAACAATGGCACAGGAGACATGATCCTGCGCCCGTACATATATGACTGGCTGCAGAAGAAAGAGCGAAGGGGAAAACAGCGCTTTCGTGAAAATAAATGATTTTTATGTTCATTTTTATAGAGCTCAGTGAGTTATCATCAGATAGCTCATTATCAATAGAAAACGATACTACCAAATAATTATAGTGATTTATATATAATACATAGTTTAATATATTTTCTTAATACTCGTAAGTATACGAGAATACGAGTATACATATACGACAATCTGATTGTTTGCTTTAAATAATTTACATTTCAATAATGAAATGTGTTATGATGTCCAATTTTATAATAGCTATTGTAATATGATACCTCATTGAGGAAAAGGCATTATTTTAAAATATTACACAGACTATTGCAGAAGTTATACATTATTAATGCACTGTAATGCGCTAAGAATAAAATATCTTTATTCTATTAAAATAGTATTTACATTCATCATGTCAAATATATCCTTGATTAGCAATTTTTTAATAAATAAATGTGACAATTATTTAAATTGTTTCATACCATCACCAGAAGAGTGAAGATTGCCTCAAAATCTCAGAAGCTTCTTCTTGATGTTCTCCATTTTCGAGGTACGGAGGCGTTAATTCGCGATAGGCAAGGCAGACGCGTCTCGATGTGACGTCTTGTCGAAACACAGAGTGTTCCCATTTATATCTGTCAAACAAAAATCATGTAATTGATAAATAATATTAATTTCGACTTTCGTTTCTAATATTTATAAACAAAATATTATACCTTGCTGGGCCATATAAGACCATGAGTGATCTAGCGGGCATCGGCAATCGTATTACCACGTTATCATCGATATCTAAAGATCCTGTGTTGTCACACATGTCTTTCTCTAGGATGGAATCATAATTTGAAACGCAGTCTAAATTATATCGCGTTATTGGACCACGATAAGGAGTCATAGTCAAAACAGAATCGCCGAGAACGTTCACGGTAATTATACGTTCTCCCCAGATCCAGCAATCGTCCACGTGGGGATCGATAGAAGCGCCTCGTTCAGGATCATACTCAAGCGTACACTGCTCAACAGTTTGAAAACCGTGTAACAACGGTATTTCCTCAAATTTTCTCTGTACAAACCGCGTTGTTTTGGGAAAACCATTAAATGATCCTAATTGCAATTTTCGCTTTTTGAAGTTACATTTTGGTCCAAAATTCTATAAAAATTTAATGTTTTAGTTTAAAATATGTGAATATGTATCTAAATATATTTTTAAATGCTTCAGAGATATTATACCTGTTTTCTTCTACCGCTTTGTGAAGCTTGCCAAGGGAGGTCATCGAGCGCTTTCATGAGCTCCTCAGCCTCATCTTCTTTTAAAAAATCTAGCTAGGACATATATATGAACATATATAGTATAATATTAACTATATTATAAAAGATATATTATAAAGTACAGTGATCACATTACCTTGATGTAAACACCAGGATAATCAATTAAGTTCCCGTCATGATAAGGATGTTTCTTGTATTCATCTATATCCCATCCAGGTGATAATTTATCACAATATGGACAATAAATGTAACTTTTGCTTTCCTGTAAGATTACATATTATAAATATTTTAAACTAGTTAAGATATCAGGGAGTAAACAATTATAAGTTTCATAAATTTATGTAATTAAATAGTCCACGAATTTCTATAAAATATTTTTTTTCTTAATTTTAGCCAGCGCTTCCGAGTTTATGTTCTTTCAGATGCATAGGAGGGTAGTACCAAGGCAAAATAAGAAACAAGATGTAAGTCATCTTTTCACGCAAGCAACTGTAAACTAATCGCGGTTTTTCTGGTATTTTAGCCAGCTAGGAGCAAATTCAACCGATAGACTATTATACGACAGCAGAAAATGCAGTAAATGGGTAGTGAAATTCTCAGGTATGTAAATTTCTTAAACTATCTTTTTCAGAAAAGATAATTTGTGTGTGTGTGTGTGTGTGTGTGTGTGAGAGAGATCTAATAATCCTAAGCAAGAAGGTATTAGTTTTATAGATTGGATATTTTCTATTTTTCAGGGATATCCTTTTCTCTTAGATACTTTTAAATATCCATAAATCTTTTTTAAATTTCCTGTTTAATTTATTAAAATATATTTTGTTTTTTACGTGTGTATATATAATGTACTATATTGTTTTATTTAAAATTGATACATTAATCCTTTGGACTTATACTTGATATCACATTTGATTCCATCAACTCAAATTGTCGAGTTATGTTCGATATGGATATTTCGAGTTTATGGTATTTTTCTATGTTATTAAATCTTCAAATATGACGACGCATTATAATAAATATAAGTGTTTTCAGAAATAAAGGGCTTTTATTTAATTATTGAGTTGTTGGAATAAAATGTCCAAGTTATTGCAGAATGCAAAGGATTAAAGCCTCTGAGATAAAATATCCTCTTTCTTTATGAATTTCATTAAATTCCATTTAACAATTTAACAAAATTTTTATTCTTTATAATTATGGATTAAACATGGAACATATATGTTTGCGAAAAAAAATTTTATTTTTTCATACTGCTGCTTATGTTTTCCCGTTTCTATATACCTTTAGAATAAAAAAGATCAAGGGTTGCTGATATTTTGATTCTGCTTTTTATTAAAAAATGGAAAATATTCAAATAGTTTTTTTTAATTGTTCTAATTGTATATGGAGATGTAATGCCTTAAAAAATACTCCATAAACAAATAAATAAATAATGAAGGAGCGCAAAACAAAAATAGCAAAATAAAATACCAAATACTTTGCCCATGGGCACTAATTGGATTAGCTACATCTCTGAATAATATATCATCAATAATCAAGTCGCCAATTGAAAGACATAACAAGATGATCAGAGAATTTCCTGGAATTAATGTATTTTGTCGCGATTACGTTGTTGCGTCTTTGACTTTCGGGAAAAGAGTTCTGCGATTAATCGCGGGAAATTCCGATGTCAAAAAAGGGATTTTAAGTGTTTGGGATAAGATTAGTCTTATTCCGGCTGCGGTCTACTTGACGCTCCAAATGCTTCAAAGCATTCCTCTTCTCCTTTATTTCAATGAAGAAAGAAGGAGGAGAAGAACGCTTCAAAGTATTTGTAGCGTCAAGTGGACCGCAGCCGCGCTCCAACCGATTATTCAATCATTTGACACAAAACTTTGAAACTCTTTTCCTTGAACTTTCTCTTTTCGAATTGTGTGTTCGTGTGTGTGTGTGTGTGTTTGTGTGTGTGTGTGTGTGTGTGTAATGTGTCATTGTATGTGTTCGCATTGATGAACTCGAATTCGTTTGTTACAGGATTATAAGAATCAATCCTTGCGGAGCCGATGTCACGAGTATCATTGATAGGTTAAGGGACTCCTTGCTCTTACCTGCAACTCTTTCCTTAGATCCGGCTTAGTGATCTCGTATTCGGCCTCGCAAATCAAGCAAGAGCGTATCCCTTTGCAACCGCACGGTCGCACAGTCTCCATTGCGTTCCTTACTTCCCTTTTTCTTTCGATATTAAACAAAAACACGCAGAAACACACTTGGCGGGACCACAGACACCACACTCCACTGACTCCACAGTGTCGGTGAACGTGCCGGCGTGCCGCCCTCTGTGGTGCCGCCCGTGCGGTGCCCGTGCCGGAAAGTCGATTCACTCGATTCTCGAAAGTATGACAAGTTATCGTCTCCGTCGATATATCGATTCGACGAAAGAATGTTTTTATTTTCATTAGGTCAATTCAAGAAAAAATTAACTTTAACATAGAAAGCGAGAGATAGGGGAATGTTTAAATAATTATTAATGAATATTGTGTAATCTATTCACTTATTAATAAGATAAAATAATACATTTGTCATATTTAAATTAAGATATAAGATAATAAATTTCTATTTGAGTTTAAGTTTCTTCCTCCCTCCTCCTTGCTACGATGAAAAATTGCACAGAGAAGCCGAGGATTTAAGATTAATTATTAAATTTTATCGCAGGTCGCAACCCGAGATACTGCTAGCATTATATTGTCGACGTCCCTCTCGTATACTACTGCTGTCATCGCGTCGTCGTTTTGCGCTGTGACGATGATATCGAAAATCTGCTTCGTACTTTTGCTGGCGCTTCCTGCCAGTTTCGCCAGTAAGTATCTTTCTAAATTCATCGCATTATTCATCATTTTGTGTCATTGTTTAAAATTATTATTTTTTTAAATGTACTCTGTTCATTTTTCTGCATAATAAGAATTTCTTGTTCGTAAAAGGAAATTATTTCAGCAAAAAAATAAGAAAATAACGGATTCTTCATATATTCCATATAATTATTATAGGTATATAGTTACTTTTCCAAAATAGAAGAACACGGGCCGAATACATTTGAATATACGTGTATATCACACCCGAAGAAGAATACTGTCACAATTTCAAAAATTTTGATTTTGATCGAGTTAAGCCCAAAAAGTATGCCTAAAATGTTATCTATGTGGACTACGTGCTATAATAGTCGCAAGTTTATATGCGAAATTTCCGCTGAACGGGGCAGAAGAGATCGAGTGTCGTTATTCTTTTATACAATTTAAATCATATGTTGCGCGGTTTCCTGGATGAATAGTAATTCCATAAGTGTATTGAAAATAAATCATAGCAGATTCTACTTCTTCAAGAAGCATTATAAGTTTCATTATAATAAAATATCGTAATTGTAATTGCATAAGTTATCTCACGATAAAAAAAAATTGAATTATATTAATTGTTTTTCCTCTCTTCTGAAAACTGTGAATTTTGGAGTTGTGACGACAGTATTCTTCTTATTGTTAGTGAGGTATGTAAATGATATACTGCTGTGAAAATGTAAATCTTTTTCTAAATTGTTTAATATTTTCTTATAATAATCAAATAGATAAAAAAAGTTATTTTTGACACCGGAAGAAATTGAGTTTCCTTGGCTTTAAAGTTTCTCTTCGGCAGCCAAAAATCATTTGTCTTTAATATTACAATTAAACCCGTATGGGACCGGAGTTTATTTAATAATTAATTAAAATTATTTTTGAATGAATGTTTTCGCCAGACGACGAGTGTCCGAATATCATCAGAAGAAACCAATGGACCAGTGTCCCCGCTAGAAATGTCAATTATTTAATAGTACCGATACCTTACGTGATAATACATCATACACTCATCGCCGAATGTGATTCGCGCAAGACATGCTCAAGTCGCGTTCGCAGCATTCGCTATTATCATATGGACCAATATGAGAGGGACGACATCGGTTACTCGTAAGCTACGTTTATCTCGATCACGGAGATTTTTCGAGTCATTCGGATGCGAATCATAAACCAAGCACAAATTTGTTGCCTTTTTACTCGTCATACTGAATGCAGAATGCCAATAGCTTTTAATTACTTTAATTATTTCGATGATAACGTTCTTAACAAACAACATAAACAATAAATGAAATAAATGTATTTGCAGCCTATTTGATTGTAAATAAATTAATTACGTTGAAATAAAATCTAGGTGCACGTTGTCTGCTTCTAAAATGGTACCGTTCGCTTAATATATTATATCTATTACGTCTGTTTGGATATTCAACAATAATGATATAGGTATGTAAAAGATACACTTTATTATTTAATAATTATTTCTTTTGTTTCTAAAGATTCCTGATTGGCGGAGATGGAAATGTATACGAGGGATGCGGATGGACACACGAAGGAGCGCATACGTACGGATACAATAAAAAGTCTATCGGTATAGCTTTCATTGGGATTTTTGAGAGTAAGTATTAATCGCGATAAATCGTATGAAGCGTGTCTATCACAATTGTTTCATCAGTGGTATTTATAATCAATATTCATTCTTTTGCGTATTGGGAATTGCTCTATTCTGGCGATCTCTCTTTTTTAGACAAAAATGCTAGCCAGATCATGTTAGACGCCGCACATAAATTAATCAACTGTGGAAAATCCCAAGGTATTCTTCGAAGCAATGTACACGTGCTCGGTGCACGACAGGTGAGTCAAACAGCCAGTCCTGGAAATGACCTCTATGTCCAGATTCAAAATTGGCCTGAATGGAGTACAGAGCCTTAGACGAGCGTTTTGAAAGTGGGTGCTCTCGATAAAATCGAAATGTCTAATCCGTTTCATAACGAACAGGATAATTTAACTGTTTAATTTGCTTCTATAACAGAACTTGAGCCTTTTTAACAAGGTTTTTAGGGAAACTTCCCTGTTCTCGGCGCAGTTCTGATTACCGTTTATATCAATCCGTGTCTCGTTCGACAGGATCATGTAGAACGGGCTAGAGCCCGTTTCTAAAGTATGATCTTATTCCTGTAGCATCGTTGCAATCCATTGGCAAAATTAACGAAAAGCATGACGAATGTAAGACCGTAAGAAATATACGTCAATGTTCGAGGTAATAGTTTGTGTTTTATTATATTACCTTTCTAGCGAGAAGTCCAGCTCCTGATCTAATATAAAAAGAAAGTTCTTAACATACGTTTTTTTTTAACGCATTAACATTTCAGAAGAACGCATGTAGACGGCGCGGAAATAAATCGTGGAGATTGTGACTAATTTAGGAGATGGAACGGTGTGACGTCGCAACGTATATATCAATACTATTCAAGTTTCATTCTTTTTTTTTCGATTATTAGGAGATCACGTAATTACTAATATACAAATGATACATTATCACCGAGAGTTCTCTTACACAGAATAAATATATTGCGCATATTAGCGGGTTTTTCAAGAATGACGCAATCGAGCCGTGCTTAAGTTTTTTTCTTTTTAATCATAGTTATTATTATCGTTAATATCCATATAATTATCAATAACTACAGTAAAACACAAAACAAAAAAGGATATAGTGATATCTGTACATTCTCCTTAAATGATTAACGTAAACATTTTTTTGTATACCTTGTAGTCTACAAATAGGAAGAAACTAAATCATAATATTCACAGATATTTTACAAGATAGACGAGGCCGACGGGTGCACGCGTCGCGTAACAATGGCACAGGAAACATGATCCTGCGCCCGTACATATATGACTGGCTGCAGAAGAAAGAGCGAAGGGGAAAACACAGCGCTTTCGTGAAAATAAATGAGACGTCGCGCGACACGTGCACACGTTCGTGCCTTATGTACTTATTCATAGCTATAATATATATGCGTTTCTTGTTTTTTTTTTTATCACCTTGCTCGCTCAATTATACCTCTACACTGTACATATCCACAACGCATCTTTTACACTGTACATGCACACGCTCCGCGAGTATCCGCGCTGCCTTAAAGTAATTGTAAATCGCAGGGATGGACAGAACGGTCATGATCACGATTCACGATGTGGTTCATCGCCAAAAATAAAATTAACTGATTCGTCGAATCATCAGTCGTTTCTAAAATTAATAGCGGAACGATGAGATAGAAAAGTAAAATGAACGATCGAGTTCCTCGCTCTAGCGTTGCAGTTATATTCGCAACTTTCGTAAACGATACTATAATTGCGCTAGAGTTATAAATATCCGAATAATGTAACATCCGAATTATCCGAAATAATTATTGTCCGATTACTCAAATCCAGATGTTCAATTATCCGGACAGATCCGACAAAGTTGATATTTTCAAAACTGCTCTCGAATATCCAAGTTTGACTAATCGAATAGTAAATTAATCGAATCGGTAAATTAATTATTCGGAATCAGAATGTCAGCAAATCCAGATCGCACTTACAACTCTAATACGCATCGTTTTCTAACGAAATGTGAAAAAAAAGATTGTTTTTTTCACTCCGAAGAAAGACGAAGTATCTTAAATAAAAATACTCATGATTTATAAAGTGTTCTCGCAACTAGACTTATTAGAACGAACGGATGCGCGTTTCGTCTATCCCTGATACTTTTACATGAAGATTACTCTCTAGAGGCATGCGCCCTACGCGCAGCAGCATAATATCGTAAATAGATATAAGTTCCTTAATTTACTTAAAATGTTTTTTTGACGGCTTGGTGTGATATAGTGTAATCTCTGGTCTATACACATAAGCGCATTTATTATCTCGGACACGAATGCTAAAGAGTCTATGAGTCGTCGAACGACGGAATCGAGGGATAGGGGTGTAAAGATAGGTGTACACTGCACGTGCAAACGAAAAATGAAACGAACAGGGAACGCAAATCGAACGCGCTAACTACTCGCGTACCACTCACATTCCCTGCTCGTTTATTGTTCGTTTCGCTCGGGTATATCTACCTCTTGTAGGATGGAAGTGTGTGATATGGGGCGGCGTCAGTGGTCAATGAGATCGGTCATACTATTTCTCTCAGTATGACAAATAAGCCCCAATCGTCCTTAAATGTGCAGATTGGTATGCCCTAGCTAGCCTGCTGTAATAACGTTAATAATAATTAATAGCAGCGGTAATAGTAGTGGTAGAATAGTAGTAGTAATAGTAAGTAGTAGAGTAGTGGTAATAGTATAGTAGTAATAATAGTAATAGCAGTGGTAATAGTACTTGTAATAATATTAATAATAATAATAATAACAGTAATAAGAATGGGTAATGATCTCAGTATTACCAGAGCCACTTACTGAAATAAATTAAACGAAATATGATTCTCTCTTGTGTGAGAAGACCGATTCACTGTTTAATTTATTTCATTCGTAATGTAGGAAATTTTTCACTTTTCTCTGCATGCGTGCGTGCGTGCGTGCGTGTGTGTGTGTGTGTGTGTGTGTATATTGTGTGTTAGAATTGTACTGACACTGGCAACACTGAAAACACTGGTGATAATATTAATAGTAATCATAATAATCATAATAATAAAGAATAAGTAGTAACGTTAAAAATCTTTTTATAAGACGTATGACGCTAAGAGTATGCTAAGAGTAATAATAATAATTCACAAATTCGCATCCTGCTCCGGGTAATTATGATACACTATGTTCGCAAATGGATAGATCCACGAATAGATCGGAAATCCTAATCGGGTAGCCCAACTTTTCTCGTTTCTCTGTGCTAGATGTCTAACATTGTAATTTACATTCTAATTCGACACGACCGACGGCGGCAGCAGCAACGGGCAGCAGCAAACTATCAGTTACAGTAATATAATACATAGTTATTTATATAGAGCAGTATTATACAAAAACACATCACATACCGCGCGGACCATTAGTCGGGCATCCCCTTATATATGTTTTTACTTTTTGTCACCTTCCTCTCTTCTTCCTTATACGCAATTATGTTACCGTTAAATACTTAAAATCACAGTAGTTATGCCCTCGGTGGCTCGCTTATATAATTTACACAATTTATCATTAACGCCTAGACCTCGCTTAAAATAACTCATGTGTAATAGTTGATGAGTGTACGTTAAGGTTCTCCTATTCGTTATTATGCTTCGCAGTCCACTTGTCCATCTAGAGCAACAGATTATTATTGTTCCCTCTACGGGAAGGACGAGCGTAAGTAAGGGGGCGTCGGGTGTGACGAATCGAAGGTCTTTGTCTTGAGGGCTGGGGTTGTGCCTGACCCGCTTGTCAGAAAGACCAAGAGTGACGTCGGTCGATCCCACAAACGTTGTCAATGATTGACGCGAGTCACAAGTCGTCCGAGAGAAAGAAGGAGAAAGAAAAAAGGGACAAGAGAACGAAACGAGCTTGCCCGCGCGAAATTCATCGAAGAGAGGCACGCACGATGACAATCAGGTGCTAACCTCGCTTCACTGCACAACCTCGTACCTCGCTCTTTAGGCCTACGATCTTTAGAGATCGGCTTACCGCCGGGTTCCATTTGATTGTCACTGATACAACTCCAGACAAGGAGCTCTTCCTCTTGAATGCAGCATCTCTCTCTCTCTTTGTCGCACAACTATGCGTGTCAGACGGACACTCCAGGTTTCATACCACGTGCGAAGCGTCCTGCGGTGCGCGAAGGCGAGAGATATGGACAGATCATAATCCAGTAAGTCGCTGATTGGCCTCAAACCGTAGCGATAACGATTAGTAAGTGAGCGATTTTTGCGACACGATGATGTAGGTCCGGTGCAATTCTTGCCAAAGTTTCACGCGCGAAATCACAAGACGGGAAAATGTGAACCACATACGCCGCCTAAAATACCGAGATAATTGGTAACATTAAAATTTAATCGCGCATTGTCATTAAAATCGAGAGGATAAGTAAGAAACTAAAAACGAGGATTAAGTGGAGAATAAAATATAACTGATGTAATAAAATTGTTAAGCTTGATGGAAGATCTGAATCTCGTATATCACGTGATAACGATTTTATTGTACCTGTTGCGACCCAGGTGCAGCAATGTTTACAATTCCAGCAGCTTGCTTTTGTTGAAGATACATGATAAATCCTGTTTGGAGATTTTTGCTTTGTTGCAGTACGTCTACTTCGTCACGGCCACAAGGTAGTGCCAACAGCATGCAGTGTTCATCTTCAGTCTGAAAAACATCAAATGACATATTTATATATATTATATAAAAAAATAATTTACCTCATTTAAAATTCATTTATATGCAGATCATCTTTTAGTATTTTCTAAAAAAGTCCATTTATATAAAATTTTAAAATAAAAATTGTTTTTAAATACATAAATTCAGGATTTATGGCATTGTATAATTCTAGTATCGAAAGATTGCGACACATACTTGCATCTTCCTTGCTACGCCCTCGACTTGTGTTTGCTCTAATCTCATCCTTTGCGCTATTCTCAGCGGCGGTGTGGAGCCATCGCTGTTACACGGCAGGCTATCTCTGGCCACTCTGGGATTGCCAAAGACAAAGTGCATCTGTACCGCTGCCTGATCGTTCTTAAGAGCTAATAAGCCTTGCCACATAACCGGATGACGTTGGAGTAGCATCTGAAACGAGTCCGCTTGCGGTGGCACCTGAGACGCGTAAAGCGGCGGGGTGACGACCTGATGTTTCCTACATCGATCCGGCGTAGGAGCTCTACCCATCTCAGGTGGAGCCTCGCTGGCAGCCATGGGATATTGAGAGTGCAAATGGGCGGGCGGTGGTTCGTAGAAATTCGGTCTAGCGCCAGCCGGTGTACCGGATAACGATGGATTACTTCCCGTGTTGTATTGCGGTGGAGGCGGTGGTAACGGTCTCATTGCCCCGTGTAACATATAGACTTGAGCAATTTGCGGACTATCGGTAGTACGATCCTGAGGCGTCCTCGTGCCCCGTCTCAATTCTAGAGGAGGACTGTGATTATCCTCTATGCCAGGCTCGAGTTTCGGGTCCAAAGGTAAGTGTGGAGATCTTGTTCCTGGAATGTGATAAGCTATGCGAGGAGCCGTTAACGCTTCCTGTCCCATTTGCGCGCGGAGATATTGATACTGGAACATCGGAGAATGCAAGTAATGGTCACGAGCCAGTCCTCCGTAATGGTTGACAACTTCACTCTGAAATAGAATTATTTCCATGATTATTTACATCAAAATATCGTTTTTACGCCTTAATTTACTAATAAATATGCAAGAAGAGTTCTTAAAACTTCATGCAATTATTGTCGAAATTACGATCAATATATAAGAAAGCGTTGCTTGCTTGCTTGCTTGCTTGCTTGCTTGCCTGATCTTTCTTGAGTCGCACGAGCGTTTCATTAAAAGAATATTAGAAAGTAAGTACCTGTGAAGTATTAACGTGATGATGGGCAGGTGGGGGCAATGGAGGGCTCTGGGAACGATGCGGGGGGACAAGACCATACTGACCCCCTGGTGGAGTAGCACCCGTACTTCCATGCTAACCGAAACCAAACAGAGTTAGTTTAACGCCGCTTTAACGCTATTCTATATCGGCTTTATTATTTCAACTCACTCAAATGCAAGATTTTTTAACGCACGCAAATAATTAGTAAAGAAGACTGAAGTACAATGCTTACCAATGGAGCCTCGTACGTCGGCATCGGTACGCTACGACTTTGCGGACTCGCAGTCGGCACCATAATACAACCAGACATTGGCACTTCCACCTTTTGTGGTTCCATCGGCACGGTGGTCTGAAATAAATTATTAAATATTAATTAATTAAATCACTCTTTCGAGTTTAAAATGTCAATAAGCATTTTCTTGACTGTAAAAACTTACAGGAGCTTTCGGTCCCGGTGGTCGAACACTGTTCACGACCGTTGAAATCTGCGGATTGACGAGATGTGGCTGCGTGGGTGAGCTCGCTACTGTCCCGATCGGTGGAACCACAGCCTGCAGCAGGTGCGTTTTCGGATTGAGCGGATGAGGTTGTCCATTGATACCCTTTAGAGCGGTGGGCTGTGAAACTGGCTGATGGATTCTTGGTGTTGGAGTACTAACGTTTACACTGGCAGGATGTATATTTAGCGGCAGTTTTTGTGGCATGTTCACTATCGTCGACGTTTGTTGCTTCGCGGCTTGAAGAAGGTGCTGCTTGGGATTAGGCGGCGCACCAGTATTGTTGAGCACGGGAGACATGGGTTGACCTTGCTTTCCGTTCGTCGGGGTTAGTGGCGCCGCCTGTTTCGCACGCGGGCTCAAGCTGGGCGACACGACTCTGCCAGGTGGTATTTGCAGATTGAGGCCTTGTATTGCTTGCGCGGGTGGCTTGACGATGTTCTGTACTATCGTTTGGTTGGGCAGACTCGGAGCTACGGGTTTCGTGATGACCTGCTGTTGTTGAGCCGATGTCACCAGCTTGCTGGCGTTCAACACGTGCGCCTTGAGACTCGTGGGTTTCGTCTGCGAAGGAGAGGTGGATATCGGTTGTGCCGTCGTAGTCGGTGCAGTCGTCGCAGTCACGGTAGTCACGACAGTCGTGCCTGTTGTCGAAGATTGCGCAACGGTGATGGTGGAAGTGACCTGTATCGCCGGAGATTGCGGTTTCGTGATTACGCTAGTTTGCGGTTGGATTGGCTGAATCGGTGTCGGCTGACAAGACGCGTGCTCTATAACGGCTTCCTTCTTCGGCTCTACCGGCACCAAGACAGAACTCTCAGAAACGGGTTTCGCTCGTGGAGCTTCGTTCGTCGGGCTTGCGACTGGCAATCCACCGCTCCGAGCTTCGCCGAGCGCTCTGTTGATAGCTTGCGCTTGACCAGACGTCGTGGACACCGGGATGTATTGGCCTTCCTCGGATTCTCTCATCGGTATCAACATTCCCGTGACTGGATCGATTAATGTCATCGGTTCGTGCAATACTGTCTTCAGCGGCGCGGGCGTAACAGCTTGAGCCAACGGTTCCTCCGCTTTCGGGCTTTCCGGCTCCAATTTCGGCTCTTCCTTGATCGGAGTTTCCTGCGGCGTCGCTATAACCTCTTTCACCTTCTCCTCCCCGCTGTCGTCATTATTCTCCGATGTTCGCCTCGCTGCTTTACGACTACCCCTCGGTGACTTGCGAAGTTCCGTCAGCGGCGCGATGGGTTGCTGCGCCGGGCTACGCGGAATGTTGTTATGCCTGGTGCTTCGTCTAGTAGCGTGCACATTCCCAGCGTTACCGCTCATCAATCCTTTATTCGCAGGTGATCCGCGGACAACATCCTCGATAACATCATCGACTGTGTTGCGGCTACCGTCCCTTTCCGCTAATCTCCTAGACTTCCTCGTGTTCGCGGCCGGAGAGACAAACTCTTCCGGCGGCACCTCCTTGACCGCGGCCACGGGTGTCGCCGGCTGAGCATTCGGCCCCGTCACGTTCGGTCCGGGAGATTTAATAGTGAGAATAAGTCGCGGACGACCTGCGTTGTCCTCCTCGCTGTCATCGTGGAACTCGTAAACGTCAGCTGGCAACTTATTCTTCTCAACGTGGTGCTTGCTACCTCTGGAACTTCTACCACCTCGCCGATTAGTGACGGCGCCTGCGTTTCTGCCACCTCGCCTAGTGGTAACTCCGCCGCGACTACCGCGTCTGCTCTTCGTTCTACCACGACGACTCCTCGTACACTCGTTCTCGCACGTCTCCACACTCTCATCGTGATCGTCAGCCGAGATAAAGTTCTTCTTGCTCTCGCCCTCCGTCGACTCGACGTCGAACCAATCGGACTCATTCTTGCTGGTATCGTGCAAATCACTATTTATGTTCTCGTTACCCTGCTGCACCTCGTCATCGCCGTCGTTACCTTCACCGTCGCACAGAGCGTCGACTTTCTTTATGACGCTTTCGATGTTCACCTCCTTCGCGGACCAGTAATCGCTATCCTCCTTGCTATCGGTTGGATCTTCCTTGGAATCGATAGCAAGAGGATCCGTGCTTGGCTCTTTCAACGGATCCTCCACCGGCTCTTCATCTAATTCCACTTCATCGGTTTCCTTTACAGCCTCCTCCTCTTTAATCTCACTCACAGGCTCCAGTTTTATAGGAGTTTCCGTCTCGAGCTTCGATATGATCGTATCCACAGGTTCAACTTTAGGAATACATGGCGCAATTTCCGTATTAATTACTTCTTGCTTCTCCTGCTTCACGTCTTCTTCTTTTATGCACAGTGGATTCAAAAGCTTCTCAGATTCGGCTATATTATACGCAGCTTCGTCTATTGTGTCTGCCTGTTCGACTTCGACCGGTTCCTTCTTTATCTCATCAATCGACTGCGTAGATTGTATAGGCGGTGTAAGTTGCATCGGTTGGACAGTTTGGCTGATCTGCGCCTCAGCATCCAATTCCAATTGTTGTCCCTGAATAATACGTGGCTCTAAACATTCCGGCGTGGCTTGCTCGTTCATCGGTGGAGTCGACACGGATGATACGGTGGATGGTACCACCCTGGTTATGATCGTCTGTGACACCGTAGATACCAAAGGTATGTGAGACTTGACCACTTGACTTTGAGAGACAGGCGCCTGCCTCTGACAAGCAACGGGCGTTTGCGGGATGACGCATTTGTCGCTGGGCACCGGCGGTGCTATGTTCGGCGTTACTTGTTGAGGGACTATAGGTACCACGGTCTTTATCAACGGCTGATTCGGAGAAGAGACAGGTGGGCCTAGAGGATGCACGGACTTGTGAAGTAGGTGAGATTGACCATGTGCCACGATCACAGGACTGGGCGTAGAAGAGCGAGGTACGTGCGTAGTCAGGAGTTGAAGATTCGACACCTCCTGTTTTTGTCTTGGTGATAGCAGGTTGCTGTCTGTTGTGATGGACACGGAGATTTGCTTCTGCGTTCTAGATGACATCGTGTAATTATCTGTCACGTAAGCAGGCTTGCCGAACACTGGGCTGGATGTGCTAGCGTTGATCTCGATCTTCGCCGTTTCGGGTATATACGTGGGCGGTTGATTCGGCGAGGGAACCTTAGGAGAGGTGGATGCTTTGTTGGTCGGCTCCGGTATGATGGCTGGTGATAATTTTGGTTCGTCCAGTCTCTGAGGCGGCTCGTTCGGGTTTACGGGAAGAAGCGTCTCGATCACGGATTTGCCGCTCAGGGAGGTATCGCGCGAGCTCTTGACCTGTATACCGGAGGCCAACGGTGGCACCGGCATGAAAGGCCGCGGTGGGATGTTCAGGGTCAACGGCGGTAAACCGCCGCGTGGATAACCAGGTGCGGGCGCCAGCATCCCCGAGGCGTGCTGTATTACAGGCTGTTGAGTCGCCGCGGTCGAATAAATTTGCTGAACCGGCGTTTCCGGTCTATGGGCAGGGATGGGCATGCACACCGCGATCTTAGTGGGTGGCGGCGACGGTTTCCTCTTCCCCACGCTGGGCACGTGTGGACTCAACGTAGGATTCCGCGACCATTGTCCGTTAGGCGAGAGCGGTTGAGAAACGCGCGGTGATGGCTGAGACGGTACCAGAGGTGGCATCCTTGACGGGACTAACGGCGGCAACGGTGTCGTGTTGGAAGAGGATGAGCAGGAAACCGTTGTGACATTTTGCATCTTAGGAGAAGCTTGACGCATCGGTACCATTTGAGACTGCGGAGATACAGGGAGTCTTTGATACAGAGGCTGCACCGTAATCGACGATGGTCGTGAACTCGGAACGGAGATTGATTTCGGTATGTCGCTTATCGGTACGCTACAAGGTACCAGCATAGGTTGTTTATACTGAGATCGTGGCGGCGACGTGGATGCTCTTTGTATCTGCGCTGTTCTCTCTGGACTGGCGACGTCAGCATCTGACTCGTTAGTTTTTAATTGGTCAGGTTTTGCGGGTTCCCGTGACTTGTTATGCTCGTTTAAGCTCCAAGAATGAGCTATCACGGAAGTCGGTGGGCTCTGTGGTTTCGTAACTGCTGGTGGTAATCGTACTTCGACCGGCTTTTCAGGCGTTGCTAAGACAGGCGTCATAGGCAATGTCTTCGTTGGGGACTTGTAGAACGACGGTATATCCGGTGTTTTCGGAGGCTGCGTGAGATCGACCGTCTCGTAATTCGCATCTTCCTCAGTGTCCGTGTCAATTTGGAGATCGTGTTCGCTCTGCGGTGTATCCGGCTTCAGGTCCGCGTCGCCTTCTCCCGTCGACGCGTTCAGACTCTCGACCGCTTGCTGCATCTCCTCGACGTCTTCTTGAGGCGCCTCGGCTGGTGCCCCGGCAACTTCGGCTTCCGCTTCCTCCTCTTCGCCCTCATAAGAGAAGTCCTCCGTCGAGGCGCCGAACGTTTCTTCGAGCAACGCGGCAACGGCATCCTCAGTTTCCTCCTGCGATATCGCCACTCGTGGTTTATCCTCGCTCTGAGCCGGTGGTGTCGTTGATACAGGTACTTCCGGTTCTTCCCTACCGCTTCGCGATTGACAATTGCTGTCTCTTTCATCTGGCTCTGAGATACTCTTCACAGCGTTCTCGTGGATCGTTTCGTCTATTTCTATTCCAAAGCCGGGTATGAGCTTGTCCTTCTTCTTCTCCGACTTGGGAGTCTGTATGCCAGTCACGACTGGTGGAGTAATCGACGGCACGGTCGGTACATTGGAAGTCACTTTAGGTATAGGGCTTAGCAGGGTTTCTCTAGACGTTGGCAAGCTGGATGATACTGTCTTAGATACTAATGGACTGCTCGCTCTTGGTGGACTAGGTTCGGCACCCAAATAAGGTAATTCGCCGCTTTTCTCGTGATGGTGATGATGATGGTGATGATGATGATGGTAATCCTTTCGACTGCCTCGTTCCTCTTTCGACTTCTTCCGTTTCTTCTTCTTCTCCTTGACTTTCTCGGGCACTGTCGAAGGTGTGGACGGCTCGACGCTGTCGTTATCGTCGGTGAATCGAAAGACATCATGATCATTGGGTTCTGCCGGGCACGCGGGGGCGACCTTCGGAGAGCTCGGTATACCCAAGAGTTTCGCCTCGATCTCTCGCCCAGCTTCGGCCAGATCGACGCTGTTCTCGTCCTCCGGCTGATGACGCCGTTTCTTTTCCGTCTTTCGTCTTACTCTGTCCATGTCGAGGGAGCTACGACCACCGTCGCTGTCCGAAGCGTAAGCGCTGTTCTCCGACGTCATGTTACCAAATCTGTGCAAGAACGTGTTGGATGGATCATCGTCAACGTCGTCCGAAAGAGGGCCGAAGATGTCCTCCATACGTTGAGAATCCCTCGCCTCTTGCCTATTAAGCCTCTTTCGTCTCGCTTTGGCCTTATCCTCTCCATTCCGATCACGTTTCTTTTCTTTTTTACTACGTTGCTTCTTATCGGCTCGCATCCTTTCCTCCGCGTTCTCCAACGCTGTTGTAACAATGGTCGTAGCAGCGGTGACAGTAGTCAATTCCGTGCCGTGATTCAGTCGACAGTCTGCATTCGACGTGATGACATCAACTTTATTCTTATGCTCTACATTCGGTTCGACCTTCAAATTGTCTTCGTTCGAGATGCTGTTCTTCTGACGTTTCTGTTTCTTTTTGTGTGACTTCTTTCGCGAATCTTTCTCGTGATTATTTACCACTATCGTAGGATGATTTGTACGGAAACCAACAGCAACTCGCTCATCTTCGTCGGATGTACGAGGCTCCTCCTTGATTTTCGTGTGCACACTGTTAACGATAACGTTCGAAGCTTTCAGTGGATTCTGCTTCTCTTCGGTATCGGCAAAGCCGAGATCGACGTCGCTTTCGACGAATCTCTCCGTTTTCACAGGCTTTCGGACCTTGTTGTTGAACGGTTCCTCCTCCTCGCTTGTGTCCGAATGAATGCGAGATCGCGAGCCCTTCCTCGAAAGGGACTTAGTTCTCGTCGAGTCCGATTCGGAGGTAGCCTCGTCCTCAGTCAGAGCTTTGCTGCTAACTGAATCTCCGTCCCACGATGTGCTTTGCTTCTTCTCCTCTCGTCTGGCACGACTTTGCTTCAGCTGCGAAAATTTATCCTTCAGTCGCACTTGACGCTTCTCCTCTTCCAGTTTTTGCATGTTCTTCGTCGAACGGGCTTTTACTTTGTCATACATGCTGATGTAAGCAGGTTCGTCCACGATAATATCGAAAATCGAATGGCTTTTCTTTTCTCTAGGCTCGTTCGAATGCTCGTTCGAATGCTCGTCACTGTCTGTATCTGTGGCCGACGGATTCCTCGCTACTTGTATTTCGTGAGTAGAGAGAGGACCATCGTCTACGTCGCTGTGAGAATTCACTGTAGACTGCTGC
The DNA here is from genome assembly GCA_035220615.1 of Leptothorax acervorum. Classification (NCBI taxonomy): domain Eukaryota; kingdom Metazoa; phylum Arthropoda; class Insecta; order Hymenoptera; family Formicidae; genus Leptothorax; species Leptothorax acervorum. The sequence continues at coordinate 825,307 of JASTWQ010000005.1, forward strand.
TGTTGATGTTGCGCGTCTCTATGATTCGTTCCTACGGAAGATTGCTCAGTCGATGGACTCGAGTCGTTCCTCTTGGAAAGTTCCAATCTTGATAGAAATTCTTTGTCGGATTCGTGCGAGACTCTCGGGCTACGTTCCCTCGACTCCTTCTCCGATCGATTCCTCTTGCTCCTCTGTTTCTCTTTGCTTCCGCTGTCCCTCGAGTTGTTTTCCCGTGTCGATTCGCCATGCGTCCCATCCCTGCTATCTTGCGTTGCACTACCGCTTTCCTTACTGTCACGACTCTCCCTGCTTTCTCGACTAGAACGATGTGAATCGTTACGATGCTTGCGATCTTCGGATCTTCTGTTTTGTCTAGACCGATCTTTGCTGTCTCGCCGATGATCCGAAAGTTTCGCACGTTTAGCATCCTCGTCTGTAGGACAATCCTGCGACGAACACCTGCGCTTGATCGGCACCGGTGCCGGAGCCGCCGGAGCGACCTGAGATTGTGTTATAGAGGGATGTAAATGATTCTCGGTCGACTGCCGTCTGCTATCGTCGCGTTCTCTCTTATCTTTGTCCTTTTCTTCGCGATCTCTCCTTTTCTCGCGCTCGGCCTTCTCTTTTTCGCGCCTCTCTTGATCTTCGCGTTCCCGTCGCTTTTCTCTTTCGTGTTTTTCCCTCTCAAGTTTCTCAAGTCTCTCCCGTTCCTCTTTCTCACGTTTCTCCTTTTCCATCTTTTCCCGTTCTTCTTTCTCTTTCCGCCGTTCACGTTCTAGTCTCTCTTTCTCTTCCCTTTCTCGTTTTCTTTCTCGTTCGAGACGTTCTTTCTCTTCTCTCCTCCTTTCTCGCTCTAATTTGTCTCGTTCTTCTTTCTCTCTTCTTTCTTGTTCTTCCCTTTCCCTTTTAAGACGCTCCTTTTCTTGCTTTTCACGTTCCAAACGAATTTCCCGTTCTTTTCTTTCGCGCTCTTCACGCTCTCTCCTTTCACGCTCTTCGCGTTCCCTCCGTTCTTGCCGCTCCTTCTCCTCTCGTTCTCTCCTCTCACGGTCGAGACGTTCCTTCTCTCGTCTCTCCTTTTCTTTAAGCTCGTTCTCCTCCCTTTCTTTTCTTTCGCGTTCTCTTTCCTCCCGTTCTCTTCTATCTTTCTCCTGTCGTTCCTTGTCTTGTCTTTCTCTTTCTCGCCTCTCCTCGTCCTTTTCACGCCTCTCACGTTCCTCCCTTTCTTTTTTCTCTTGTCGGTCACGATCTTCTTTATCCCTTCGCTCTTGTCTATCACGATCTTCTTTGTCCCTCCTTTCTTTCTCCTCTCGTTCTTTTCGCTCATACCTTAATTCTTTATTTTCCTTAAAGTCCCTACTATGATTATCCGTGTTGCCAATGTCATTCATAACAGTTGAACTTTCTCTTTCATCTTTGCGATTTCTTTCAACGTCGGTTTCTTCCTTCCGTGAAGATCTTCTTTGACAATCTTTCCCTTTACTATGTTTCGACTCCCTGCTGTCCTTTCCGTCGCGGGAATCTCTGCTCTCTCGACTGCTACCGCTCGTTTCCTTCCTCAAACGAGAACGAGTCAAATCTGTGGAAGATGTGGATAATGACGATGAAGAGGAAGAATTGGATGAGGATGTTATGGAAGACGGTGGAGCTATCGAACTGGTAGTAGTCATGGAAGATATCGCGCCTGTTACGGACATCGTCGTTGTTGTTGCTACTGTTGACGGGGTTGTCGCAACAGGTACCGCTGTTGTTATTGCAGTCGAGAAGGCATCTGTCGACGCCGCAGTCACCGTGGGCGACGCGGTAATCGCGGAGATGCTCAATCCTCGATGTGTCGAAGCTCCGAGGGTGTGAATACTACCTATGCTACCACTGCTGCTTATAAGACTACTGGCTGACGCTAAACCACTACCGTTGCCACTATTGGCTGCCGTTCCACTGACGAGACCGATCGGTAGAGAAACCGGTGGTAATTCAGGACTAACTGTCTTAATAGAAGTACCAGGTGTAATCGGCGTCGCCGGCGTAGGATGTATACAGTTATGTTGCACCATCCGCGGATCGGTCTTCAGCATCGATGAGGCCATCGAGGTCGTCGTCGCGGTTAAACTCGTGGACAATGACGTATTAATGCCGACTTGACTAACCGAAGTACCGCTAATCGGTTGTACCGGCGGATGACTAGGAAACGGATACTGCAGACAAACTTTGCTGGTACAGCTACCACTAGTGGTGAGACCAGCGGTACTCCCGATCATAGAACTAACGCCAATAACACCAGTAAATTCCCGCGGTTCGTATTTTTCATTAACGTTTTCCAATCGCTTCGAGTCCTCATCGAACACGCTTTTTTTCGCGAGAACCGACTTCACGATGTCGGAAGGTTGCACCTCATGAAGATCCATATCGAGCAGTTTATGCCGAAATCGAAATCGTTCTGAAGCGCTGGCATCGAGTTTTGCCAGTGCATCACCGCCAGCAGCACTCAATGCTCTCGAGCCAGACCACTTTTCGTACTTTTCATCCAGAGAACGTATCCTCTCCTCCAGAGTAGGAGACTGCGGCGCTGTCTCGCTGTCGGAACTGGTTGGGCTCGAGCTGGCATGTCTGGGAGGCGGCGAAGCTGGTGGTTGAGGAGCTGCACGAGGACTGGGCGCAGTAGACAAGCTGGCACATGGCGGACTAGCAACTTTGGCGAGACTCGCACTGCTCGATCGAGTGCTGCTGCCATTGTTGTTATTACTACTGCTTGTATTATTGTTGTTATTCAACATTTGTGCCGCAAACCTTGGTAAAGGCAACGACAATGGACCTTCGTGACTCCTTTCTCTAAATCGTCTTGGCTCGCTAGGTACTAAATTCTCCGGTCGCTCGTCAACGAGAGGTGTACCTGGTCGAGATCCATCGTGATGTTCGTGATGCCTATAAAAATAATGTTATTATAATTTTGAATAATTCTTAAATGCTCCTTTTCTATACTTTTCTTAAATCATAACGGGATCTCACCTGCTAGTGGCATCCCGACGACGTTTACAAGGCCCAGGACCCCTGCCCTCGCAACTACCCCTCCTTGTGCTATGATGCACCACTACTTTGCTATCACTAACGCGCCTAAAGTCCATGCCTTTTCTACTAGAGTGCGAGGTAACGAGTAACGACGCGATTTCCGGCTCGTCGTCTTCACAAAGTATTGTTGTCGATGAGCTGTCGAGTTTCGCGCGTTTCTTCGGCACAAAACCGACTTCGTCGCCACTACTGTGACATTCCTCGAGTTGCTCTAACAAATGGAAACGCTCCTTTTGGAGGTGTCGAATGTCAGGTGGAGGTAATAATGGTGGCGGTGGCGCAGGTGGATCGACGCTCGTAACGACGCTTTGCACCGTGTGACGCCGTGATGGTGGCGGGCAATCATCGTCGTTGAGTTTGCCATCGCTAAGAACGCTGCTCTGATAATCGTCGTGACTCGCACCGCTGCCTTGACTGAACTCGTCGCAGCTGCGAAACCGTCGCGACGTTGGTTCACCGTAATCAGCGTCGTAATAGGAATCCTGGTAGGATCGTCTGCTACTTCGTGACATCGCCGTCGGATGGGCTGGACTCGCGCCTGGCGTGCTGCCTCCGGAAGTTCGCGAGTAATTCGTCGTTCTCGATCGCGGGGGCGTATCGTAACGTGTGAATCTGTTGCTCGAACTCGACACCGTCACTGCAGAGTCGAAACTACTACGCTCCCGCCTAGAAGGAATCCTTCGAATCATGAATGCACTCGTTTTAAGTTCTTGATTATGACTCGTAAACTTATATACAAGCATGCGTCTTATATTAATAAATCTATCAATAATCAAACGAAGCTAAAACTAGAAATTGTTTCGAATAAAGATTGTTAAATATGCACATTAAACAATTTCTTATTTCATGTTTTATCGATAGATATATTTTTTAGCTATAAAAAATTAAATTCATAAAGAAAGTACACATACGTCACGTCAAATGACGATGCTGGCGAAGGTCGCGAGTCCCACGGCTTTTCACTAGCATTTCCTTGACGCTCGAGATGTTCGTAAAACGTCTCTTGGCATTCCCTTGAGGCAAAATCGACCTGCAAACGGCGTCCACGAAGGGCAGCTCCCCGCATCTCTTTTACGGCAGCTTGAGCGCAACTTATTTGATCGAAAAAGACCAGAGCATGACCACGCTCACGATCTACCACTACTTGAGTTATCGGTCCAAATTGATGGAATTGCATGTTTAAGTATTTCTCGGACATACAATCTAAAAAAAGGAAGATATATTTAATGCTATGATTTGACATTGTTAGTATTGTACCGGGTCTTTCTTTTTTAATATCTCGCTTTTGCAAATTTTAATGCCGATGCAATCTGATGTAACTTTTAATAAAATAAAACTCACTATTGTACTGTAAAAACTATGCCCTTATAAAAGCATATCTTGCTGCTCTTATTAATACACTTACTAATACAATTAAATGTAATATAAATATAAAATGTAATATAATTATAAAATGCTCACCTCCGATACCATCAACCCAGACGCAAGATGTGGGCATCGACTTCCCGAATCCGAGTTTAATTCGATTCGCACCCAGATGTTCACCATCCATTGACCGCATCGCTTTAACAACACTACCGATATCTGAATATTGACAGAAAGCATAACTCGACACGGCGCCTTGTTTCTTAATATCAATTTCCTGTAAGCAAATGTAATTGGATGTAATTAATTTATCTTAACGATTATTATTCTTAGATATTATTATTATTTATCATTTTAAAGTTTTGTTCAGATATAATTTTACTTTTCTTTTTATTTAATGTTTACTGGTATCATAAATCAATTGTTTCGGTTTCAACTCACTATTATTTCACCGAACGGTTCAAAATGCTTCCTGAGCTCGGACGCGGTAACGTCCTTCTCGAGGTTTCCGATGAATAATGTTCTTGTTGCTTTCGGATGATACTCATCGAGTTCCGCTTCGTACGGCCTGAACTCATTGTCCTCCACATCGTATCCTTGGTAAGGAGCCACTTCAATTTTGCATCCAAAGAAAAGCTTATCTTGCGAAACTTCGAGAGCTTTCTCCACGTCTTCGGGTTTCTTAAAACAGACTAGGGCATATCTGTCGCCGGCTGTACCGACAACCTTCACCCACGTCACCTTGCCGTGTTTCTTGTACTCGTGGAAAAGGCCATCTTTGAGAGAAGTATCACTGCTGCGGGCCGGCAGATTCCTGACGCAGATGGCCAACGGTCTGCGATCCTCCGTGACGGCTACGTTACTCGTGCGATGCGGCGAGCTACCGGGCGACGTGCTGCCCCCGGAAGAGCTGCCCCCCGAGCTACCGCTTCGACTGCTGCTGCTACTTCCGGAACGACTGCTACCACTTGGCGAGCTGCTCCCACTGCGCGATTTTCTGCGCTGTTTCTTGTGCTGTCGCAGAGCACCGGTGCTACCGCTACCACCGCCACTACCACCTCCTGCAAGAGAACAGAATGATAAAAATTGAATAAGCGGCAAATATAAAAAAAGGAACATATATTTGCTACTTTTCTTCATACAAATCAAACTTTATCGTTATTTACCGTTTACAGCAACTAATCTTCCGTATTCTTTACTTATCGGAACCGAGGGGTTCCTACATTTGACATTCCCTCGACATTTTCTCATCTTAATTCGACACTCAAACGAGCAACGAATAGAAACCACGCTACATCGCGTGCAATGACATTGGTGAAAACTCTTCCATTGGGTCCGAGTGGCTGACGAATTACCTTGTTCGTCTTGGTAAGCGTCATTGGTGGCGGGCGAGGGTGGCGGCGGTGCACCGCCGTACCTCGAACTCGTCGGCTCGTACGCCGACCAGGACGACGGCGGCAGACTTCCACGATGACGATCTAAGTGGGGCGGGGGCGGCGGCCCAGAGACGTACGGGCCGGTCCTCGGGTATAGCCGATCCCTCGCCCTGCTCGATGTCACGTGATAGGAGCTAGCAGGTGGTGGACGGCTGCGGGATATGTAGCCGCCAGGGTCGCCCGTCGATGAATCCGCCGAATGACCGCCGACGACGACGACGCCGCCGCCGACGACGCCGCCGTTCCCGGCGCCAACCACTCGGTTGCTCCTCTCGCTACCATAGAAGCTGCCGTGGGTACCACGTGAGTCGAAATTCTCGCTTCCCCTGTCTCCTCGCTCGCCGCCACCGCCGCTGCCGCCGACCCCGGCACCGGTGCTCCCGCTACCGCTACCGCTGCCGCCGCCGGAAACGCCGCCTGTTCCGCCGCCTCCTCCCCCGCTACCCCCGCCGGATCCATGATCCTCTGAACTTCTGAAAGACGAAAAAACTGGGCTTAGTCATCGTTCAGGGGACGGCTAATACTTGGGTCGATGAGTCGCCACGAAATACATTCGTCACTTCCTCCTCAGGATTGTTTTATTTATTTAACGGGGCACGCGGTGAAAAAGTACTGTTATAAGTTGGATCTGCTTCAATTAAAAGAAAAAAAAATACATTTTTCCCCTTCTATTCTTATCCTACTAGACTGGTATTCTGGAACTGCTGATATCACTTGTATTTATTGCCTTTAAAATTGCGCGATAATTCACTTTGATATGATAATCTTTGGTCACTTTCAATCTGGATCGTTCGTCGTTATCTCATCGTCTTGTTCGTTAATCTTGTTTATCGATGAAAGAAAATTGGCACATAGCAAAGACCTATCTTTGAAAAAAGTAATAACGGGACCAAACTGATTCCGGCAGATTTCATGCAGTTTCTTTTTACGTGTAATGTTACAAAAAAATAGACTTTTTGTATTTGTCGTCTCATTCTTTCTATATATATGTATACGCAATCATTGAAACACATTACAATTTCCAATTTCATATTTTATTTGCATAATTAATCTTATAATTTGTTTCTTTACTAGCTAATTCGAAATTTATATGATATATGAACTGATTTGCATATTACAAATGACAATCCGAATGTAAAACAAGATTAATTTGCACAAAACTTGCAATTATTCAAAAATACGATAGACGTGATAAAAATATTGGAAAACGAAAATAATGTACGTGTATATTTATACAAAGTATTTGATAATAGATGCATCTGGTGAAGAATCGCTCGAAGTTATCGAATAATCGAACTTTATATTGATCAGAAAATTCCATTTTTAGATATTTCTCATCAATGCTGATACAATTTTTCCTTGACATTAATGTTGCGATAATTTTCCTGACAAAATAAAAAATTTTAACTTTTTAATTTTTAATAGACGTTTAATTTTCAGTAGATTTCAATACAACTTTTAAATAATTGCTGATTTATAATATCTACTCTTTATTTAAAAACTACAATAAAATATTATAATTCAATAAGATAATTATTCGAGAAATAATTCTTTTATAGTTTTTAATAAAAAGAAATATTCAATAGAATACAATATATGTAAATATGCCTATTATCGAGCGTTCTATATAACTATTGCGCAGGGTACGAAAAACTCTTCTCACGTTCGTGAACTTTGCGACGATAGAAGAAGCTAATTATCATATGCCTTCAGTCGCGCGCAAAAAACCCAAATAATAAACTCATATCGTATCAGTCATGCGAGTGAAAGCAAGAATAGTGAACAAATAGTATAATAACAATAATATTACTGATTATGAGTAAATTCTAGTCTGAAACGTTTATACATTCGTTTAGACATTCCAACGGAAAGTCCGAATATCGAAAGGATATGAATATTTATAGACTCAACGATTTATTTGCGTTTCTGTCGCCTCTGCACTTGCAAACTAACTTTAAACTTTTTCTGTCTTTGCTGCATTATATAATATCCGCAATTCATGCTTCTCCGACTGTTTAATATTAATTTAAATCCTTAATCTGATCCTAATCTAAAAATTTGTTCATAAACAAAGATATACGTATATGCTACATTCCGATATTCACTGTCAGCAACTGTCAGTAGGCACTGAAAATGTATAGTATAATGACGTAAAATATAGAAAAATATAGATTTTAAGTACTGACAGTGAATATCGGAATGCAGCCACATAAAATGCGAGCCGAGTCAAATTCAAATATTTTTATCAGTATGAAGATAGATCAAATTATTCGGAAACTTCAGATGTTAAAATTATTGGGCATCAAAGTTATTCTGGCAGTAATAACGTCAGTCACTGTGTATATATATAAAGAAAAACGATATTTCGTGCTGTAAAGTTTTGAATAATCAAATGACATTCAATATCCTGAAATCACTGTACATTCAACTTCACTCCAAAAAAATTTACAATATTTGAATAACTAAAAATATCGAGTGCTCGCATACTTTATAAACGAATGGAAAGCAGGAAAACGCACCTAATTAAAAACGTGCGATTCGTGTAACTTGTAAATTTCGTTATCTCAGTAGAATTTTATTAATGATTAACGTTGTTATAAGTAAAGATATTCTAATATAGCGTAGAACAAAAGTCGCGACCAAGCGATCGACCATTGCAATGGAAACTCATCAAACGATGTATATCGATTACGTAAAAATAATAATCCCCTGGCACATTGGAGTGCTTCGTAATATTTGCTAATCGTTTTAATAGCTTTTTTACATTTAATACTAATGTATTTCATCACCAAGAGATCGTTAACGCACGTACTCGACGATAAAACTTGTTAGAAATTGTTCATTATCTGCTCAAGAAGTGAATTATTTCACAAAATATCATATATTTTACAGAAATAGCGATTACAATAAACAATTATACAACTTAAAACTTATTTTTTCCCCTGATTATAATCTGTAAACAAATGTAGTATAAATAAACAATAAATTCTTTCATAAAATTATAATTAATGAAGAAAGATAATATATAATATATAACAAACTGTGACAAGAAAAAATGTACTTTGAGAGTCAAACGCGTTGAGTTAACGTTATGTAACCTTTAATTAATAATTTAACATAAATTATAATTCGTACGCGTTTCGGCTCTATACTTTGAGGTTGAGCCATCTTCAGCGACACGGTGATAAGATAAATTAAATAATCTCAAGCTCTCCGACAAGCATAAGGTGAGTATTTAAAAAGTGAATGTATAAAGATAGTGTAATTTTCAAGAGGAAATATACCAGAAAAATTCTGCTGATATTCATAGTCTGCTTTGCAAGATATTCGAACTAGAAATGAAAATTGGGACCGGTAAAGAGAAGTAAAATCCACTCAACAAATCAGAACGTGCATGAGATTGACAAACTGAAGCCTCGGAAGACATCGGAAACTGATTGTGAGATGATTTTTAAGTGGCGGTGATTGATATAATCGAGATAATGGTACAATTAAAAATGGACCTAATTTTAAATAACAGCTGGTTCGTTCAGCTGTCAACCGTTGACTGATGTCAAAAGGCAGAACATAACTTATTCTTATTGTATGTACGTAGGGGTAAAAAGTGTTTTAGAGAAAAGAAGAGGGTATTTAAATTAATAACGATAGGGAAATAAATAAAAATCAACCGCTAATATACATAAATCCGGAGAATAATTAACTGAAATTTTTGTAGTAGAAGAGTCGTGAATATGTAGTAGAATCGTGTCTATCTATAGTAGAATCGTGAACTAAGGAAGTTCCTTTTTATTGTTCTCCGTGGAATTAGCATTGCTCTGCTTATACATATATATATATATATATTCGTTTGCTAAAAAGGGACTTTAGTCTACCGTTAACAAACTGCTTTGTTTTGATAGAAAATTAGGTCATCGTCACGCACACTCATTTACTGATAAACGTCTTGCGCCAGTTTGGTGGCCGTGAATACGGTCAACGTTGCGGAAGTGCCTTCGCAGCTGAGCAATTTGGCGCGCATGAAAAGAAAATCATTATTTGGCAAAAATATCTCAATCCTGGCGTTCATACACGGCCAGATGTGACAAAGATGGAGAAGAGGAGGTCGAGGATCGAACCGGGACGAGTAGAAGCGGGCTCGTAAATTCCTGACTACACTACTGACAGTTAACGCTCTCTTCCCCCTCCAACCCCTCCCCCACACGCCCTTCCCGCTACAGTCGTCACGCTTCGACAGTTACTACTCGGGCGATAGCGCCCGCGCAGCCGTCGGGACGTGGCAACATCGCCAGCGACCACGTCGTCACGGTCACCTGACTTTTCGTGGAAATGCGACGCCGCTATACTCCTATACTCTCCTCGGTCGCGCGCGCGTGAATATAGGCGTGCAGGCGTATAGCGTGCACGCACGACCTTTTTTCCTCCTTTTTTTTTTCTCCCGCTACTTCTCCTCTCTTCCTCTATCTATATCCTTTTTTCTCTCTCTCTTTCCTCTCCATCCCACCCCCCTCCTCTGCGGTGAGATCGATCGATTGAAAGGCAGTCGCGGCTCTTCCGAACGCGACACGCGATACGCCTCGACTTCAAGTATGCGCCGCATGCCGTCGATGCCACGGAGAAAGTGCAGCGTAGCTATCTGCCTATCTATTTAGCCGTAGAGAACACGCAATTCGTCAAATACGCAGTAAAACAGACGAGGGCGATCGCGGCACAAGCAATGACGTCAGGAAACACGGAGCGCGAATGCGTGGCGCATATCTCGCGGGAGGGCGGGGGAAAAAAAAGAAAAAGAGGGAGAGAGATTACGCTACATATTGGAGTCAAGATAAGCGCGCCAGTGGTTCTCAGCTTGAAAAATCACACATGGATGCGTTCTATATTGTTTCGAATATATACGTTAATTGTGTGACTAGGAAAATATGAGCGGCTTATTGTAAACTAAGATCGTCTCTCAAGACACTCTGAAATTATATTAATAATGCTACCGGTATTTTAACGGATTGTTCGTATCATATCAAAAACATCAATATGTTCACCACAAAAGCGACTTGACATCAACTCTAGCACTGCGTAAAGTTATCATATTATATATATTTATTCATTTATAACGAGACGTCATATAGGCTGCGTTCGGTTTGGGCTCTTACACGCTTAAAAGCGCTTATAAGCGTTACTCTGTCTTCGTTGCACATTGAATAACAAACGAAGATAGAGTAACGCTTATAAACGTGTAAGCGCCCAAAACGAACGTAGCCATAGTCGAATATGTTTGAAATCGTGTTACTGAGCGGTTGATTTCGTTTTGTTGTGATTATTCTAATATTAACTCAGAGGGGACAGAGAGAGAGAGAGAGAGAGAGAATGTGTGTTGTATGCGAGTATGTGTGTCCACTTAGTCTACTATGTTAAAAGCCCAAGATACCACGGATAACAGTCAGCAGCAAAGCCAAGCGATAACGAAGCAAAACATCGATAATGCATTATGTTTTATGTCAGCAAAAAAATTGTATGCGCCTTCATATGTTTACTAAAATCGATGCAACAATAACACTACGTGGCATTGAACAATAATTGCGATATGATTATCTCTTGGAATCGTAAAAAAATAGCATGATACGTGGAAATAGGAACAAGATAGGAGATCGCTGAATGATTTATGATCTTACGACGAACCATCATCAATATCTTTAATGATTTAATTTATTTAATGAATTTCAGGTATCATTTCTCACTTTATTCTGAGAAACTATGTATTAATAGTATAAAATAAAACCATGAATGAAAATTAAGATATGAATTTTGTTAGAAAGACAATAGAATGACCGTTCGTCCATCGCCGTTTCAATGTCGTCTTTTTACCTGCTTCCTGTGACGTGCGATTTAATTAATTCCTAGGACGTGACTCATCGTAAACCGGCACCTGTACGTGCCACTTTGAAGCCGAGAATATCTTTCTATTCTTGGACGAGATTAATTTGGAGGAAAAGGCACAATCGAGAACATTTCCATATCGACCGAAAGGATGCGGCCGTATAATATACCGAAATTAATTCTCGCTAATACATTGCCGTATTGTAGCTAAAATATATAATAAAAACGGTTAATTTGAAATTACGGGGTTGATTAAGATCTATGTTTCGAAATTCATCTAAGAACTTTCCGTTCTAAATGGTTAAAAAAAGAACAGATGAAATCAGAACGTTCTCTCAACCATTGAAACTACCATTTCCGCATGATGAATTTCATTGCCATATTATCTATATTATGATCAGAAACTAATTTAATGCATAGCTAACAATCATAGTGATTTATCATACTGATAGACAACAGAGCACGTGGGCTCTTATCTATAACAAACGATAGAAAGAACTGTATCACGTCATTAGCGCATGTAAAGCGTATTTTCTTTTTCTTCAAAAATACACGTTTCTTCCGGTTGAGATATAACATCACGTGTCTATTGCGTTTCTGTTATTCACGCTATCTAGTTCCGTTTCAAAAAGTCGGGTGCATAAGGTGCGCCTACATCTATCGTAAATGATTATCGTAAGCTCCTTACGACGATCGCAATGTTCGTCGTGACAGTTATCGTAACCTCATCGATGAGTTGATTCAACTTGAACTCTGATGATTACAACGCTTGTCTAGCGTTACAACAGTAACCTAATCTGTCAGCCTTCTCGACGCGCGAAGAAAAGTGTGTTTATAGATATATTAACATAGTTATATTGTTTACGAGAGTTTCTTTGCTTACGACCACGATCGCAGCGTTACGATAGATGTAGGCGCACCTTTATCGAGTCAGCGGTACGCGGAAAATTAATATTCCGGGAAAATCAATAACGACAAATGAAAATCTAATTCGACGAGCTGTCAATTTTGTAAGTATTAGAAATCGGAGACAGCCATCGCAAACGTTCTGCGACCGATTTCATAATTATTAACATTTGCATTATTCGTTATTGCTTATTAGAGTTAGTCTTGTATTTATCGATGTTCTCTTTATTATTTCATGTGACTATGGGAATGCCATGTTCACGAGTACTGCTAAAAGTACGCGTACTAATCGCTGGTAATATCTATCATGTACCTTGTATCTTCCAAACTTCTTTTTTTTTTTTTTTTCAAAAGGTATCCGGAGTCCATATTTTTTTATTTGGTGTTTAAGCCCACAACATCCTTAGCATAACAGTTGTCAGTTGCTACGCGCGGACCAACAGCTTCACGTCTCTTTCAAAAGACCATTACAAAGGATTCCAGTAGATAAACCATATGATATTTACATAAAAAATGAGAACCTTCAAATTACAGAAACTTTTAAATCTCGTGGTATTACATACATCTTTGAAAAATTAATAGAAAAATTAGAGTTAATAGGACGAAATAAATCGGTAGTTGGTATTATTACCGCTTCCAATAATCAATTTGCCGTTCTTTTAGCTCATTTCAGCTACTACTTTCATATAGCAACTACGATTGTAATGTCTGTGCATCAGCAGATATAGGAATACAAAACATGTGTCGTGGCTATGGCGCTATGATACATATAACTGATTACTGATTAAGACCTCTTTCTCCGAAGAGTCCCCTCGTTAATTTCTCGTGCGGGGCGGTGCAATTTGGAATATAAAATTCCTGCGACCAGGTGGATTCAAACCTGATTGCTCGCCGCGGTTAAAAGTTTGGCGTTTTACCCCATTAGATTATACTGTCACCCGAGAATTAAGGCTCGTGGCGGCCTCATACAAGGAATGTTTTGTAATGAGCGAACAACTTACCCGTGAGAGGGAAACCTGTGTTGAATATGTTGTGGCTCGTAGTACTGTGTGGTAAGGGCTCGTTCGTCCAGCGTATGCTCAGTCGCGTGAGCCTTCGCTGCGGATTTGATATCCATGAACGCCACCGTCGCTGACGCACCCCCGCTGGTCGTGGAACCGCCGCCCCCGCTACCGCCGCCTGAACTGGAACCGGAACCGCCCTCATTGCTCTCGCCAAGGGAACTGCTGGAACCTCCGTCCACAGGGCACTCCTCGCCCCGTGGCAGCAGCTTGACGCTCTGCACGCGTCCATACCTGAAACATCATTAATCTTGATGTAACAAATGTCAACAACATTGCCGAGAGGACGCGAGTTCAATCAAGAATGATTTCGTCAGATGTTTTCTTTCCGACTTTGCTTAATCTAATCGTGAGAAGCGACGTAAAATTTTGTTTTTCAAACGTCGCTTACGGTTTTTAGATGCATCGTTTACAAATCGATGTTAATAAGTTGCTGTAATCAGCTTGATATTAGTTTCGACATTGGAGATTTAGCTGTTTAATTGCTATTGCAAAGCGCAACTTTCGCAAAATGTTGCAAAACATCCAAGGTAGTGTAGAAAATTCGGTTATATAAAATAATCGATATAAATTAAGGCCTCATGTCACCACAGGGATGTACATCTTCAAGAAGCTACCTATTCCCGCGCGCGGAGTATGTCCTCCCGCCTCCGTCAGCAAACATTAGCTAGCATCTACGGATATGGCAACGTCGCTCTTCTATGCGCGGCAACTGCGCCGAAGGGATCTCGCCGGGATCGTTTAGAATTTTGAAGAAAGAGAAGGAAAGATGCGCGAAGCACAGAGACCCCGTAATCCTCTGCCTCTAGAAAGCTCTCTCGATACTCGATGCGAGCACAGGAAATTAAGACCAAAGCAGGGAAGGAGAAAGAGAAAAGAAAGAAGAGAGAGAGAGAGAGAGAGAGAGAGAGAGAGAAAAAAGTCTAGAGGAAAAAGAGACGACGGAAGAAGCGAAAAAAGATAAAAAGAGGAGACCTCAATCGAAGTCTTCCTCCGCTACGTTCAGATCAGTATACAGATAAAAATCGCGAATTTTTTTGCGGGGAGAGACCATGACGATGACGGCCTCTCGCCGAGTGACTTGACTCACGGCAGCACGGGAAGAGAAGAGAGCGGGGCGGTATGAAAGAAATGACATATAGATATATAAGGTGTCCAAAGAAAACGTCGGCTTTAATGTTCCGTGCCTCATCAATTGCATTCAAGCTAACGGGCACGGCGATCTGTGCTGGTTAGTTTACGCGGATTTACTCCAAATACCGCGCTATTACGGAAAAGCACGTTTTCGAACACGAATAAAGCTCGTTCTGTATCAGATCCAACGGTAAACATGACAAAAATCTAAATTGCATCACAATGTACGCAAATAGATATTTATATCTTGATGTTAGTGCTGCAGTTACAACAGACAAATTATCCAGTGTTGCATAGTTATAGGATTTAATGCAATACGACGTCAGACAAGTTATAGTTTGATTTCTCTTGGCTCCTATGTTTGTTATTTTCTTTGATAAACATTTATCTTGAAATTTTGCGTTTCATGCCTAGAAATTTAACGCGGTACGGAGTCTAATCGCGAAAGGGGAAAGTTTTTTTTCCAGGACGTAAACGTAGCGTCCAGCAGCGCCAATATCGATTTATTCCCCGATTGCACTGCGCGCTATTCTGCCGTCCGTGTCCCATTGGGAAGCGCCGATATCTTTCGCGTTTCACGTTTCGCGTCTCGGCCTGGCCTCGGCGCAATTTTGAATCGGACGAAGTTTCGAACGAAGGGCAAAAGGGAAGGAGAGCGGGAGAGGAATAGCGCAGAGTGAGAGGTCTCGTTTTCAGGCTCCTGTAGTAGAGAACTTAGGATATTGAATTTCGCACGAAATTAAAGAAAACAAAGAGTCCGGGAAGTTGTTTCTGGCACACCCTGTGTGCAGAGAGAGAGAGCGCTCGGCGGAGGCGTTAGCGCCAAGTGGGGGGGGAGGGGAGATCGCTGTCGTGGTGGGGCGAGGCGTGCGCCGATTGGCCGCGCCGGGAGGAAACGTCGCACGCAAGCGCAAACACCGGGACGTTCGGGGACTCTCTCGGGGAGTCGTTCGTCTAATCTCGCGTGAGTCGCACGTATCTGCTCTGCTCTCCCGAAGGACTTCTCTGCCATTTAGTCGTATAACTTCCACTGCGTATTCTCATAAGCGTATATCATCGTAGGGGGGCGAAAAAAAAAAGAGATAACTGTAGAAAGAGAGCTCCTACGCATCACCCGGGACAAGTCGTATCGCAATGATCGTTTCGCGCGTTTAGACGGCGAGAGGGAATGAGAGGGTTTTGTGCCGAGATCTGGACGGATTACCTGCAGGGATATATTTACTAGGGTTCTCCACGAATCGAAGAGCGCTGGGAGACTTGGTTTCTCTCGTAGAGGCGAAAAGTCCGCGAATAAAAGGCAGCGAGCGTGTTCGCCGATGCCTGGCGTATGTTTCTCCTCTCGTGTTGACCGCTCGCACGGGGCGTGGCCCCCCCTTTTGTCGTTCTATCGACTAGAAAAGGGTTTTTCTTGCGTTTCCTCGTTGTTGTTCGTTGTTATCGATAATGCTCGAGTACTTCTCGCCGTAGTTTCGATGAATTGATCGTTAACGAGCGGGCGAAAAAAAAAAGAAAAAGCAAGAAATGGCACTTTCGAGGACTCGCGAGTATTTTGGCGATCGAGAATTATCTTTGGGGAGTCTCGATCGCGTTTCTCCGGCAGGAGGAAGGCAGGAGATAGGAGAAGAAGCAAGCCAAACGCGTAATCTTTGCCACGTATGCATCTGGAAGAACGCGCGCACGAAATGGCGGACGCGCTGTGAAGCGGCCACCGCTCTCTCTCTCGTATAATCGCGTCTCGTTCTTCGTTCTTCGCGCTCGTTTCTCCCGTATGTAGGAAAAACCTGCGATATTCTAAGCAGGGGACGTTCTACTGTGTGATCTGTGCTGTGTTCTCCGGACTCCGCTACTGTCCGGAGAGTTCCCGAGACAACTGTGCGAAACCAATTCTCGTTGCGTTGTTCTCGCTGCGTACAAGTGAACCAGTGAATGCCACAGTTGCTCGAAACGGAGTCTCGGATGCTGGTGCTGCGAAGACTCGAGCGTTCCGTTTCGAACGTTTTCGAAATTTATCGCGTAATTTAAACGATGACCTCCTTCAACGACGAGAGAGATATGTAATTTTATCTCGTCGATTGGTGCCCAGTTTCTGAATGTAGGAAAACCGAAGAGAAATTACTGTTACGTTTAATTATAACATTTTCATATCGATTGCGGCGCAAATCGACCTCTCGTCGGTCCCTCCGATTGACCACGAAAACGAAATTTCGCAGCTGAAGATCCCGTCGCATCGAAACTACCACGATTCGTCAACGTTTATCGCCACCGTGTGGAACATCGTGGGCGAGAATGCGCACGGGGATGCGGCGCATTTTCATCAGATCCAAAGAAAATTGTCGAGATTCTCTCGCTGGCGTACTGGAACCGCGACCGCGTTCTGCCCCTCGACGAAGAGCCGTTGCCGCTGCCTCTCTTCCTCGTTCTTACCGTCGCCCCCCCCCCCCCCCCCCTCGGTCCCTCGCGCCCATCCCCACGTTTCCTAATAAAAAAAAAGGCACGCATACACAGGCACGCTCGTCGGCGTGCTTTGGTGTAAGAAGTTTCACACACACACAACGAGCGCCTCTTTTCTGTCGTATGAGTGAAAGCGGGCGAAGGGAGGGAGATCAGCGGGGCAGAGGATGTGCGCACGGCACAGTGGGGAGGAACGGAAAGAGGGGCAGCGCGCGACGTGCGGGAAGAGGGTAATGGCATGGCGGAGAGGAAAGCCGTCGGAGAGTGCCACGGTGGCTGGCTTGCTTGCTTACTTGCTCGTTCGCCTGGCGAGCGAGCCGTGAATCGTATCCCTTCCCCTCCGGTATCACTCCCGCCGGTCTCCTATCCTCCCCTCCCTGCCCGTGCCCCTTCTTTATCCCCCTCAAAATGCTCATCGAGGAATTTTACTCGGGCAGACTCGCTCCCAGGCTTGGGGTTCCCCCCTGTTTCTGGTCGACGCACGACGACGGGTTCCCCTGCTTTATGCGGCGGCATTAGCATGGGCCTCCATAAACCGAAGAAGTCTCTAGGTCAGCGCCGTGTTCTCCTATGTTACAAGAAAACGCCAGTCTCCCTCGTTCGCCATTCTGGAGCAGGATAGTACACCTCTCGATCGCGAGACCGTTTAAAACGCCACGTATTAATAATGATCGCGCTCAATGGAAGACGGTATAGTTTTCTCTATCGCGATTCTAGCACGACGTTTCAACGGCGGCTTGGTAGAACAGTCGTCGAACGTAATGTCTTTCCGACTGCAAAGAAAACTTACTCGGTCGAAGCAAATGGAAAAACACCGCGCGCGACTTTACCTCCGACGCTTAAACCAATTAAGTATTTAGTATGCGAACAAACATGCGTCAGCCTCGCAAGGAGAACGGTGCATTTTCGCGGATAATTTAGAATATTTGCGAATCGAGGTGTAACTTGCTCGAATATCAGAGACGCCGATAATGCTGAATAAAAATTTTTTCCTGAAGATATTGTATTTATTTACTTAAGAAAGATATATACGTTTCGTTTCTTCTATATATACTCTGGAATTATATAGAACGCCGTCTCGTCGATGGACGATGACTCACTGGTCCAAGTGTTAAATGTATTTGCGTCGCATTATCATTGTACACGTAGCTGCAGGTGGACATTATCACGATTACATCGACGGGCACTAAGCCGCTTTAATCGCGCCGTCCATCGCGACGGTGACGGTTCCGAACGATCGTACGTCTTTCCACGTTTCAAACGGGAGACGTACAGGAAATCAATACATCGGCCCACGGCGAAGAGTCTGAGGGGCGAGACAAACGCAGAAACTCGTCTTCCGTAAACTCGTCAGCGTTATAAATAACGAATTATCGATCTATTTCACCCGTGTGGACGATGCGTCGCCGTCCCTCCTGTTTATAGAGGCGTCCGTAAAGATAGTAACGTGGCATTTATCGCATTTATTGCGAAAGCTCATACGTACGATCATTTGAAGCTACAATGGCGTGTTGTAAATTGTTAAACGCGAATTTCTAGCGGTTCTTTAATTTTCTTTTGCGGTCGATGCAGTCGGAAATTCATTAACGCGCGCTGCACTTCTCCCCTTTAAATATTTAATCCCCTTTCGGGATGTCAGCTTGTCAAATAAGTTCTGTTCATAGATCGTATATATAGATCGTAAGTAATAATGCGTTTTATCTAGCAATTTTTTTTATCGCTGCATATAAAACAGGATATCATTTTTTCAATATTATGTTAAACTTGGTCTTGTGTGCGTCAGAAAAAAAAACTGAAAAATATACCGACATCCAGGAAGACTTGACATCAATTTTTACACACGCGCGGTACGGTGTGTGCCGAGGCTCTCTTCTGCATTTTTACGTAAATAAAATATCGCGCGCCTCTTTAAAGAATACGCTTGTACGGGATATACACGCGCGCGCGGTTGTACGGTAACGCGCGTTGCACAAGAGTCCGGGTTTTCGCGAGTGTGACGATCTAACGTTAACAATGCGAGGTTTCGCGATTCCGCGAAGCGCAACGCGGGTAAAAGGAAACACAATGCAGAGTGGGCACATCGTGTACAGCGACGACGATGACGGCAATGACGACAAGAAGAAGAGAGGACTTTTTGTTCCTCCGCTCTCCACCGCTCTCGCTCGTGCTCTCTCGCGGTTATGCTCTGGCTCTCACCGCATAAAACATCTAACAATGGTGCCACGAAGATGTTTACCGTTGGAAACCCAAAGGGTTCGAGTTGAAAGAAATTTATCGGCCATTTTTTACTCGCCGCTGCACTCGTCTTTCAATTCTTTTTATGAGAGCAATTATTCCCCATAATGTGAGCGATGATGCAACGATAGAATCTCACGCGAATCTATTTTTTCTTTCAAATATCGAATAAATGTTGTAATTATCGCTAAGAAACGAAAGCCGAGCGCTGACGAGGCAATGAATTACTGACGTCAATTGAATTCCCGAAGAAATAGAATTTTATGCGTTTTTTTACGATAAAAAAACGCAAAAGCAAGCATATTCAAGAGTTCTGTAATGTTCATTATGAGGATAGGACGTAACCTTAATGACCTAACAGCATTAACTCATTATTATAACATGGTTATTAACTAGACGATTCAATCATGTAACCAACTCAAGTAGGTCACCTAACTGATAAGGATTTGATTGTGTACAACCGTAATGCCGCGTATGTAGAAATTACAAGAGCACATACGTGTAATTCGCGCATTTCTTATTCTAGTAACTAGTTCACGCTCATTACGAGCTATATATACAAATCGTATTTGAACCGGACTGTTATATCAGCCTCGATATAAATATCACGAAAGAGATTGCCACACACAATTACGTTTACGTTTGGAGATCGTACATCTTAATTTAAAACGTCCAAGATTCGAGGAGACGTGACAAACGATGTCCCGACGCATTTCAGCCCTTACAGTCTTTTTACCCGGAAGGGAAGACGAAGGCCCGTCGAAGTTAGTATCGCGATAGACATTAGCGACGAAAACTCGGATTAACATCGAGAGATCCGATGTGAGAGAGAGAGAGCTTCAATATTAAACATTCTTCGGAACGTTCGGCGAAACGTGTCTATAAATAGACGATCTTTCGTGGGAATCGCTTCGAATCGGAAGCGGGAGATCCACGGTGCGCGGCGAGGACGTGCGATCGTTTTTTCGGGGCAGGGAAAAAAAAAAGGAAGGCAATTCGGCATATCTCCCTGAAACTCAGGTCGGGGCCGTCCCTCCCAAAAGGCGGACGGGCACGTTCTCCGGCAGACGACACTGACACAAGCGGCGACTATCGCGCGGGCCTCCGCCGTGTCGGGACGCCCCAATGAAGCCGGCGAGGAGGAACGTGGCAACAGCGCTATGACTCAGCTCTCCTCGTTTCAACCTCTCTTCCTCCCCCCCCCCCCCCCGCCCCCTCCTGCCTGTCCCTGCCCCGCGACCCAACCCGTCCCCCGTACCCGTCCGTCCAGCCGGCACTACGCAGCTGACGCCCTTCCCCTCCCCCGCCGAGGGAAATTGCCCCACCATCCACTGCCCCGCCATCCTTCCTCGCGTCCCAGACACGGGTCCTCCACTCTTCTCCACCCCTATCACGCGGTCCCTACCCGTACCCCCACCACCCTCGACCATGCCGACTCTCGCGCGGGATACCCGACAACTCGTTTGCCCCCACTAAACCTCCCCGGCGGGTACACGGGGACGATTTCTACGACGGCGCGGTGCGCGGTGCGCGGCGCGTCGCGTCCGTGCCGCTTCGCCGAGGAGAGACGAGCGTGCAAAGCCAGCGCAAAAAGTCCCCCTTGGAAGAAAAACATCTCTCTTTCTCTCCCTCTCGCTGTATCCTATCGTATGCCCGCCGAGAGACCCTATCCCTCCATCTCTCTCTCCTCCTTCGTCCACCTCCGCGGGACTCCTTTTCCTCTACCTCTGCCTCTGCCGGTTCCTTCACGTTGTATTCCAAGACCCTCTCCGGTCCTCGCTCCTCTCGCTCTTGCTCCTTTTGTCTCGGGATCTTCTTTTTCAGGGCCTTCTGCCATTCTGTTTCTGTCCGTCCCGTGGCAGGGACGAACAATGCAACGTGATCCAGGTGCAAGAATAAGGGGAGAAAAAGGGACGGGGGAGGGGGGTAGGGGGATGAGGGAGAGAAAGAAGGATTTTGGTGGCCGATGCGTGCGACGTGACTAGTTACGGCATGCGTGAGCTAAATCCATTTCTACGCTTCGCGCTTATTTTTCGGCATTCTGTACTGTCGAAATCGATAGTTCCTCGGTTTCGCTCTGGACCGTTCTGTCGTTAGGCGAGCATTCTCATTTAGAGATCCGATAATATTCGGCACAGTTCGAATGTAATCGAGAGAAATCGAAATATCCGTTTTATTGGTATTATCTTTTTCCTTTGGCGAGAAATCTTTTCTTACCAAATCCAATTGATATTCTTTCTCTCTTTCTCGTTGCTATATTAGACTGACCTTTCTTATCGGACGCATTGTCCCTGATACCGCTTATTTCTGTGTAACATCCATTTGACGGGTTTGGAATTAAACCGTTTTTGCGGCGTCGATAATCCTAGTTTATAGTAACGAGGTATAACCCGTGCTCATATAAATCGACATGAATTATTACAGTGGTCTAATGTCTAATGTGTTCTTGAAATAGAAGCCTTGAAATCGTGTTATCAATTGTTTCTTGATTACCGCAGCTTGTGTAAACGTAGAAATGCAAATACAATTTATGCGAGGACCGTTGAAACGCATTTGAATAAAATAACAACTAAAAATTAACGTGCCGACGCAGATAACGTTAGCAGTTATGTATCTTTTTAATTCCTTCATTTTCCTTCCCAAACAAAATTACGTGTTTAGTAATTACAGTATTAATCACAGCGATAATATAAAACGTCCGACTGCGAAACGTTTATTTATAACTTAAATGCGAGCGGTCAATGCACGTGCCTGATTCATTGGCATTTCTTGGAAATATATCTTGTAAAGACAAAAATGTTCTTATTAGAAAGCTTATTAAGACATTGATTTCAGCTTAATCATCTCTGCGAAATTAACAGCCAAGATTAAATTCTTTATTAGAAATCTAACATTTTTTAAAAGATATGAGTAACTTCTCAAGAGTTCTATCGAAAAGTATTGATTCATATCGATCGAATGTTTGCGATTGAAGAGTTCAACAATTTTTAAAAAAATTGACATTTTTTCGAATGTTATATAAATACATTTGTATAAGATGAAAGAAGATCGTAATAGAGGACGAAGCAAATGAGAATAATCGAGCATTTTGCAAAATTTAATATTGACGCGAGATTAATTGCTTTTCCAGATCATCTCGTGGAAAATATAAACGGTTTTGGAATTAATCGCGCAATCGTTCCGTAATCATCGAATTATCGAGAGCCTTTCCCGGTCTAAATCTAGGCAGAAAGGAGAAGCCAATGTCTACGAGCGAGGCTCCGCGTAGGTTCGAGGTCGAAGGCGGAGAAGTCACGTTAGGCGAGTGTGCCGCTTCTGTGTCGTATAGTCGAGGTGCCGTTATTTTAATGCAGATACGCGCAGACCGGACGAGAATGAAAGGCCGTAGGAGACACATTCGCGCGTTGCATATACTTACTCTTGCGCCAACGCGCGACAAAGAGGCACCACCACCACCACCACCACCACCACCGTCTCTGTATCTCGACGTCGGGTTTCCCGCCAGGATTTTTCCGCTCGGCGAGTATCACGACGCATGAATAGCCGCTCATTATCATTTCGCGAAGACAGTCCGCGATTCTTATGCATTTTTTCCTCGCGGTGACGAGCGATGGCACAAATGCAGAATGAAGAGAACACAAGGTGTCTCGAAATCGGATAGCGCAAAGCACTATTTTCTACGAAATTTGAAAGTCGTATTTTTTAAATATTGAGATCCCAATAAATTCTACAAATTGTAAGCCACTGAGATGATGAAAGCTATAGAAAGAGTTAATAAAAGTTATAGAAGCCGTTTTTTCGTAAACTAATTTTCATCTCAGACAAAAATAAATAAATAGAAGGATTATAATTAATTTGAAGTAAACTTTAACCAAATTTTATTTATTAAGTTATTAATTACTAAGATATCGAATGCTATTACAGAACGAAAAAGATGGTCGACATTTTCGCTAAGAAAAAATTGAAAATTTTCAAATTTAAAAAAAACACATTTGTGTCATTTTACGCCAGTTTTAAGACACCTCGTCTAAGGCATACGAAAGATTAAAGGCGAATTTTATTTTAAATGCTCTGGATATAGAAAGAATTAATATATCACGAGGCTTGTATAATAATGATAGTTAATGCAACATTTTCGCCATTTTGGTCAAGCTAATTATTAATTATACCGCAATGTCGATGGCATCGTGAATAATTTTTGTAACTAATGAGATGGTCAATAATAAATTCAATTAATCGGGCAACTATAAATCGAACTTGATTGCGATATGGAAATTTTCTCCGCAATTTTAATGCAGATGCGTACGCGGAGACATAATGTAGTCTCAGCTCGAAGATAAATCATCACGGAAATATTCCGCGAGTCGGGTCAGACAGCGTCTGGACAATGCAGCCTGCCTGGCAGGTTTCTAAATACCTAGCACCTGTTACAAGTCTAATTCTTCCGTGGCAGTGGTTCCCAAACTTTTCAAAACAACTTCCCGCTTTATCAGCGGACGAGCCTTATGCGGTGACATGCCGAAATAACTTTCCACATCAAGGTATGTAAATACAACTGTTATATCTACGACCTACGACGATTAGGTCAATCGACAATTCGTGCTAAAACTGTAGCGTTCGTAACATTGGAAGTATTTCTAATATCGACAAATTTGTAGGATTTCAGACTTCATTGGTATTTTCAGGATTCGCAGCAATTTTCTTTCGCACGCATTCTCGATTCAGGCAGTAACGCGTCAGAATACTTGGTTTCTTTTTTTCGACTGAGGCATACAATTTGGACGAACGGAAAAAGAAAGAGAATTAAGTGTCGGCGAGAGAACCTTCGTCTTCGGAGTGTCGGGCGGCTCGTAAAAGATAGTCGATCGTTCCATCGAGGAAGAAGAGGAATCGGAAGAGCGACAAGTAACGGTAGTCGATATTACGACCGCCGCCGCCGCCGCCGCGCCTATATTCCATCGTGGCGTTTGTCGTTCGTGTCTCTGCCCCTCTGGAGAAAGCCAGCGCCGGTGTCGTTTGTACGCCGTTGCTCGTTGCGTGTCGGATGCGTCGTGAGAGCGCGAGATAAAAGGGGGATGCGAGTGGAGAGGACGGTGTATTATTATACCGCGGCTGTACCGCGAATAAGACGAACCGGTATCCCTTGCGACGTCGTGGAATCATCGGTCGCGTCGACGGTAAGAACGGCAAGCGACTCTCGATCGAGAGATCGGCGACGAGAGCCTATCCGACAAGAAACGATAACGCCCCCGACTCCGAGCGAGCCCTTGAAAACGGCTACAGTCATAACGGTTTACAGCATAGTTGTAAAGTTGCCTCTCCCGATGGAGATCCCCGTCGGAGTAACTTTTCGTGTCTCCCGCCGTGGAGTCCGATGTGTTCTAACACACTTTTACAGCGATAGTATTTCTGTACACGACACGTCGGCCGAAAGGGCGACGCGACGCTCTCGAGAAACGGAGTGGGCGGAGGAGGAGAGCTCCTCTCGACGTACACACGAGCGTCTGAGAGGAAACGAGAGCGAGGGAGACGAGGAAGCGAGAGAGGAAGAGATCAAGGTTCGAGCGAGAAAGGAGTTTCGGCTCGCGAGTCAGTGGCGTAACTCTTTCCCGGGAACGATCGCGGGCGACCGTTCAATTGTCGCGCTGAGAAACCCACGCCGTTACCTCGGCGTTTCTCTGCAGATTCCATGAATTTTCCACGACGGGAAAGAGCCCTCGAGTGCCGTCCGTCTTCTCGCGCGGAGAATAGCGCGCTCCTAAAAAAAGTCACACGGACGTTCCTGCGCGTTTCTCGCGCGGATAGCAAGATCTTGCCAGGAGCCACGTTTAAAGACACGCGTTAGTTGAAGAGTACAAGCGAATGAATCGACCGTCGATTGCGCGTTACCGGGAGGCGGATGCGCGGCGGACGTTGAGCAAGAGACCGACGAGCAGCACGAGAGAGAGAGAGAGAAACAGAGAGAGAAAGAGGAGGCGTAAAAAACACGGCGGCGTTAAAAAAAAAACCGCGAGAGAATAACATAAATATTTTGCAAGGTGCGGCTACCGGTGCGCGGGAGTTACGCCACTGGATGCGTGCACACGGTGCAGCGCAACTGCAGCCTCCCGTCGCGGTGTTCACACCGAGGCCTGCCTTTTTCTAGGGCTCCCTTCTCTCCGCGTGCGGGCCGGCGCGGCGATTTCACCACGCTCAGCTGGGCATGGGTTCTCCGCCGCGCGAAGAGGCGTGCGTTCGTGTGTGTGTGCGTGTGTGTGTGTGTGTGTGCGTGTGTGTGTGTGTGTGTGCGCGCGCGCGCGCGTTTGTGCGCTCCTCCGCGTAAAATCGTACAAGCGTTGTACGTTGCAAGCAAGAAGACGTGCTAGGACAACGATTTCGCGATGTTTACGCGAAGACTCGCCTCGTATTTCTTCGATTTCTCTCTCGCTCGCGACAGCACGGTATCGTCTCGGGGAGTTACGCGACCCGGGCAACAAACACACCGACACCGAATATTCTCGTTGTCGAGGTAAACATGGCCGGCGTAAACAGGAAGTAGGAAAATGCAGAGCCGCGCGTGGAAGATATTTCACGCTTTAAGGCCTAACGGGCTCGTGGGACGGGCGCTAAAGCCATTGTAAGCCCCAGTTCATGGTACAAAAATGTGAGAATAAACACGAGGAAATTGAAATATCAAGATTATCGTACGAAAATCAACTTTTAAATTTGCATCCGATAAAAGAAGCTCTTTAACATCTCATATACACTCGAAAAGGGTATCCCGCCGAGCGAAAGAAACGAATTGCGAGTCGTGAAGTGTATCGGAGTAGATGAGTCATAAAACACGAGGAACACAAGTGTTCTTACGTTAATTAGGGTGCCTTAATGAGTAAGATAAGGCAATCGCGTGACGCAGATTTAAAAAAAAAATTAAAGAGGAGAAAAGTCGCGGGGTACTCTCCGCTACGGAAACTTGAAAAACATGATATATCATCTTCGGTGTTACTACGCTCGCGTATCCCTAACGCGTGCGAAATCATTTCGCAATTATCTCGTCGGTTCTTGCCAGACAAAAGGGAGAAAACGCACACGGCGGAGAATTACAGCGTGGACTTGTTTCTGGGGGAGAGAGGGAGCGGGGGAGGAGAGAACGGGGGGGGGGGGGGAGAGGATAGAGGCTCGAATGATGATATCAGGAGAGAAACGAGTTCTCGTTAAGGGGTAGACCGCGCTTGATACATATGTGCGCGCGATATATAAACTTGCACGAGAGGAATTCTTTTATTTCGAGCGAAAACACGCGGGGACGGTTAAATAGAACTTTTCCGTTCGCGCGGGACAATATGACAAATAAATAATTATAGAAAAATAGGATGGTAATCTCGCAGTTACGCCTATCGCGTGTTTTGCGACGGCTTTTCACGGCGCTTATTAACGCCCCGCGTGTATCATCTTGTCGTACATCGTGCAATTATTCATTTTGTCGCGACACGAAGGAATCGTTTGCCCGCGATGCGTAAAGGGCGTTTAGAATTTCGGTATGAAACCGAAACCGCAGTTCGAAAACGTATCACCGGCGCCGGATGTTACATCGCGCAACAATGTTACATGTTGTGTGCTATCTTCTTTAATATTCCGCAGTATATCGGTACACGAGCGGTGGGTTTAAGGCGCGCCGCGGACAAGGGTGAGGTGCGCTAAATATAAATAATTAATAACGTGACACCTCTGCGTGCCTTTAACGTCGTGGCTCGATTATATTACGAAACGCGCGCGTTACGGAGGTTAAAAGTTTTTAAAAGACCGGCCTCGCGCGCATTTCTTTCGTAATCGACGTCGCTGTGAGTTGTGAGTCAACAGGACGAACGTTTTGTCGATGGAAGATTCGGTCGAATGTGAGAGACAAAGGAATTCCTTCCAAAAGAAAAATATCTCGGATGGCCGACGTTGCCTTTCGAGGCTAAATGTTTCGGGACCCGTGCGGTCCCGTCCGTTTTTCGTCACGCTTGCGTAAGCTTTGTCGGTGAACTCTCGAAAGTTCGCCGAAGGCAGAAGAGAACCGCGACCTTCTCGAAAAACAATTCGTAAAATCGACTTGGCTCCTCTCCGCGGTGGGTGGCGCACCGGACGTAAGCCTATAGGAGGCGTCTGTTTTTAATGACGATCTATTTTCGTCGATGGCACTCGAACTCGCGCGCGGTTGTTTCGTCAGTCAACAGGAAGCAATAGAATTTTATTTCCCTACGTGCGTGCGCGCGGAGGTCTCTCCTCCTCCGCGGTGATCGAGGTTTCGCGACTGGCGAAACGCAAAAAGGGAGAAATGCAATATCAAGCGACGTTCATAACGAACGAGATGCTCTCGCGTTTCTAATGGAATGGTTAACATGGGTCAATTATGCGAATACTTTAGCGTCGGGCGAAACCGACTTTGTTCTTTAACCGGCCACCATAAATCTCGCTGTAACCGCATTAAATGCAAATTAGGTACCTATAACACGGTCGGTACGCGGAGCACGACATAGCTTGATTATTTTTTTTCGCCCGATGCGTTATACACGTGCGAATGTTTCGTTAACGCGAAACCATCGAGGGGATCTTTCTCATCTGTCGTCCATTCGGCAGTCTTGATTTTCTAAAATCTCACGCGAGCGCGTGAAACGCAAAAAGAAGGCCGCGCTAACGTTGTTACGAGGTGTTACGTGTTTTGGCCTTAATTTCGCTGCACTCCGGTATTGGCACAACGCAGTTCGTGCCGCGCGTGATTGTGGATTCGACGCGCGCGACCTTGCGATAACGGCGCCGTCGGCGCGTCAGAAACGTCAGGAAACTGCAGTTTCCCCGGCGTATGCATTGTTCCGTTTTCCGCGGCTGGCAGATGCCACGGGGTGAATCGATTGACCGGTCGACCGACCATATGGCATAAAAGATGGTCGCGGAACATCACGTACAATGCCTTTCGCGCGAGCGGATTCAGATAATCGCATTTTACCTGATTTTATTAACGCATTTTACCTGCTTCGAGTAATCTATTTTAAGTAAAATCTGATTTCAGAAGCAATGTATACGATACGTAATATTTTATCGCCTTTTCTATGGTTATTTTTATAATTAATTAAAGAAGATGCCATTTTCTGGCAGAATTTTGGTAGCCTAATAATAATATTTCTATGTGAACTTTGTATACTTTTTCCAACTCAGTAAACTAATGAGTTTAATGACTAAGTAAGTTTACTGAGTTGAAAAAGGTATATAAAATTCACCGGAAATATTATTAGAAAATATTATATTAGGCTACCAAGATTCCAAGATTCAGCCCGACCAAAAATGGCATCTTCTCTAATTAATTGTAAGAATTATATCGGTTCTGTTTCACATGACAATGCTATCTTGGAGCATTTTCGAAGAACTTTCATAATTCTTATCTGCTTTGATCAAGAACAGTTATAATTTATTGAAAATAAGGTCGAAAGAATTGTACCGTGTTAAAAAATGATCATAGTCCATGCGCGAACCATCAGAGTCCAACATACAATTTAAACACAGGCCGTCGTTCCGATATTCACAGCCAGTACTAAAAATCTATAATGTACGTGACGTAAACTATCTGATGTCTTGAAAACTGCGTTTTTCTCAAAATTACTCCCAATGGACATTGATCGTTTCCCCCTTGTACCCTTCATACTGTATTCTTCAGTACAAATCTTATTAAATTCTAACGCGACGTTAAAAAAAGATAATGGCAAAAAATAGTGTGACGTTACGTATTCATCGACAGACTTGTTATTAACCCTCAGCCCCTGTCTATGGGTCATTCGTGTCCGGCCAAAATTTATTACCTTTAATATCTTGAAACTCAACAGAGGTAGCGCTATCTGCAGTAGCTGAAAAAAAACTTCAAGTGAAGAGGTACTTCAGGAAAAAATTTTGTTAGATTCCGCAAGTACAGCCGCGAGCACTGGAGATTACAAATCTCGAACGGACACGAATGAGCCATGCGAGTGATACTATTTTTTAATAATACAAGGTCGACGTAATTTTTTTCTTAAAGAACAACCAGCTTCTATTTAAAAAAAAAAAAAATTGTTATTCTACGTCAATTTTAGCCAGAAATATGATTTTTTGAAATTTTTCCGTTTTTCTCGAGCGACTTTTTCGAGCTTATTTGTTTAAACAGTTATTTAAATTTTTTTATTGTTCTAAAATAATCTAATGTATTGTTTCGTATTCTATAAGGTTCAAACATGCTCCATGAATTTTTTTAAACATTTTTAAAGTTATTTAAATAAACTCGGGACGCGAACGACCCATAGACAGGAGTTACATTGATCGAGAACAGGAGCAGGGGCTGAGGGTTAAGAGTGTCATTTTCGGCTCTCGTTCGCGGACCTCGAGGAGTCACGGATAGAAAGCCCGATTCCTCGTATTACTCCGACCGGTCACGCACATTCTTGTAATTGAATTTCGCCGTGCACGATGAAATTTCTGCAACGGCGCGGCCGGCGCGGGCGACCGCCTGGCCTCGGCGATTTTCAATTCGCGGAATTCGCCGCGGCGCGCTGACGTGAAAGTTCACCGTGGAGTTTGACACGTTGACAGTTCGTCGACCCCGATCAAACGAAACCGGCCATGTGGGACTTGTCGCACGTGCCCGTGCATACGCGTGCCCGCGCGCGCTCGTTTAGAACGTGTCTAAAAATTCAAACGCTCACCGCGACCAAGTTAAGACAAGGAGAAATATACAGAAACGCGGACCGAGATTCACGAGAAGGAAATCAGAAGAGTGTTGGGGGAAAATACACAGCGGTGGATATTTTCGTCGCAGCCGGTGCAATATTTATACGCCGAGGGCGGCTTCACGTGTTCGATGCAGAACCGTATCCTTGTGTCGCATCTCCCGATGATGATTGAAGATACCGACGATTTTCAACGATAACGGCTACGAAGATCCTGTGACAACGAAAAACGTTAGTTTTTGAACACACCGCGTTAATTACCGCGAGTATTATACAAGGGATGTGAGAGGAAGAAAAGAAAAAAAGAAGCGTTTCTGCTCCGCCAGGCTAACGAGCAACAAGCGCAGGAAGCTTTCTCCGTTCCGGGCGATCCGTTTCGGGCGCGCGCGCGCGCGGATATCGGCGCCGATTCGCGTCGATGCTCTCGAAACGCTGACCGCGTTTAATAGACGTCGTTGTGTGCCTTTACGATTGTGCACCGTGAGTTACGTGTGACGCGCGGCGAAACACGCGAACGTGCACACGTATACGACCACGTCATCCTGATGAATGCCGCGGGTGCGGCTTTTACGATGAGAGAAGTAGAAAACGTCGGGACAACGACACGGGATTTTTCAACACTTCGCGCAGAAACCCATGCGAGGTCATTCAAAGTTTTGAAGATTCTCGTGAGACTTGTAGAGGACCAAACATGTTGCGACAACCTATAACTAATTGATGGTTTTACGACTCGTCCGACCAGCGGGTTAATTAACTCTTATAACTTTGACACAACCCCGATGATCGAAATGTCGGATGAATCTAACTACTCCGGGACATTAACATTTATTGCTAAATTTATCGACGTCACACACGGTGCGCTTCGATTTCATCACGATGGATTTCAGAGGGAAAGTTATTCCGGACGGCACGCAATGGCCGCTAATATAACTTTATATAAGTAGACTGAAAGATACAGATATCTGAACGTATAACATAAAAATCACAGGCTCTTTAATTCAAAAATTATCTTAGAAGCCATTCAAGAAAATGAAGGCGAAAGAGAAATGTAGTACTAAGCCAAGCCTTGTTCCGTGACGGACAAGTCACGTGGATAAGGATAAAACTGAAGCAAATATTCTTAGCAGAAGATAATAAACAAAAAAGGATGTAACAAAAATACATGTCTTGTCGGCTGATCTTCCTGCTTTTTCTACAAAATGTTTGCTTTGCGTTTAGGGGTACCTATTTGCTCATGAAGCACGGCAAACAGAAGCAATTTACAATGAAATCAGAAATCAGCTTATGCAAAATAATAATATACGATCTCCGTATGTCTCATTGTTTATATCCATTCGCAGCGTGTTTTGTAATCTCTTATTTATGCAAGGAATATGTCAAGCGTGAGCAAACGATCTACCTTCACCCCATACTTTTCGAAGCATTCGCTTCATTAGGTACAAACGAAAACGTTGACCGGTTCATTCATGCGACCCAGTGATGGGAAAAACGCGTAATATACCGGTACCGTTAGACAAAACTTTGTCAAAGTTCACGCTTCGCGACGAGCGCGAGAACGTCGCGGAGTCGAAGCCTTGCCGGCCCCGTCTTAAGCAGGCACTGCGAAGACGGATCACCGCGGAGAGTCGTCGGCTCTCCTCTCGCGGAGTACGCTTGTGTCACCTCCGCCCATGCAGTCGCTGGCCTCATAGGTGGTGATTGAGAGAAGGCGACGGCGGTGAGGGAACGACGGGGAAGGGGGACACGCGCGATTATGTAACGTCGAAGACGCCGGCCAACGCGACGGGTACGAAGAAGAGGCCGGTTCGCTTCTTCTCCGGCTCGAATAAACCGTTGGCATCCGAGGCACCAGATCTTTGAGCGAAAAGGTTACTCCTCCTACTCGCTCGCTCCGCACCCACGGCCGCTTTATACGCCGCGGCTACCACTCTTCGTTCCACGTTCTCAGATTATCCGCGATAAGGTACCGTTCCTTCTCTTTCTCTCTTTCTCTCTCTCTCTCTTTCTTTTTCTCTTCGCTGGTCACCATAAATTTTCCCCGTGACGCGGAATTAAATGTGCAACGGCAGTATCGGAGTCACGCGGGTCCTTAGTCGGTCGTTCGTTGCGGACGCAACTCCGCGAGGATGAGTCCTCTGACATATGAACAACTCCATTTTCATTAAATAACTCACTCACCTTAGAGATTCTCTCCGCAGATATAAAAGAATAAGTTTTCGCATACTACGCATACTGCCTTCTTTTATGGACACGTTTCTGCGTGCAAAAGGCTACAAATATCGATGTAAGTATAGTGATAAAATGAAATGGTAATGTGTAGAATGCTTTTATGCATATGTACTAATGTTATCGATCGTTTCACGTAATTTTGGGAAGATACGGATCTACGCTTTTGAAATTGAGTCAGACAATTAGCGTAAACTTATTAACCTGTAAACATATTTTCTAGTAAAATCAGAGAGTTTATAACGCTAGTTTGAAAGGCTTATCAGGTGCACTATGTTGAGAGAATGAAAACCGGACGAAATGCATGAATGTCTTGTGTGTGTGTGTGTGTGTGTGTGTGTGTGTGTGTGTGTGTGTGTGTTGCAGGTACCAATCAGCCATTTTGAATACATTTGTTTTTTTCAACGCGAAAAATCCCAATAGGTATGTCACGATGCGTGAATCCTTTCCGTTTCATTTTTTTTTTTTACGAAAGGCAATTTGTCGGCGAGGCACAATGGTATCTGATTCCATGGAATGCCATACAAATCATAGAAGCTCGACTACAAAGCAACGATGTAGCTGGCATTCCCATTTTTCATGACGAACGAAAATTTTTGCGACCGTCGACATTGAATTCGCTAGATTGCGTGCACAACTCCCACGACTAATAATTATTCGTTTACATCGGAAAATGCGAAATATGAGATGAAGAATAGAAACTGTCGAGACCGACCTCATAAAACTACCTTCGTTGCATTAACCCCTACAGTGTTACATTATGTGCACTTCAATATACACGCTTTTCACAAAATAAATGTTATTTATTACACGTTATTATTAATACCCATATTTGTATTATCGAAAAAGGTCCGCGTCTATATCACGATGTTTGGACAGGTAATAAAAGATATCGTGAATGTATCGCGATAACATTTTAAATTCGCTATACGCAATTTCTCGGAATATAATGGCACCGGCTGTGGAGATGCAACACGGCGCGATTGACTCGGACTTGAGAGCCACTGAACCATCGTTACGATTTTCTTCGTAAAAAGAGCGAAGCAATCGAAGTTTAACCCGGGCGTTAGCTGCTCGCTGGAGATGAACAGGACGCTCGCTATCGATGAGATTTTTTTTGCAGGAAGAACGAGCGCGGCGCGAGGATGATAAGAAAAGGCACGGGGGAGAGGAAAAAGATCGAAGAGAGCCGATAAACGTCAAAAGGAGAGCGTTCGGTGTATCGAGTATCTCAGGATTATCGGTACTTTTAGACTGTAATTTATTATTCCGCGCTATGTCATCGATCTGGACCTCAAAACCCAGATTCCGAAATAATTTTGACAAACTCGATTAACACATACCGAGGTTGGCGAATTGTTTTTCCCCTATTTCCCCTGTCTCTCCCCGTCTCTCGCCGTCTTTCACGTTGCTCTCTATTCGCGATTAAATCAAGTCGTTATTTTATTATTTCTGTGAGATATATAGACTGCTAAAGATACGTATTATTTTAGAACCGTTCGTCCTATAAAAGCAAACTCGTACTACTTTCATGAGCCATTTAAAAAAAAAACCGATAGAATCTATCGCAGATGTAAAAACGAGAATGACTGCTGAGCGAGCCGCGATTCTCTTGCGGCGTTTTTCCATTACTTCCAAACGCAGCGAGAGACGCTCGCCAAATCCCTTTTTCGGTTACCCTTTTCCGGGTAACGTTCATTATCATTATCCTCATCCCGTGTCTTCTCTACGCGACGCAATATCTTATCTCGCTCCGACGATTCTACTCTTGATACCAATAATCTTTGTCAGATAATCTTATCGCGAGCAACGCGAAACATCCTTATCGCAGATATCGACGGAGACTTTGCAAAATTCCGTCGCCGTACGGCGCATAATAATAATCGTCGAGGTGACCCTACAACACCCTACAATAGAATCTAACGACGAGCGGCCCCGCCGTTCCTGTCCCGGCTATGTACGTCCGTAATATGCGCGACGGTAACACGCCCACCGGGTACAGTCCCGCGGCAAAACGTCGGCGAGTCTATCGGAAAATGTTTTCCACATAGTTTCCCCTGCTGTCGGGGGGGACTGGGTCACATGTACATACACGGCCGGGCGATTCACGGGTGTACGCGTATATCCGACAACCGGCCGTACCGCGCGTTCACAGTAGATACTGCCGGGGTATTTATTTATCGCCGACCGTATCTGCCCTTGCGAACTTCACGGGCAAACACGGGGGGCACCCCGCGCGATGCATAAAAATGCGACGGCGCTGACCGGACGGCGGAGGCTCTCGCCGAGATCTTCGAGACGGATGCTGCATCTCCCTTTCAGCCCGTGTCACACTACGTATCGCGGACGCGGATCGGATTGAGATTGCGGATGAGAATTCAGCCAATCACAGACGAGCAGCTCGTGCTGTGATTGGCTGAATTCCCATCCGCGATCCGCAATCTCAATCAGATCCGCGTCCGCGATACGTAGTCCGACACGGGCTTTAGCACGTTAATCGCGAGCCCCGCGCGAGCATATCGGATGCTGGATGCACTTCTACCGCTACGATATATTTACGTTGGCGCGCTAACGTCACGATCGGCTGCGTTTCGCGGGCACGATCCACCCGACGCACGATCTCGCACGCACGTAACGCGAGCGAGCACACGCCCGCCCGCGGTTTGCACTTCTGATAATCCGGCTTCGCCGTAATTACACGGCGTTTACCTGCATTCCGCGCCGGCCGATCGGCTCGAATCGGCTAACTGCGACGACACGTATAAAAATACACATTGACGGGTTTTTTAACCTTGCGATAGCCCGCGCGTGACTGCGCGAGGGCACGCAATTAAACAATATCGTCTCTACCGTGCCGCACGAACACTGTTCCGGAATCAAGCGACTCGCTTGATACGAGCCGCGGTAATGTTATCGAAACATTATGCAGGGAAAACAGAATCGACGGCGGCCAATTTTTAATTTGTTGCCGCGCGCGTACGTGCGGGGAAGGGGAGGCGATCAATTCGCCAGCGTCTGTTTTCGTTTCATCTAGCTCTACCCGACGACGACAAGAAATTCCCGTGATCTGCACGCCCGCCTTTCTCTCCCACCTCGCGTTCGCTTGAAGTACCGGTATTCGAACTCGAGCGGAGCTCATCTCCGCCGGACGGAGTGATCCGCGCGTGCAAAACCGGAATCCCCGATCGGAGGGAGCGAGAACGGAGCGGAGCGCACCGGCCAGCAGGCCGCCCGCGCGTCCATACATACATTTCGATACGTAAATAAATACAAGGTCGACCGGCGGAGCGTTTCTGGGATATAAAGGGCTCGGTAAACTACCCGTGCATAATTGGCACGGGAAAGCTATTGACTGCGGCGAGGCGCGTTCGGGCGATCGCGCGTCGGCCGAAAGTTTCGCGACCCTAGGCGCGGCGCGGCACAGCGCGGTGACGACGACGACGACGACGACGACGGTGGTGGTGGCGGCGACGCCGGCGGTGGTGGCGGCGTCGACGAGCGCGTGCAGGGCGCTCCAGGGTCCACCACGCTCGGCAACGTCGCCATATATCGACCCAGCTGTCGCTGTGGGGAAGACTGGGGCACCAGCCCCGTTGTGCCTATATGAAATTTAACTCTTTCGTTATCGTTTCGCGTCCGACGGACCCGCGTCTCGATTGGTCCGTCTTGAATGCGCTTCCGCGGAGGAGACGTCCGGAGATGAATATTTCATTCTTAAGACTTCGAAGACCCCCTTAATCATCTAAACAGTTCCTCGATTCTTCCCGTTATAGTGCGTTCTATTTTTACGATCGCGAGTAACGAACGAGCATGCATAATTTATGCATGTGATAAATCATGGTCGATAGGTCGTAATCGTAAGTCAATGAACTTAAAAAAATGATTTGTCCTATTTGCATAAAGATGGATGCGTCTTGGTGAACACATACGTCGACGAAGTTAATATCTTAGAAGGTTTATAAACAAAATTACTTTTAACTACATATAATTTTCAGTAAATCAAATGTTAAAGACTTTGGAAAGAGAAAGATACTTATATTTTTATCGTTATATATACATCTTACTGAAATATAATTATTTCTTTTCGCTATTCGTCGGAACTCGTGTAATTTACGCAAAATCGAGATTCACCGCGCTCGCTCGGAGATAATCGCGACTCAGCGACTCGAAACTCGCATTCCGCATTTACATTTCCATTTAAGCGGCCGGTGTAGTTTCGGCGTTAATTCTTAAAGCACGGATCGAGCGCGATATCCGCGCGTTCTATTTCGGTGGAAGTCGAAGTGAAATGGCCGAGAAACGATTCGCGACCCCAGCACCCACTATAGCCACCCCATATACGAGCCGACCAATCTCCCCCCCCCCCCCTGACCAGGGGGAACCAGGGAGGGGAAGCGGGTACGAGGAGGGTAAACGAAGGGGTAGAGGACGAACCCAACCCAACTCGCGGAGTGACGAGTCACCATGGGCACTTGGCGCACGCGGGATTCCCCTCTGTCTATCTCCCTCTTCCTCCTCCCTGCCTCCCACTCTTTCTTCTCATCTCCCGACTACCCCTTTCCCCTTTTCCCATTTAAATCCCTCTCATCCTCCGTTTCTCCTCCCGCGCGCCGTGTCTCTCTTTTCCCCGGTTTCCTCTTTCACTCGGGAATATCGCTCCCTCCCCCTCTACACCCGGCATCCCTGCGTTACCCTTCGTCGCCACCACCACCACCACCACCACCGTTGCCACCACCCCAGCATCACCAACACTACCCAATGGGGTAGTTCTCCCTCTACCCCTACGAACCTCCAACCAGCACGGCGGCGAGCGGGAGAGACTGCTGGGCATTCCCCTCTCGTTCTCGCTCTCTCTCTACGCGGATTCCCTATATCCTCGTCTGCTTCGTCCTCTTGCTGCACCGCGCGCGACTGGTATATACCTCGCCACTTTTTGCTCCCATCTCTGCCCTTTTCCTTCCTTGATCGGGTTCTCCCCTTCTTCCTTATTTCTTGCTCTCGCCTTCCGTGCCCCTTTCTTCCTCTCTTTCTCTCTCTATCTTTCCGACGTATCCGATGGTGAGTAATGGATTGAATTTGGTAGAAGTCTCATCCGGATAAAATTCTAATCCCGGCCGCGCGCGGTACGGGTTAGATGTAGCGGGAGGAGATGCGCCTAACTTTCTTTGGCGACACAAGCGTAGGTGGAAGTGACGTCAGGTAGGCTGAGTAAATAAGTTAATGCGAGTTGGTTTTCATCAGCTAAAATCGCTCCTCATCACGCAGTTACGGCTGCACGCAGTTACGTCTGATGCACGTCAGTTTTCTTTTTATACAGATCGATCCAGTTAATGGCGCTCTTAACATTTCCTTCATGATTCTCCTTCAGCTTAGCTTCGAGCCAAAAAATCGGCGAATAAATCCCGAGGAATTCTAACGATCTATAGCGGCGTAAAAAAGAGAGGGAGAGGAGAGGCGTAAGCGTTTAGCGCTTAGTCAGTGGCCAGGAAGGTGCGCGACAACGTGCCAACGAAAACTCGCGTATTTCAAAAATCGCGAGAGGAATGCGAGGAAGCGTTGGCTCTCGGCCAGAGTGTTCGCTCGCCCGTATCGCGACTCGCGAGTCCTTCGCGGAGTAGCCGCGATATTAATCTAATCCCCCATGCGGCGAAGAAGTCTGGTCCGTGTATGACCAGGGGCCCGAAGTTACTCACTCGCTCGTTCGCTCGCGACCGATCGACCGAGTACCTGGTACCCCGCGGCACGTTCGCCACTTTTATCGCGGAGGCATCGCACGGCAATTTTCTTAGTGGTGCGCCATTGGCGTACGCCACATCGTACGTTATCGGGAGAGAACGAAATTACCGATAATACGGCTCTGCGCCTCTCGTTCGATTGTGGAAGAATACGAGATCGAGAACTGTCGGAGAATGACCGCTCGTGTTAAGCAATTGAATGCTAGCCAGAGCCTGTGCATCCCAAAAAGTGAAAATAATTTTAATCCTTCCCAATTTTAATTAATTAGAAACATAAAAGTTATGTTATTTCACATACGTGTCAACATGAGATAAAAGTGAGATTTCAAGCTGATATTAATGAGAGTGACTATTATTCACTATCTGGTCTAAAAATGTCGCCAGCGATGTGCTATCACGATGTCTGTTCTACATACAGACCTGCTTTCTACGAGAGTTGCGTAAAATGACGCAATGTTACGTTTTCACACGTCTCGCATTTAACTCAAATAGGTGTACGAACTGTATGTCTGGTTGGGTCCCGGCGATGCGCTTGTGATATAGTTGCTACAGGTGAAAGAAGCGTGTGTGTCTGCGCGGTGTGTAGTGTATTTTAGCTGCGTCTCTAAAAAATTAGATCACATTTTCTTTACAAAGATTCTGCTATCCAAGTAACGAATGGGCAACATAATTTTCAGAAGAGAATATAAAGCTGTATCGATCGGAGCCAGGCACGCGTTATTTCTCACTCGCCACTGATCCGTTTATCTCTTTCTTTACATGGTAATCTAAACGAAATCGCGGCCCTTTGTCACGGTATAGAGATCCAACTATCAAATATTATTTACATTGCACAATTCTAGTTTACAATATCTTTTAAAACATTTACATTATTTCAAAAAGGAATAAAAGAGTCGCATTCTCTCCTGAGACGCGAAATTCTTTTTATGTAGCAAGATGTTATGCATAAATGTGGCATTAAGAATTTTTCTATATCAAGAAAATTGAAATACTTGGAAAGAGGGGGAGGGACATTTTATTTACAAGAAACTTTCTACATAGTATTCCCTCGTCTATTGTTTCCTTTGCAAGTCGTGATAGAATAATAAAATATACACAGATAAGCGCGGATAAAGGCGAAAGAAAATTGTAAACTGTTTCAAACGCAAAATAAATTTCGATATTTTTGAGAATATGGAATTGAAACGCGCGCGAATTGATGGAAAACGGTATAAATAAAATATCTCTATACATTATCACGTGCATCAAATATATTAAACATAAATTGTTCAAGACTGACATAGAAAACAGTTTTGCTTCTATACCGATACCTTGGAACAAAAGAACGACCAACGCCGATATGCGACGCGAGGTTACGAGGGAAATACATGTATAAATTTACTTCACATATCTGGATGAAGACATCAAGCGCTACGTTATCGCCAGGTTACAGGCTTAGTAAATTGGTCGTCGTTCCAAGGTATCGGTACAGCGACGACTATTTCGCATGAGATATCGCTCTCATTCGCGGACACATGCGCTCCGCATCTCGTTCCCGGCTATATGTATATCCTCACTGTGCTGTGTACACGCGCCGCGCCGGGCCGGTGCGCAAAAGACTAGCCCTGTGTAACCGTGCGCGTACCGCCCGTTTATGTAACTTATCTCGTAAGTGCCGCGGCAATTGGTTCAATTTGTTGCAAGTGCCAAATGGAGCGAGCGCCGACCCATGTGCCAATTCAGCCTGAATGTTGCAGGATGAAGACGAGATTGTCGGGTGTCCTTCGTTGGAGGACGCGTGCCCTCCAGCGATTTCGCCTCCAGACGAGACGGAAACGTTTCGCCGGACAGGTGGCAGCGTGTGATACGTGGCGTGCGATGTGGCGTGGTCTTTGACCATCGCAGCTTCGTGAGGAAAAGAGAAGGACGAGGAGGAGGAGGAAGAGAAGGAGAGCGGACCTGTTTTGCATTCCGCTTCGCGTGAATTATGGACGGCGAGGTGCCGTGGCACGTCGAGCGGAAAGAAAACACGATCTCTCGTTACGCGTGGCTAAAGACCTACGGCACGTCACGGCACGGTGGGAAGCGGGCAGAGGAGACGGAACAAAGGATAAGGCACGACGACGCGGCGAGCGAGGAGACACGCGGGTAAGAGGAGCGGATCGGACGACTTCCATGGACGAAGGAAGCAAAGGCCGAGAACGGTGAGGGGTCCGCCTTTCCGCGACGATTCCGACAGCTAGGCGGCCGATCGGTAGTCGACTCCGGTAATAACCGACGATAACCGGCAAGTTCCCGTAATCATCGTCCTCGTTGATCCATCAATATCGGTGGCGATGACGGTGGTGATGATCATACCGTTTCGCCAGGATACTACGAAGACGATCGGAGGACGATTTGAGGAAACAAACCGGACAGTCGTTGTTTCTTCTGCCTCTCCGACGGTTTTGCGACGCCGATTTTGCGGCCGGTTTCGCGGAAATCATTTCGGTTCGAAATAACTCGCGGAACATAAACTCGCGTACCTACGTGTGCCTAGCGCGAACCGAATT
The DNA here is from genome assembly GCA_035220615.1 of Leptothorax acervorum. Classification (NCBI taxonomy): domain Eukaryota; kingdom Metazoa; phylum Arthropoda; class Insecta; order Hymenoptera; family Formicidae; genus Leptothorax; species Leptothorax acervorum. The sequence goes on from JASTWQ010000005.1 coordinate 866,015, forward strand.
TTCCGATAAAGTACCGCCGGCCATGGTAAATTTCAACATTTTCAACATATATTCACGAATATATGTCACGGTATACGCCACATAGGGAACGATATACAAATTCTCTCGAAAAATCAATTACATGGGTGATCGGTTCGTTGGAACGCGTTGGAAATAAATTTACGAAAATCGTGGATGCCCGGAAAAACATTAACACGTTATTTTATAAATTAGTCTAATACACGGAAATCCTAAGAGTTAATTACACGTACAAATATTTGGATTATTTCGTATTAATGATAATATCGGTTTGCCTACCTTTTTAAAGAGTGGACTGAACATAATTAATATATTAATTTACAATAATTGGCTTAATTAAAAATTTATTTATTCAACGAAGTTGATTAAATAAATTTTTAATGCCTGGAGTGTTGAACGCGAAAAACACTTCATTCTTCTCGTTATCTCCATTTTTCTTTTTTTCATACATGGAAAGCATATTTGTTTCTACCACATTCCTATTCGATTCATTTCTTCTTGCTCGTCTATTCTTTGTTTTGCATGGTTTATTTTGAAAATATACAGCCACATAAACTAGTATATTTTTTATAATATGTAAAAAATGAGAGAGTGTTGTTCTGGACTTATTAGCAAACAGAAAACATAACGTTCTCGAAAATTATAAAAATTGCTCAAGTTGCAGCGTTTTACGCTTTGTCTCACGCGAAATTCTGTACATAATAAGGTTTCACGTGGAACATGATCCACATATAATTAAATGTATAATAAGCGAGAAAAAAAAGTCGGTAACGTTATCAGAGGTGTAGCTGTTTCAAAATATTTTTGTAGCTGCTGAGAACGATGTCAAGAGACTCTATATTGCGACATATACGGTACTAGATCGAATATAAATACGATAGAGGCATATTACATAATTACGTGAAAGATCGTAGAATATTTTAGAATATGAGACGCGAAAGTTATCAGAAATTATCATTTCAAATAACGCAAATTATAAACAATATAAATAATAAGTGGAACAGGATCAATATAAATCTTACAATTAATTAGAGAAGATGTCATTTTTGGTCGGACTGTATGTTGGTAACCCGATAATAATATTATGTAAATTTTGTAGGTATACTTTTTCCAAACTCTCACAGTAAACTGCGCGCTGATTTTTTGCCGGTCTTTAAAACACAGCTCTTGATTGCGAATTATAATAACAGTACGAGGTAAGAGAGCGTCACGAGGTGTTTTATCTGCGGCACGGATATTTCATGACTTTTCGCTCCACGATTACGGGCGCAACAACGGTTTTTCCAGCCAGCGCCAGCGCAGCGACGGCCTACAATGCGGGTATAGTTTAAAAATAGGCGATCGCGTAATAACGTGCCGGACAACGATACAATCACGCCGGCACGGCCGGCGGGTTACACACGTTGCAATATTCCGCCTCGTTCCATATCGTCTTATCGCGCGCCGAGCGACGCCGCCGAACTACGTGGCGGTCTACGATAAAACCGGAGGAGGAAAGGTAACGTAACGGAGAGCGATCGATGAAGGAATGCCTATAACGCCGCGATAACCATCGCAGCGATAGAAAACGCGCAAGAATTCCCACCCTCTGACGCCCCCCCTCCCCCGCCCCTCCGATAATAAACACCTGATAGGCACGTTACGTAAGAGGCAAATCGTAAAATCACGCGGAATCCTCGTTCGCTCGCACACATCGCCGGCGATGCCGCCGCCTGCGCGGAAAAGAGACCGCGTTTAGCATGCGAGCGACGTTGTAATTGGCACGTCTCTCTCACCGAGAGACACCGAACGCTCTTTCGAGGCTAGAAGTGCAATGCACTGTTGCGTTCGCTATGCAGCGGCGCACCGCTGCAGAATGCTGATGCTAACGTAACACCCCGCCCCGCCAGGTAAACGCGTGTCGTCGCGCAATGTTGCGTGTCGTTTCGCCATACGCGTCGTTCTTGCGTACTCGGGACGAGTCTCTGAATATTGCTCGCTTGAAATTTCGAGGTGCTTCTGCGTGGGATATAATCGCTAAAAACTGCGCGCGCGACGGTCGGCTAAAATAATTTCTAGCAGGAATGCACGAGGAACAAATATTTTGACAACGTAATTAAATTAAATTAACGGAATCTTATTTTCCAGCTAATTGGAGACCGATATTATTTTAATGTGGATCACGACGCGGAGGAGTAAATATCAAAATCATGTCAAAAGTTCAATGATTATGAGAAAATGCGCATTGTTTCAGTTATTTCAGTAAGAAATGTTGCACGGTTCACCAAACGCATCGAGTACTTACTTTTCGGATGCACGAGTAGCTTTTGATAATTGAAAAGAAAGGCTATACGAATATAGAGAACTATTTTTATAGAAACTCAAAGAGATACGTAATACATGATATGACAGAGTAAGCCCTTGAAGTTTAAAGTTGAAGGCTATAACGCTGCCGGCGATACGCACGAACTTATGGACGCGGTGATGTAATTATGCTATAGACAGGTTGAAGGATACGTTCAGTAGCGAGAGAACGATTTTTCCTGCAGTCGGGACACGTACCTTCGCGTAGCCGACGCTCCCCTTCGAAGCCCTTCGCGGCGCGTCCGAGTCGTAGCTCGTTTCGACGAGGAGGCAACCTCGAACTCATACTTGTAAGGGTTCGGTTTCATGGATTCGAGCCAGTTTCATTCACTCGACGACGTGGTCGTCGTAGTTGCGTAACGCTCCGTTCTCGTCTACTAACCCAGCCTCTGCCTCTCTCTTTTCCTCTCTCGCGCACACGCAAGAGCCACGAATCGCGTCCATGCAAATGGAGCCGCACAGGCTCTTTGGCCGCGGTAGACTCAAGATTAAGGACAGACGTTGTGCAAGACGTGGGTTATCTAGATAAGCGTGTATCGTGTGACCTCTGTCTGAGAAACGTATCTCATCGAATCGTAGTTGTCGGGACGTGACTGGATTTGTGTAAACGTCGGAGAAACATGTGGATATTAATATTAATAATAAATCTTTGTCCAGAAGTCGATTTCAATATAATTCAGGTCCTAATTCAGAAATCAATAATCGATAATTTTTTAGCAATATGCAAAAGTCAATAAGTTTGAGTATCACTATAAAGAGATTCGAAAATCGATAGAAAATACATAATGTCTTAAAACATCCTCTACAATGGTGATGCTGTTTTAATTGACGATTTTGTGACATCGTTATATTACGTTAGATCGTCATAGGTAAATATACGATTCTAGGATAGCGACGAGAGAGAAACATATCCGATCAATACGTATTTAGCTTGTAATTGATCAGGGATCGCTTTACGCATATTGCAGGACTGAGTTACATATGCCATGGTTTTACGCATATCGCAGGACTGACAATGAGTCGATACGCGGATGTGTAAACGCGATAATTAATACGACCTTGAACATACTTAAATCCGAGAACTCTGTGCGTGGCTATATATACGATAACGCATACGACCTCGTTACACATACTTGGTGATACGAAAAGACGTATTTAAAAAGTGTAGAATAAACTGATGCATAAAAATTGTTAAAAACGCGGTGATCAAGTCTAATTTAATGAAACGTGTCTCTGGTTCCATTACTGCGTTCAAATAAATTACACAAAATGTATAGTAATGCAGGCATTCGGAGTACTTGACGATATGTTTAGAAATAATATTTGTCCTTTTTAAAAATATCGACATGCAAATATTTTTCACTTGTGGTTGATTAAAAGAAAAGTTTTTAATTGATTCACTATTCAATAATGTAAATAAATAGAATCTTATTCTTCGGCTTATTTTAAATAAACTGTTAGGTAAACTTTAATAAAATACTCGTTTAAGAACGTAATTATTGAGATACTTAATAGATATTGAAATCTCAAAAATTGCGAAAAGATATTGAATTTTTAAAGAGAAAAATGCTCTATACGCCAAATGCATTTCTTACCAGACACCCTGTATAAACCATCGCTCTATCGCAAGTATATATCTTCATCATTCTTATCGCGCAGCATTTACAAATTATGTATAATATTTTTGAGCTTTCCTGATAACCAAGCGATACAGCAAATTTCATGAATATGCACAAATTGAATTAGGCCGAAGGTTACGAGGTTACGTATAACACGGGTCACAGCTGACCACCATAGTGCGTTCACCGTTATATTCTTACGTCAGTACGCGCAAGGCTTAGATTCCCAAGTTAGATTACAAAAAGCGGAGAGTTTATAAACGTTATAGCCAGGATCAGCGAGGCGTACCGAACGGCACATACGCGGCTGTGACTCGCGGCGCGACGATGAGAATTACGCGAGGACGTGAAACGCACCGTGGACGTGGAGTATACCGCAACACGTGGCGACGGCGGCGACTGAACTTTGCACCGCGAAAATAAAAGGCGCGCGTATAATCTACTCTATACGGCCATACGGCGGTATCACGATGACGGTGGACTTTTTGAAGCGTGCTCGCTTGTCTGCTTGTCCGTCCGTCCGTCCGTCTGCGTCTGTCTGTCGGTGTGGCGCGCACGCACGGAACACTATAGCGGGATGCACGCATGCACGCACGTACGCACATACGCACGCAATACGCACGTCTCCGCCGCTCTCCATATCTCCCGCACGGCGGCCGGTCGACGATCGCGCGCGCGTGTGAGTGAACGTGCGTGAGTGCGTGCACGCGATAATTCGCGGCGGCGTAGATGCTGTTGACCTTGCGTTAAAAGCGCCATCGAATCTGCGTACAACATTTAGCGGCCTGTCAGGAGCGTATATCGTCCCGAACGACGAAGCGACGGCGAATCCGCGTAAATGCCCGATGCGTTATGAAAGCGATGTTAACGCAGCACGTTAATGCGGGTTATCGTTGTTATCTATGTAACCGAGGGCTCTCCATTAGACTGTGAACAGTTGGGGTGGCTGCCACGCGTACGGTCGAATATTAGTGTAATGTATATACGCAGGCACGCATAAGATTACTGGATAATGGAAAACTGTTATTCCGATACCGATGACAAGATTAAAACTGAATTGCAGCTGCCAAATTGCATTTATTTCGGATTTATTCGATGCAATCCTTTTTCTGCCCGAAAGCCTTTGGGGTTTAACGATTACAATAAAAACAAAGAAAATAAATGGAACATTATATATTACTATAAAATTAGCTACTTTTCTAACAATGAGACAATAACTATTTAACGTGACTGTAACGTTTTTTTATTATTCGCCATAGAAATCGAATAGCTCGGGTAAAAATGGATATTCAGGAGCTGCTCTCTTCCCGATCCGAAAGAGAGTGACAATTTTTCTGCTTTTTAAAATCTTTTTAATCGTTTTATTTGTGCACTTTGCTGGATGTTCGGGCAACTTAACACCTCCGATAATTTAATACCCTCTCGTGAGAAGGCATCCACGTGTATCGCGCGATCGCGGTTAAGATAGTCAATTAGGGCGAAAAGCGAAATGGGCAAATTAGGGCTAAGGACCTCCCGGCGTGTCTCCTGCGGGATACCAGCTTTTCACCCGTTTTGGTATCGCATACCGAGGGAGAGGACACAGCAGGGGAACATCCAAAATATTTGCGATGCGCGCCTGAGTTGACGAGACGAACGATCCTTTGTATATATAAAGCCCCTAATTTTATCGTCGGGCGAGATGAATTGTGTCCTTGAAAACGGTTAGTTGCTGTTTTGCTTTAATCCTTTCTTTTACATTCTCTGACTTTCAGATTAAGATCTCTGGGCTCTCAGCTCTTTAAAAGATTACCGAATCACACCCTCTCTTTTGAGGATGACCGATAATGGTTTTTGTTTATGTCGTATTATTTTTGGAATTTTTGTGATGGCATATCGGCATTACGTAAACTCGTTCGATAGCACAGGTCAGACAGGTGATGTAAGTAATATTATCAATTGTAGAATACAGTCGTCACTTTAGCCCGAAAGAATATTGCTGCAAATAACTCTACAAGTAACGAATAGTAATGTTATATTCAGATATTACCAAATTAACGTAATTTTATTTTGCACGTGTAATTCTATCAAGCAAATCTTTAAAAACATTTAAAAAAGATAATCCGTTTGTTAAAAAAAAGTATTCCCTTCGAGAGATTACTTGAATTTGTTGACTTGAAAAATTAACCAGTTAGTCCAAAATAGAAGTGCATATTAATACTTACATTAAAAATTCAATTTAAAAAAAAAAAATAATTTATAAATATAGTACATATTTTATTATACGCCTTTACTGTCAGAAGCAGCTATTTATCGTGCTATTTATCATTGCTAATTTCCTATAAATCGCGACTTCCTATATATTTATATTCATACATAGTTATAGGCATATTATCGCACGCTAATGTGCTGCGTTCCCAAATGATCGAATCGCGTGGACTCGCAAATACCTTCAAACAGGCTCGAAGCATAAATTCGACAGTGTGACGCACGGAAATGGAATTTTACAAAACATCTTGATCCTTGAAAAGACGATGATTTGTGACGCGATTAAGCGTCGCTTACAACATACATGATTCGGTCGCGTTCAAAACACGTTATGCGAATCGATAGAAACGATTCGCCTTCTATTTTCACGTGAGACCGCGCTGATCTGCACGCGCATTCTATTAATTCGGATACTTAACATCCTTTGTAAATGTAAAGATTATAAGTAGGTATAAGCGAAATATCTCTACAATAAACCTGAAAAGTAATTCCTGTCATTATTTCACAACGTAACAACCGACTGACGTTACGTTGCGCGAAAAACAGATGCTTCCTTACATGACACTTCGTGACTACGTGCTACCTTTACATTAAGGCCCAACGGTCAGGACCTTCGACTTTAAGCGCTAGCTATTTCCTCTCGCGCAATACGCGTTACACAGCGAGTTTCTAAGCGTGCACGGCGCAAATACTCATGCATTAACCACGCTGATTCGTTTATAATAGACGGTCGGATATTACGGTGATTTACACATGTCATCAATGTCGCCGGGGACCGAACGTCTCGCATCATCGAATATTTCGTCACACGCCTACTTTCGTACTTTTAGTCGAATCGGTGTCGATAGTGCATACGCAACGTTTTACAAACAAATTGGTAGATCATTAAATCGTCATGTCTTAAATGGGTTGTGACACGCACGAGATATACGGTGACGGGCGACAGATAAATTACTGATTAACACTGCAGCCAAGCGATATAGACTTATTTTTAACGCACGAATTATTTTAAAGTACAACCTTGACAGAAAAAATTAATTCCTATTAATATTAATAGCACAGTAAATTTCCAATAATATTCTTTCATGAAAGTTTAAATTAACATTTATCTCTGATTTAACAATATTTTCAACATTTTCATACCGGCCGTGATATTGCACAGAAAAAAAAAGAAGTGTCAAATCAACACTCGATATGCTTGTATATACGCAAGAATATATAATCTTGAAATAAGATTATATATTGCGTTGGTTCAACTATATAATTCTTCGTTTAACACTAATTTTCTTCGTTTAACGCAATATAATCTTATTTCAAGATTATATATTCTTGCGTACTTATATGCAAGCATATCGAGTGTTGATTTGACACTTCTTTTTTTTCTGTGTGCAATAACGGCGAAAATTACATCATTCTTTTTAATCACGAATGGTATCATTGAAGATATATTTAGTATATTTTATAACAAATTCTTTAATGTAGCTATGTAGCGTACACAAATGTAAATACTTATTGCAGTTATTGCTAATTTTCTGAGATAAATGATAATTAATTGCATTGTCGAACTATTTAAACAATAGTTTCAAGTTTAATAGTTTAAAGTATCAAATTAGAACAGTTTGTACAATTCGAATAGAATTTAATAATTAAACCATTTAAATTGATTTATAATGTCCGTACCTTGGTCCGTACGAAGATTCGTACATCTTTGAACAAATCATCGAAAAAAATTCGAGAGAAAATAGTGCTTATTATAAAATAATATAACCAGCTTTGTGTTCTCTTCTCACCGAAAAGGAAACATCGTTTAATCTCATGTCTCTATTTCTTGAATCAGACTCGGAACTATTTGACCGTAGGAAAATACCAATCACGTTTTCAATTTTATATATATACATATACACATGTACATATATCATCTACATTATCATTAAAATTAATTATAAGTTTTAATTAGTAATTAAATTTTTTATGTGTTATTCTGTTATTTACATTGGACAGGTTTCAATACGATAATCGTATGTTCGCCGCGAAAATAATAACCTCCTATCACGTAAATATCAGTCGCATTTCTGAAGCACAAATAATTAAAACAAAACATTACTAACTGTATCATTATCCGTGATTCTGGATTCCTTACGTCCCGTCGATCAGACTGAAACGTTAATACTAGTCGTCAAGATTACATATTCAATTACGAGTAAAAATTGTGCACGAATTAAAAATTCGACGATAATTCCTACCTACAAACGTTAAAAAACAATTTTAGAAATTCAGGTATTATTTGATCAATTTAAAGTTGATATTTGCTTAGCAAAAATTTTATCAAACGCAATTTAAAAAATTTTATTTTTTTAATTTCCAAATTTTTAATTTTCAACCTTTTTCTATTAAAGTTAAAATGTAGTAAAAATATAATTCTCTCTTAATCGAACTTTGATTGTAGAGCCTCGAAAACTGTGACAAAACGTGTCGTACAACTGAGTTTTGACATGATTAAAACTTATGAATCGAAAACTCCACTAACGACTAAATATAATGTTTAAAAAACGGTATTAACTCCAAAGTCCCTGGTTAAAGAATACACTTTAAATTTATGGATCCTTCCTTTAACAGCCTATCGAGAATTCGTCGAGATCGTGACAGTTTTCATAACTATGAGGTAAAGGCAACCGAAGAACTTGCGTCTTTACGAAAAGCCGGTTTCGTTCTCTTGGCGAAAGATCGCGGCGCGACTGAAAATTCGCGAGATTTTCGTGACGGTTGGTACTCTGCTCTCTTGCCGACAGCATAAGTGTGTCACGGCCAGCCGGTAGTAGGAACGACGCTCGTTTAGTCGAGCCAGGAAAGCTACTGCGCCGATATACACGTCCGAAAGGTGAGTGTACAGCGGAGCGATATATATATATATGTGGGAGTAACGTATACGTTACGCGACGTAGGAAGGCGGACGGAGAGAAACGCCGTGTTTATATACAGGGTGTCGTAGAATTGCCGCTACGACTCGTAGATTTCTCGACCGCGGTTTTCTCCTGATAATATCGCCGATTAAATTCGATTAGTTTTACAATTACTTATATGCGGTTGACAGAAAGATTTCAAGCCGAATAATGGGATCTTCGTTAAAAGTTTTATTCAGACAAATTACCGTGAAGATGGGCTCTGAAATTAATCACTTTTTATCAATTTAGGTTTAGATTAGATCGTGCTTCTTAATTTTCTCCTTTCTACAAGACATACGCAACGGTTTTATATAAGATCGAGCACCCTTTGTATGCGGATGTCACGCGCGCGCGTATATATCAGGGATGCACGCAAACAAGAGACAGGTGCAAGAGGTTATTACCAGCGTCGTCTCGCTCCCACCCTTGTGCGATGTGCCAGACGTATTTAATCTTTACGGTGCGCGACGTGATAGAGGAGGAAAGGAGATGCGGAAGATTGTACGAGAGCTTAGTATGAAAGGAGAACGCAGATAGAGAGAGAGAGAGAGAGAGAGGGAAGCCCTTTTCAGTGGCGTAGGGTGCCTCTAATTTCCTCAATTATAAGGGTACAAGTGCCGCCCTTCTCTCTCTAGAGGAGCGACGATTATTTATCTCTGTGCTCCGTCGACTAGAAATTATGACGGCTCATGTCGAAAATGAGGAAGTAATCTCTTTAAGACGATATCATTTTTCATATACCTATCTTTTGCTCTTCTAGGAAAATTAAGTTTTAGTGTATTGAATAAAATACCAATGCAATTTCGGTGATTTCAATCGCCGATGCTGCTGCAAAAAAAGTGACTTTATCATGCTAATCGCAGTTTTATTGTTACAGCTGAGTATAAAAGATTTTCGTAGGACACTTAAAAATCTGAGACCAACAAAATTATAATGGTTTTAATTTTTTACTTGAGGTACTCGGATAGGTACATATAGATATACATATAAAGGTGATTCGATGCAAATTTTGGAACGTAGCAAATTTTACATAACGTCTATAATTTCAACGGTAGATAACAGTCCTTTCCTTCCTCCTTCCACGGCCGTTATCCGATGGTCATGCGAAGATCCCTGCGGTCCTACGCTCATGTGGCCCTTATGAATATTTATTCGTGATGCATCGTGCCGTACTACTCCTTCCGTATCTGACCAGTATTTTGTAGGAGGCACACGGCAGTACGTGTACGCCTCGTTCTGTCGGTCGGTCGGTTTTCTCCGCGTGCATGGAGGTCTCCGCGAGGAGGAGGAGGAGGAGAAAGAGGAGGAGAAAAAGGTGAAGGAAGTAAAGGAGGTAGCGGCGGAGGTGGCAGAGGCGCAGGCGAAGGAGTCGTTGAACTACAAAACAACAAACGCAGGAGACCGGCCTAAAAACGTCCGAAGAAGGCGCGATTTCTCTCCTCACATCTCTCTTTCTCGACATCTCTATTTTACATCTATATTCTCGGAGTTTGCGACCCGCTTCTCTCTCGACGAGCGTTTAAAACGGGCGTTTTTACGGAAACTTCCGAAGATACTGCCGCGCATGGAAGCTCGCGAATTGGAGCGACGACCGACGTGGCCTGGTACGTTATTTTCGAGCAGCTTTCGACCTAACGAGCTGTCAATCACGACGCAGAATTTTGATCGAAGGAGGAACGCGTGACCTGCTCAGGAAATATAAAAGCGTTTTATCGGGAACAATTATTAAAACGGGTATTTCAGGATATATGTATATTATTATGTATTATTATTATGTGCATATTATATATTATTAATTATTCCAAAGTTTATCGTTTTATTCTTTTTCCAAGAACATCCCGTACAAAAAAAGATGCACTTTGACGTTTTTGAAATAAAAACGTTTCTAAAGTAAGTTGTCTTAATTACTCAAGAATGTCCTCTCCAGTATCGCAGCGAAGTAAAAGTAAAAAATAATACATTTTTATAGCATGGTACGCGAAACGCGAGAGAGCAGCGCGCGACGTGTCGCTCGAACGAAGTAAAAAGCGTGCTCCCGGCAATTAAGTACGAAAATAACTTGCGGAGCAAGTTCCGACTCTCGCGTGTGTTTTATTTTAAATCGGTAGAACAGTAGCTTATACCGTGTGTTTGTCGCAAATTACGATAATACCCCTCGTCTTAACGCTTTCTAAAAAACGGATAAAGCATCGAGGGATCGAAGGGGGACAAAAAAAAAAGAAAATACAGGCGTCTTGAACGTTGACGCGACGTGTCTCACTTTCTATAAAACGAGCAGTTCGATTTATCGATGTTGTTCTTGAAACACACGGGGGATCGACGTAACGTCCACGGGAAAAAGAACGCGAGATCGCACATTCGCTTTTATTGCCGAGGCTTGCATGCCGCTTGATCGATCGAGAGAATCGCGGAATCGGAAAGGCGTGGATCTGAGATTGACGCCGGGACTGGCACACGTCTTGGCGTCAAGACAGCGCAGCGGCTTTTTATCGCGACGACCGTTTTACATGCCGCTGGATCATTCCTGTACAATCTTATTTTTAGCACAGTTATTTGCAGTTGATAATATATCTATAAAGACGATGGCCTCCTCCTCCTCCTTCTCTGTCCCTCCCTACTTGCCGTTTCATACACTCGATACACGCAACGGTGGTGGGCGGCGTGTTATTTCGCTTTCTCTAAACATGCGAGCGGACTTGTAATTGCGAAACTTCTGAATGAATTTTCGATTCCTCAACGAAACTGCGACTCCCAGCAGAAACACGAGCGGGAAAGCGAGCGGGTATGCCGCGAAAGAGACACGGCACTCGGTCAGATGCAATATTCATGACCTCTTACGCCAAGCGTTCACTTTGTAAGAACCCGAGAAGGATCAGACCGTTATTTTCTATTGCGTTGCGTTACCGTGTCAAAACAATATCATGCGATCAATGAATATAGGAAGTCGGCGTAGTCGATTGGATATAGATAGAGATAGCAAGAGATGTTCTGTTTAGTCCTCGGCAAATATGTATACCTATATGGATCCCGTAATCCCGTAAAAGCATTCATTTTTTTATATACATTTTCAAAACTAACAGTAGTTATAATAGTGTGAATTTCGAGGTTTACGAGGCTTATCATCTATGCGAAAATATGGAAAAATAGAGTTCTATATACATACATATTTTAGAAGATTTATTTATATGTCCATATCTCTACTGATATATTATAGCTATAGAAATTAATGTATCTATATATGTTCTGGAAAATCTGTGTGTCGCATTTTATTAAATACTTCTCCAGACTGCGCGAGAAACATCCTTTTGACATTATTAGTAAACTTTATAATGTGAATAGTTTTATAACTTCTTAATTTATTGATGAAAAAGATTGTACATAGATTTAAGAGAAAATATATAAAAAAAAACTTTTTTATTTGAAATTTAGTTTACCCTCGTCTTAGTTTATCGTCACTGAAAAAATTAATTGTAATACATTCAGTTTATAATAGATTTTAAAATAGGTACTCGAAAATTGAAATGATTTATTTCAAAATTAGTTATTGTTAAAATATAATGCAATCTTCAACCAGAAATTCTTCGAACAATCGTTTGTGATAGTTTATTATTATATATAATGAAATGCAAATGTAGCAAAAACAACATAGCGTGAAGATTAAAATGCTTCTTTTCTCTCAATTAGAAATTTCTCGCGCAATTAGTACGTAGAAATAAAATACAAACATAGATTCCAAACACATAGATTCTGTATAATATCCTCTGTATTCCGATTAACACTCAAATCGAATTAATGTCTAATGCAAAACTATGCATCATTGTTATTTTTTCGACTGCACATATATCCATTAACAATTGCCAAACTGAAACATTTTGCATAAATGTCAAGCTACACAATACTTTAAAATTTTGTCTTTAAAAACTCAACTTAATCCGATCAAAGTTCTGTTCCGATTTAAATGTTTAAATATATTTTCATCATGTTTATCTCATAAATAGATACAGTGAAATACGATTCAATTTTTGCCTAGACCTGTAATTTTTTAGATATAAAAACAAACTATCTTTAAATAAGTTGCTTATGAACTCTATCACATCTCATCTTCGTAAGCATATTCCATTATTTCACATTATTAATTTTGTCCAAAATATCTGTTAATACTAATTAGTAATTAATACGATATTAATTAATATTACTTATTAGAATTCGTGCCTCACCGGGAGATTTTTATTTCTTCTCCGCGCAATGCTCCCTTTGAAATAAATTCGGTCGCCGAATTTCGCGTGCGGGGCTGCTACATAACCAACGCTATGGACAAGGGGTTGCAACGTGACGCAGCAACGGCGTGAAGGGTGGGGAACCCGTAGCGTGTACACGTACACCTATATACGCCGTACACGTATATACAAAGAACCGAGGGTATGTATGTGTGCCCCTCCCCCCCTATCGTATATAATACTCCTCCCCGTCCCCTGTGCCCCCTTCTTTTCCCTCCAGCGGTCCTCCTTCTAGCTCACCCCGCGTCTCTTCTCTAGCTTCCCCGCCGATATTCCCGCCCGGCACCCCCCGATGTATCCCGGCGATGTTGCCGGGTGTTACATAATAGCCGGGCGGCGTTGCCAGGTCTGCACGCGCGGCGCGGTGCAGCGGTGTTGCCGGGTCAGACCGGTGTACCGTGTCAGCCTGTTTGCTTGCCTGCCTGCCTGCCTGCTCCAGCGAGCCTCGCTAAGCTTACAGCCGCTCTCGAAGGAAATCCGCCGCACAAAACTGAATTTCAACAAACTTACGATACATATATCCCGATTAATCCCTAACTCGCCCCTGGTGGGATCTACTATGTACGTTGGAACTCCGACAATTTTTCGATTCGACGAGACTGACACCAGATAACCAGACGATAGAGATATATATTTGTAATTTATTCATGTAAAATAAATGTATGAAAATTACCTCTCTAATCCATATTATAATATTATTATTACGTAATCTTGTTAAAAGATAATATTCTCATTAATATTATCATTAAGTTCCGTCAGAGTTGTATCTAATTAAAGGAACTTGATTTAATGTAGCCGTTATATCTTGATTAATGTTATTAACAGGTTAATAGCAGCAGTTCATTAGCCTAATCTGCATGATTAAGAAATCATTACTTCGTTACATTCATTTTAGACGACAAAACACCGATTAACATTCTTAATTTCCTGAATATATTATACTTAAAGAGAAATGCAAATATTATGCAATACATAAAAAAAATTAATAATTTAAAATATATCGTTGGTTATCAATGTAGTTCATCAGAGCTACTACAGTACATGCAGATGACGCACTTCATCCAGATGTTATATCAGGTGAACTATCGTACATAACGGCAATTCTCGTGTTTGCGTATAAATATAGAGGCCCGAATAATAGAGTACCCACCAGATGGAAACTGCCATTGTATTGCATATTTCAGAGAAACAAGAACATCCAAAGACTCGATTTCAGTGTAATATCTTTCAGTAATACCTCTTTGAAATGAGTACATCACAGATATGCATTCATCTTGCATATGAATCTATAGATAAATGCACTCGTAAATGCATATCTGCCATATATGTATATAAGTCTATAGATTTTTCAGATTACTAATGTAATATCATTAATAACAGGAAAACATGTAGGAAAGAGTTATAATAGTGCAGTAAGATGCGAATATTTTAGTAAAAATCTTTTGTTATAAAAAGGATCGTAAAATATAAAAAATGCACCGAGTTTATCGCAGATCCTTTCATCGCATTTAATTAAGAACCACGTTATTTATATCCACATTAATTAGGTTTCAAGATTTTATTCCAATTGCATTCTGTAAGAGACAGAAATTTCATTAGCATATGTTATTACGACTTAAGAAGGATCTATTATTATTTAGGTTATTATATAAGCGGTTCCCTTTGTCCCTAAAAATCCGGGCGCTGAACACTGAACAGGTCCGGATGTCTCCCGGAGTAAGTAGTGGTTCCGGATCTCAAATTACCAGTCCCTTCGAGAAGTTTCGAACAAAGACCCGCTCTACTTATTCCACGCTTTAAAAAATATCATCCAAATGCGAGAAGAGTAAGGAAGCATTCTTGTGCTTCGCGTTTTACTGACCTATTTATATATACGTGCAAAAAATAATAATAAATAGTATTGTATAGTATTGGATATATTGTATTTCTACATAACGGAAGATGTGTCTGTGCTAGTAATCAAATGAACAAAGAGCTTTGTACCTATTTTACGCCATTTTCAACTTTCCAATGCAAACGAATTTAATTAGAAGCGAATCTTTACAATTAATAATCCTCAAAACACACTAAATTTCAAAATTTAGAGATCTAGAATATAAAGTACGATAATTATGCGCATAGAATATAATTTAATATATTCCAACGAAAAAAAATTAAGTATTAATAATAGTAATTAAATAACATATGCAAGAATTCTCTTCGTAATTACATCTGTACGCGTCATACAGTAAAAATTTACTGATATAGGAGGTTTATCAGATATCCTGTCTGAGTGTTTATGATCACGTAGGAAGAATGATGATGCACCTTGGTAAACAGTGATAAAAAAACACGCACCTGTACACCATTCTCACACAATCCATACGTGGCGATTATCAAAGATTACTTATATCACGTATTATGTTGATACGAAAAAAAGCTGAAATATTTTTAAAGTAAGTACAATATACGTGCGAGACAGAACGTCTAGACGTCTAGAAGATGCAACGTGAGTAACGTGATCCAATTAGGTCGAGACGTACATTCCGATTTTCGCCTAAACCAAAACCTTAAAATCTATAAAAACCTTACATATTCATATAAATCGAAGAAACGTTTTTAACATCTTTGAGACTACCGGCAACAACATTAGAGAGGCTCTCTAGATAAAATCTTTTCCATATAGTCAGCTATACATATAAACTGATTTTTTTGTCATACTCAAATCAGAATTCTATTACAAGAAATTCGAGTTGAAATGAAAGTTGAATCAAAAACGGAGAATAAGATTAGTCATTTATTTGGAGTCTTTAATTCATGCATTCGCTTATAATTCGAGAACTATTCAAACTTTCTTCTGAAGAGTAAATTAATCCTCTAAACTAAAAATTATTGTGTAAAAAGAAACGCTAGAGAGCATTTTATAGAACTTCTAACCACCGTTAAATATACTCTCACACACACACAAAGTTTCTAAAGATTACATTACCGTTTACACTAACCTGGGTTATCGCCTCAATGACATGAAACGAAAACACTAATTTATCAAGCATCGCCGGAAGAAAATCTCGCAAGATGACTCATGTGCTCACTCCAGTAGCTCTAAAGAGAGAGAGAGAGAGCTTTACAGGAAGTAAACATTCAGCAGTGCAAAGCAAAAAGTAAAAAAAAAAAATGCGCGTCTGTTACAAGATGATAACACGTCCGTAAATATTAAGTTTTCATGAGGCTTACAGAGCCGCTTTGCTCGTCGTTCCGAAGTTACCTCAAACGTCCTTAAAATTTAATTGAAAGTCATGGAGTTCGTTGGACCTGACCTTACTAGACGGATCCTATCTTCTTATGCGGAACGACAGTCGCCTTCAAGGTAGCGTTCGAAGGAACTTGTGCGACTTTAAGGGGCAACACCGTGAAATAAAAAGAAAGATTTAAAAGGTACGAGGGATTTCGGATGTGACGTACAAGATTTTATGCCTTGAAATAAATCACTTTAAACTGACATCTTGTGTGTGTGTGTGTGAATTCCATACATATCATAGGTTCCATAAGGAGAGAAAGAGAGAGAAAGAGATTCAATAATTGCTCAAACCGTTATTTACATGACATTACATATACCGCTTCTCGTTTCGAGAGTAGCGTGATTAAAGATCGGCATCAATTCTACAATAACGTTCGATATCTATCTACAGTGATGTCTTGTAGCGTGAACGGAATCGACCGAAATTTACGTGTTTCGCAAAAAGGAACAGAAGTAAGGCTTCGGCTTCGAGCGGTTGATGTTTTCGAGACGCCCCTCGTACGCCCTCCACTTCCCACCCTGAATTCGATGTCTCGACTGGTGAAAGTCAGCTCTTTGCAAACGCCGGGACCCCTTGTCGGTTATACAGGGTGTTCACAAAGACCCCATACGTGCCACGTCGGCAAATATACCAGCAAAAAAGTAGCTGATGTAATCTAATCGGTGCGACATTGGCAATAAATGTGCGATGTTTTGCATAGATATTACTGTGTGTGTGTGTCATGCAAGCATAATTTAATCTAAATGTGTGTGGTACTAACAATAAGTCATAGGTATGGTAAAAAAAATTTGTGACACGTCATAGCAACATGTTTACTCTGTAAATTCCTTTAATAATAACTGCTGGCTTTGTGATGTGTGGCTAAACGGTAAAACGGCGTCACACACGAAAACAAATGTTTTTGTTCGGATATAGAAAACTAGGACTGCAATGCGACACATAAAGAAAGCGTTTTTTAAATTTTTGGTCTATTTAATTATTAAGATTTATAGAAGTTAGTTTAAAGATAAAAATCAAATTTTTGCGGCTTTTTATATGTTGTAAACGAAACAAAACGATTAATGTGATACTAAAAAGATTACGATTCAGATATAAGTTAAGTTAAAATTCTCCATAGATACATATTTTCTATAGAGACGGACATAGGTATGCCGAATATCTTGAATGCCCGTACAATAAAACTTACAAAAAAAAAAAAGAAATAAACATATAAGACAGTAAGTATCGGCTAATCTGGTAACGATAGTGCGTAGCGCGAAGCACATACATGCTTCGCTTCTCAATTCCGTATTGTACGCCACGTCCCAAAATCGACAGCTGTACGATCGATTAACTTTACACGGTTTCTACTTGCACTTTCGTTGCATAACTCGCAGCGAGGGCCACCAAGGTATTCGCGGTGCAGAAGCACGAGTTACAGGATGAGGTGATTTTTCATCGTTACACGTGCACGCACGCGTGTTCCGCGTAAGCGCGCACGTCTCCCCGTAGACGACGACGACGAGCTCGACGACGAGCGAAGCGGCGGCGTGTAACCGGCGTTCTATAAACTACGATATTTCGTTCAATACCGCGCACCGGATCGACGTACGTGTTATGTCACCCTGGAAATAGCTTGCGCGAATCGTTTTCAGCTCAACGACCGAACGTGAATGCGTGATTCTCTCCGCTATGGGCGTGCCAAAATATCTGGGTGCTATCGTACAGGATCAGAGCGTTCGGAGCGGAATAAACCTGTGATCCGCGAAATCAACCTCGATCGAAACACAAACAGAGAATCAAATCTTACAGAATAAAAAGATCAAACGCAGTCTTGCATTGCAGAGACCACAAAAGAAGGTGAATCGGAGAACCGTATTTTTATTATAATTAATATAAAATCCAAGGAGATGGTATATATCTTATTTAAATTGTGAATTTTATATTTTATGGATATTTTATGGATTTAGATAGTACAAAAACGAACTTTCAATCTTCTTGTTAGTATTCATTTTATTACAGACTTTTCGAAAGTGTTTACTTCTTTTGTAAGAACCCTATATAAGAGTTTCTTTTATAAAAACAGGTCATCTTTTCACTTCTTCTGATTTGAGCTACCTATTGGACTGAGTCCCTCATTTAAAGCGGATCTTACGAAATGTTCACCCAGCCAATTCCCCCTCTACATAATCAAATTTTAACAAAAAATTATATATAATAGGCTGATCACGCACTTCAAAAAGATATAAAAATCTAAAGCTTCGCGCTCTTTTATTTAGCCAAAAAATTGCCATCGATGGAAATGCAATTTATGCAACGAATAAGAGATTTTAAAGTGGAAATTAATAATTCGTGTAAAACTGTATAAATTAAATTAAATCTACATGATAAATTTATTGTATCCTATTACGTTTTTAAAGTTAATTATCTTAAGCAAGCTTTTTATAAGAGTTTATTAATTTCGTTAAACAATGAATGTTTTAGAAAACTGCATTGTACTACCTCGCCTGAAATCACGTCATATATCGAATTTTTATCGTGATATTTGTCAACCACTTATTTGTAATGATGTAGTTTAAAATAACATAAATGATGTATTGATTGAAAAAACGGCAAATCTCTATTAAAATTTAATTTCCATTATGTCATAAAGATAACCATTTATGCAACGAATAATATATTTTAAAGTAAAAATTAATAATTTGATGTAATTAATTCGTGTAAAACTGTAAAATTGTATAATTAAATCTGTGTGTGCATCATTATGCAATTAATTTAAGCATTCTGTCTAATGATTCTATTAAATGATTATCCAATATATTAACAGAGCGATCATACTATATTTTAAAAATAAAAAAATTATTGTCTAAATTAAAAATAAAATGCTTTGCGTTTAAACTTAATTATATTTCGTTTTTTTATTTACTAAATATGAATATTTCTTTTTTAGGATATAATATAATAATGTCACTATACATTTTCCTTCTTATCATACCCTTATTTTATTTTTTAAAATAATTTTTTATATGTTTGAAGAGAAATTCTTTTTTTAAGCTATTCGACCACGTGCTCGTTCAGCGTCACAACAAATTCGTCCAAGAGATTATTCTCTATCAATGGAATTCTTATACCTTTTGCCACTCTTCGGATATGCAGGGATATACATCTAAACCAGGCTCGAATTGAAATCAATAAAATCGATTGAAATTTTTCAAGACCTTTCACGTGGCTCATGTAAGTAGGAACATACATTTCACCATTTTCCCCTGCAACACCGAAGTCGTGCGCTATGCGAGACAGGGCAAGACGAGATGCGACGTTGCCGTGCCGCTGTCACGTACGCGTGAAACTATACGCGGCAACGTCGCGGGAGACACATGCCGCGTCGCGTCGCGTCGTGTCGCACCGCGCGGGACACGAAACAGGCAGCGAGCGTTGTGTGTTGTGGCCTGAAACGCAATGCCGGTCGTTCGCCAGACGCCGTAACAGGGTCGATGGATTAAGAAATTTGGCGGTATCGCCTCGTGTGCGCAGGTGCTCGGACGAAGCTTGCCGCTCGCCGCTCGCCGGCGAGAATCCGAGCTGGCGTAGGCAGATAGAAAATATCGAACACTATTCTTAGTATTCTTCCGGAGAAGGGAATGATGCGACGAGACTGTGCGAGATTTTTTTTTACTCGTATGCAAAAATTCCGTTATTTTTTTTCGCGTGAGGAACATAAAAACGAAATTCGCGCGGTCTTCAAATCGTCTTATTCAATATTGAATTAAGAGTAATTATAATTCTATGTCTCTATTTCTGTGGCATCTTCAAAAGACACATAATATTTAACGTTATATCAATTTTTTTACAATCCAAGATAAATTCGAAAGAAAATCTTATATACGCATGCAAATTTATTTATGTTTCTTTTATATTTCAAAATACGAAAGGAAATGATTTCCGTATATTACGTATAAGATTTTCTTTCTTTATCGTGTGGATTGTAAAAAAATTGATATACTCTCCCGCTCTTCTTTCGTTCCTCAGATTTAAAATAAACAAATTACGATTAAATATGAGTTACACGTGTAGAGATTGCGTACAAGCAATAACAGAAGTAAAAAGAAAAAAAATATAAAATACTATCACACGCATTTATATTTTTATCCATTTACTATTCCGTGTGTAAGTACGTGTGCACAAATAGCATATTTATTAGATTCATCGGTACACGTGTAACTCATTTATTCCTTCCACCCGACGAATCGGTACATCTCTTTAATCACAGTTGCAGAACAATTACCATGTGCTATCTCGTTATATAAATATTTGTATAAATACTGATAAATACCATACTGACATGTTGGCAATCATTGTATATTACATGCTATTTAATATTACACAAAGCAAGTAATTAATCGTGTGTATCATTATCAAGACTCTTATTTATTTATTTAATTATAAATGTAGTTACGCAATAACGTTTTCCATTTTTTTCACTTTTTATTACAATTTTACGATGATTTTAATTATGTAAAGTGACCTAGAATCAGCATAGGAATACATTTTTACGCAAAAGAAATGCGCGGCAATTCTACCAATGGTATACATAATGGGTGCAACGTGAAGAAAAGATTTTCCTTTTTCCGTCATTCCTACATTCAACCCCTTTCTGAGAACGGTGTTTGCTATGCAATTAACCTCACCCCATCGACGCAATGTATCGGGGGAGCAAAGTTCTGATTACCCGACCGTTCCTCGACCCTGAGTATAGCGTTTACGTTACGTCGCTCGCAAGGTTAAAGAATCTTGACGACACACTTGGCTAAGAAAGTTTCATATACTTAAAAAAGTTTAGCATTATCCGAATACGCGCCCTCACCTCAGAAAGTTTTATCTAATATTCTAATCCAATCAGAGCATTTTATTCCAGCGATTCTAAGCCTAATACAGGTGAATCGCAAGTGCGAGAGCACCGCAAGAATGAGAAGTTATCTATATGTCAACGGAGTAAAAAAATTTCAAATAATCATTCACGTGTCCGAGCATGACGGAAACATTCTCCCGCAGGTAATACTTAATTGTGCGCGGTATGAGATAATGAGAAGCATCTTCGAGAGCGTCAGATACGCAAAATTCTTACATCCCGAGCTAACGTACGTCGAGATAATTTCCGCGTCGCAAATTCAAGTCGGGCAAGAAATTAAGGCGTCGCGTCGGTTCTCGTCGAAGAAATCCAATCAAGGTAACGAAGGGGAGCGGCGACTCGGCGTAGGTAGACACTCGCCGAGGAAAAATACACGCTCGTGACACGTCGCGTACCTATATATCGTCACGGCAGTCGGCACACGTGTGAATACGTGTGACCGGCGGGGCGGTTGTCGCGTAGAGCCCAAGTTTTTCGGGATGGGTGACGTTCTCGAGGGGGGAAACACGAGGATCTCCGTGCGACGCGGATGGGGTGCCCCGAGGGTGGAGCCGGGGTGCAGGGGGCGCGGTGTGGGGTACGAGGCGGGGCGAGATGGGGCGAAGAGCGCGCGACGGTGAGAAGGGAGCGAGAAGGGAAAGGGGGATGGCCGACCACGCGCGATCAATATACCAAAATACGCCGGCAACCCGCGCGCACATACATACGTGTACGCGTGCGCGCGAGACCGTGTTCACACGTACATCCTCCGAACTCCGTCAATATATGCCCTCACCTATGCAAATTGTAAATATAATCTAAGCGGGGCCCACCGTGTACTCGCGCAACTGCGTGGATGCGCACATACGGATTGTAAATGCACTGCAGGCGTTCTCGCGCGCGCGTTACGTATTCGAGTTCCCGAAATGCGTTGCTCTCGGAAGTTTTTTTTTGGCGTATCTATAAAAAAAGATCGGAGATAAGGTCTCGCTAGGACATGCGAGTGATGTTTACGAAACATACATCTATAAGAAAGGACATATCCTATCTGAGAATATCGTCCTATATTTGTATACGTCGTGCAGACCGGTATTGCTTGCCGATATTGCGATATTGCTCGATATTGCGATGTAGAATCAATATTGAGCAAGCCACATTACATCTGAAGGTCATTATGTACTTGTGACTTGCGTCGAGAAGAATTGTTTCAGAAGTTGCGTAAAGAAATTAAAAATTATTTAACATTTACAAACTGGCTTGGATTACATAAATAAAATTTAAGAACGTGTACAACTTAATGCAGACGATTATTGTCTAAGGACGATGATGTCTAACTGCTCACAAAATTTCTTGCATTTTCCATATTTAAAACAAATGTATACTCATGCTCTGAAGGGAGAAAGAAACAAAACCAAAAAAAAAAAAAAAAAAAAAAAAAAAAAAAGCAAAAACCTGCGAGTGAAACAGACTTATTTTCAGTATTTTAGTCTAATTTGAAATATAAGAGAAACATAAGAGATTCTTGATTCCTGAAAATGATATGCCAACTTCACCGAAATCAATTACAAGTTAAGGTTGCTCGCTGCGCGAGCGAAAAAATATCTAATTTACATACATATGGAATCGTGTTGTGTTGTAAACACGAATTTACACGCATATCATGCGTACTGTCTGTTTAAATGTTTGCGCATCTGACTGTTGATTGTTCGAGAAACATTATTATTATATTATTAATTATTATTTATTATAATAATGTTATTGTTATTTATCAAACATTAATGTGTCAAACGAGATATCACCTCCAGCTGCTTCCGTTTCTCGAATAACCAACAGTTATGATGCGCGAATATTTAGACAGGGAGCACGTGTCCTGAGTTCGCTCGGATATACGCGTATATAAATTCACGCATTTGGTGTTATAAGGCACCTGGGTTACTTCTACGAGCATTTCAAAGGCAAAACTGATCAATCCCATGAAATTAAAATAGAGAAAATAAAGTTATAAATTTCATCATACATGCTTCGGTATTAACCCTTAAAGCGCACACAAATTTAAAGCTGGGTGTCCGACACCCAGCCCAAAAATTTGTGTGCGCTTTAAGGTTTAAAATTAAGAAAATTTACAAAAAAAAAGTGATCGGTCTGGCTTCTCGTATCCAATTGAATAAAGTACGTCGCTCATCAAAATGTATTATTCGTCATAAAGTCTTCCCTGTATTGCAACATGGCATATTCCTTCCGCAATAATCCTCTACCCGGAACTTAATTTAAATTCTGACGTAGCGCGTAGCTGTCTGTAATCCTAGCCAAGCGCGAAATCAGAGTGCGAAGAGTCAATACTTCGGCCGCGGGCCGCCGGCCCGAGAGGCCTCTCTCTCTCTCTCTCTCACGTGTCTTCGACCGAACGTCCTTCCAGCGATCTTCAATACAAACAGCGACACGCCGCGCGCTGGATGGCCATTTGCAAATATGCACGCGTAATAGAAACAAACGGCTCGAACTTCATTCATGAGGCGAGGCCGAAGTCGCGGCGCGGCGCGGCGCGAGCAGACCGACGGCGACGGGAGTGACCGGTGGAGGATTCGAGGTCAGCATTCTTCCCTCGGTGGCGACAATTTTTAAAGGAAGATAAGGAGATATCGTCTTTCACCTGTGCGTAACGTCGTCGCGCTCGATACCAGCGGAGGTCAGCAGCACGCCGCGGCCGCGCCGTCCGCCATTTTATAAGGAGACGAATGTTCTCTCCGAGGCGAGGCTGCGACCTCGGCTGCGACGGCTGGACGACCATGCAGACGAAATAGAGACTTCGAAGCAACGAGTTAAGGGGCCTATTCTATAAACGTTAACGATATCGTTACGTGCTTCGCGCAGCTTTTCTATGGTATATATTATATTTGCGCAGAGCACGTAATGATGTCGTTAACGTTTACAGAATAAACCCCTAAGTTCGAAGCGAGGCGAACCCGATCGGCTGCGTCACGTTGTCGCTATAGCACTCGATCTATTTAATGAACAACGCGTTCTCGACTAATACAGCGTATTTGTTGGCGTCGCCTCTTTATTTATCATCAAATCCGATTGTTTTAACCACGACTGAGCAACATGCTTTTTCGCCCAAGTTTCTTCTTTTCGGTCTAAAGTCGAGCCGCGTTGTGCTACGCCGCTGCGAAGAGCTATTCGCCAGCTGGCACACGAAGCGTGTAGCGCCGCTGGCAATGCAAGAGTTTACCGCCGTGTGCGTTTCGAGGGAAGAAATTTATAGTCAGGAGTGAGAGAAGAGAGAGAAAGGAGAGAGGAGAGAGAGAGAGAGAGAGAGGAGAAAGAAAGGGCTAGTGCCCGTACTGAAAATATCGAAGCACGCGGGTAGCTCGATTTCGAACATCTATCGATTTTTTCCGACCATTGTTATTCTATTCGTCAAACTGAACATTTCCTGAGTTGACTATCTCATGCCATTTCGTGATATCTCTCAATGAAAATTAGAACTTTTTTTTCGAGCTGGCAAAAGAAAACTGGTTGCGAAATAACACGACGTTTATTACATCAAATTAAACTTCATTAGCCGATAAATCATAAATAGATAAATTTACGTGACTCAATATTTATTAGCACAGATAACACGTATATATTCCAGTTTTCACTTTAATAACATGAGATACTCTGGTGACTCAAAAACTTGTTTCTCTCGTGATTTTTAAGAATCCGTTTTCTCTAATTAATGCCGTGACAGATAATTTACTAATATGATAACGTGGTATTTTTATTTAATATTGATGTTTTTTTAAATCTTATAAATTATATATCATCTGCCCCCCCCCTCTCTCTCTAAGCAATTGTAAATAAATTTGTAACTAGTTCTTATCAAAGAATTATATATTTTATAATTATATTGAACAATAATTAAGTGCAACAGGAAAAAATATGTATTTGACTCAAGTATTCGCAAAATATTTGAATAGATGTTCTAAGCATAAATACTAAATACCGCAAAATTATAGGTATATTAAAATCTGATGAGAGAGAGAGAGAGAAAAAGAGAAGAGTATTAAGAATGTCATCGATTACCCACCCAAGTATAGCATTTGTGATTATGTGAATTTTATATATAGATATTTTCTCAAATGTAAAATAACAAAATATGAAATATAATAAAATGATATAAATGATATATAATATGAATAAAATAAAATAACAAAATAAAATATTTAAAAAATCGCATAATGCGACTGTACGTGCGCATTGTATATTAAAAATAATATTTTATTTTATATGCATTCTATATGCGAAAGAAGTAAAATGTAATTGTAAAGACTCTTTTGTTCATGTCACATTATATATTTCGTATCCGCAGATTGAGAGCCCCTGGCGTACGTCACCGTTGCTTCCACGCTAGTGCCGATGCACTTTGATAATTGTTTTTAATATTACATGCACAGTTTGCTTTACTATTTTAAAATCTTTTTACTGTAAATACTATGCGAATAAAAAAAGCGTAATAGAGAGAAATGCGTGCAAGAAAGAACGTTGCATAAAAATAAAGGATCGGAAATTGTTTGGAGAATAATTCACATTTTTCAAATCAAACATTACTACAAATTTTATGAAGTATTATTGAAATCTAATCATCTTTATATGATATAAAATTATTAAAAATATGCAATATATTAAACATTTTTCCTGTCTTTATGTATTGTAGATTATCCTGAGTGTCATTTCGTATTTTGATAAAATATAATACGATAAATGCCAATCAAATGGTTCACATTATTACGCTAATGTTATATTATTTATTGATTATATGTTTATTCTTATACAAAACAAACATTTTTAAAAAAATGCTTTAATGAGCAATATCAGTATATTTATTTTCTCCAGATCTGGAATCGATCGATTGGGTTCCGCAGATTTGCAAAATTGCGTTAGAAAGGCAATTCAAAAAGAATGAGTAAATAACCCCTGTGCTTGTAAATACATTCGCTGAGACAGCTGGTAAATTGACATTTGTAGAAACACTAATGGAGCATGTAAGAAACTTTCTTCACTAAAGCTTTGAATATTGTGCATGAATTTTCTTTTTATATCCCATATTGCCGATTTGAACATTTGATAATTGATTTAAACAAATTGATAAATTTGTTTAAAAGAATCGATATTAACAGATTTATTGTTGAAAATAAGATTATTGTAGAAGCATGTCGATTTTCGCGAAAACGGATAAGAAATTCTATATGAAATTTACAAGTTATCCTGTTAATTTTCGATTGAAAATTAATGATAGCGATGGTTTTGAATATAATCTTCAAAAAATAAATATTCTAAAAATCTGAATCCTTAATTAATCTCGCGGAATAATGGAACATTATAAAAGAACAAGCTGTCATGATTAGTTACGATTTCAATTCAAAATTGTGCCTCTAAATAATATCTAAATCTAATATAAATACGAAAAATCTTTATTGCATCCAGAATATACAACCGTAATGTTACTCGTAATTATATACAAGGTAACAACAAAATTGATCTATTATTAAGATAGATAAATTAATCTCTTTGCTACAAAAACTTTCGGCGCAAAACGCGCATTGCAGACGGTAGTTGCTTAGCAGTGATCGACGCTGTGAACTGTGAACGATTAGAGCGACTTCTTGCTAGTGCATATTCTTTATATAAATTGTTGAAATGCTGAATTGTTTTACAATGAAGGAAACTTTTTGATCGATTCCTATTCTTTATTCAATTTTATATAAACGTTAAACATAAAACATGAAGTATAAATTGTAATATTTAGATGCTAAGTCATTGTCTCTTAGAGACGCAGATAGTAATGAAAAAGTTAAGAAATTATAAGTAAATCGATAGGTACATCTATATAAAATGATCGCTTTCCACGTGAGTTACTCTAAAAACTGTATCATGTTATTAAAAATACATTTGTAAAATGCAGCTCTAGCATAATGCGTAAGCAGATGCTTCTTTTCGATTTCTATATATATATATAAAAAAAAAACAATCTAATACGGTCGAACTATTCAACGAACATCCTTGCATTGTCGTTGAGTTTCATCCATATGTTTTTCCAGTTTGCCATAGGTCATTTAGTATTCTTAACTTCGTTAGGACATTAGTCAAACTTTTGTTGCAAGTCTTAAGAAGACACCAATCCATTTATCATGTCTTTGACAATTGGGATTAGTAATGTGGTATTTTCTCTTTGTTCTACGCTGCTGAAAGCTTAGGAAGTAAACATCTGAAACATCCAAGGGACAGTAAATGGACTGTACCCTAAAAGAGAAAATTTTCACTGTGATTGTCTTTGTTAGGGAGAAAGGTACGATGGAAGGGAAACACACAGGTACCGAGCATTGTTGATGATTTACCGCTCCCTCCCCTCAACAACCTTGAAATACTTTAAATCTAGTGAAATATTTAAGGTTAATCCACAGGTAGAGAGCTTTTCAAAGGCACTTAGAGAGAGAAAAGTACCGTTGGAAAGAAAGGTATTTCAGGATTTTAAATTTTCAAATTTTGTCACGTCACGTCCGTAGAAAACAACCCACAGGGGAGACAATTCTGAAGGAAAGTTTTGGGAGGTCGAGATGGTAGTGATCAGAGGAACTTCGAAATCAGAGGACTTTCGAAATTTTGGGACCTCGCAGTTTTTCATGGTCGTTTTCATGTTTTGTCAAGTTTCTACCGTGTGTCTCATGGATATCTATATACATCAACATGTATATGTATTACATATACAACGCATGTTATACATATATGTAAGAGGAAAGTTGTACAGCGTCGCATCATTTACAGGCTTGTTTTTGTTTTCGCGCAAATCACCGGCGTTATCGCTTCGATAAAACAAGTTTCAGGAAACGTGTAAGGTATTCCGATGTTTTCGATATGGTCCGTAGTACGCGAGGACATGCCGAATGCCGACGGAAGAAAAAGAGAGAGAGAGAGAGAGAGAAACGGCGGCCGCATGCTGCATATATACATATACGCGACTTATACGATCGCATGCACACGAAGATACGTTATACCGAAGGAAGGCCTTGGCTCTCCGTCTCTCCTCTTCTCTTCTCTTCGCGTAGCGTGAGCGCGTCGTCATTTGTTTTTTCCCCGAAGTAATAATAGCTGAGGACAGCCATTTTGAGAGCTCGCAGCAGCACGAAGTTATTGTTCGACAGTGACGCTCAATGCGCGGCTCCGCGAGCGAGTTATCCGCGAATATTTCTGTCATCCGAACCGAATCGTTTTAAACGGAGAAAAATACGTATAACCGATTGTCAATCTTGGGATTTAAATTATATCGACGTGTAATTACGATAAGCAAAAGCGATTATCGATCAGATAGCCATTCGTACGGCATAAACGAGTTTTTACTTTAAGCTATGAAAATTGGAAGACAAAAGCAAGGAGGTAGAATGAGTGAGCTGTTTTGTTTGTAAACTAAAACGTTTATATATTATATTCTAGGAGATATATTCAGTTCTTGGTCTCTCTTTTTTTTGTTCTTGGGCTTATAGTCTTTCAGTGTCACTCAAATCGGCGATATAGGATATACAATAGAATTTTCTTTTTCGCTAAAGAACATTCGTGCATAATATTCAAAGCTTTAGTGAAGAAAGTTTCTTACATGCTTCATTAGTGTTTCTACAAATGTCTTTACCAGCTGTCTCGGCGAATGTATTTACAAGCACATTTCAGGGATTAATATAAGAATATATGTTTTCTATATCTACCTTATTTGTTATTAGGGGTAAAGAATCGTACCTCCAGTTTTTGTTAAAATGAAGTTAATTTACTTCTTCCAATATACCAGGAGCTTAAATAATGATAAAGGTCTCTTATTACTGAAATACAATGTTTCTAAGATGCAATGTTTAGAAAAAAAAGAGTCGTATTGGAAATTTTCATAGAAATAATAAACTTTAAACCCTGTTTTCTTTAAATTTATAATAATGGAGATACGATTCTTTACCTCTAACAATAAGGTACAGATACACGATCCTTCTTAGAGGTTATTTTGCGAGAAGGTCTCCTTCAATTGTTCACAACTCTAGAAATGACCAGCTTCTGGACACGTTTTTGCTAAAGAAAGTTCGACTTCGATTCTTCCAGAAAATCTGTCGTTAAATGTGTGAGACTGTGAGCTATACTTACGGGACATAGGTTCTAAGGAACGAAGGGAGAAAAAAAAAAAACTCTATCTTTATCTTTCAAGTTCGCGGCCGATAATTCCTACAACACGCGTGTGTGTCCCGTGTTGAAGACTCGGGAACTTTCGCGGCGTTCTAATACGGCAAGGCAAAACACTACGGAGCAAGGATGCATTTTAATGCAGTGAAACGTTTGTACGAGACTCGATCTGCGAGCCACGAAACATGGGACGCGGTTTTACGGGAGAGGGCGATGGACTTAAAGGTGGAACATATATATGTCCCACTGATCGCGAAAGGTTTAAGCGCCGTATATAGTGGGTATATACGTGTGTACGCAGAGGTTCTCAAAAAGAAAGGAAAAAAAGAGAAAGGTGGAAGGGGGGAGGTAACTCACCGTTTGAAATGCTCCCTGATGCGATCCTCTCGGATGTTTTCCGGCAGATTTCCAACCCACAGGTGACGTGTCTCTCTAACCATTTTGCTCCGAACTCTTCATTTGGGATCGGATGTTGTGGTATCGTTTGGAGGCACTGTACAACGACACACAACCTCGATCAAAGCAGAATAATTCACTCGAAACACTCCACCAACACACTGAAGGAACGCGCTATTTTTCTTTTCCTTTCTTTTTCTTTTTCTTTCGATCGATCGAAACAGGCCGGCTTCCCACCTTCTCTCTTTCTTTCTCCGCTTAGGAACTGAATCTGCCTCCTCCGCGCTCCTGTCTTCGCTTTATCTCCACCGACGCAACGGAGAGATCAATTCGTGCACGCGTCCCTCTCTCTCTCTCTCTCTTTCTGCCGCGCTTCACGGCACTGCCAATTTTGATTACACCTCGGGGAAAACGAGACGCGTCTAATCCACTAGTCACCAGTCGAGAGGCAAGCCCGGCGGCAGCGGCAGGTCGTGGATCGGCGAGTACGAGGGCGTGGTAACGACGGCGACAACGTATCCGGCTGTCACCGGGACGAGGAGGTACACGAAGGCTAACACGGTGGCGACGACGAGTAGGTGAACGCGGCGTGACGTACGCGGCGCGACGCGCTCCGACGTCGAGGTGTCGCAAGGTGACACGGGGGAGAAGGTCGAGGTGGTGTAGCAGCAGGAGGAGCCTTGACTTGTGCGAACGCCACTGACGATTACGACTGCGAGGATCAGTAGTACCGTCGCCGGAGAACACCACATCGTATATCACTCGTATGGGGCTACTTTCCTTGCGGCCTGGGGGGTGCTGCTCCAAACCGAATCACACGTCACTCAGCCACGAGCACTTCCCGGGCACCATCACGGCGCGGGATCCGATCCATCCCGGCACGGCATTATTATTCCTCGCGACGCACACGCGTTCGTGTCGCTCGGCGCTAGGCCTCGGGACGCGCGTTTTTTGGTGCTCCGCTCCGGTTTTTTTTTTCTTCCTCCGTCGGAGCGGCACAGCACGACACGGCACGGCACAACAGCACGGGCACACAACACGGCAGGACAGGACCACGGCACGGCACGGCACGGCACAGCACGACACGACACGTCACGACACGTTACGCGGCACGACACGGCACGGCGTCACCGCGGACGCGGGCGCCCGCGCGCGCGCGCGCGCGCGAGCGCGAGAAAGACGGAAATTCCCTTCGTCGCTCGCCTCAAGCGAGCCTCGGTCGCGCGCCGCGGCGTGCGTGTGCGTGTACGTGTGTGCGTGTGCGTGACCCACTGCTGATAACGCGAATCAATTCGTACGCGCCGTTTCCTCTTCCTCTCCTTACCGCTCGCGCTCTTCCACCGGGCACGAGTGACAACGACGACGACGACGACGACGACGGTACCCTCGTACCGTACTCACACACACACACACCCCCGTGACCGTATACGCGCGGCACGCGTGGAGAGCATACACGCACGTAAAACCGTGCTCCCCCTCCCCCGCGCGCACGAATGTATTCACACTTCGCCTTTCTTTTTCTCTTCCCCCCTTTCCCCTCTTTCACATCACCGACGTGTACGTTTCGCGCGCGGCCCGAGTATAACCACGTTAATTATTATTATTTATAGACGTACATACCACCGGGGGGAAGACCCGGGTACAATCACCACCGAACTATCGCCGCCTCGCCGCCTCGAGGTGTCGCGAGGTGAGATCGAGCGTAGCGCGGGACGCACCGCGCTCTCAGAAGACGCGCCGACGATTTCGCGGACGCGCGGCGGAATAAACCACGAAATCCACCAACCAAGTTATCTCGGCGCGCGATTCCCGATCGCGCGCGGCGCGGCGTAAAACTCCCGTTGTCGTAGCGCGTAGGCGAACGTATACGACGCGTCGTGCATGCGCGCGGCGATGCCGAGACGTCCGGCCGGACACATCGAAACTTAAAACTCACTCGATACTTTTTTACTTCGGCGCTCTCCTTCTCTCTTTTTCTCTCTTCCTCTTTGCTCCCGTGTGCACGAAGGCCGTTTAACCGCCTCGTTCAAACTCACTTCGCCTCTCGTATATACGCTTCACACTCGGGCCATGTAACGCAGAACGGAGCTGACTTCGGCTCCTTCTCACTGCACTACACTACTCAGAGTGACGTCACCGTGGCGGGAGCGCAGCGAGGCTCGCCGACTAGGCATCGCCGTACGGCGGCGTGGTGGGGGAACCGTGGTAGGGGAGCGGAACGAGTCTACATGAGAGAGGCGGCTACTCGCGATCGCGATCGTCGCCCGCCAGGCGGTGAGGTCGCGCGGCGAGGGTTAGGGGGGAGGGGACCCGAGAGAGGGGGAAACAACGGGAGGGTGGCGGGCGAGCGAGCGCGCGCGCGCGCGCGCGCTTCGGACTGCGGAGTGCGGGGCGGTGGAAAAGGGGCAGGGGATCTAGGGGGGAGGGGAGTCGTTCGAATCGAAGCAAGGACAGGTAGTAGGGAGAACTCGGGACTCAACACGGGCGGAGGAAGGGATAACGGGTCGAACGAGCTAACCCGAACCCCCGAGCGCCGCGCTTGTTCCCTTTCGCGTCCCGTAGTTCGCCCGCCCCCCCCCCCCCCTTCACCCCCTCGCTCCACACGCCGGATCATCGCGCTCCTTCTGTCTCTCTTTCTCGCTCCCTCCCGCCCTTCCTCCCCCCCCTCCTCCCCCCCCCCCCCCCCCCTGCCCCCCGCGCAAGTCATTCGTTCTCTCGTTCTCTTCCTCCTGCACCGCCACTACCACCACCGTCGCCGTCGCCGCCGCCGCCGCCGTCGAGTCAAATCCTATCTGCCATCTTCGTTCCTTCTTCCTTCTCCCCGCGCGCCTTTCCGTCCCTCTCTCTCGCTCGCTTCGAGAATTCTTGCGCGCCCGCCCGCGCGCGCGCGCGCACACACACATATTCTCGCTCTTTCTCTGTCTCTTCCTCTCTCTTTATCTTGCTTCAGGGCCGGTTTAGGGGCAGCCAATTACCCGGGGCATCGGTACTTTCTACCGAGAATAAAGACGGACAATCGGATTATTACGAAAATAAAAGTGCTTAACTTCGTGACGTTTCCTCTAATCAAGGAAGTAACGATCAAACAAACGTGCCGGAGCTTGATAGCGCGCATTAATGAGGCGTGCGGGTGGATAAGCGTTTTTCGCGTAACACGATTCGTATATAGATTCGTCCCCGCGAGAGGAGGAGCGAGGAATAAGGACCCTGTAAGTGGTCCTTTTCCTACAAAATTTTTTGTCAGTCAAACGATTTTCGAAACGTGAGTGGAACGAAACACGCCTGTGACTGTAAACCGAGCTGTAAACTGTAATGCCGGTAAAATTTCTCTTCGAGACGTCGATTTCTTCGGTTCTTGATGAAAGAAAAGCCGATTTGAAACTGTAAATGCGTTTTGTATCCAACCGAATGCCACATAATACGTATCTGGGAGATTTATGTTTGTCATATAACGCGATTTTCCATAAAATTACGGAAACGGAATTCGTTAAACTTTCGTGCAATGGCTCCGAAGCAGTTTTCGTCCAAAATGCGTGGCTTACACTTAATACATTTATTAGAACGTGCATTATACACGTAAATGCTTAATATAGTTGAAAAATAAACGTATAAAAATGTAAATCGAGGCATAAAATTGAAACGTACGAATATAAATCGACGAGAAAAATTGAAACGTAAAAATACACGTAATTGTCGAATCCTTATCTAGAATTTTCGATTGTTTCGGTTCCGTCCGGATACCTGAGTAGGTATCGTTTTTTACCGAAATGGTGAATATCTCAGGACACAAAAGAGCGACGGTGACGGTCCGTCGGGGGTGAACAATGCGCTAGCTGCGTGCCTGCGCCGGCACCATCTTGTTCTCTCGCCGAGGACGAGGAACCGTGTCCGTGTCCGCGACTACGGAACGGGCCGACGGGCGTTGTTATGTCCATGCCTCGTGCGATCGTTGTCGCTCCTCCGGGCTCCGGCTCCGACCGTGCGTCGGTCACACGTTCGCATGTCGCGCGTTACGCGACGTCGAGCCCGCGTGCAGCAACGACAGTAACGTCCGTCCGTGTGACCGCCTTGGGATGTTGCTCGAGAGAAAGCGACTTCCGTCGCGTCGCGCTCACGCTGTTTCGCATACCCCCGCATCCGAAAACGGACGCGAGCGTTTTCGTCATTTGGGAACGTCGCGTCGCGTGACACACGTTTTGCCTCTTCCCGACCAATTTTCACGGTCCTGTGTGTCTTGTGCCTCTTGTTTCTTGTGAATTTCTTTCCTCGCGCGCGGGCTGATATTTCGCCGCGGGTATACATATAATTCGATCACGCGGGATTTCGACTCTTATTACGTAATTGGCCCTTAACGTTTACTCGGAACAAATTCGGAGTAATTCGCGTAGCATCGAAAATTGAACTCGACAAAATCGCAGCAATTCTATTTCGAATTGAAAATAACGACAGTAAAAGGGATATTAATATAATGATATAGATATGAGCAAATAACGGGGGTATTAATCCTGATGTTTCACGCAATTTTAATACCTCTCTGATGAGTATTGAGATTTCCAGGATTCGTATAGATGCGTCGACTTCGATATCGATGCTGGAGGAAACGCGATTTCCAAGAAGCTGGACACATTGTCCGAAAACGGGCACGTCGAACGTTTCGTTATCGGTGGTCGTCGCGTTGGTCGCTTTGTCTCGACCAATTTATGGTCGGATAAATTCCTCGTGAATTTCATTGTTCGTATTATTATTGAAATTGCCGTAATTCTGCGTATTTCGACGTACGAACGTGCGAAAATGACCCTTACTCTCCTTCTCCTCGCTCGCTTTGCATACCAAATTCTAGCATCGGCGCGTTTCGTTACTATATATCGCGAATGACCGCAACGAGTGGTATCGTACCGAAAATATAACGAGGCCTACAGTCAGCTCCATAGGTATATCCGCTTCGGCCGCTTTGACGCGGTATTTGCTTAGCGCAGTGAAATCTACGTTCTGTATGGGATATCGCTCAAGTGTTACGTTTTTCCTTCTGCTCGCATATTTTTCCTTCCAACGTAGACGTGAACGCACGTTTCACTGACGAATGATGGGACAACGCGATAAGCACATAATTATAAATAAAATTTAATAAACTGAAAAACAAAGAGGCTCAGAACCATAAGCCATAACTGTTCCGCATTAAGTATTCAACGCAATCGTATAAGGCGCAAATCATGTTCCTTCCATATGTGGAAAAGTCCAGAAATAAAAACTGTATAATAATGATAAAAAATTCACGTATAAAAATATAAACCGAGGCATAAAATTGAAACGTATTCGAATATATAAATCGAACAGTAAAATTGCCAACATGTACAACTGAAAACAAGAGTAAGAAAATTCAATGATATATCTATTTTTTACGTTGATATTTTGCCTCATTGTCAGACATTTACCGTTTAATTTTCGACACGGCGCGCGCTCGAAACTTTGTCTGTTATTCAATATCCGGTTAAAGTTTTTCTTTTCGCTATCACTGGATTTGCAATTACCGAGTGATCTTTATAAAACTACATATCTTTAATCAATTTGAAGATAAATAAATACACCGCTACTCACGCAATCACGTATGATCACCAACTCATTTCGTAATCATCGATATCTTATTATTTATCACAAAGAATGCGATGTCGAATAAATATACCTACATCTTTTGCAATACAACGTGTGCGACTTATTTTATTTCTCCTCTATATAAACATATCCCTATCGAAAGTATACCCTCGTTTACGTAAACTTCTTCCTAAATACTTACATACTTCACGCGTGCTCGCAATCGCGCGCGTATCGTCGATTCCGTCGTTTTCCGTTATGTGCAATCCAACTCCAACTTCATCGCGATAATCCGTTATCGCCGCGACAATCTACTCGTCCACCTATAAGCATAAGCGTAATGGAAGTTAGCGGTATTGCTTCGTCTATCGATAATCGAACGAATCCAAATTGGAACCGTAAGAAACGGGGACACCTGGGGACACGCGGCATTAACCGACACAAACGAGCGCATTGTCGACGGCACACACGTGCGGATCGCGATGCTCTTAATACCGTGCGTGCGTAGGCGTACGTCTTAATTCATCGCTCGTGTATGTCGAGTCACAAGAAGAGCGCGATTGACCGAGAGAAAGAGAGAGAGGGAGAGCGTCAAGAGCGTGAACCGCGGCTTAGCGGTTTCGCTACAATTATCTTGGGTCCTTTCTGCGAAGACGATTGATGATGGCACTTATCGCAATGGATAAAGCTATTTCTTCGCTCGTCATTGAAGCGCACCCTCCCCCCCGCTCTCCCACCCTCGCGCTGCCCGAAGGGGTTACGACACGACCGAGCGTGTAACGCACGAGACGAGATAAATCGGGTGCATTAGCGTCGGCTTTCGTTCCTCTCGCGCCAGACGATAACGAGAGAGACGCAATAGCGACGCGTCCTGATCGTTCAACTTTAATATCGCGTTTTAGATAGATATATAATATTATACATATCTTACACATGTATATACAATATACATGCGCGTGCCCCCTTCGGTTCTGTGCTGACCGAGCTAATCGCGATCGAGACGCGTTACGTAAACCCGGCGCGGAGATAACGTATACGAATGCTCGGTGGCTGGCAGCGTGGTGGAACTCGCGGTCCATTCGCCCGTCCCGTTCGTTACCGCCGCGTTTTTGGAAACCTCGCTTTTTACGGCTTTGTCAGATTTTTCCAACGGCTTTCCGCGCTGCCTAATGACGGCGCTTTTCTCGGTCGCGCTTATTCAGCAGTTACATCGACAGTTTTCTAGGGGTGAAATAAAATTGAGCTTCGCAGCCTTCGTTATCCTGCTACATCTAAATCAAACATATGAGTCGTACTTTTGTTCTTATTATTCTTGGATCAGACTGTATTTTGTTTCGACTTTTCCTGAAATTTGTTGCATTATCGCTAAAAAAAATTTGCGCGTGTAAAAAAATATATGTGTGTGTGTAAAAATATATGTCTGTATATAGATATATGTGAATGCCCGCAGCACGTTGAGTTCGGATTTTTACGTTCGCTAAGCCTAAATGACTGTGCGAATCAGTCATCCCCGCAGGTGTTACAACGAAAGAGTTTCTTCTTTTAATTTTATAGAGACATAAATAAGAAATGATTTTAAGCTTCCGCTATCCCGTCCCATCCAACGCCAAACGCGTACATGGATCTTGTTTATATTCCCATTCTTCTTATTATTTTTAAATTAGATTTTTTTAAATTAGATTGTAGGTATCTAGTTTCAGCTTTTTCTCACATATTTATTGCACTGTCGCTCGTAAAAAATGTGTATATATACGTGTAAATATATGTGAGTATTTACAATGGATTGAGATCGGGTTTGCTAAATAAAATGTGCGAATCGGTCATCCCTATGACTATATATCGAGTTTTTTTTTTATTAAACATAGTAAAGATTGACATTGGGATCAAACCCATTTTGCCAGATATCGAAAATTTTTTTATATTAGAAAAATATATATAAATTACAGAGAGAGCTATAAGCAGGCCTATTTGGCAGACAAAGCCCGCCGACTTGATGTGTGGTGGCATCTTCCAGCGCAATGCATCGATTACCAAGGCGATTTCAACTATCAACAGCGGATATTGTCATCTAACTGTATATTATCATCTAAAAACACATATGCATATATTTAACACGTGATAAAGGGCACCTCTACCAACGGCGATTTGAAAATATTATTTCAAATTACGAGAATGCGAGAAAAGAAGAAGGAGGAAAAAGAAAAGAAAGAGAAATATTTTCCTTTTTTTCCCCTGTCGGTTGTACGCTTCGCGCGACGCGCGGAAATCGCTGTCCGTCGCTTCGACTTGGCGACCGAATATTGAACAAACAAACGCTGTTATATGTCCCATATTACAGAGAAGAGAGGAAGAACATTCGTTCACGTTAAAGGCGTTAAAAACCCCGGCGCGAATAACCGCTGTCATTTCGAACGCGCGTTTATGTTCACAATCGAATTGCGAATCCCTCTGAATTTTGCCAGATTTCTTCGCGACGCGTTTTGCACGCACGTGTCGCGGGCGCAACAGATAAATAATGAATGACAGATATCCCGAGTTCGCGGAGGACGCGGAGGAGCCGTCCGTTACATCGTCGGACCCGAACGAGCGGAAATTAGCGCGTCGCATCCGTATTCAGCGGCGCCTAGAAGCGCTAACTAAGTAAGAACGCTTCCCCTCTGACTGAAAATATGATCTGGAAAGATTCGCAAACTTTGACATATTTCTCCCCTTTCCCGATCTATTTCTCAAATATTAAATAACAATCCGCTTGCAACGTGCGGACGGTAATGAACAATGATATCCGACATTGCGCAACTACGAGGGATGTTTCTGGGAATCGCGCCGCGATAAAAGACACCTTTCAAAAGTTTTTCGAAGACGGCCTAAAAAAATCGTTTTACGCTGAAATTAAGTGTGTTCAATTAAATGGAAACTATTTTGTTTGAAGAACTACAATGTAATATTGACGAAAATGTATTAAATAAAAGATTTAGAAGATTTAGAGCACAATTACCAGAACTTTGGAAACATCCCTTGTATATAATCGCATTTTTGCAATTTCGTCTTTCGCCGTCTTTGTAGCGATTTTTTTAAAAAAAATCGAACTTTTTTCTCCATCTAACATTGCGGCTATCTCTTTTACAGAAAGACAGATGCTGAAGATGAGGAGGTTGTCGAGAAGACGCTTACCGAAAGAAAAATACTTGAAAGTTCTGAACTGTTGGAAAACTTATCGTTGGAAGGCGACGAAGTGGTTGGTATAACAAAATTATACCATTTATATAATTATAAAATTAATTAAAATAATTATATAATTTACTTTGACTCACATGGATAAATCATTTGGACGGCCGCCTGTGGGCTATTCGTTATACATTTTCGCGATATATTATTCGAAAGGACAGATCGGACTGATAAATTTGCGTGTAGGTGACTTCCGTGAAGGTGGCAAACGATGCTAGGGAGCTACAGCGACGGAGGGAGGCGCAGGAGATCAGGAGAACGTTGCTGAGGAAACTCGAGGAGGACGACGAGGAATGCATGAGAAGGTACCGGGTGATCAATGAGAAGTGGTCAAACATACTCGCGTCCAAGGACCCGTTAGACATACACGCGGAAATGGAGGCCCAAAATGCCAAGTGTCTGGAAATCATGGAGAGAAAAGACGCCGTAATCGCGGAGCTGCGGCAAGAGTTGGAGAACGCCGATCTTAAATTCGTTACCGACCAGAAGAATCAGAATGAGGATGTAGATTTATTGATCAATAGGATGGACAATCAAGTTAGATATATGCTTTTTTTTTTTGGCAATATTATTAACATGTCTTGGCGTGTTAAGGACTCGTATATTTTATCTAGATGAACATTATGACCAAAGCTTACCGTCGCGAGTTATCGCTCATTAATGACGTAATGGAGTCAGAGCGTAAGATGTTGCTGGAAACTCTTTCGGAGAAGTGGGAAGCGCTGTACAAAAAGCTACAGGAGGACAGTCTCGCGGGATTGGACAGGCGGAAGGAGATAATGCGCGAGTACGAGGAAGAGATGAAGAGAGTCGTGATCGAGCATCAGGAGGAGTTTCGGGCGCAGAAAATCAGCTTCGAGCTTGAGATTCAGAAGCTCCAGCAGGAGGTGCAGAGCACGAAAGCGCTGTGCTTCATGAACGTCGAGAAACTGGACTACAGTTACGCGGTGCTTAAGCGACGAGAGGACGAAAACGCTATAGTGAAAAATCAGCAAAAGAGAAGAATTAATAAGTCGGTATATTGAATGCAAATCGAATTATTCCATACGATCGAATACAACGAGGCTACGCGCTCCTCGGGATCGCGTGAATTAATTATAATTAACCGGTAAACTGGCGTCCTTTTCAGACTTCAAGATATTATAAATGGTCTGAAAAAGAATTATGCTGAGTTAGAAGAAAACACGAGACTTGAGATACAGAAGCTCACCGATCAGGTCATAAAAGAGCACAAGAATATTTTGGATTTAGTAGAAAAGTCGAACCACTTCACAAGAATTAACGACGGGAAGTACATGCGAATTTGGGATATGAATGCGAAAAATGCGAATGAGTTGCTCGATAAGGTACGCTGAGGTAGGTTTTTAATTGTATCGACGTTAAAAGGATAACGCATATTTCAGATTTTAAATGCTGACAAAATCATATATGACCAAGCATTGGGCATGGAGTGGAGTCCACCCGAAGAAACCTTGCTAGAAAAGAAAGACCTGCCGTCTTATTGTAGTGTGATGTGTACTATAGAAGAAGGTAACGATCGATTGAACATTTTTTAATTGATCTCACATCAAATTTTTCCTAACACGCGCATGCTCACATTTTCCAAGAAAACAGATTGATCAACGAGAAAAGGACAATATGTGAATCTTACAAACCTGCGAACACCATCGAGGAAATCAATTTAGAAAGACGATTGCTGAATCGTATTATTAAAAACATTGCCGACCGTTGTGATTATCTGATCGAAGATAGATTGCTCGATCTGCTCTTACCTTACACCGCGAATGATCAGTTGATCATACGATTGGATAATGTGTTTCAGGTAAACATACTTACGAAATATCTCATCTTACTTCGTTATAATATTGTTATATATTGTTAGGCGTTAAACATTAAATCCGAGAAAGAGCTCGGCTTTCTCTTGAATTTCTTTCTGCCGTATGCATATTGTCCTATGTGTAGTAAGGACATGAGCAAGGACATAAGCAGATCTACCGATGACGAATTTACTAAATCTCCTTCATTGAAAACGGAGTAAGTAGACGGTTACAATTAAACAGCGTATTTAATAATTTTGTAAGCAATATTATATTTGACATATCAGCGTTGAAGAAGTAGATGTTTGTGGAGTTGCTGAGGAATTCACGGAAGACGAAGCTAAATTAATTGCCACCGTTAAAGAAGCAATCTGTGACGAAAAATTATCTACTCCTAGCGATGATGTGAGCATTACGGGCGCATCGTCTCGAAGCTCTTCAACTGACACGTTACTTCCTATCGCGGAATGCACTTCAACTTCTCATGCATCTATTAGCGATATCATTAAGGGTACGCGTACTTTCACTTCGAATTTTAATTTACGAATTTAATAAGCGAAAATTAAGAAGCGAGAGAAATCTTATATTAATAAGATAATAAAATTAATATTAATTTTATTTATTTCGTACAGACGATGATCAAATGCAACGACGCTTATTGTGTGACAAGGGACACTTGCTTGAAATTGAAGCTACGTTTGTCACCAGAGCATTACGAGAATTCATAGAAAGATATCATTTTGTTAAATGGAAAGAGATGCCAGAAACATTTCAAGAAAAATTAACGGGGAAAAAGACAGTTGTATCTCGAAATATGACAATTCAGGATGTGACCGATTTTTGGAAGCGATACACTGAAATTTTTCCAGCAAAGAAGGAACGACTTTGGGATGGCTTATTAATCGGACTTAAAAAGTATCACGAAATATTAAAAGAACGACATCGTTTGAATATTGAAGTGGAATCTTTACGAACGCAGAATGCAGAATTACGCCGTTTATTGAAAACATACATAATCCAAGTAATACCAGAAAATAAAATATGTCAGTTACACTAAATATCGCGTTATATTGAAAAATTAACGCTTGAAATATTAACACTGCGTTCTTTTCTAGTCTGAACATGATGGATTCTCACAAAATGATGAACAAGCTATTCGTGAAACGACTTAGAATAAAACTTGTGAATACATCTGACTTAAATTTTATAGTTCATTAAATTCAATATACAATTTATGACAGCCAGAGTAAAATGTAAATATACATAATATCATTATATCATTATACATAACTTTGCAACTTTCTTA
Source organism: Leptothorax acervorum (assembly GCA_035220615.1). Taxonomy (NCBI): domain Eukaryota; kingdom Metazoa; phylum Arthropoda; class Insecta; order Hymenoptera; family Formicidae; genus Leptothorax; species Leptothorax acervorum. Next base: position 908,132 of record JASTWQ010000005.1, read on the forward strand.
TTTGATGATTTGAACAATGATGGATTCTACAAAACTCGCGCGAATTATTCAACCTTAATATTAAAGGGATTAATCAACTCGGTTGACTGCTTTCATATATTGTTCTTTGAAAAAAAATTGTTTTTTCCCTTCAGAACAAAAATGTTTCAATCTTTTAAGAACAGAATTACAGAAATTTAAATAACAAATATGTATATTTACATTTATGTTATTTATATAATCATGATTTATTAGTTAATGGGATATATTATATAAATAATCTCATAATAAATAATTTAAAATAAAATGTGCAAATTATGTAACTTATGGCTGATATGTAAAGCCAGATACAAAGCTGTTTGACAAAGATGGTATTTGATCCCTGGAAGTGTTATTTCGTTTTATTTTTTTCCGATACGGATATGGAAAAAATCCTTTATTTGGATCCCTAGATCTCTTCACTTTGTCAGCATGTTTCTCCGAATTCATATGCTGCAAATATATAAACGGGCAATATTAAATTATAGATATATCATACATTGTGGCACGTTCTCGATATTTCTATACAATGCAAAATCATATAGTGTAAAAAAAATTTATGCAGATACTGCTAAAAAAAAAAAAAGAAAAGTAACAATTGTGAGATATTGTATCCAGATAAAATTAAATGTGCATAAATATGTATAAAATTATTGTACCACACTGTATTGAGACGGAGAATTGAAGAACTTGTTACATATTTCGCAGGTAAGTAAACTCCTTTTTACGGGAACAGATTGTTGCGCACTACCAGTTGGTTTCAATGAGGGGACTTGGGTGTCAACCTCTTTGCCATCCCATTCACCTAAGCATCAATGTGCGATCAACACTATCTATATATCACAGCCGCAGAAGCGGTAATTTGTGATAATAAATCAGCTTGAACACTACATTCATGCTATAAAAAGATTGATCATTAATGAATGTATAATCTTAATAATATATAATTACTAAGACTATCTCTGTAAGATGTAAAAATAAAGCGTATTTTCATGCGAAAATAATCCATTAATTTACAAACTTTTTATAGCAATATAAGGGATCGAATATTAATACCTATATGATGTGTTTATTAAATAATTTTACATGATTTTTAATAATTAATATATCTATTACGATTGTTTCGAAATTCATAGAATTTATGTTCCATATTATGAAAACAGTCGCTCTTTACTTTATTTAAAAAAATTAAATGGTAAATTTAGAAAAATAGACACACACATATATGTATATATATATTTACATATAACACCATTGTATGAAAATTTAATAATTCGCTTTATTTATTGTTCTTTATTTTGCATGAAATATTTTTCATAGTATTTATAAAGCAGTCATTAAAAAATAACAAAAAAATATTTCTATAACAGCAATAATAAATAAATAAGTAATACATATGTAAAATTTGTACATGAGAAGGAATTAAGAGGTACAGTCGAACGAACTTAGTTTATTAAATGTAACATATGCAAACAAGTCGTGACCAAGCTGCTTTTCACGATAACATGTTAATAAGCAAACAAATATAATATTACTTATTTTTCTTCAATAATAATTAAATATTAAATAAATAATAATAAATAATAACGCAGAATAACAACAAATTTGCAATTATCACTAAGCGCTTACTAGCACTGAAATTCTACAACAATAAAAGTTATACGAATGGCAAGCAAGTTAATTCCACATAGTTAATTCATAGAAAGAAGTGAAAAGCAAAAGTGAGCAGTAGCGTCAAGCATGCGAATGCGAACAATACTAAACTATAAACTAGTACAACTGTATTTTTCTCTATTTTATCCAGGTACATGAAGCGATTAGTTTTAAGACCATATGGCAGTGTTTTTCTTACCATATAGGTTTTATTATTACCTCTCATTAATTTCTTTTTATGACGGCTTCCTGCAAATACATGTTCCATGTTATTTTTAATATTACCTTAATTTTACCTTAACTTTACGTTAAATTTCATGATATATCGCAAGTAATACTTTGTACATTCATTACCATTGAGATGCGTCTGTAACTGTTGAATAGAGTTCAGGCACACGTTACAAACATTGCATTTGAGCCCGTTTGTCTCTTCATCCTTGGTAAATGAGATCTTTGTTTCCTCAAGAGTTGCCATTATATTCTTAGATCTTACCTGTAACACAACATACATTAAATATGCTACGCACTGTATTTGCGCATCCGACACTTAACGTGCGTCTCTACTTATTACTAACCTGTTTAGCATGACGTGCACCTTGTAAGTGAGTATCTAACACCGCTTGGCTCGTGAAGGAAAGGTCACAGTCTTCGCATCTAACGAGAGGCTTTTTCGTGGGCAGATTGCCCATTATATTATCGACCACCGCCTTTGTTACGGGATCATCGAGATTCGTATTCATGACGTTCTCTGACGGCACAGCCATTTTTTCCAGTCTGGAACACATCAACGTACGTTAACCGCGCGAGCGTTCTCCTTCAAGCGAGATGATCATGACCGACTTGAAAACAATAGCTAGTCGAGCATCTCTCTCCTTACGGACATGAAAAGCGAATATTTCGTTAATATTATCGTAGGGGAGTTATTACATCTAATATACCGTGTCTATCGTCGTTCCGGGACGTCGTTCGCCTTTATCCTAACGTAAAATTTTTCTCGGAGCACACACAACACACAACACGCGCGCGCGCGCGCGCGCGTGCTATTGTCGAGTCTTGTACGAGAGAATACGCTGTTTGCGCTACAATTGTACGATATTAAATCGGTGTAACGCGGCCGTTTCGTCGGAGTATCAAATATAATTGTGCCGACATGTGATATTTACCGTTAATAGTTTCCTGCTCGCCGTAAAGCGGGTCGGGTGAGGCCGCTGTTGTGAGGATACAATTTTTTTTTGGTCCGCTATGCGAACCGTCGTGTAAATATAGCGCTTTTTCAAATCACCGTTCTTCCGGACGAGCCGAACGACATCAACGTGCGGCCCCCGTGAAATCTAGCCCTCTCTTCTCCCTCGTTATTTCTCGTAAGCTGCACCTGCTCGGCGCTCGCACCTCGCACTTCTCATCCCGCCGCTCTTCCTCCCGGCTCCCGCCTCCCACCAACGCTCGATCATATGTTCATTTCATCCCCCTCTGTCAGGAAAGTGCAAACGGTGCAGCTTACGAAGAACCGATTTGCAGACTGTATCAAGACATGGCCAATGAGGGGCGCCCGTTCCCTTGTAGGAAGAGCGCTATTGGCCGCGCGATTAGTATCCCTCGTCCTCCTCGTCTTCCTCGTTGTGGAATTTTACGAATTTTCAAATGTCGTGTCGTGTCACGCGAAGGGTATCGAGCTCTTGTTATGGCAACGTTATCTGTCAACCATTGGCGCTTTAAATGATCGTTTCGCAGAAACCGCGGGTGTCAGCCGCGCATGCCTTTCGTATCGCCCAGTATCGCCGCGGCTAACCTCAATCTTGCATCAATTGCCGTCACAGGAGCAGCTGACGGCGCATCCGTTATCGCATTCCATCTCGTGTGTTTACGTTTTCCTACATACATACATACGTTATCGAGTACGCGCTATTTCGGTTATCTACCGTCCGTGCGTGACTCCGTTTGTCGATATGTCGATTCACGATCCAATCGTCGCGAGCGAGTCGGAAACGGCGGCGGTGGGCGCGGCCTAAGGCGAGCGGCCAATCAGGCGGCGCGGCTCGCCGTGCCGCTTTGCTCGCTTTTGACGGCAATCGCGGCATCGCGCGCGTGTGCGTGTGCGTGCGCGCGTGTGGGTGCCCGTCGCGAAATATAGTAGCAGCCATCTTATATTCACTTATATTTTGTGTCGGAGAAAAACAATTTGGCCGTACAAATGTTTCGCGATTGCCCGTGAAGCCGCTCGACGCTGGGAGGCGGTGCGCTCGATGAGGCGCGACGTTTTTCGACCCTAGACCCGGACCACTACATTAGCAAAGGTTCGTATCGTGCGGACGAGCGCGTCTGATAGTTTTTTTCCTCCGGAGGAGACGCGCATACAACATACACGGTGACCTCCCCTCCTCTCCTCCCTTCCACAGTCGGCGAGAGAAATCCGGTCTCGCCGTCGATTATATTTCCGCCGTTTCTCCGTCGGCCGCCCTTTTAAAAATAGAGCGGGGCTCGCGTCAATCGCCACTGACGGCTCCGACGGTCCCCTCCGCCGTGGCCGTCCGCGCCGTGCGCGACGCGCCCCGCGGTTAAAAGTTATGCAATCAGCTGATCGTCTGGCTACCCTCTGTCACTTGTCAAAGATAAATGTCAAAGCGGACCTCGGTCTAACCTGACACGGCCGTATACCGCGCGAAGTCCGGCAGCCGTCGGCGGGTGATGCTCGCGCGCGGCGCCGCTTCCCTCCCCCCCTCCCCCCTCCCCCTCCCTTTCCCCCTTTTCTCCCCCCCATCCAGGGCGTACCGCTCTAGATCTTTGTTCACGCACGCAGGTGGATTGGTACGCGGGATATGAGCAGTTTGTCAAGCGCAACCTGACTCTGCTCCCCCATCAGCAAGCAGCGCAGCAACAGCAGCAGGACGAGCAGTCTCAGCAGCTGGTTCAACCGCAGCAGGCTGACATTATGACATCCATGTTCGATCAGCAGATCAAGAGCGAGCCCATGGGGTTCTATTCGGTAGCTTCCAGTCGTTCAGACGGTTCCAACTCCATGGTGAATCTGTCCGACGATCGAGAGGATCTCTCTCAGCAGGAGGGTCATCTGCAGCCTCAGCAGCAGACGTTGCAGCTGAGTCAGCAGCAGGGTCAGCAACAGGTCCAGCCGCAGAGTCAGCAGCAGGCGCAACAGAATCAACAACAGCAGAATCAGGGTATGCAACAGGAGTCACCGAATCGTCAGTCTACAGGCCAGCAGACCGTTAAGGAGGGCTCACGGTCCAAGCCTCAGCCCTGCAAGGTCTGCGGCAAGGTGCTGTCCTCCGCTTCGTCCTATTACGTGCATATGAAACTTCATTCGGGGAACAAGCCCTACCATTGTACAGTATGCGAGGCGAGTTTTTGCCGCAAACCTTATCTGGAAGTGCACATGAGGACGCACACGGGCGAGCGACCTTTTCAATGTGAGCTGTGCCTGAAAAGGTTTACGCAAAAGAGCAGTCTCAATACTCACAAACGAGTGCACACGGGCGAGCGACCGTACGCGTGCGACATTTGCCACAAACGTTTCGCCGTCAAGAGCTACGTCACGGCGCACCGTTGGAGCCACGTAGCCGAGAAGCCGCTGGTCTGCGACCGATGTTCTCTCACATTCACGTCCAAAAGTCAATTTGCGATTCACATCCGTACACACACCGCCAGTACCACTTACGAGTGCAATATCTGCGGACGTACATTTGTACGCGACAGTTATCTGATAAGGCATCAGAATCGGGTGCACCGCGACATGAATCAGAGCAGCACGAATCACAATCCGCCGACGCCGCAGAGCAGCGGCGCTGGCACGCCGGGCACCGGCTTCGAGAGTCCGGTCTGTGATCTGCGCTACAGCGAGGGACCGTCGTCCCTGGACGGTCTCGCGGGAGCTAAGGGCGCGGGAATCGCCGCGGAGATCGCCAGTTTAGCCAAGCAGAACAATCTACAGCTTCCACTACCGCTGCTGCATCCGCAGACCACCAACTAGTGTTTAGACAGCAGCAGCGCTACTCAGTCCCTGCCGCAACACCAATCACCACCACAGCAAGTAGTATGTCCCACCTCGGCGTCTTCGCCGTTCACACTTAACTCACCTATATCTCACATCGAGCACACGAGCACACCGCAGAGTGTCTACCAAACGACGGGCTCCTCCGATCCCTTGGAAAGCCCCAACTCCCAGCTCTATCCGCACTTGTCGTCCCCTCTAGACCCAACGTCAGAATCGCAACATCATTCGCATCAGCTGCAACGCGGCATCCCTCCGCCGGGGCTTCACCCCGCGCTCTATCTGTACGCTCAGTACTCCTCGAATACGAGCCCCGCGACTTCGTATTCGGAATATATGCAGCGTAACAATTAAACGCGAGTTTTCATCTAGCATCGATCGACTTTCAACGCGAACGAAAATACCAGTGAAACTGGTGCTATTTAATCGCGTCGGTTGATCAAAGTGCCTATCGAGCATCCACTTCCGGTTCGTAACAACGGATGCTCGCTCGTCACGGTTTAGGAATACGATTTCGGTTTTGGTCCAGGAGGGGTACGACAACTCAACTCGATTAATCGCGAAGTGATTACTGTTCGATAATTGATCGCTAATATTTTGTGTGTTTATATCTAATCTAATGGATTTTACATATATTCACGAACATCTTTTAACATGGGATTGAATAGCACCCGCTTGAAGCGGTTTTTAATCGTTGGACGATAAAATCGTTCTGGCGCAGATCGTTTTAACGAATTGATCACTTTCGTACGCGATGCTAGCTGAAACCGAAGCGTGTATCGTTTTTACGAGTCTCCACGATTTCAGCACTCTTGTTTCCTCTGGTTTTAATCACATTTTTGTGAGTATATTTCGCAGGGATTTTGTGTAATTTATTTTTTTGTAAAATTTCTAGAGAATCCACAAAAAACCGGGATATTGTATAACGAATAAAAATTACACAATTTTACTAATGATTTTGCAAAATCTTAGCTTCTGTCAGTGAAATTCTGAGTTGAAATTTTTATTAATTTATACTTATAAATTATAATATATATTATAAATTATATTTATAAATATAAATATAATTATATAAATTTATATTTATATAATTTTTATTTGTTCCACAATATCCCAGTTTTTTGTGGACTAACAGTAAAGATTTTTTATCCGAATTAACTGACTATCTTTATAATCGTCACAATACGACCATTGGTATTGGTCTTTCTCAATCGATGTAACTTTGATGCTAATAAGCATCCTATTTAAAATCACTGTAAAGAATTTATTGCGAAAAATATATATCGATTATAAAGATAGCCGGTTAGGTCGAATAAAAAATCTTTACTGTTAATTATTCACTAGCGAAGTGAAAGTTACTTTTTTAAATTTGGTTTTTGTGGATTCCCTATAGGAATGCGAATTAGAATTTTGCAAAAAAGAAATGAATTGCACGAAATCCCTGCGACATAAATATACATATGTATATATATATATATACACATATACATACATGTATACGTGTGTATATGTATTGTGCGAATCATTATGACACATACACATATTTATATTATATTTTTAAAGGAGTTTAGTCACTTGAATCTGTGATATAGATAGTAATTATTGTCTACAATGTTTAAACTATTGGTTTACTATTTTGATGAATATCAAAACGAGGAAAATGAAAAAGCAATGTCACGAGGTGATCAAAAAATTTTAGCAACGTTGGTCTCTACCGAAGGTGTGTGTTTGGTAGACACCCTTATTAATTTTACAACAGCAACAAAACAGTAACACTATATGGCTAATTCTACTATTATCACTGCTATTATTCTAACTACCACTATCACATCACCACCACCGACATTTCCCTAATTATATATTATCTATCGCTACTATTACGGCTATTACTACCACTATTACTCTACTGCTACTACATACTACTATACTACTAAAAAAAAAAGAAACTATTACGATCACATTATCGCTAAGGATACACTCACACATGCGAGAGCGCGCGTTTATTTCGGCAATTACGTATACTGCATACGACTACGGCCCGTCACATAGTCGTCATGGTTTCTCTTTAGCTTGAAACGCTACGAGAATTCCTTCTGTCGCTTTCTCTGTAGATCGTAAAACGTTCATCCCTTCGCAACACCGACGGATATGTTCGTATGTGACGAGGTGCGCGTTTGTGATAAAAGAAAATAAAAGAAAATTGTTCTTCGTTAGATAGTAGAGCACAGCTTTCAATCAGTTCCATAGTTGTACTTACTTTCCACATATCTCGAGGTGTACACAGATATATATATTGTATATACATTATACATATACGACGTAACGAATGTATTATAAAGCGGGAAGAGCAGGAGAATGCAGGTCATTACAAAAGGAACAGTTCTACCACGTAAAAGGCGCAATATAGGCTGTTGATTCTTCGCGAACGCTCTTAGCCATTAGTTTATTATTAACTCCTGTTCTCTCTTTCTGTCTTTCTCTCACAATCACGCTACGAGCTTTATATTGCAAGCGCGGGGGAACCATGACAACCGCGCGTAGAACTGGGAGTAAATCTCAAAGTGCACATCTTAAACGCGCCCGTCGCCTTTCGAGTAATCGAAATCTGAGATAACCGCGACCACGTGAAACTGCAATTCGTCAATAATTGCGCGTTAAACACGCGCGAAACCGCGTTGTAGAGCTACAAAGGTACACAAATCGAAAGAAGCTATATATTTGCGCTAGCGTGCCTCGAACCCCCTTATTGCGGTTCTCTTTTCTCTTTTTTTTTTTCCTCTTCTCTCTTTCTATTTCTAGACTCTTCCTTTCAGCGATCTAATTTTCACATTGTGAAATGATCAAAATGATCCTGCGCGCGTATGCCTGAGGCTTTCGATTTAAAGAGGATGCGAAGTCACCTGGTCAAGACTGATCTTTATCGTAACGAATTATAAGATACGAACACGAAGTGTTTATTCTCTTTCTTCCTATTTGTCTATTTTTTTTTTCTCTTCATTTTGTTCTTTCCTCTTATTTCTGATTTCTATTGACCGGAGGCGCATGTAAGTGCGCTAAAAGGAGGATAGTGAGAGTCTTTCATTTGATGAAGAAGAGCCGCGTAAAAATGCACGTTCATGGATGAAATGAGTTAAGTAACCGGGCAATTGGTTAACGTAATCCATCGTTTCATTAGTTAACGTATATAGTTAATTAATCAAGCGACTGGTCGTATTGATTAAAATTCAATAAGCGATTAATTAAGTTAATTACGCGTGGGAAATCGTGAACGCGCGATTTCTGGTTCACGATCGCGTTGAGGAACGAGGTGCAATGAGAGAAAGCAATTGATTTTTTTTTTTGTCGGCTAGTCATTGGGCAGCTCTACGAGATATTAAGTGTACTACAAAGCTGTGATTAAAGCCTCCGTGCATATGACCGCGCAGCTCCTAATTATAGTGATATAAATATATATATATATTTTGTAGTTTATTATAAATATGTAAGTAAAAGTGAAATTAGATAGCCTTAGGAATATTTAAAAATCGCAGTTCCGATCGATCGGTTTAATTAATTCACTCACGATCTCTTTCTTTTTTTTTTTTTCTTTTCCCTTTTCTTCGTTTTAGACGCATATACCTTCGCAGTGTTGGGCAAAGACATACATATGTAGGTATCATAAGTTATCGTTTGGGGAGGACTCGTAATTATGCGAGTGTTTAAAGAGAGTTTTATACGAGTGCGCGCGGGGCGCGGGTTTACGTTTTATAAATTTTTATATAACGATCGTACTGTTTGAAATAGATGCTTGCTTTTTCAAAGAGCCACTCTTATTTTATCAATGCGCTTTAAGCTGATTTATTTGCCAATCCGCGAATTGTCAGTAGTTGCTGCACGCAATTTACGAGGGTCATTTGAAAAAAATTCTCGGAATGAAATACAGATGACACTTGCACAACGGACGTCGTGCATTAAATGGAAAGTTCCAACCCTTCTATGAACACGTGTATAAAGTTTCAATTCGTTCTATCAAGTTTGTTTTTTATAGATCTTTGAACGAACATATCCGGCGTGATTTTTGAAATATGAATAAACTCGAAGTACGTGCTGATAAAGTATTTTGTAAAGAAGGTCTTATCGCGGCAGAAGATATTCGTACTGATATGCAAAATAAATTAGGGGACTCTACTCCTTCGTTTTTAATTGTTTCCAAGTGGGTCACTGAATTTAAACGAGATCGCGCGAAAGCCTGGAGACCCTCGCAGTGGACGTCCAAAAAGTACGACAAGCCCGGAAACCATCGAAAAAGTCCATATTGTTTTGATGAATCGCCGATTAACAGTGTCCGAAATTGCTAATCTCAGACGAGCGTGTATTTTATATTTTAACTCAAGAATTATGTATGAAAAAGCTCTTTGTAAGATAAATACTGCGTTTGCTAACGATTGATAAAAAATGCATCCGGATGGAGATTTCTCATGACTTATTGTTATGTTAGCTTCGTCGAACTTCCACCTATTGAAGAAATTTCTTGCTGGGGGGGAGAGATTTTCGTCGGATGAATAAGTGAAAGAGACAGTTGAGGCATATTTTGCACTTGATGAATCGGAGTTTTGATATAATAACCTTGGAGCATAGGTGGCTTAAGTACATTGATGTAAAGGAAGATTATATTGAAAAGAAAATTATAAAAAGATACGAGCTATCTTTCTGTTTCACATCCCGAGAACTTTTCAAATGGCCTTCGTATTATAAATACTCGACCACGGAGTTCGGTTTATGCTATTTAAATATGGTCGCGCAAATAGAAGATACCTAATGTATGTACAAGGTGCATTCGAATTCAATTGGAAGAGCTTCAGTTCACTTGCGTTCCTAAACGCTAAGACTGGAATTGCACAAAACGATTATTACTTTCGGAATTTCATATACGTGCGACAATTTCGCGATCTAAAAAAAGACACGCTTGCTAATGGCAACGATTCCCGATGCCTAGAAATGCGAGCGTCGCGATTGCATCTCTCCAGTGAATGTGACCGGCAAATTTCAGCCAGGAACGATCGTAGCCAGTAACATCAGCGTCCTGAAAATGTAGTGAGATTTTTAACTGTGTTATTCAATACGTAGAATTAGGAGCTATTTCAGACAGTATGTCGCGTACATATATAGGCTGTATGCGTATATTTTATAGGATTGCCCAGCACTGACTTATCGAAACTCTCGAATCCGGTAATAACGATCTCACATACACACATGCCGCTTTTTCGCGGACGTATCTTCGAGTTCTGGTATTCGTGACATGTATATCAAAAAAATGTGTATTTTCGTAAGAAGGAAGGGAAGGGTGGAAGACAGGTCCTTCCTTCGGGAGAGCCCTCGTCGGACCAATACATATATGTATATATGGGAGACGATAAAAATGAAAAAAAGGAAGAGGACGTTCTGCGGCGCTTCTAAAGCGGCGGAAAATACGTCTACAAGTGCTATATACTTTATACATAACGCGAGACGTGCGAATACTTCGACGTAGAATGCGAGATTGCACATTTCTTTGTTTATTTACCTCGATTTTCCTACCTTCCCTGGTGTGCGCCATGTATATAAATTTTTTCTCTTTCTAATCATCTAACTATATCGAGCAGTTTCGATGCTTTTTATTACCCTTTTTTTTTATTCAGATAAGCGTGAAAGATCTTTTTATTTTATGTAAGTATTTGAAATGATTGTCTTTGTTGTTTTCTTTCTTTTAATAAAGGATAGCGTGCTAAATCGCGGATAAGTTGCGAGGATGTGTATTTATGATAGAAATTTTAACTGTACGCTTGACCGAATTCGTAGATGATTGATATTAAAAGTTTGAGAATATCAACTTTGTTCTACTTTCCTCCCGCTCGTGACTAAGATAGATACTCATTGGCTTATTTTTGTTCTACGACTGATATTCCTCATGATGTCTTGAAATTATTTCCGGTATTTCGAAAGTCGATTATCATCGCGACAGAGACATCGCATGGCTTAATATTGATTCGCTCTTTCCACTTCGCGTTATAATGTCAGAGATCAAACGATCTTACGCCAACCGATTTGGCGTAAGAGATCGATTTTAGAATCCGACCGAAATCTTTTTTAATTTTGGCCGGAACCGAAACCGAAACTTTCATGGGAATAAAAGGGCCATATGTATACGCGCGCACATACATATATACTATATATTTTTTCTTTATAAATATCATAATTTAATTACTAAAATAATATAATTATACATATTATCGTGAAAAGTATTAAATTATTTTATCTAATAACAACAATATTCGTGAGAAATTGTAATGCATGAAGAAATGTAATATAAATCTGTAAAGCATTATCTGTAGTATGCTATATACTACCCGTATAATAGTATCACAATCATATTATTTCAAGAATAGCAAAATTTCTAAACATAAAATAAAAATATTTGTTAAACAAGTCTTTGGAAAATCTGTGGAAAAATAAAGTTTCGGCTATACGTTGCCGAAACTTCTTTTCAATTTCGGCCGAAACTGAAACCGAATTTTCAGTCGGACTCTAATCGATTTTATTATTTATATACGAAAAATTCGACGTCAGGATATCCTGGCTATCCTGATCATCGTATATTATCGAGGACGCAAGAATGTGATAGGCTGCCATAAATCGCATGAAAGGGAAAGAGACGACTCGTGATTATGTAATTTCGAAAATTCTGAGAGCATCTTGTACATAGTGTAATCAATAAGGGAATCAAAAGACGTATTGCGCTAGAAGACAGGGGCGTAAAAGTCTCTACGTAAAACAGTTCCGCAAATCACGGCGTATGAATTTCACGCTGTTCTTTGCTGCGAGCATTGGTGATTTCATTACGAATACGAGAGATCGAGAGCGACTTTTGTATACTCAAGTCATGCAGTTTTATCTGAATAGTAATCGTATGTTAATTCCTATCATTGCGGTAATGAGCATGTTTAGCTGAAGAAATTGTTATTATAGCTTGTGATACTCGAGATATAATCTGCTGAATCTAATGATCGATTTGATTGCCACTTAGCTCCTGCACAAATGCTGTCTCCACTGAATACGCTGAACATCTATAATGATGTCGTTAGAAAATACACAGTACTGGTCTTTTTTACGCAAACGTGACAGGTTTCTTCAACAAAATTTTAACCGCGCAAAAATCGGTAAATTACAAACAAAATTTCTATGTTCTTTGTGGTTTTTTTTCGTGGAATGTAATTGCACTGAGAGCAATGCAATGAGAGGCAGCGATTATATTCTGAGTTTTCGATTCTCGGTAAAACATTAGTAAATACTCGCGTGAAAAGTATTAAATTATTTGATTTAATAACAACAATATTCGTGAAAAATTGTAATGTATAATATGAAGAAATGTAACATAAATCTGTAATATAAATCTTTTACATTATATTATATGTAAAGGAGATAGTATCAACTCATTTTGTGAATGTTTTGTTGCATATCCTTAACTTTGTATGCAAAACGCGTCTGTTAACAAGTATTTTGAACAATATGTCTTCGTGATGAAGATACATTTTATAAGTTTCCGTAAAAAAAGTCATGTACAATATACTTGCTATTAAAAATTGGCTGATCAGATTTATGTCTGTGATTATTTTATTACATTAATTTGCATTACCAGTGGCATTACTCCACTAAAAAATTTTATTTGGAATTGGGAGCGCAAAGTTGATATTTAATTTACCTCCGAAAGATACGAGCAACAAAAATTTATACTCATATAAATTTTTATCTAACATTAGTGATCATATCCTGTGATTTTATGTTAAATTTAGTGCTACTCAGCTTCCAGAATAGCGATATTCTGCAATATATAATAGTTATATTATCTGTCCACATTTTTTATGACCTTGCAGTGCGGAAGAAATACGATTGTTACAGATAATAGTAAACGGGCGATAAAGAATGGTTAATCTAGCTATCTATAAATAAAGATTTTGAGATTGCTGTACATATCGTTTATCTTTTCGCGCAATTAAAATATAAATGTTTTTATTTGCCATCCATCACAGTATTAGATATTTCCTTATATTTTTATTATCTGAGCAACTTGTAAAGAAATTAGTTTTCAAAATTCATTATATAGATATTTATATAATGTCAATGAATAATATTCATTATATATTTATTCAGAATTTATTATATATTTAATGTTATTGTATTTTGTAAAATATATAATAATTTATATAAAATACTTGTATTTACTGAATCATTTATTAATTTACGAGATTATGCATATAGGATAGGTATATCCTATAGTCTAAGGATTTGTTTTATGCAAAGCATAGATTCATGAAATTCTTCTGCACTTTTCTCAAATTATAGTGTCAATAACGATTAATTAGTTTTTATTAAAGTATCTCCTGCCATTTCATAAAATTGATAGCTGTGTTATATTGGAAGAGATATAGATGAGTTATCTTTAACGGCTATATTTTTATTAAATTTTTTCATCGCTATTATGTTCGGTTCTCACTGAAAAAAGTACTAAAAAAAAAGTTATTTTAATTAAATGTATTACATGAAGTGATTAATTTTAATTTGACCGATAGATAAATTAATGCGATGAAGTTTCGAGGATTCTGCCAGGTATTAAAGATTAGGGCAAGTATCGACAGTTATAATTATCTTTCTTAACCATTTCTTGCTATCGTGAAAATTTGGTTGAAATACCTCATTAAACTCTTCCTGTAGATAAATTTACGCTCATCTCTCAATGACGCTGCTCTCTTGCGCTTGAATACGACAGATCGGCGATGTTAGCAGTAACTGCAACTAGTGATCGCAATGCGTTAATAAGCAACAAAAATCATCATGCGTTAAATTAAATGAGTGTCAGTTTGTGGATTCTAGGATGCCATACAGTCATGGAGATAAGAAGACGCTTTTTTCGTGCTGACGTTAAATTGTCTACGTAATTTGCAAAATTTTTACACAATCGTATTTAAAATAAGAAACGAAAAATTTTAAATATGTTACTATGTTTCGGAATTCTCAAGTCGTGATAGTATGCCATTAGAAAATTTATTTATGTTGTTTATGTAACTTATACAACAATATGTTTCTATATTTTAATAATGAAATGAGGAATAGAACATATATTATGTACATAACATATATGTATATGTGTGTGTGAGAAAAGTGATTTTTTTACGTATAGAGATTTACGATTTACGTTTGTTGTATATTTTTTAATGTATTATTTTTCTGTATAGATTTATATATATATACAGAATATAATTAATACGTTTTGTTATATTTCATATAAAATTGAATTTTGTCGGACCTTTAAAAGTATTATTACCATATAATACTTGTAAAAATGTCTTTTATATAGAAATAAATTATTTTAATCTAAATTGAGAACAAAAAATCGCGCATCAGTTACATTGCGATAAGAAAACAAGGAAATATCATCCTTGAAACCGCGAGGTTTCCTAACTTAACATAAAAAAAGGCGCGGTTCTATACGAACCATCGTGATTGTGCAATTCTATTGGAATACTCGTATATATCGTTATGCTATTTTGTCGATCGATTATTACAAAAGTTCTTCATTTCATTATAGACATTTTGGAATTTTTTTCTATATTTAAAGTAACATAATATGTATGTATATTCGGGCAAGAGAAAGAGGAAAGAAACGAAACGTAGAAAGCATGTGATCAAAAGAAAACACATTTGAGAAAAATATCACAATTCATTTCACGATCGTGATTGCGAGACTATTTATTTCGAACTTTTTGCAGCGCGCATACGACAATATCAACTAATCGATCGATTATTAAGTGAAAATCTTGGAACGCTCTATATTTGTCAATGTTAGATAGTTCGTCTTCGTTACGTTGATTAGCTATCTCATCTAGAATGTATCACGTACTCTAATATCCTAAATACTCTTATACAATTTAGCGGGTAGTTGCACGTATCTTCCTGATGCATTCTTTCAGCGAATTTAAATCGAAATGTGGAATTATTGGTGGTGGCACCCTTACCAAATCTCCTATATACATATATAAAGAATTGTCCTTGGAAATATTGCCACTTTCTGAAATTTGTATTATTTATTGG
Organism: Leptothorax acervorum; assembly: GCA_035220615.1. Lineage (NCBI taxonomy): Eukaryota > Metazoa > Arthropoda > Insecta > Hymenoptera > Formicidae > Leptothorax > Leptothorax acervorum. Next base: position 923,913 of record JASTWQ010000005.1, read on the forward strand.
AAAAGGAGACACGGGTCTCTGTTGCGGTATCCCTTTTTTCACGTATGTAACTACGTTTGATCTCTTATTAAATCGGAGAAGATGCGTCAGGGAAAGGACCAATTTGATAATCGGTGTTTCAGTTCACGCGTGAGAGAGATTAGATACGTTTCTCTGAACGTTCCAATGAAAGATGAATAAGTAGAAGAAAGTGGCAATGTTTTAACGGAGGGCACTACGTTTCATTCCCGATACTTTAAAGCCAGTTCCTGGTCCGACTACCTTTACCAAGTGCTCTATCGTGCCGTGCGATCGACTCCGTACTTTGTGATAGCCCTGGTAAGCACAGCCTAGGCTAAACGTTTTATACCCTCGCGTCGCCTGGCACGAGCAGCACGTGATGTAATTAAACCTGACTTTCAGTAGGGAATTCGATCGAGGAAGGTCTCGCAGGAGAGGGAGGGGGGGGGGGGGGGCGATGATAAAAGATTAGATGATAAAAGAAAAAAAAAGAAAGAATTCGAGCTTTCGAATTTAGCGATCGGTCTCGGAGTCTGACGAACGAAGGGGGGGTGAGACACCTAAAAATCGAAAACGGGGGGGAGAAACTTGACGAAGCAGAGAAAAAGGAGGGTGGGAGTTAAATTGACAATGCTCGCGTCGCTCGACATTGCGCCTGTACCATTTTGCTTCTTTAGCAGAGTACAATGCCATTTATTTTTGTAATACGTTTACGTAGGATAGCTCTTATTTTTATAGGGGTTTACTGTGCTACCGTAAGTCTTATAGAGGCCTGCGTAATAAAGTAGTGTAGGAATTTTTCTAGGTGTCGCAGAGTCCACAGTGGAATATATATACATATATATATATATATATTTAAAAAACAAAGGGGACACGCACTTCTAGTACTGGCTTTAGTTTGGAACGGAGACGCGCGACACGTACACACACAGACACACATTATACACGAATACGTAGCAGAAAAACCTATTGTCAGGGCAATGATTCTCAAAGCAATCTTTCCGCGGGCGATTGAGGGGTGGAAAGGGGATGGGAGAGGGATCTGGCAGGGATATTTTCGCGTAAAGGAAGAATATTAGCGCGACTTCGAATTACGCAGCAATAAAAAAATAAAAGAAAAAAGATATTCCTCGGCGGGTGGCGCGGTCGCGACAAACTAGGTGCTCCGTTTTTCTCTTTATTCCCCGAAGGTGAGAATTATCGCCGGAAGCGATTTATATACGCGCGTCGCGCTCTTTTCTGTCATCGAGGCGATGATCGTTTCGACTCGAGCGGTTCGCTTGAGCCCACGCGCCCCGAGCTAGATTTAATACGAATGTAAAAGAGATGTACAAAAGAGTACCGGCGCGCGTCAAGCGGACCACTCGAGGGGAAAAAGAACGGAGGCACGTCGGGGATGATTGAACAACCACGTTGAGAGATAAATGTCACGTATAAGCGTTTCCGAATCGCCGATAGAAATAAATAATCGATTCGCAAGAGATAATATGACGAGACGAAAACGGCGTAAACGGACACGCATCATTCGCCGTTTAAACGGCGTCCGTCGCGGCTTTCTCCTTATTTGAGATAAGTATATTGATATTTTTGTAGCGACCCGACAAGAGATTCGAGACACTTTTCGCATGCACGAAAAATCTGCACATGTATATACACATATATAACAACGGTCTTCCTCGTCCAACGATATTTTTTTTTTTTTTTTTTTTTTGCAACGACGACGGCGGGAGTGCAGCGCTTTGCATTCACTCTTTACAGCTTAACGTCGCACTTTCGCAATAATAATGCACATAGAGGTGATAGAACACGAGATGCAAGGAGGTCCACAATATTTATGGAAAGCTCTATGTAGGTTCGAGACGCTCTACGACGTGCGTTTTTAAAGTAAGATTTCGTGGATCATAATTTACATATGATACTAGTCCTGTTACGTTATGTCTTAAGTTTGGAAACGAGATACGAGATTGATTTGTGAATCGGGGGATGGTTTTTTCGAATTTTTACACACGCGCGGTAATGTTTAACGTTGTTTGTCATAATCATGTTCGTTGAATAATTTGTTTCCTCGCTAAACGTATCTCACCCGTTAGCTTCCGATCACCGTACCGATTACGTTGATTTCCTACGAGCTGTGAAGAGTTAATACATTATATGTTAAATCTGGTCTATCGGGGGGGGGGGGGGGGAAGAGGGGGAGGGGGTGCTAAGAGTCACCAGGCCGTAAGTACAAGCGTAAGTTCTTCTCTATCGCTAATAATTCTCTCAACTCGAGTTTTGAACGGTGCCTAAAAGCCTTGATATTAAAAAAAAAAAAAAAAAGACGAACGAGAGCAAGTCCGGAATTGCGTGTCGTCGAAATCCTTTGCGAGTAAACGGGTGGGTCAAGGGAAGTGTAGGAGGAGGGTTGCTGTTAGCCGCGGTATTTTCACGTATAATACCCGCGTCAGCAATATCGTGTAAAAAAAAAAAAAAATTAATTACACAGGAGGAACAAAATTATGATACGACGATAAGACATACCTATGTACCGTCGATGCGTAGAAAGTATCATGTCACGTGTTATATACACCCGCAAGTGTGTATGTATGTACGTACGTATGTATGTATGGTGTAAACAAGGGGATTATCGTAGCGCTCCGTTAAGGGAGAATAAAGTATATATATATATATATATAATATAACTGAAAGAAAATAATAAACGCTACCGAGCTAATATAAACGACAATGAAGAAGTAGGTAGATCTACGCCGATTTATGTATATGTACGTAAAGTAAAATGTAAGAAATCGCGAGTAACGTGCACTTTTGTAATAGTCATTTTGCGAAAAACGATGAAAAAAAAAAAAATATATATATATACAACAGAAGAAACAAGACAGACGATTAGCAGAGATAATAAAAAGTTGACGCTTGGTATAACATAGTTTTTATCGACATATCCTGTATCCGAACACATCCTCCTTACGTACATACTGCATACCTAGTTATTATTGCAGATTACATGTTACATATAGGATATTTTATGAGCAAACGATACTAATATAATTACGATTATTATTATTGTAATTATTTTGATTATCATCATTAGCGGAATATTATTATTATTATTGTCACATAATTAACGCGGCGGGTATAGGTGCGTATAATATAAAAATGGTACAACTAAGGCAAGCATGTATTGTACATAGCTGTCACAATCTTTGCCCCCACCATACGAATACATATACATAAATATATATGTATATATATGTATGTATATATATATATATATACAAATGCATACAGCCATTATATTGCAGAAGAAACATTAACCGTTGTTGTACTAGTTATTATTGTGAATTATTATTATATATTATTACTTTTCTCATCCTTATATTATTATCATTATCATTATTACTATTATCATCATTATGATTATTGTTATCATTGCCATCATTGTCATAATTATCATCATCACTGTCATCGTTGTCGCGGCGTCATTTTAATGCTATAACGTATTACTTTTAATTAATGTTACATTATTGTTGACGGAAGTAGCCCCTCACTTATAGCATATGCGGATCAAAAGTTGTATTTTATTTGCAGATTGGATTCTACCTCAATCTTATTGTAAACAAAACTACCCAAGTGTCCTCCACGCCTGTCCTTCCATTCTCTGAATGAAAAATTTCATAAGATATAGCGCGTCGTTACAGGCGAGAGACATTGATTTACAGCGACCTCAAACTGTGATAGTTGTAATGGATATTTGAATTAAGTTTTTTTTTTTTGCGCTGTATCGAGGTACGTATATAACTCATCGGTGAACCTTGCGAACGAAATACACGTCTGTAAGCTTCGACGTAAGCTCATTACACGATTATGTGTGATAAACGTGGCATAAAACAATATCGTCAATCACGTGAATATACTATTTCCAACTTCATTATCTTACAGCAGAGTTGTTTTAAGAACCATATTAATTTTGTAATGAGCTTTGTAATTTTCGTTTGCAAATATTTGGAACATTGTACGCTTTTAATATTAGATTTACGTTGTACTGTTTTAATAGAAAGTATTTATATGTATCCCAATTTATTTCGGCATGTTATCTATGTAAAAGCGAAATATGTATTTTATGCAGAAGATTCTAAAAAAATCTTATGCATTATAGACAATGTGTACATTACGTTTGTATTTTATGCTTTGTGAGTACACAATATTGTGTAAAACAGAATTGTTTTTTTAAACTTGATCAAATATGCCCTATGAACAAATGCTGTGCACTTGTAATCTAAGAATTTGTGATGTCATCGCGCACGATATGAGTTTCATTCTTTATCTACGTCAAATTAGGTTCAAGCAATCGCGAAAATTGAAGCCTTACATCGCGGTATTGGTTCCTTTATTAATACGTTGCGCAAGAATTAGTAGTTGTTAGTTGTGTAACTGCCTATGGGGGCCTCGATGATTTCAGTGTATTATTATATTGTGATGTTAGCTTAAGCTCTCGCGGACCGAGATCGGAGATTTGTAACTGAGGTTGCTGTAAAATTAATCTTATCGCTAAGGTGAGGGATCACTTTCATAATTTTTTAGGCTACACGAAAAACGCCCAGAAGCCGATGTCGATTGTCCTCGAAAAAATAAGAAAAGTAAAACGTATAAAACGTATCCCGCGTAATTGTGTTGAATGGCGAAATGCGATGTTTGGGAACTGTATATTGTGATCAGCAAACAGACTACAATGTAGTTTGTTCGTAATAAAATGAACAAACAAAAATACTTGTGTAATAAAGTAGGTATCCATGAACAAAAGTTGGTCATATCTTTTGCTAATATCCATTCAATAATGAAAACCTATTCATGTATACCATGATCGAACTATATTTTATATACAAGCTTTATATTTGCTGAAATCTGTTTGATAACAAGGTAAGTATTTAAAATTTTTCATGTATATATGCTTTTTTATTTAATTATATTTAACTTAGTTTATATTAATAAGTATTACATATAGGTACATATTATTATAATTTATAAACATATAATAAGTAAATATTTGCGTTAAAACTTACAAATTACTTTTATTCAATTTCCACATCAACCACGGCATCTTCCACGATTACTTGCTCAGATGTTACAGGCACTTGTATCATCGGCAATGGATCGGGCGATCGGGTGTAAGTATTACTTGTCGAGTGTTCTTTGAGATACTCCCCACCTTTCTCTTCGTATTCCTTGCGACTAACTAAATACTCAGGAAAATTACCATTTAGACCGAAATCTCTTGCACCGTACCAGGCATCCAAGCTGGTATTTTTCGCAATATTCACTTGAAAGTTTGATCCGAAAGGTCTCATTTCGCGCAGTTCACGTTTTAATCTTTCCAATAACCCTGGGTAAGCTGTTGATCCACCGGTAAGAAATACATTATTTACAAGACGCGTTTGTTCTTCAGGAGTGTACTGTTTTAAAACAAATTCAATTGTCTCGGCAATCCCAGCTTCTACAGAACCAATCATAGACGGTTGAAACAACAATTCTGGTGCCCGTAGACGTTCTACGCCTACATGAAGCTGATGAGTTTCTCCAGGAACCATAGGAACGCTAGATCCGGCACTATCAAATTCTGGATCGTGATGACGTAAAACATCTTCCAATTCTAACAGTTTCTCCTGTTCTAATTCTGAATCTGAATCGCCACCTTCCTATAAAAAAAAAAATAAATAAATAAATAAAACACATTTTCTAATAAAATACCAATTTGCATAACTCCACATAAGAAGAAAAATATATACCCTATTTATGACTTTGTACACGTCCCAGTCTTCGTCTCGCATACCAAAGTCATCATCGCGCTTTTCTTTTTTCGCTAACTGGCTAATTATGCGCATCCTCTCCTGTGCAGCGGCTGTTCTTCGTTTCGCCATGTCTTGCCTTCGTTGTCTCTTTGCCATACGTTTGTCTAATATATCTTGTCTATAAGAAATAAAGATTTAATAATTTCTTCATAGATAAATATATACATAATGGATATAAGAGAAACTACCTTTTTTTTCTAACCCCAGCAATCCATTCATCAAAATCCTGTTGATCCTTAGGTTGGAGGCTTGATTTAATTTTAGGTTTTTCTTCCATTATAATATTTTCCTCTTGTGAGTTAGCAGCAACGATTTTCTGTCTGGTTCTTTCTACTTTTGCTTGTAAATTATTAATCATTTTAATTAAGTCAGCCTCGTTTGCAAGAGAGTAGGATTTCAATGCCTGGTCAAATTCGTCGATTTCACCTTCTTCTAGAAGATCTTGGACTGCTAGCAATTGATTAAGTTGCTCCTCATCTTCTGCTAACTGTAAATACAAGATGCATAATTAAATATTAAGTAATAATACTACATATAAAAAAACCTATACAATACTAACTCTTTCTTCTCTCTTTCTTGCATTAATTTCCATCAGTCGCCGTGCTAATTCCCGTTTTCTCTCTTTCTGTTGCTCAAGCGTTAGACCGGGAGCAGTAGTGGGCGCAATATATGGCAACTGCACTCTTAAAACATGTGTGTCATAATAATCTACATCTGCCCACTTGGATAATTCTTCCTGGTAGTTTAAAGCAATCATCGAATGCTCATGTATCAACTCCTGGCGATTATGAAATAGATATTTAGTAATTGTTGAAAAATAGAAAATATAGAATATGGATATCAGCTTTATTCTTTCACTTCTCTGTAATATGTGGTACGTACCTCTGCCCGACTAAGCGTTATTGCATTGACATGTACCGGATATTTCAATTGAAGGAGTTTATGCATGTATGACGTGATATGATATCCACCAACGTTGATCCTTCTCGCATTCATGGCATCCGCTTTCCCATCCAGTATCGGTATTATGTGAGTTGTATGATAGCCTACGCTAACTATCAGACCATCAGGTGGGCAGTTATTGTGCTGATACGAAAATAAACAATCGATTCCATATGCCACCGATGGTACATTATAACATTCAAATAATAATTCTGCCATCACTGAAATGTACAGGATTTAGAAATTTATTGGGAATTAAAAGTGTCAACATAAATTGCTATCTACTTACAGTTACGAGAATAGTTGGGATTGAGAAACGCTTCTGTCAATATAATTGGGTTATTTACGCTACCCTCTGTATCTATACCCATGTGCGTGAAAGTATAATCAAATATCTGTTCTTGAGCCTCAAAATGTGTCACTACATTCCGATCGAATTGAGTTTTTAATTGAAATCGAACAGCTTCAATGTTTGCTATGTCATTTCCTACTTGAGGTTCTCCGTCTTTCTTGCCACGTTCCTTCCTTGGTTTCGCTATAAGATTCTTGAATATCAACTGTGGTTCCTTTTCGGTAGCCCAACCAACTCTGCAATTGTAGGACCCTAATGTCAAACAGCACTGTTAATTTGTGGAATACGCAATATATTTAGGATATATCGCCAATTTGCTACAACAATAATAACTCAGAAACTAAAATTTTCCAGAAAATAAAAAATGGTTTGAATGTTTTCAATCACTGAAATTTTGTAATACTTTTTAAAAATATGATTTTGATATACCAACTAATTTTGTAGAGGAATAAATAAGTGTAGCTATATCTAACGATATGTTAGATATATTAAATTTCTTTATACCTTTATTCAATATATTAAACTCTCACCATTATTTTGCAAACAATTAATAAATGACAATTGTTGTAACAAAAGAGTGATACTACAAAGATATTACAAATTACCATTGTCAATCACAAGTGGCGTACATTCGGATTTCACTCGTTCCGGATAAAGGTGTATTACGTCCGGTACGGCCTTTATATCTTTTAATTCAATTAAATCTATTTCCATTCTATCAGCTTGGAATACACCCTGTAAACATTGGTAAACATTTAGTTTCTATTAGCAATATAAAATAAATTGAAAGTCGGTGGCAATAATGGGGAACAAACGCGAAAATTGTGAATTTCTTTTTTTCTTGATAAATAACGGTTTTCGATTCTAATTCCAAAAGTTGTGAACAAATTGAACTTTAATTGTCTCCAAAATCAGACAGAGAGACAGAGAGAGAAAACTGAGAATGAACACGTGGCGTTTTACATTATTTCTAAGGGTGCATCCCGATGGAGAAAGAAATAGCGGAATAGAATTACTCTGGTTAATCTCCCCCTAGTGACTTTCTCGGCTTTTTAATTATAAATTTTTTGAGAGAGAGATTAGTACAGACTACAGGGTCTACAGGTAAACAGATTTTCACAGGTTATGTTTTTTAGCTGTTTATTTTGAAGCGCCTCTATGTCCATAAAATGTATACCTTGAACTACGTAGCCAATGTCCAATTTGATCCCGCAGGTAATTCCACGATTTTATGGTTCTCTTCCGTGCTATGTCCACTACTTTGTGATAATGTTCACGATTTTGTGGTTCTCTTCATGCTATGTTTACAATTTACATGGTATAATTTTTTGGTTCTTTTTAGAAGAAAACCAAAAAATCGTGAACATAAGTAACATAACACACGGAAGAAAACTAAAAAAATCCTGAACATAACACGGAAGAGAACCACAAAATCGTGGACATTACCTACGGGATTCATAAATATTGGTGCGGTTGCCACGACACACGCCAGTCGCCACGATCCACGATTCCCCCCGCCCCCGACCCCGTGAATTTGGTGGTGGGACTGTGGGAGAGCGGTTGACGTTTGTCTGGCGAAGTACAGCGAGCAAGAATCTCGATTCTCGTCGTGTTGTCTATCACTCGGCCGTGTCAACATGCTGACGTCTCTACGTCGAGCTTGCGGGCTCTTCGTAAGTAATCGCTTGCTGAGAATTTACCAATGCCGTATTATTGTTTGCTTCACCGCCATAACCTCAAACACCTTACATAATCTTGTATTTTTAACCTTTAGAGGGCCGGAGTGGCCCCTAAAGGGGCCAGGAACAAACTTGGAAACTTTTCGGACCATGTTGGTTGTACATATGCATAAATTTTACGTTAAAAAAATTCAAGATTTTAATGGAAGAATGCCGGCCCTCTACAGGTTAATTGTACCGATTGTCTGTTAATCAATTACTTGACATTTCTACGAGAGGATTGTATTTTATTTAATGTGTGGTACTTGACATCTTTATGAGGAGAATTTTATTTAATGCAAAACATGCAAGTGTTATTTAGGAGGGACACCTTATTTTTTCCATTATATCTATCTTTACTACTATTAATTTTATATTGAGCTTGTGAGAGACAGAATTTGAATAAATAAGGTGTAAGATAAAAGTATTGGCGTGTTCGAGACTTCTCTCTGTAAAAGTTTCCCTATTCGTCATCTGGTACTTGACCTATCATTTGATCTACCACTTGACTTGTATTTAAGATCAATTCTGTCCTCAACAGGCTCCAAGAAACATTAGGGGAGTGCAAACAACAGCAAATCGTGCATCGGACCAGCTGTTTGTTGTATGTAATAATAATAAATAGTAATAATAGTAATTTTCAATATTACCAGGATAAGTATTACATGGTATTTAAATTTTAGCACAGAGACAGCGAGCATGACAATCCTAATATACCGTTTGACTTTAACGAGGCGAATAAGAAGCGGATCGAAGCGCTGCTCGCGATTTATCCCGAGGGACACAAGCGCGGTGCCATGATACCTCTGTTGGATCTGGCGCAGCGGCAACACGGCTGGCTACCCATCTCCGCCATGCACAAAGTCGCCGAGATACTGGACGTGCCGCGCATGAGAGTGTACGAAGTAGCCACGTTCTACACGATGTTCAATCGCAAGCCCATGGGCAAGTATCACATACAGATTTGCACCTGCACCCCGTGCTGGTTGAGAGACTCCGACTCTATAGTCAACGCCGTGACGAAGGCTACGAATTGCGAGCTCGGCGGCACCTCCGCTGACAAGCTGTTCACCGTCTCGGAAGTGGAGTGTCTGGGCGCTTGCGCCAATGCGCCGATGTTCCAAGTAAACGACGATTATTATGTATGTATATTTATCTTTTTAAGAACAACGACAATTTCGAGTGAAAACGACGCTTATCATTCTTTCTTCTTTTGCAGGAGGATTTGACTCCAGAGACTGCGACGGCTGTAGTAAATGCTTTCAAGAAGGGTGAGAGGCCAGCTCCGGGCCCACAGGATTCTCCGAGATTCGCGGCTGACCCCGCCGGTGGACTTACGTCATTAACGACTCCGCCACCGGGTCCTGGATTTGGAGTTAGGTCGGACTTGTAAAATATGTTTTTGATAGGGCTGTAGTATATATTAACGAATGTAAAAAGATTATTAATAAACATATGTAAGTAGCGGATCATTGCGTTGACACGTCTTCATACTTTAAGTCATGCACACATACACATTTATGATCTTGTATTTGTTCTGTGTATGAAATAATTTTATGTATCTAATGAGTCTTCGATGATTCTGAATTTGAAATATATATTTTTCCCTTAAATGTGACTGTGTTCTAAAAAACAGAGCTTTGAATCAAACGATTAGAAATTTTAAATTTAGCTATTAAAAAAGTGTCTCTTTTATAATTATTATATAAACTTAAAGAATTTCCTATAATTGAAATATATTTTATTGTTATATTATTTGTATGACATACGTTAATTTATGTTTATAAAAATATTTAATGCAGTATCGTATAAGGATCATTATATTTATTAACATATTAAATCAAATATAATATACATTTTTGCATTATATTTAAATATTCGCGTTTAAACGATTGTGTGTATGCAATTTCAAAAACTTGTAAATTCCCTGTTATCTGCGTTAGAACGAGCAAAACAAAACCGTGATAGTTTGCCGACAGATGCACGAGGGTGAGACGCGCGCGCATCGAGTGACTCCGTAATTAATGTAATTTCATTCGTGTTAAGATATTCCTGACGCTGAACATATGTGCTTAGCCGAACGATGGATGAACCTGTTGCAACGATTGAAAAATCGAAAAAAATAGAAGCTATAAACAGAGAAACGATCCATCACATCTGCTCCGGCCAGGTAAGGTTAAGTATGTAATTATAATGAAAAGCATAATTTGTTTATAAAGCAATGTCTCATACAGAAAGATTTGAGATCTGAGATATTATATGAATGTTTCATTAGGTGGTGCTCGATCTTGCGATCGCAGTCAAAGAGTTAGTAGAGAACAGCTTGGACAGCGGGGCTACAGTGGTCGACGTCAAGCTTACTGATTATGGTAAAACGTGCATTAGCGTCAGTGACAATGGTAGCGGTGTTTTGGAACGGGACTTCGAAGGCTTAGGTAGATTTATATTTTATAAATCAAAATAATTATTAGTAATTTAGAATCTCTGTTTAAAAAATTTAGTTGCAAAGAACGTAAACTACATTTAATTTGGAATCAGGCTTTCATTAAGAGGGTAGATCCTGACAAGCGAAAAAATTGATCTTTTTTTAAAGTTAAATATTTAAGAAACGAAAAACTGAGTATTTGAAACTTTAGCACATGATTCTATATTCTTTTACAGTTATTTTAAAAAAATGATGGTTAAAAAATATTAATAATAACGGGAGTTGTATTGGTAATGAACGGAAGCAGTTCAATAACTGATGTGGACATGAAATCTCGGAAACGACTCCAGCAGTTTCTTTCAAAAACTTTTTACATGTTGTTTAAAGAATGTCTGAAATGCGTCGAAAGCAGAATTTCAAAGAAAATTCTTAAAAAAAATAAAATATTTTTGTTTCAAAGAAGTGCAGAATGCATTTTTTTAAATAAAATTAAAAAGAAAATTTTTCTAATTTTGCTTCCAACACATTTTAGACACTTTTTAGAGATTACAAATCCGTTTTTTATTTTAAATTTTTTATTACTCCGGAATTATGTCCACCACCAGCTACTGAACCGAAAGTACTGCTTTACTTTATTACCAATAACTCCCATTATTATTAATATTTTTTAATTATTCTGTTTTTAAAATAACCATAGAAGAATATAGAATTAGGTGCCAAAGTTTCAAATACAGTTTTTATTTCTTAAACATTTAACTTAAAAAAAAAAAGATCTATTTTTTCCTTTGTCAAGGTTGTCTCCCCCCTTAAAAGGATTAAAGGTAATTTTTAATACAGTCACTTTTTTTCTATTAATCAGGTTTGAAACACCACACTTCGAAACTTCGGGAATTCACAGACTTAACCGAAGTAAATACATTTGGCTTCCGTGGCGAAGCGTTGAGTTCGTTGTGCGCTCTGTCCGAGTTGAGTATCATCACCAGGCACGCGTCGAGCGAGCATGGCTTTAAATTGGAATTTGACCGGAACGGCGTGCTCACAAAGAGAGAACCGTGCGCCAGAGAAAAGGGTACCACTGTACACGTGAGGAACATATTCAAAAATCTGCCCGTGAGAGCAAAGGAATTTCAGAAGAATCTGAAGAAGGAGTATGCGCGCGCTATCCAGGTCTTGTACAGTTACTGCTTGGTCTCCACCAACATCAAGATTACATGTTCCAATTTGATAGCGGGTAAGTCGCCCAATCTTATCGTGGCCACGAGAAACACTGACGACGTGCTGGACAATGTAAATTCCGTGTTTGGCAAGAAGTCTTTGGACGGGATTGTTAAACTCGAATTAAAACCTCCGGACGAAACAGTATTGCAAGAATACAATTTGCCCAGTGACGTTACTGTAGACTTCGATTGGGAGTGTTATGTGAGTGCTTGCGATCACACAATCGGACGTTCCTCGCCCGATCGCCAGTTTTTTTACGTGAACGGTCGGCCGTGTGATCTCACGAAAATCAGTAAACTGATCAACAGCGTGTATCACAAGTACAACAATAAGCAGTATCCGTTTGTCTTCTTTAACATCAAATTAGATCGGCAATGCGCCGATGTTAATGTTACTCCTGACAAAAGGACAATATTTGTTACGCAAGAACGCCTCATATTAGCGACACTGAAATTCAGTTTGACAACAAAATGGGACAAACTGCAAGGGAATTTTACAGTGAAGACTTTAACGGAATTAAATTTTGGCTTAAAAAGAACAATCTCGCCTAATTACACGCATCCGCCGGCTAAAAGATTACAAGTATCACCTTCGGTATCACATACTGTGAAGGAGAGTGATATTCAGACTAATATCAAATCAATGAAAAAGCCCGCAGATGTAGAAATGGCGATAAGTATAGTAACAATAAAAGAAAAATTAAACGAAAAAAAGAGTATTGCTAGAGCACCTGCCAGTACAGCTAAAAGAATAAAATATAGAGTACAAATAGAAGCTAATCAAGGTGAGGCTGAACAAGAACTGCAACGAGAATTGACAAAAGATTCATTCGGCAAGGTTGGTAAAATATATATATTTTTTACTACATGCAATTACTTTATTATATACAATTATTAAATATAATTTACTGTGTAATGTATTAACACCGGAACATTATATACATATATATATGTTTTGAACTTAGAAATCTTTTATAGATGGAGATAATAGGTCAGTTTAATCTTGGTTTCATAATAGCTCGCTTGGAGGACGATCTATTTATCATCGATCAACACGCTACCGACGAAAAATTTCGATTCGAGAAGCTCAGTAACGAAACAAAGCTGAAAACTCAGAAGCTTATTGTACCGAAATCGCTGAATTTCTCTGCGCTGAACGAAACAATACTTATAGAACATCAGCAAACATTTGAAGATAATGGGTTTACCTTTAATATCAATGAACAAGGTATATATTAAGTACATGTTCAATTTTCAGAATTTTTCATAACTTCTATTATTTCATAATTAGTTCTATAATGCTATTGAGATTAAGCCATAGACATATTAGTAAAATGTTAGAATGTGAAAATGATGAGATATTAAGTTGCTGCAATTTTCTATACCGTATAACTATTTTTTAGCTGAGCCTGGAAAAAAAATTGAATTGATAGGAATGCCTGTCAGTGGTAATTGGCAGTTTGGTCAAGAGGATATTGAGGAATTGGTATTTCTTATCAGAGAAGCAGGCAATGAACACAAAGATAAGCATATATATCGTCCAAGCCGTGTTAGGCAAATGTTAGCGTCCAGAGCATGTCGCAGCGCGGTCATGATCGGCACAGCGTTAAACACGAGTGAGATGCAGAGGCTGGTAACACAAATGACACAAATGCAGAATCCATGGAACTGTCCGCATGGGAGGCCCACCATAAGGCATCTGTTATCCTTATTACTAATAAAAAAATAATCTGTGATGTTTTGACAAAAATATTTCATAAAAACAGTAGAAATTTGCGTAGTTGGTTTTTGTGATTTTTCATTATTGGATGACGATTCGGTATCTCCTTCCACGTTTATATCACTTTACTGGTCACTGCCATTTCCTTCAGATTCTTTTGAAAAGATTGTCTTGATCTCTGCGCAAAAATGACGCACAAAATTGTTTATTTATTCAAATAATTTATTTCTTTATTAATGAAGAAAATAAGCAAACAGGAAAACCAATCTTTTTTGCGAGAAATCAGGATGCTTTTATTCTTTTAAATTCTTTTTTTATTATTATTATTAAAACGCAAAATACTCTTTATAAATACTCTTTATTTATACTTTCCCTTTAGATAATCAAGAAGATAAGGGTACATTATTTCTATTCTTCTTTAGCGATACTTGATACTTCAATCATTAATTGTAAAAACTGTATACTGTTTCTAATTTTCATAATCGCAAAAACTTTATCGCTGCAATCAATTATTACCAATAATTTTTATGATGTTTGGTGTTTCTTGATAATTTTATAACTATTGATTTTTTCAAAACAAAGAGAAAGTTTCATTAAGAGAATTTATGTTAAAAATAATGATTATATATACTATATCAATACTATGTTACTATGTTACTATGTATATTCTCGTTAATTAATTTTTCTCAATTTGGAAAGTATACATCTGCACTTGATTCGAGTCAAAACTTAGCCCAATTGATTGAAGAATTTAAAAAAGTCCAGAAACATGCTCAGAAAATAGTCTAAGGTTAAGAGCCAAGCCAAGAAAATATACAATTAAAATACATTGCTTATTAGAAAATAGATATTAAAAATCATAATGTTCTCTTTCTCTCTCTTTTTCTCTTTCTTATGAGATAAAATAGCATATATTGAATAATTTATTAAAACGTTGATTGAAAATGTTGGACGCCTAGCAAAAATAATTTTTCTCTTTTTATCTAATCCTTACTAGACCCTACGAAACACTCTGGGGTCTCCGAGACCCCGGGTAAAATTTGAAATTCTATCATTGGTAGAATGAAAAGTGGGGGGGGGGGGAGGGGATTGTAAAAAAAGTTTAAAGTCTTCAAAAGTTAGCAATTGCCGAAGCAGTCAGTTGCCCGTCAGCTTTGCGACAGTTAACACGTGAAATAAGTCAGGGGTTTCCAGTGTGTATTTCGTGCAAATTTTTTTTTGCAAGTAAGTACATTTTTTATTTTATTTTATTCGGGTTTATAGTGTAAATGTATATTCAAAAGTCAAAACAACATCTGATTATATTTCTATTATTTTTCCATGTAAATATTGTTATCGGTTTTACTAGATTTGAGCACGTGATCGTTAGAACATGAAGTATACCAATAGTTTACACTTGCATATTGTTCTAGGTAAATAATGGAAACTCGTAGCTGCGACGAGGTAGCAGAGATACTCAAGTCTCGAGAAGCAGAGTATTTTGATCAATCAAGCAGTTCTGAGGAAGACAGCACAATAAAATGCATGTCTGAAGATGAATCAGAGGAAGTCGTCACTGATATGGATTCGGAATATAAAGTTTCTACTCGAAGGAAGAAGCCTAAGATTATTGAGAAACCGACGAAGTCTTCATCCAAGAAATTTATATATGGTAAAAACCGTTACAAGTGGACAACAATAGCCCCTGAAGCAAGAGAACAGGAGCGATTAGTAACGTATATACCAGCAGGAAAAGGAGTAGCTGCCAAGGTTGAATCCCCAATGGCAGCATGGTCGTTGCTTATACCTGACGAGTTACTAAATATTATTGTCACTCACACAAATGCAGAGATAGCAAATCGACGAGAAAATATTGTGGAACAAACTTTTACGTACGACCTTGATTTGATCGAATTGAAAGCATTTCTTGGAATTTTATATTTTTCGGGTGTTCGTAATAATAATGGCAATAATGATACATTAAAATTGTGGGGAGGACTTATGATTTATCAGCTAACCATGCCACGCGAAAGATTTGCATTTTTATTAGAAACTTTGCGGTTTGATGACAAAAATACTCGCGCTGAACGTAGGAAAAGCGACAAATTGGCACCGATTCGTGAGATTTGGGAATTGATGTTAACGATGTGTAAACAATATTACACTCCGCATAAATATTGTACAATCGGCGAACAACTCTTAAGTTTTCGTGGGAGATGTCCATTCCGTATTTATAGGACCGCAAAACCTGATGAATACGGAATGAACATTATTATGCTAAATGATGCAAAAACATCATATATGGTAAATGCAATATTGTATGTAGGAGATGTTGCAAGTAGAGAAAAAAACGAATCTCTCCCGTCTTATTATGTTCGGACTGTGTCAGAACCAATTCATGGAAGTACACGAAATATTACGTGTAATAATTGGTTTACATCAATTCCAATTGTCGATACAATGCAAAAGTTTTATTCAATAACAATGATAGGTACTCTCAGAAAAAATAAGCCAGAAATACCGGATAAATTAAAAATTTTTTCCCATGTCGGAGCTACAAAGTTCGCATACAGCGATAATAAAACCCTTTTATCATACTGCCCGAAAAAAAGTAAAATTGTACTTTTATTATCATCATTTCATAAAACAGGAAATTATGACAGCGATACAGGCAAACCTGAAATTATTAATTTTTACAATTCGACAAAAGAAGGTACAAATACATTCGATCAAATGTGTCACGAATATTCAGTAACACGAGTTACGCGTCGCTGGTCTGTTAGATTTTTTTATGGCATGCTTGATCAAGCAGGAATTAATGCATATATTTTATTTACCCTAAATGCAAAAAATGATAAAACATTTCGTGCCACATTCTTAGAAAATTTATCTAACGAGCTAATTACGCCATTTATGAGGCGACGAGCACATTTACTATTGGCGAATACGTTACATATACCTGTTACACCTGAACAAGCAATCATGGAGAACGTGTTAAGCACCGCATATCCGGATGATGAAAGATAGGTAATGCCAAATTGGAGAAAAAAAACAAGATGCAGGTTTTGTCCACGTAGCAAGGATAAAAAGACTCAATTGGCGTGCCCGCGATGTAAAATTCCTCGATGTGATTCTCATCGATCTTTATTGTGTACTCAATGCACCAAACAGATGACGTAGTGTCATAGTGTATGTGATTTTTTTATATTTTGTATTTATTTTTAATATATTTTATATTTAATTTTCATCTTATTTACACACGTTAAGCTAATGTGTGCAAATAAGATGAAAATTAAATATTAAATATTAAAAAATAGAAAATATATAGGTATATATATATTTTTTAAATTATTATTTAAAAATTATATATTGTATATATATATATATATATATATATATATATATATTTTTTTTTAAATTATTATTTGAAAATTCAACTAAGCTCTTTAGTTGAATTTTTATATCATTCCAGTTTTTAATTTTTGACATGCCCACACGGAGAACTTCGCGTTTTATAAGATTGCATTAGATTGCGAATAATGCGTTTTTGCATGCTTCTGTAATTTTTAATTGCCGTTTCACACGCATTTGTAACTATAATATGTGTACTACACTGAATACAGATCGAAACATTTGCGAACTTTAATTCGTATTAGACACCAACACCTATAGTTGTGGTTTTAATTTTATTGATTTATATTTTGTATTCTTCATTCTCTTTATAAATAAACATGCATTATAAGTCATTGATTTGTATTTTTTAACAAAAATCTTAACTTTGTATATCTGTCTGAAAAAACCGGCAGAAAGTAGAAATGTAAAAATTCGTCATTTTTGGGGCCTTGTAATTTTGATGATAATATTCCAATATTTAAGTAACAATTTTTTTTCAATTAGCCCACCGAGCGACTACATTGCCAGAAAAGTGTTTTCAATAGTGCGTCTAGCACGAGAAAGTAGTTGAAAATTTTCTCTTCATCACCGACAATGAGTATGGTTCCATCATATTTTCTGTAAGAGCGAAAACACCATCCGCAACAAAGAAGTATAGCGTTTACAAAGCATCAAAAGTTAACTTATCACTTATGTTCAGATTTATCTCTCTATTTGGTAGAACTTGAAAATGAATTGTATAGTAAAAATTTGCCTATATTCCATAAGAAAATATAATAAAAATAAGATTTATTATTTTTCATTCAGTGTGTATGATATACATTAATTCTATAAGAAATCTTTGTACAAAATGTTAGACGAAAAACTTGAACACTTGACATTTTACACAATGTATATCGCAGACGTAATCTATAACTTGTGATGATATGAAGGAGAATTTCTCGTAAATTAATCTTTTATTCTGCGAGAGACACAAACTTCTCCCTCTCCCTCCCTCTCTTTATTTTATGAAATAATAAGAGACACTAACTAATAATTAAAAATAACACCTTATACACAAGATTAAATTACTGCCGCGCGTTTTACCGCTCTCGGCCCGCGATAAGAGCCATTAATCCTTTTAAACTGAACTAATCACCGCACCGTACCCCTATTTCCTTTGCACCTCGCACAGTAGTGCGGCCCAGTAACAATAGCCGTTGACAACAAATAACAATTGTCTCTTTCAGCTGTCAGACAGTATCTGATATATTTATTTATTATGTAACTGTGAGCGAGAGATAACAAGCAGATAATTCTTCGTCCAACAATAAGTCTATCTTTTTGGTTATTAAATTCTCGATTATCAAAATTAAAAGATTACATAAATAAGAATAAAATCGGTTTAAGAAACAAAGATTTTGTAGATATATTTTGCATAATAAATAAAAATCGTCTTTCCGACTGTCAAGCAGCCTAATATATTTATTTATTACTGTAAGAGATCTACTGTAATAGTGCGAGAACTCAAGAAGGCCAATGATCGGTTTTACTGAATGGGGTAACATAAATATAAGCAAATAATTCTTCATCCAAGTGCTTCATAAGTCCATCTGTTTGGTTGTTAAATTCTCGTTTATCAAAATTAAAAGATTACATAAATAAGATTAAAATCGATTTAAGAAACAAAGATTTTATAGATATATTTTTTTTATTAATATATCGTTTTTCACGGCCTCTTAAATATATTTTTTTATGTTATCCTAAATAGTGTTCTATTATACACTAATCGTACGGAATACATTGAATCCTGAATGCGCGGTCGATATCATAGTTCCTGGGCATTGCGGGTGCCAATGCAACTCTTTGATATCCGACTGACCCTGATGTATGAACAGCAGCTGTGGCGGTAACTTAGCTAACACGCTGTCTTGAGGTTCTTCCGTATGGTCTGCTTCTACTGACAGATCCCACTGAGCGATCTGATCGTCAGCCCCGCCAGAAGCAAACACCGTAGCTTCTGTGGGATGCCATTCCACGGTGGTGACTGGCGCGGTATGCTGTTTAAAAGTAGCGACCGGACTTGGACCATCAGATCCGAACTGTCGTAGATCCCATACGTGGAGCAGCCCGTCGTCTCCGCCTGATACCACAAACTGATTCTCCTTCGGATTCCACGAGATAACGTTGATATCGGCCGTGTGAGCGTCAGACGCCGTCAACATGCACGCATTCTGTGGACTCGCTCGCGTATCCCAAATCTTTATGCTGGAACAAATTAATACTTATAATAATTTGCGAAGCAGCAATATTCAATTCTTAATTTGATTCAGTAATACAAGAGCACAAACATATCGTATAGGAGATACGAACCTTTTGTCTACGGAACATGACGCCAGAACATTCTTTTCATTTGGCGACCACTGCAAATCCTCCACACTATGCGGGGCGTGCGAATTATACGGCCTTTGGTCTACGTGCCAGGATGCGCCACTGCTGTCGACTCGCCATATGTGAATGTTACCCTTGCAATCGCCAGATGCTAGAGTGCCCAGCTCCGTGCGGCTCCAATCAAGGCCGAATCCTTCAGATAGATGGCCTTTAAACGCATACAACGGTTTAATGCCTGCACTCGCTTTGTCACACTTATTACGATATGCGGCCAGCAAGCTTGGATTCTCAACTGCGCTCAACTGTTCTTGCAAGTTCCAGATATTTACACGTCCCAGTTCGCTCCAACTCGCGGCTAAGACTGTTCCACCAAGTTTTGTACATCTATATCACAAATAAAAATGTCTGTAAATATATATTCCATAGTCGTCAATTATCAATGATGGATTTCTTTCTAGAATACTTACCTTACTCTATTAATACATCCTTGGTGTTTTATAGGAGCGACGCTCATAACTGGCTTGCGCTCGTCGTCGTCTTCCGAATCGCTTGATTCGCTGTCTGACTCTTCAGAGCTCTGCTTACTACCATGCAAATTGGACATTTTCATGACGAGGAGATTATTGACGTGCGCCTTGGCGGCTTGTGTCCCGGCGACCATGTACATGCTTAAAGGATAACTCTCTCTGGAGTTGCCCAAATCATCTGGTATCACATCGAAGCTGAGGCACGGTGCTCCAGATTGCGCATGGTGCAATAATCTGTACGCCGATTTATCCACAGTAAGTTCCTCCCCCTCTTCCAGTGCCTGTCCCGGAAGGTACACCTTCGACTTGCTTTCCTCTTGACTTTCGTCCGCATTCTCGTCTTCCATGGACTCGTCGCTGCTCTCACTGCTTTCGCTTTCGTTCGCGACACCCTCCATCGGTTCCTCCTTCATTTCCTCGGGCAGATCTTCGAAATGGACAGGCATGTTAGGTAAACGCAACGGTGACTGCAACGACGAATTGTATAATTCTTTAATAAGATATTTGGAAGAATTTGCATTCTAACTGAAATATCATATACATGTGTGATATGTATCCCCTAACCCCAAAGATTATTGATCAAAATACTACAAATTAGAGAGCTATATTAACTAAACGTATTTCCAATTAAATTTGTACTTACTTAAAGAAATACGACGATTAATTTCTTATTAATTTACGATTATCTTTTCCTCTTTAAATATTAGCTTAAGTAAATTTATCCACGTTACAGAGAGCAACAGCTACAGCCACGCGGGATTATTCACCATCTGCGCATGCTCGTCATGTATGCGTGTGTGTATACATATATAAGCTATTTTTAATTTGCACTTGATTTATGGTCATTTTGAAAAGGAATTAAAAAGAAAAACAAAAATGTAGTAAAAAAGAAGAAAACTAAAGTTTGTGCTAATTGCACCTTTTACATTTGAAATGAGATACATGTATGTATATTCAAAATTTCAGAAAGAATATAGAAACAAGATGCAAAGAAAAGTAAAATCTAATAACACGCCAGGATAAAGAGAGTTAAATAAAAATATATAATTATCTTTAAATAGTAAAAATTTAATATCTCATATTAGAGTCTGCTACAAAAGTTGGTTGTTTGCTTTCTCGTTAAATCCTTTCCTTCCACAGAAATCTCGAGAACCTAAGCCATACAAACTATTTGTCACATCACAAAGTATCGCGAGAAAATAAATAATACAGAAAATTATAGACACCTAAAGCCGTACGATAAACCTTAGGTTGTAACAATGAAATATTGATGAACCTATGTCACGTTGTTGTTCGCGGGAAATTCTTTCTTTTACCACCGGCGAAGGGTACCAAGGCGGCAGCTCCGCGTGTATAATTTGCAGAAATCATTACAAAATTTATTCAAGAAGTTAATATACAAACTTACAAAGTACATAATTTATCGTCTGTATATTAACAAGTGCAACGCAACTTTTCCTTCGCCTCGACAAAAATGTAGAAAAAGTTCGCGCAGCTGTATAGCCAGGATATGCGATACGTGGAAAAGGATCACGTGTATGGCATTCTACGTATATTAGGCACAAACACTAAATAATAATGACAGTAAAATAATTGACTTATGATCACTCTTCTCGCGCGTTCGATAAAAAGTCACATCAGAAATGAAAATTCGGTTACAGAAACAAAAAATATATATAAGTGCTCCTTCACGAACCGATTTATCAACAATCTAAGACTAAACGTAATAATAATCCGTAGCAATTAACCTAAGAATATAATGATAAAGATAAGCACATAGATATCAATTTATATATATAAAACACAACAGTAGTTGCATAGGGGAGTTCCTTAAGGGGGGGGGGGGGGGGGGGAAGGAGAAGTAACAGCGAGTTTTTCCCGAAGGAAACCCATGGCGGTCGAATTTTGGATTAAAAAAAAAAAAGAGAACCGGGTTTGATCCGCGACGATATTAGCTGTGTTCGCTTAAATGGGTATTGTTGCTAGAGTTATTCATTAGTTCGATAGACGCCATCGTGGGGTGCGAATGATTGGACAGCTGAGAGGTGGGATTATGTCGTGGATTGGTATTGTGGAGGCTGTGCAGGTAAGAGCGCTGGACGGGCTTGTGTTGACCAAGCTGCAGCAGGGCCTCCGGTATGGTGAACCACTTTCGCTTCCGGCCGATAGCGCGCGAGTCCTCCCACTCCGGTAGCTCCTCGGTCACTCGCATAACCCACACTTCCGTTCGGTGTTTGTGCTCCGTGTTCTGCAAAGGAAGACTGCCATTTAAAGGGAGAATCTGCCTTATCGGAGTCGTTGTTTTTCTTGAAATCCATGCCTCGAATGACAAACTAAACGCGATTCAGGCTATAATACAATTATACATGGAACGCAGCAAAACATTAATATATTAAAAAAAAAAAAAAGAAAAAGAGAAAGAACAGCGCAACATTGAAGGGGTATAACATAATATCTGTTGTGGCATACATCACGGGTTATAACCTCAAATGTGCCGAGGCAACGGCCTAACTGTCCTAGAACGCCAGCCTCCTCCCGGACCTCGCGTAGAGCCGTGACCGCTGGTTCCTCCTCGGGTTCGACGCCGCCGCCTGGTACTATCCAACTGTCGGGTCTTCGACTGGATGTAACTAGTAGTACCTGCAAAAATTCACGATGCACGTTGAGAGACCCGTGCGACGGAGCACGCTCAAGCTTTACTCGTCGACCTCAACGAGGGGCAGGTCCAGCTCGATTCTCAGAGAGAATTGGAGAGAATAGAGAAACTAGCCGGCCTGAGGGACCGCCGCGTGCCGGCAAAGAGATACACAGGTGGCTGCCATCTGCCAGCTGGGCTTACCTCGTCCTCGAGATCGCTCTTGACGCAGATACAGGCGGCCCTGCGTCGGTAGCCCTCCGAGTCGTAGATGCGGATCGAATTCGCCTTCTCCTTCACCATGTTGTTGTTGCACCGTGGACACCCTCTCCTGAGATCTTTCCGTGGATTCATAAATAATCGTCAAACGGCCCGACGGGCCATCCTGTGCATCCGCGTCGTCCTAACGTTGCTCGTAGCCGACATGTTATCGACATCGAGTCCAACTTTGCCGTACGTAAAAACGTGTGTGCGGCCCCCCCGAGTTCACGTGTTGTACAGTGGCTGCGGTAGATGCGCCGCCACCCGTGTTCAGCCTTGATGCGCGTCCTTCCGCTCGCAACGATGAAACGCGTCTGCCGCAGTCTGCTCTGCCCGGTCTGCCGTCGCCGATCTGATCTGTGTGCCGTCCGCGCGGTAACTCACGAACAGAAACCCGATCCTCGCCGGACGCTCGCTATAACCTCCAAATGCACCCCGAGGCTACCGCACCGACCAACCACGACCGACCGCGAGCGGCGAGACGGCCACTCTACGCCTACGGCGCCGCGTCGCGACCAATCAATCGCGTTCGATCCCTACGCGCACAGCTCCATTTACATTTTACCCCTTTACGGCTCCCTCGACCCCCGCACACGGAACGCGCGCAGCGGAGAACTTGCGCAGATTTGCGATGTTCGAAATTCGAAAGCTGATAAAAGTGTCTAGGCTGCGGTCCATTTGATGCTACAAGTGCTTCGAAGCATCTTTGTCTCTATTCTTATTTCTTTATTAAAAAAAAGAAGAAGAAGAATGCTTCGAAGCATTTGTAGTGTTAAGTGGGCCGCAGTCCTAATGAGAGGGTTGGTATATATGCGTATAATATTTATCTATCATCCAGTCTTATATTTAAAATTGTTTTAAGTACGATTTACGGCCATTTCATTAGCCGGATAAAATAAAATCGCCGATAAGCAGACTTGAAGATGATTTTAAATATAAAATCGAACTATGAATAATACCATGCAGCGATGAATAATAGGAATAACGCCTGAGGACTCGACGTTCGGGATGAAAGAGAGAGAGAGAAAATGCCGTCGGCTGGAATTCCTGGGAGAGCACGTTCTTTTATTGGACATATTTATTAAACTTTTAATCTTTTAATAAAAAGTAGCATTAAGTCCATTTTTTAACGAATTTAAAGAATCGCGGATATGCACGTTAATTCTGACTAGACAGATGAAAGAAATAAAATGCAGTTTAGAATAGATTAATTTAGATGCGAGGGTCGGTACGAAAGTACATGATCTCTATAAATACTTCACGTGATATTTCTTTTTTTGCCTTTGTTTAATAAGGAATATATAAAAGAAAACTATTGTAACCGTCGGGTAGCAGTGTGGTCTAGTGTGGTAGAGCGTATTCCTAAGTGTATTCCTCATTATTAAGGCATACACTCTAGAGATATGTTGTATCGACTTTTTTTTCCAACGTAACATTCTTAATTTTTTCTCAGAAAATTTTATTTCTGGAACCATGATTTTTACATGAAATAATGTTCAGTTTTTATTGTGCGCACTGTTATTTTTCTACATATGTAATCTCCATCTTTTCCTATATATGTACTTTTGCCATCTGTAAGTCAGATGTGCTGCACACCAGTGTGTTAAAAATCTTTGCTTTGATTTTTTAGGGTTTGATCAACCATTTTTCTTTCTTTTTTTCGTCTCTGATTATCACCTCTTCGGCCCATTGAAGGATACAATTCATTTTCTAGATGACGATGAAGAAAAATATGTTGATCAAGCCTGTAAGAGTTAAAGAAAAGACTTTTACTACATCTGACTCACAGATGCCAAAAGTGTGTAGAAAAATAACAGTGTGCACAATAAAGATTGATTATTTCATGTAAAAACTGTAGTTCCAAAAATAACATTTTCTGGAAAAAAAATACGGAGGCATTACTTTCATACCGATCCTCGTACATCAGTCATTCAAAATAATAAAAATTGCAAAATTATAAGTTTCAACTACTCTACAAAACTCATTTAAAATGATTGTTCTGAGTAACCAGGTTTAGCGTTCCGTATGCCTTAATTAATTGCCGTAATTAATAGATACTTAATTATGTACTACGTTTGTACGTTTATATTATTAAGCCTGTTAAAGTTCAGTTAAAAGTCAAATCGAATTCTTTGATTCGTTTCAGCGTTAGGTAAGTTGTGATTTATTCTCAAATTCCAAAGATATTGATGAATTAATTATCAATATTGACTTGAAGTCGACAATCACAGTAAACGGAATTTTGACATCACTATACGTATAATATGATTTGAAAAAGTAATGGGAAAACTATTCTAGAATAACTAAACTGAAATTGTGCTGTCTGTAAATTCTGTTGGCTTTAGGCAATCCTTGTAGAAGATATAAGTGCTTTTTGTCTCTGAATTATCTATGAAAACCAAGCTGAGTTGAAATAAAATAGGATCGAACTTCTTAAGAGCAGATAAGGAAAAGCGTTTTCTTATCTGCTCTTAAAAGAAGTAGAGTATGAGATGATTCACTAAGTGATATGAAGTTCAGAATAATGTTGGTTGGAGATGTCTTTACAGCGGATACAGATATTTCTAAATCTCTCGGAATTATCTGTGAAGAACACATATAGTTTCGGTTGCAACAAAACTGAATAGAATTTCTTAATAGTCGATAAGAAAGGTTCTACATGATGATTCACTAAACACACATATGGTACATAAAACGTATACATATTTATGTTATAGATGAATAATGTAACAATTTTTAGTTAAATTAAAATATATAGGTTCAGACAAAAATAACGGAGCATTAGTAATCATCTTAGAATCAAGAATGTTTCAAGAATTTATCGCATTATATTTATGAATAAATGTTTAAACGATCAAAATTCTTAATCTTTTACAAATTACACATGAATTTGGCTTAAACAGAACTCGTTTCCATCTAATGCTAAAGCAATGTCGCTTTGTTTCGATCTAATGCTAAAAAACATGGTTGTTCAACTTAACTCTCAATAAGGCAAAATCGGGCTAGTCAAATCAACTTATGAACTTATCGTCACTTCGTATAACAATTCATTCAAAACGCTTACCCACAATTACCGCGACTGCACGATTAATCGCATCTCTCGCATGTAGAAAAAAAAACAAACAGCTTGTAAAATTAGACGTCTTTGATAAATCGAACGTAGCTTATAAACTATATATTTAAGTCAATAGTGTCATACATACAAATGGTTTATTACAACCTGTGTGTATCCACAGTTACAATCCTGCGAGTTTAGGCTTCCACCGCCTTCCCTTCGCGATTTCATTATTCTACGGAGCTAGATTAGACGCACTTTCGGGCATTCACGTTTTATTTGGCGGCAATCAGATCGATTATTGTTACAGCCCCTCGAGTAGAGGAATTCCGTACCGTGTACATCTTAAATCAACAGCAAGTATCGCTCGTAGTAACGAGACGATACGATTCTAAACACGATGTGCCGAGAACCAGGCTTCTTATACCAGGCGTTATAAACAAATAAAATTCTTTCAGATTAATTTTTACCTAAAAATATATATTATGCAGTTGTTGAGTAATTAAAAATTAGGGATTTTCGGCGAAGCTTCGGAGGAAAAATAATTGACAGATTATTTTTCAATTAAATTAAACTTTCAGCAGAATTTTAATATAAAGCTAGCCGATTACTATCGTGCCCCTGAACATACGGTGGTGTTTCAGGGACAGTCCATATCTATACAATCAGAAAATAAAAGGTACAGATATAAACATGTGTGTATAAAAAGCTATCATTTTGTTTGTTTTTTTTTGTTTCGAATAATTAAAAACGAGTTGATTCTGTTGAATATTTTAGTTGCAGTTCCTGCACCTTGCTACCGCTTTTGAACACACGCGTCCTTTTATTATTTTTTTTTTAATACAGCAAGAAGATACAACTAAGATATGAACAGATTCACAATACGGAATACCGCTACGAGATCGAGTGCGAGGCGAGCACGTGCGTGCGTGCGTGTATATCAATTTGACGCGCGACACACATACACTTATGTACGCACGCGACGCACGTGCTCCCCGCGTTGCGCCGTGCCGCGCTGCAGGATACGCGCGATCTATTTCCGTCCCTCCTCGTCACTGCGCGCGTTACCTTCCGCTTTCTACCCCGCATTCCGTCTTTGTATAAATCGTCGCAATACAACGAGCCTTACATATCGTAAAATCGATAAACCACCAGCCGCGAGACACAATCCTCGCCGCGATCAGTAACGCAGTACAAAGAGGAATCTCCTTGCGTGTGTTATCGCTATTACCGATGTCGCATCTTTATCTTGGGTTCCCCTTACATTCTCCTCCTTTTTTTCTTATTTTTTTTTATTTCTTTACGAAATCGAGCTTGTCGTCTCTACGGCCACTTTTATCTGTCGTATAGTTTAAAAAAAGTGTTCATATATATATATATATACATACAGGATGTTTTAGGTGTCGCACACTTTCTCTTGAATACAGATACTTCTTTCTTTTCTTTGATTTACGTACTTATTTAATTTATTAATTTCGATATCTGTAATATTAAATATCTTTTAAGATCCGAATTGTTCCTTTTTATTAAAGACCGCATGCAGTCAACTTTACTGGCTCATGAAAGTTTTAGTTTATAATCGCTTATCAGTGAAAAGTGTTTAGCTCAATAGCTAAATATCTGTCGAGAGAAAGTGTGCGAGAGTATGCATATAGTATATATATACATACACATGTGTATGTACATACTTTATGTTTACGCGTTCGGTTTTTATTAATAATAATTTATTTCTAGTTCTTGTCGTGTTTTTTTTTCCATCGCACCATTCTCATTTCCTTGTATTCTCCTCGTATTCTCTCATTGCTCTGTTCGTATCGTTTTAAACCTCACGCAAGTGACGAAGTCCGAGTCGAACATATACGGTTTGCGTATATTACTGGAACAATGATAGAATTTGATTGTTCGTATTACAAAAACTACTTCTGCTGGGTTATGTCAATCCTTATCCATATACAAAAGAGATTAATTATACAGTAGGTAAATCCTCAGTAATCGACAATAGACTGTACATCTTAGTAACACGGAGCGTGTCAATTCTCTCTAATAACAACAAAAGAGATTTATCACATTAGTATGAATCTCTCAGCAAGGAAGGTTAAATCAGAACCTTTATTGTTACTACAGCATCAACAGCGTTACGTCGTCATCTCCAGCGCTTGAAACTCTTATACATTCTGGCTCTCCCTTTTATGAAAGTATCAAAAATATCCTTTCTAGCACTCATTCCCCAACAGACAACGGAAATTACGATATATCGTCTCAATATTAAAAATCAATAAAAGTATAACTAACTTATTTAAGGTAGAGCTCACCTGCTCCTACGCAGGTCTCCTTGACTAAGATTCGTCCTGTCCCCCTTTTCCGGAAAGAAAGAATAAAGAACCATAAAAAGAATAAAAGAAAAAAAATCATGATCGAGATAATAAAGATTGTCCTGCTTAAGCGCTAAATCGAGTTCAAGACGTAAAACTAAGTAAAATTTATAAATATGGTACAATTGATGTTAAGCGATAGAGCAATAATAGATTAATTATAGATACGTATAGGTAATAGCATTGTATCGTTGAATCCTATGGCGATTTTTTTTGTTATTTAAGTCCTCCGCTTAACAATAGTAGAATTGAGGATTGAATTAAACATCTGTGTTTCCGTGTGTTCGATTTCATGAGCGAGTCTCGTTCAGTCGAACAATTCACCGCACGCACCAATCACCATTTTGCGGACTAGCAGCCACCTTGACTAGCTTCTTTTTTTTAATTCCTGCCATTTTCTGCCACCTCAATCCCATCGACGCGAATGTCCTCTGGGCTAGCAACTTGTTCCACTGTACTCCTGACCAAGTTCAGCAGGTACGAATCAATCTCCAGGATGTTCAGGGCAGCTACGATTCACTTGAAACCACTTATCGATACAGCTAGAAGAAAAGCACAAAACTTTATATTATCTATCCTATTATAATTGAAATATACTTGTAATTAATTAAAGGCGATATATTTAAAAACTCTTTTAACTGTAAGTAATTAATGATTACTTCAATACTACATTATTTATTACATTTTAATATTAAAAAATACAAGAATAATATAGGTTAATATTAAAAATTTTTTGATATTAAAAAGTGATATATTAATATCTTTATAGCAATTTATAGCAATATTTACAACATTTTTATATAATTAAGTTTTTAGGGCTAATTAATGTCTTCTTTATCAACACATTTTCTATCGCCTATGTTAGGAATTAAGACAAAATAACATATAAATCGCATCGTCATACATACTTTTTATGATATATACAGAGACAGGGCAAGCGGGCTATAAGATCACCAGATTGTAACTCCTCCAAGCAAATGACACATTCTCCCTTTCCATCTGTCAGCACGTCCTCTGTCATGTAAATAAGCAAGGACGTACTTAATTGTTATCCTAATAATTACCACCTAGCTATTAAATCATTGCTTCTAAAGCAACGATTCGCCGACTGGTAAACAATGTAAATGTAAAGAACAGTACCTATCGTTTATCAGGCAGGAGGATGACAAGCTTGTCATCACTTGGTCCCACTTACCATTGTAACTGAGCCGTGGCTTGGTCAGGCACATGACCAGGTGACACTCGATATCATCCGGCAGAATGAACTTGGAGCACACGGGACACTTTAGACCTTGAACACAAAGGCAAAAAGAACGTCAGAAGAGAAAGAGACAGGAAAGGGGGGGGGGGGGGGAGGACGAAAATCGGGTGTTGCAAGTCGCATAAGGCGCAAATACCGTAAAAGACCCGTCTGACTCGATCCACCGGGACCACAGCCGCGGCCTCGTGCTCGTTCAGGCACGAGCTCACGATTATTCCCATAATAGACCCGTCATAACCTCAGCCGTGGGCCGCGGTCCCGCGCGGCGATCCTCTCCCGAGCCTCATCCTATTGACCTTTTCCTCTCGCGAATGATCGGAATGATCCTCGCGCGAGCGACACGCCCTTTCCTCTTCCTTTTCCTCTAGTTTCGCGCCCGATAATTTCACACCCGATTCAAAAAAAAATTCACCACCAGGGCCCCGCTGGGGTGTCCTCGGGCTATCATCGATTGTGGTACGCGGTTACCGGGCCAACCACCCCGGCAACACGCGTCAAAACAAACGCCCCCTGTCCCACCCGCGAATCGTCGTCGCGCACCGAACTCCGTCCGCGGGAGAGCTTTCGCGGTTGCGCGACCTAACCTCGCTTCTTTTTGCGGCGCTCGCGACCGCAATTAGGTTAGAGACCGTCGATTAATGCCCCCGCGAGCCGAGACTCTGCGAGAAACGCGTCATCTAAAAAAAATGCCGTCGCACGGATGAATATGATAGATCAGCGGGACACGCGACGAATAACTGGCAAACTGGCGTCTGGCTGGCGAACGATCCGATGACTCTATCTCAGCTGTTGCTATAGCGCTCTTTGTCTTGGAACAGAATAATAGAGAATTGTTCAATGATCCGTATTTCGACGGTACAATAACGATTTGTTGACTTTCAGCGCCGCGATAAGGTAGATTCGTAGTAAATTGACGACGTGCGCTACGTAACGGACGTATAAATCAGCAAGCTTTGTTGATCTGGGAGCGAGCAGTTTGCAGTTTCCGGGCCTGGGTCCGTGGAGTATATAGTATGTAAACGGAGTATGTAAACATCTGAACCGAGACTCTCGGGGGGCTTACCGTTGAGGGACCAAATGTGCGAAGGCAAGCTGTGAGCGGCGTAAACGCGACCGCTCTCCTCGTCGGTGTCGTCGGAGTCGAGCTGCGGCAGGCCGAGTGCCTGGCCGACTCCGACCCCGACCGAGGTGGAGAGGCCAGCCTGCTCGGCGGAGGTGAGATCCGGCACGGAGCTCAGCGAGCGTGCACGCTGCCTGCTGTCCCCGGACATCCGCGAGTTCTGCGACTGATTCGCCTGCTGGTGCTGGTGCTGGAGCATACCCACGCCGCCCGGCAGGGAGCGGAGCATTGAGAAGCCCTGCATCGTGGTCTCGTTAGCTCCAGTGGAGGATTGACCGTTGCCACCGGCGGATTGTGCCACGGTGCTCGCCTTGGCTCCCATCCCAAATTTGACGTGATATAAATTTGAAAAAAAAGAAGAATCGTGTCACACCACGTGCTCTCGCCCGCCCCGCGCGTCTCACTCTCCACCCTGTAATATCTCGTGTCCGCCGCCTCCCCCGGTTTAATTCACCTGTCACCCGGGTTCGCGCGGTCGATCAGGAAGATAAGCGAGATGGGGGGAACGCGACCACCCGGGGTCCCGGGTACCTCAGGTCCTGGCAGTGGTACGCGGACACACACATACACTGGCAAACGCAGTCCTCGCGCTCTCTCTCGCCTTCGTCTCGCCCTCGTCTCCTCGTTTGTCTTCTCCTCCCTCGCGGCTACCACACAACACACACACACACACACGTCGGCGTCGGCGTCGGCGGGCGACAGAGACGGCTGGGGACGACCTGGCCACGGCCCCACCGGCGGCGTGACGCTCTTACAACACTTTGGGATTTAACTTAGGCCGGAATTTAGCAGACGTGCGCCACAACGAGCAAGTCATTTCGTCCGCGAACATACCAGCGGCCCGTCGCACAAAACATTCCCCGACATCTTAAACTTCCTAGATGTCAACACGATCGGCTCGCGCAGACACTCCACTTCTTCGTGACTTTGCGCGTGCACGTCGCGGGTTACGTGACGACTCGACGGGTATCGTGCGCGCGTGAAGTGCGTGAAGTTCCACGGTTTCGATGAACCTGATTGGCGACGCCATGTTGTTGATACAATCCCGACTGGTAAAGCGCGATCGATTGTTTAAAAAAAAAATCGCATATAAATGTTTTTTTATATTTTCCTCTTAAGGCTCGTTGTTTACACCTCTCGGTAACATCCACTCCAGTTTAGGTACGTTCGCAATTGAAGTTCGAGACTTTTGAGTCGAAATGAGATAAAAAATATTTTGGATTTTCCAATTAACAATCATGAATGACAAATTGAGTGCCTAATTTACAAGATAAAAGAGTAGCACGCGAAGTATGAGATACAAAAAAGTATAAATAGATTTTAATGTAGAAATCTCGAAAAGGGAGGGAAATTTCAAATAAATTAATAAATACGTGTAAATCGTATATTAAAAAAACTGTATCTTTTTCGAATTAATAATAACCATTATTCTTTTGTCTCAATTAAATGTAATGTATTATCAGTATTATCACATTTGTTATCATCAAGCAAAAGAGCATTAAAAGAGTTCTCTTTAAAATATCTCTCTCGGTATTTCCTTAAGATATAAAAAAAATGACACCCCACCTTATCAATATAATCCATTAAATCTTTAATGTGAAAATATCCGACAGAAATATTAATTGCACAACATATACCAAAAATTTATGTATACATATATTTATATATGTATATACCGTTTTCTTATAAATATGAAGTATAGATATGTACAGTTTAATCGATATAAAAATATCTAAAGACGTCTTGTAATCTTTATACACGTACAATAGGTTTCAAAACGGCGAAAATGGCACGTAGTTGGTAAAATAATTAATTAATAGTAGTTTTGACATAGGTTACGAGTATCAGCCTTTGAATCGGGGCTCAAAGAGCTCCAAGGGGTGTCGAGACACTTTTGTAGCTTCGATTCGGACCGAATCTCATCGTCGGCGTCGCATATCTCGCCGATCTCGTAGTGCTCGTATACTAATCTGTCCAACCAATCGTCGAGATCCTCGCCAACCCTATTCTGACTGTGCGTAATCGGTTCGTTCGCTGTCGCGGTTTTCGCTACCTTCGACCAGCTTTTATTCATCTCCTCTGTGATGTGATAGACGGTGCTCGGGCCGTCTATTATCTCCTTCGCCTTGTCCAAGTCTATCCTCTTTGTCTTCCAGTAGGACAGCGGAATTATCAGGAATTTTAATTTTGCTATCAGCTGAGTGTCGGCAACTAATAATAGTCGCCAAGTACCAACGGCTAATTGTTCGTTTAGCTGCGGCTTAACATGTCCCACCTGAAAAGACATACATGAAGTTACACGATACCATTATGTAATCTGAAAACAAGATGAGGAAAAAGAAAATTAGAAAACTATATAAGACTATATAAGAAAAAGTTTAGTGTTGCATAATCACCAATGTCATCTCTTCAAGCAGCAGGTAATTCACGTCGGCAAGGCGGCCATGCGGATCAATCCATAGGATCGACACATTCTGCGGTATCGTAAGACTTGCGTCGAACTCGTAAGCCAAGACCGGAGTTGAGTACGGCCCCATGCTGCCCATTAAGTTTCTAAACGTCTGCTCCTTTTGATCGTAGTCCGTGCTAACGGAGAGACTTCGTATTTTTCCTGACCATAGTCTACTAGCGGAAAAGTTGTGTCGCATAGAGATCACAGCCTCCACACGTCTCGCGCGACCATCGGGCAGTATAGATACGTCGGAGTATTCTTCTTTGTTCTCCGCCAGAATTAGTATACCAGCAAAACGATTATCCCGAAAATACTCGGTATTTTCCAACAGGCGGACATTTTTGTGATCTATGTTCAGCTTGCGGTAAATCAATCTTGCCAAGGAATACGAGAGCGTTAACAACGCGTCGTCCGGTAGTGGACTCAAGTCCGCGTGATTATATAGACTTTGCCAGTACATGTTGTAGCCCCTCGATCTATCCGTTTTGTTCATTCGGTCGGGATACAGCCATTCCTCCATGCGGTCTATGATTCTGTGATCTATGACAGGTTCGAATTTACGGGCAAAGAATATATTGCGATCCACCGTGTTTCGCAGCCGGTTAAAATCCTCGAGCTTAAAATCATTCGGACTGCACCCGCACCAATCCACCACGGCCTTATACTGGCACTTACAACCCAACTTTCTCTTCCAGTTTGTCATGTGCAGATTATTGTCTATATAAGTATTGCAAAATCGTGAGTTTCTCAAGACCGTATGAAAGAATGACTCGGCCGGCAGCAAGGTATATTTAAACAGTTTTAATAGATTGGCTACCAGTTGATCGGGATTTGAATCGGCTACGTACTCGACGAAGTCTCGGCTCAGAGCAAACCAGTCGCTACCACCGTCGATTTGAATACCTACAAGAATAATAAAAAATAATGCAGGTATATAATATATATTATAAAATATTGATATATATGCTGTTCAGAAACAATCAATTCAATTGCTTAAAAAAATATTTAAGTAAAAAAATACATATATAGAAAAACTAGAAAATTGTGTATGAAATAAAAATATATGATTCTTTAACATACCATCTGGTAATTTTCGATCGCCGATTCGCCACATGCGTGCTTCACACTCAATGAAAGTTTTGTCTAAACCCTGTTTAGCTATGAAACGCTGAACCTCCCTTCCGTGCGATTTCGCGAAATTCATGCCCTTATTCCAACTGAGAAACTCGGTCAGCTGATTATTGCTTTTCAAAGGGAAATCGGATTCCGATAGATTTACGAGAAAATCCCAATGTTGATTATAGGCGAGCATTTGTTGCGCGGACCTCAAAAATGTTGTCAAGAGACTAGCGCCGCCCCAAATACTCGCGTGTCGCAAGCCCTCCCCTCTTGCCACTTTGATATTGTTTAATTTACACGATTTTTCCAGTTCCAACATTTCGCGATACAAATAATCTTGTCTCTGAAAATATACAATTTGATTGAAGTACCATTGACCGATTTATCAATCTGTCGTTCTCCAGTGTAATAAATTTATAATAGAAACAATTTGGAAACTGCTACAGATTTAAAAGAGTTTAAACAGAAATATGTAATAAATTGTAATTAAGAAATTTGTGTTTTATGATGTAATTACTCAATATTTTTATCTTATCCAAATTAGAGTTAATTCTTTTCTTTTATATTGTTGCACTTACCGCGTCAACGTGGATATAAAATAAATGTGAGGGATGATACAAAATACTGATAAGTCGTTTCACTTGCCGACTCGCTCTGCCATTCACCGTCAGCAGATAAGCTATTCGCACAGGTTGCTCGATTTCATTTTTTAAACTCGAGTTTCTCGCCTCTTGAGCCTTAAATTCTGTCGAGACAAAAAGAATTCTTTAATAATCCCATAGCTGTCTGTGTGTGTATATATATTTACTGGTATTCACGTACTTTGAATTCCAGTCCAATATATATTAATAGTCAAGTAACCACCGCACGTCTGTTTCGAATTGCCGGAACATTTCATGTTGCAGCTGGAATCTGGTAACCGTTTCGTCTGTAGTGGCTCTTCCATTCCGCAAAAACATTCAATCCTAAAATCACGCGTTTGTGATAAGTTTTTTAATAGGATTACATAGCATATTTGTATTTCAATCGCATGGGACACTAACGAGTACTCTGTACCGGCGTACGGAAATCCCGACTGAAGACACATATAAGCGCAACGCTCGGGCGTATTGTTCCCTTTAAAGACGTGATAATAACCGGAGAGCGCTCTCAATGTCTTATCGTCCTTGAAGCAGCCCAAGTTGATCGGCATGCCTGTAAAACCTGGAGAATGGGGACACAAAGATTGTACACTTTCCGGGTACAACAAACCCTGCTGGCTAAGGCACGTCACATTGACAATGCGTTGCTTGCATGCTTGACTCTGAGCACGCGTTACGGCGCTCACCGCCTCCCGGACCGTAACATCGCACGCAGGTGTGAAATTCAATGATTTGCGATCTAGCTTAATTCTGGCGGTGCGATTTCTTAGCTGAGACTGCATGTGAGTTTGCTTGTTCGAGTTTGCCTGCTTGTCAGGTGGAAGTTTCAGTTGACGTAAACCTTTCGGCAGGCCCTCATCCTCTTCAGGTTGGGAAGAACCACCCTACGAGTTGACAGAAAGCGTCAGTAAGTAATAAATTGGCAATTGTTTCTATCATTATCTATTATTATCTATCATTGGGTCTGTTTTCTATTGCTATACTGGCTACGCTAGTTCAAGAACTGTACTACACATACCAAAAGCATGAGAATCTTGTATGTTTCTCACACTTCGTATACACTATATGTATAGTTCTTGAACTAGTGCAACCCAGTGTGCAGCAATAGAAAACAGACCCCTAATCTTCCAAGGGAAGTTTGGGCGGCTTACCTCTCCGGACGACAGCCGGCTCGACTTGCTCTTGTCGTTGACCAGACCGAAGAACGTGTGCAGATAGACCTGGACGCACAGCATGATTATGCCAAAGGCGAAGACCAGCCGGTACTTGCGCAGGCAGCCCCAATGCCGGCCGCCCGGGTGGTTCCTGACATTCGGCATTATTCTCCGCGGCTCGCTCGCGATCACCGTTGATTGCGGCATGCGATCGAGGAAGCCGGGTCCATCGAGGCTGAACGACTATCTCGTCACGACGGCGGCTTCATCGGCTAGACCATAAATTCACGTCCCCCCGTGTGTGTCCCTCAGCGGAGAACCGAACGCGCGTCTCCACTCATGCGCCCCACGTCGCACCCCATCGTTTGCACCTCGCACAAATGCACCGAATACGAGTTAACGCTTACGCGACTACTGTGACGCGACCGCGCCAGAGTCGTCAGACAGCATCTCCTGAATGATTAAGCACGGAGGTTAGGTCGCACTAGGTTAGGTTAGACTCGCGCGTCACAGAGCGCGTGCCTGTTGGCCTGCGGCTGCGTTGGGCTGCGTCGATTCGACGGCGGTCGCTGAGGTTATGGTCCGCGCCTTTAATAATGCAGTAAACAACTTCAGTCACGCTTTTTATCGGTCTATGCGGTCATCCACGAGGAACGCCCATGGCAGGCGAGCCGCCGTGAGGCAAACGCGCGACTGTTCCGAGTCGACCTGGTGAACGCGGTGACGTAGGCGTGCGCGCTCGACGGTGGGAATTGCGGTCTTCGGGGGATTCATATGCGACGTCAGAAAATGGCAAATGCCGCAATGCTCACGAGCAAGACCAAGGAGGAGGATATCATGGAGTGTTTCCTCTATCCCAAGTTCTCCTACGCGGCCGACCCGGACGCGGTGACGGAGGCCAGGCTGAGCGAGGAGATCGCCAAGTACAACGAGGAAATCGCCCCGTTCGTCGCCGATCACATCTGGCACAGTGACAGCTTAAGTTTCCGTCCTAGAACCAAGCAGGCGATGCTGCTGAACCGAACCCTCGAGGGATCGGCGGTGGAGGAAGGTGAATATTTCATTTCAACTTGTTGCAGTTGCATTCCTCGAAAAACGTTCCAATAATCAATGATAATCGATCAATTTTTACTAGATTACCATACCCTGCCCCATATCTATGCGAGTCTGCGTTTTGATGAGGATATAGGGGACGAGTGGCTGACGGTGTTCCTGATATTTAGGCTCACCAAAGTCTTCGACGGATTGATCGCTAGAGTAGTGGACTCGGACGGAGAGTTTCTTCTGATAGAAGCCGCTAATGTCCTACCGCTTTGGGCCAGCCCCGAGACCTGCCAGGACAGAGTGTTCATTCATAACGGTGATATTCATGTTATTAGAGAGAGGGGAACGTCGTTTCCCAATTTACTAAACAATATAAACGGCAAGCCACATATCTCTAAGATGTCCGAGAAGGTGCAGCTCGTGTTGCAAAAACGTATTGGCGTGTATCCCGATGAGATTCAGAAGAGGAAGCATAAAGCCAGGGCGCACCTTCCTGAGAAGGCGGCCTCTATACTTCGTCTAGAACCAAGACTTATATCTCCAGTGATTAGAACTATCTGCCATTCGGATCCATTCGAACGCAAAGTACAATAGAATTAATTTAATCTTTTTTTTACGTGTATAATCGATTTTATATGTATCATACTTATTACTACCGTATATTGTAGGTTTGTCGCGCCATGAGGTATTTTCCTCCCGAGCAACGAACCATGGTCAATGTTAAAATGACCAAGTGTTTGTACGCGATGGCGACGCACTGTCGTTATACCGGTGATCCAAGAACAGGTTGGAACATCCCACCTGCGACTTGCTCAAAATACAATGCTCATGTTCTCGGAGTTAAAATAGCATGCGGTTTAGAGATGTTAGTAGCTCGGGCCAATGAGGAACGTAGAAAACGTAACAAAGAACAGTCGGACGTTCCCGACGACGCTGAAAAGTTAAAGCTGAACGAACCAGCTTTCAACGCTTACCTAGCTCGTTTAGAGGCGAACGGTTACTTTAGAGATCTGTTGGAAGGTAGTCAGGAACGTGATAAACTGCTGTCTACGGCGAAAGAGTATTTCTTGAAGCATGCGACTTTATTTGATAATCTAACGAATTTGTACGAAAGTGATGCTCAAAAAGTCTTAGAAGCATGGGAGAACATACAGACGAATGACATTGAAATGCATGGTAATTTGTTATTTACATATTTAAAAGTTATTTACTTATTTACATATTTAATTACTATTTACATATTAAATTTAAATTACTATTTTAAAAAGTAGTATACAAATAATTTTTAAACCATTGCACATTTAGCTATAATTGAGTATATTTTCTATACGCAGCTCAAGATGAGACTATGTTGAGTCCCGCGGATACCGATAGTTGGCTAAATGTGGATCCGACGCAATTAGAAACATATTTAAACCAACAGTGGGGCAACGTTAAGGATAAAAAATTGGATCAAGAACCTTTGAGTCTCCGAGAAAAAGTACAATCTTTTCTCAATCAAACCAGTGACGTTGATGGCGTGCATTTCTTAGGGTATGATTTCTGTCAGAATAGACAATTCTAAGGAACATATTAACTGATTTATTCGTAAAACAGTGAAAAGTAGATAATATCGTCAATTTCATTTACAGAGAGCAATCAATGGACAATGACATGCAAGACGCCGAGGATGGCGGGCGAATAGACTTCGACGCGGATGTATTCGATAGTACGTTAAGAGGTATCCTAGACTTGGTAGTTCCAGGAGGAGAGGGTGAGTTCGAGGGTAGCTCAGAGGGATCGCTGGGTGGCGATGACGAGGATAAAGGCGGTGATATGGACAAGTACATGCGGCTGTTAGACTCGCAACTGCAGTCGCAGATGGTAAAAGACGAGAACTCCGTAGTGGATGATGATAATAATAGCACGGATCCCGTAGAGGCAAGTTTGCGAGAAAGTATCGAAGCCGAGGCCGGCGGCTCCGGCCCGGCCGGGAACATAATCGGTGGTCCCGTTCGGAGGCTCATGCACCTGCAGTTGCAATCGCCTACGACGGTACCGCCCGACTTACAAAGTTAATGGCACTACGTAGTAGATGATTAACATAGTCGATTCACTTTAACATTCGTAAACATTATTACAACCTTCGCTTCATTCTGCAAAGTACATTAAGCATTTGCCATTTCAACCAAGGAGAAAAGACAATGGACTAAAATCTCGTTGCTATCCAAATTATTATTACACATTTATTACTTAAAATATATACTTAATGTTATCGATCAAAGCACCTTTATCACACAGTTAGTACCATTGATACATATTTCACAAAATTGTACTTTTCATCACTCGGCTATATCACTGTTTTTCATACATATTATATATATACAGATATAACATTTAAGATGTTATTACCGCGGCCATAGAGTTAGATAGTAAGAATCCTATTTGTATATGTATCATTTTGTTTTCACTTTTGTAACTAATTTTACTAAGCATCAGACTCTTATGTGTAAAGCTTTGTACATTTTAATTAGAATAATGAGAGACACGGACGTTTGTTGTGTACAGATTTGTATATTTTATTAAGACTTGTTAGAGGAATACGTATGACGACACATGTGTATACGCGTTCGTGCTCGCGTATACATGGATCTTCATAAGAATCCCGTATAACATGTTTATATTAAAATTTAAGGAATCACCTCACGGTGCTATTAGGTAATCGATTATTTGAATGCCTGTTTGAACCATTTTGGTGTCTTGTTTTGATTCTGAGATGACGATGATGATTTACCGCTACCACTCGGTCCTGGAGTGACATGATTGCTCTCGACAACTGTGCCTCTATTACTTCCAGTCGTTGGATCTTGTTCTTTCCGCATCGTAGCAGTCCTGTAGATGAGTATGTAAAAATTAGCAATAATCTCAACATCGAGCGACGCAATCAGTATATCTTACCTAGATTTCACAGCTTCTATACCAGCGGCTCTGGGATCTGTCAATTTTTCTTTTACACTCGACTTTAGCGACGATTGTCCGGAATAGTAAACGATAGCAGAAGGAACAAGATTTTCGTCTATTAGTCGTGCGTCGGAGTTTAAGATATGCCTTGGTGGGGTAGTATCTGCAAGAAAAAAAAAAGTAATAAAATTTTATCAATAATAACATTATTACATGTTCGCCTTTTGCATAAAATGAATGTGATAATTGCATGTCGTTCACTCACAGATAGTGAATTCGCAATCCGGATCGTCCAAGTAGTTTTTGATGAAGTTCTTAACAGTTTGGATAGTCTCCAGCGGTCCGAATAAACCCTGAAGAACGAACTGATCGGGAAATTGTACGCGAATTACGGTGCGACGATACTTGTTCAATCGGTCGAGAATGTGCTTATCTCGATCCAGCTGACGCTGCGCCTCCGTCACAAGCGGAGCGTCCTCGAGCTGCTCTCTACGACGCTTAGCATCTCGCAAGAGTGCCTTCGCGTCGTGCAGATCAAGGTCGAAGAAGCTGTCCGGCAATTCGTCCCTCGGCAATGCCTGAGTCCCGGCTTGATTGAACACCAGAGCGTTTCTCTCCCCTAACTGTAACACGAAATCCTCGATAAGTAAATCCGTCATTCGAATGCGATTGCATGTATGCACGTATGCAATTACACCTTACAAACTTAATTTCATACGCGTTTTCCTCGACTTTTGCGCATGTTCCTGCAATACGCTGATCTGTCTCGTCGCGATCTTCATGGTTGGACGCAATGAAATGACTTTCTTTCGCATCTACTTCATCTTTCGTATCCATCTTCACTTCTCCTTCCGACTCTCCCTGATTTTCTATTTTCGATGCACTTTTCGTCGGTAAATTAACGTCATTCATTGTCTTATTACAATGTAGCGTGGATGATGGTAACCTTTGGTGATCCTTATTCGGTGAATCATTCGCCGTTGCGACTGTCTTTGGAAGCAAAGGAGTAGATACGTGTGCCTGAGTTTTTAACTGTTCATGGTCGCGATACATCAATCTTAATATCGCCTTCCCACTGTTGAGTCCCAGCGACTTCAACGTCGTTTTCTCTAACGCTTCTCTGCCACATACCTGTACGGAAAGATTCGAGACGTGTACTTGCAGTCTTTTCATTCGCACGCTTATGCGTTACACACGTAATTACATATCATTGCGAAACGTCAGTTTCTACATTGTACAGGTATGCCGTACATATATGCATATACATACCTCACGATGCATGTAGATCAACACAGCTCTCTCGAGGTCGGCATCGGGATACATTTCCATCAACGCCCGAGCCAGCGTCGCGTCGGGCGGAAATTCTCGCAATACTCTCTCCCCGTCCTCCGGCTGAATGCCGATCGTGACGTTCGAGGCGGAGCGCATCCTCGTACAGGCCACCATCTCCAGCTGAACGTTATTCGGCAAGCCGGCGAAGCGGAATATCGTGTTAGGATCTAGTACCTGACGATTGTGTCTGTAAAACAGTAGCGAGAGATTTATGTAATGTACGGTAGTTACGGAAATTATATATCATTGTGGAAGTCGAAGTCTCAGGTGTTCGTGCTCACTTAATGTCATAGTCGTCGGAGTTGTAGCCCTGCTTCTGGCATACCTCCTCCAGAACCTGAAAGAGACCTTCGTTTGAGGACCGCGTCGAAAAGTGGTTCTTCCCCCTTTCCGTTTCGAACGGGACTTACTCGAGAGCAAAAATCCTCGATCGCGATTAAATCCTCATCGAACTCACCTGCAGGATCGTCGTGTTAATCGTAACTCTCACGGTCTGCCGGCGACCGTTCGGCGCGAGGACGACGACGGTCTTGTTTGCCGCCATGGTGATCAGCGAAACTTCAAAGAGGTGCCGTGACTGCCGTGTGTTGGTGTTGCTCGACCATCGCGAAGTCAACAGCTGATTTCGAATCGGAGCAACTCGCTCGCGCGGACACTCCACTCCACGTGTCTGCCGCGAGGTCGCTTAAAGCCCCGTCTTCATCGACAACAAAAAATGAAAGGGACGATTATTTGTACGATTTGTTTTATCGTGAAGGCAGTCGCTCTTATTTTTCTGGATCGCTTCACGGAAACAGCTGTCGCGTAATCCGTGTATTACTCGCGTAATATTTACGTGTCGACTCTTTAAATAAGCCTTTGATAAGCCTTTGTCGGCGCTTGCGCGCGATTTAGATCGCAATCGCGCGTCCGTCGTATTATACGTTGGCAAGGGTCCAGGGGAGCCGTCGAGACTCGAGAGTTCGTGTGGCCGACCTGCACGTGCCCCCGCGGGGTCGTTTCGTTTACACGGCGGGCGGGCGGGAGGCGCGAGAAACAACGAACGCGCGTGTCATCACACGGCCTGGCCCGCGTCCGTGTCCGTCGCGCTCGCGCGGCGGAATTGCATTGCGTGCACCGACAATAAAAGGCGACGTTTTAACGAGCGGAGACAGAGATACCCGCGACGCACTGCCGTGT
The DNA here is from genome assembly GCA_035220615.1 of Leptothorax acervorum. Classification (NCBI taxonomy): domain Eukaryota; kingdom Metazoa; phylum Arthropoda; class Insecta; order Hymenoptera; family Formicidae; genus Leptothorax; species Leptothorax acervorum. The sequence goes on from JASTWQ010000005.1 coordinate 966,964, forward strand.
GTTTACGAGCGACGACCGGAGCGACGAGCATCGCCGTCGCCGTCGCCGTCGCCGCCTGACGTCTCTCTCGAGCCACCGTTCGACCCGTAACTACGCACAAATGACGAGCCGCGAGGTGAGACCAGGTAAGCCGCGGCGCGATGGTCGTACCCTTTAACCGGTATCTGCCGGTGATCCTGCCGGAGATCAACGACAGCGAGCCCGGCGGCGCCGTCGCCGCGAGCGACATCGGGCTGCCCGACGTCAAGCAACGCGCCTCGTACACCACGGATGAGACCGTCGCGAGGAACTGCTCGACCAGCACCACCACCATCGGCGGCGGCGGCGGCGGCGGCGGCGGTGGCCCCACGACGAGTACCACCTCCGTAACGACGCCGGCGGTCACGGTGACGACATCGGCGGTCACGGTGCCGTTGTGCGTCCTGGGTGAGGTGCAGCTGCGTTTCCTTTGCCCCGACGACCTGGAGGAGGTGCGCTCGCTCTGCCAAGACTGGTTCCCTATAGGTGAGAGCTGGAGTCTATACTGGTCTATACCTACTGGAAGCGAGCATAATTCTCATTTGTCTAAAGGAAGAGAATATAAGATGCAGGCTCAAAAGATGTTTTTGTAATATAAAGTCTTTAACATTTTCTTTCTCTTTTTTCTTTCTCTCTGTTTCTGCTTTCTCGAAATCTGCTCTGATTGATGTTGAAGAAGACACTCTGAAGAAGATGTTAATAATTTGAGGAAGATGAGAGGAAACCCAAACGGCAGGCATGTCTAAAAGACGTAAAGGATGTCTTTACGATGTTTTTTTTAGACATGCGTGCTGTCTAAAGAGGAGAAGATACCTGAGAAGAAAAAGAGTTTGTCGCATGGAGACAACATACACATATGTCTCAAGTTTGAAAATAAATGTTGTGAAGCAAAGCTTTAGATACTAAAAGAGATATGTGTCTATTAATATTGAATGCTTTTCAATTGCTGAGATATAAGAGTTTCGTTAAATTATAAAATTGGATTGTTCATAGTATCTTATAGAAATATATCTAACACATGCAATTGGAAATTATCTTAATTCTTTTACTAAAAACATATCACAGTGACGTTTTTCCTGTTTGTATATTTCAAGTTTACTATAAATCAATAATATAATACAAAATGTTACTTCTAAACTATTAATAAAATAGACTTAATGATTAATCTCTATCTGTACAGATTATCCTTATTCATGGTACGAAGATATCACGAGCTCGTCGAGGTTTTACGCGCTTGCAGCGGTATACGGTGGAGTAATAATAGGGCTGATCGTCGCAGAGATAAAGCCTTACGCCAGGTTAAACAAGGAGGATCGCGGCATCTTGTGTTCCAGCCTGGGAAAGAATTGTCTAGTGGGTTATATACTTAGTTTAGGGGTACGTCGCGCGTATAGGAGAAACGGCATAGCCTCGTTACTGCTGGAACAGCTGCTCGCCCACGTCACCGCACCCGAACGTTCCTCAGTAAAAGCAGTCTTCCTACACGTGCTCTCTAGCAACGCTCCTGCTATATTGTTTTATCAGAGATGTCACTTTCGGTTGCACAGCTTCCTTCCGTATTACTATTCGATTCGGGGAAAGTGTAAGGACGGTTTTACATATGTTCTTTACGTTAACGGCGGACACGCGCCGTGGGGCATCTGGGACTGGGTTCGTCACTTGGCCGGTGCAATGACCAATCTCGTACCATGCAGGGTGCCACGATGGCTTTGGCAAAGGCTCTTATGGGCCACCACCATTCTTTCTTACCACAGATGATACATTTTGTGATTTATTAAGTTCTATTATATTTTTATTTCCCTTTTTTGGATTCTAGAGATGTTATAAAGCATGTAAAGTGCCATAAGTTGGTTGACGTTATGACAGGTTCAAGTAGATAGCCATGGTGTGGCATATGATTTTATTACGTAGTCCTGTGCTAATGCAAAGATAGAAATGGACATTGGATCTACAATCAATTTACGTAACGCGAACAGCTATTTAAATTTGTCTAAAGTTTGGGCAGCAAGGCTTCAGAGTATCTTAGCACAACTTTTGTTACCAAGGATTGCTAGTTGTTAAATACATACCGTTATAATACTATTGTAATAGTATTATTATAGTTCGTATGTAACTGCCAAAAATAATTAAGTTGAAATAATTTGCATATTAGTATCTAATATATCTTCCATCGCTTCTAAAGATTATAATATTAAATCATTGTTAATTTTAACGGAGGCACAAAATTTAAGATAATTACATTTCACTATTTTTTATTTAAAAAAATCGTGTACTATAATTTTATCTAATTAAGACATATATCGAAAATTTCTAAGATTTTTAATCTTCGAGTTTCTACTATTATAGAAATTTGGAGACCGAAAATCGTAGAGCAAATTATGATCTTTTAAGCAAGAATGATTTAAAAGACTGCATTGTTACGATTCGTACTTTGTATACCTCTGCTGCCATCGACTGTATAATACATGTATAAACTGTGTACATATTTTGTATATTAAATAAATACTTAATATATTAACATGAAATAATGAGAGTAAAATGGTGATTTATCCTGATTGATTACCCCTTGAACTTCAGCGGAATATATTTATATATATGCTTAAAAAACGCGCACAATCTAGCTATATGTATACAGTCACGATACTGCATCGACATTTTTAATGAGTGCATTCTACTATGCATTTTATTGCATGCATACTATAATAGGTCCATTGTGCTAACAGTATCTTATGAGTGATGTAAAAATCTACTAGCAGTTTTTTTAAGTAATTATACAATTCTGATTATCACGTAATTATATAATTCTCTACTTTCTTAAAATAAGTACTTTTTATTATAAGGAATTGTTATTCAAGAAAAAACAATTTTTATGCAAATTAATAATTTAATGCGAACGATCTTAATACACTATTTTATATACAGTTATATTGTTTTTAATATAACGTACATTTATATGTTGTATAATTCCGCACATGCATTTACATTTCACGTTCTTACATTCAGTCCTTTTTTCCTAAATATTTATACTAAAAGTAATTATTCTAATATATACATGATGTAAAAAAATAAAAACAAAAAGGAGAATTTGAGTCGCCAGTGAGTAATAAAAATTAGTAAAGGTGTTTAGATCGACCAAACTGGCAAACCATAGTATACAGCTTTTATACATAGTATAAAGCTGAGTTTTATACATAGTATAAAACTCAGCTTTATAATTCATTATATTCGTCATGATTATATTGTTGCTTAATTTTCTTAATAAAGTTCACCTAAAGTCCTCCGTGTGTTCTCTTATTTCACACTCTGACAAGCATATAACATGCTCTGTCCTGGGATCTCTCATTTCATCCCTTCTTTGCTTTGACAAGAAATACTTCCGGTTGGTTTGCCATTGCCTTCCGAGAGGTGGCAATCGAATAAAAATCGACTATTTTTGGTCAGGTGGTTGGATTCGAACTTGGTTCGTATAAAATAAATTAGGTAATGCCATTGTTGTACTGCAACAATGGCATTACCTGATTTATTTTATATCTAAAAAATTAGTCTTAAAAATGATTTGTCTCTTTTGAAATCATTGCATTTTGCGATTATCTCTCGTCGATTAGTTCCTTCACGCTAATTACTTCAAATCTTCAATCAGTCTTCTAACATATACGTGAAAAAGAGTCGGGGACGAACTCGAGATCCGCCGACTACGAGCCGACCATTCTCATACATCACCCCAAGAGAAAGCTAATATAAAATTCTACTTGGGATGACGCGTGGCTCCGTGTGTCCGCGAATGTTTATTAACGTATTAACTTATTTATGATTTGAATATGTTAATAAATGTTTTTTTTGTTTTTTTTTTCATGATTTGAAGGCATTTGCGCATTCCATTTTATGTATACATACATTTTTTCCGATGCGTTACGTATCAATCACTATAAACGCTTATTGTTGTCGAAAACGGGGTTTATATATACAAACTATATACAATTATATACAACTATATAACTTTCCAGTATGTACGGTCGTGGTCAAAAAGTTGTCCGGTTAAGTTTTGGAACGCATCCTATTTGAGCACTAATGCACACAGCTTGCGCAGTGATTTATTATAAGAGCAAACAAACAAGATGCCAAACATATTGAAATGTTAAAAGAATTGGTAATTGCTGACATATAATAGCTGGATATTAAATATAAATAGGATGCTTTCCGAAACTCAACCGGACAACCATTTTGACCATGATTGTACAACGAATAGGTACATACGCATATTTGTACAAGCTAAGAACGCTTCGACGTTTGTATTAAATGAGCAAAAGCGTCCATAGTCAATGTATCACGTGAATCTTGCGGCCAACTCCAGACAACTCGTTCTTTAATCGCTTGAACGAAACTTGCCTCGGCTTCAGCCGGCCGGTTGTTCATTTTATCTCGAATTTCATATTCCGTCTGTTTGGTAATCGAATTATATACATAATATTCCCTAGTCGATCGGCTAATGTGACGTGCCCACGGAGAAGCAATACTTCGTAGGAACATCACACTATTAAATGCTGCGTACACAGGTTCGTTCGCATCAGTCTCGTTATCATATTCCAGAGGACTCTTTGCGAACTCATATGCGATGGGCAGCTTCAACTCGCGGCGCTGTATAACTTGTAATTTTTTTTGTATATCCGGTGTTAGCAGGAACCTTTCTTTGGCACGAATACAAATGTAATTCTCCGGGGCTGGCTTCCATAGCGCGTCGCAAAATTTCTTCGTGAGCCTATACCTAAAAAAACAAACATCACATATCAAAATATTAGTTTATATATAAGTAGCATATTATTATTCACAGTAATTTCCTTAAACTTATATTATTATATTTAAGTTTAAATCAATCTACTCGACACGGTATGCTATATTTACATTTTTAACAGATATTTACATTTGCTATAATTTAATGTATAAGGATTATACAGACTTTGCAATATTATTCGTTAGTACGCATATATTGTAGAGGAACTATTATATGTTACATGTTACTTTTAATTTGATCTGTATTTAATTAATTTGATATTTTTAAGTAATGTATGTATAAGAATATGTCAATAGCTAATATATTACAAATATTACAATATCAATACTACAAATCGCGTTACTAACATTTTACAATTTTGTATTATATTTGATGAAGCAAAAGAAAAATGTATTTACCTATAGGATATGTACAGCTTGCTTATATCTTCTCCACCGAGCATATAAGCATCCAAAATGTGTAACGCGCGTGTCTTTGAGAAATACTTTCCCGTCCACTTTGATTCCCACACCAGTTCAGCATATACAAGTGTGTTGGCCGGTAATTCGATCTTTGTGTCTTCGCCTCCTACCGATTCCCATTTGCCTTTTACATATCGGTATACTTTTGTTCTTCCTAGACCTAAGTAAAACGTTGCCAATTTATCTGTCTCGATCATGTTTGGGCCTGAACCGCACGGCATGCAATACCAATCATATGGTTCGCCAGTTTTTAATATTGTAGTCCGTACGTTGTCGTTCTCCAATTTCGTTGGTTCGCAACTGAGCAACGTTATGGTGTCACTCAATATCTCCTGTACCTTATCTTGCGGCTTTGATATTTGAGGCCTTACTCTAGTTTTGTCAGGCAAGTTCCAATGCTTGAGGCACTCCTTCCGCATGTCTGCTTGCTTAGGCTCAATTAATGCCGGATCTTCGCAAAATGCCGCAATTTTTAAAAGGCTTAGTATCTGTTTCCTTCCCAAAATATCGTTAGAATTTCTCAGGTATCGGATAAACTGCGTGTCCGCTTCTAATACGTCAAGAGGTACCAGTTCAATTACGTCGTTGTTTTCGTCGTTCATTGAGAGCAAACGATTAACGTGAGAGAGAAATCTGACCGTCGCTTGTGTATCAAGTCTTTTCCTTTTACATATTAAGTAACGTTCCGAATTAGCTGGCCTGGAGGTGTTGGGCTTAAAAATGGAAATACTGTCGAAACACTTGTACATCAGATAGACAAGCCCAACGCTAAAAGGTGTAAACAAATCGAACAGCTTTGTAACGAAATGTCCTCCTGGTCTCACTATCATCAGTGCCACTAGACACTGACATAGATACAATTGCTTCGATAAAATCTCCTGTATATTTTCTCGACCTTCCACCGAGAATCCTCCGTCCGACATCATAAAATGTACGCCTTTCCCATTAGTATGCTTCATCACCTGCAATCTAAAGTCCTCTTGATTCTGCTCGTCAAATACATCTCCGTTGTCTTTAGAGCCATAAAACGGATGGAAAGTCTCGCACGGGCCAGCAAAGAACTCGTCCAATGTAAAATCATTTTCATTTTTCAAAGTAAATCCAAATCCTTTGGCATGCCACTTCTTTCGAGACAGAACGTATTCGCTGAAACCACCCGGACCAGCACACACATCCGCGAAGTACAACAACTCATTGAAATCTAAATTCTTCGGATTAGTGAACATAAAATCGCATGCTTTATCTATATTCGCCATCTTGACAGCTGCTCGATTAAGAAAGTTCACGGTACGTATCGTTTCATATGGATTTGAACGAGTTCTCGCTTTACGCATTTCCACCTTATCCAATTTATCAAATATGGTTTTCGAATTAATGATCTGCCTTAGAATCTCTGGATTGCAAAACGTGGTCTCGTCGTCTATAGTGGACTTTTTCGGTCCCAACTTCATCCAATCCCACATATCTTCAGCCAGGGGCGTACCGGAATGTACGTTTCGTAACCACTCAATATCTTCTACAGCTTTTATCTCTTCTGCTTCAGGATTCCACTTAAGACCCGCTTCCTTGAGACCTGGCACGTAATGCCCAAATCCTCTTCGACCGTGTTGCGTAACTGCTTCTACTGGTTCTACACGACCTTGATCATCCTTTCCAAGACCTTTACCTGGCTTGTATCCCATTTTTTTCATCATCTGCTGAACCTTCTGGTTACATACATTACTTTCGCTACCATCGATATTTGCGTTATCCGCTGCTTCATTTTCTTCAATATACTGTTCTCCCGAAGGTATGTCAGTGTCAAACGCTTCATCGAATTTCCTCTTATTACTCGGCTGTTCGCAAAAAATGTCGAAGGGTCTGTGTCTGGCCAATGTATCAGTGAACTGTTTGTACTCCATAATTTCGTCGTTACTCTTTTTGTAATCGTTCTCAAAATTCTCAAGCAAATAGTTAAATCCCTCAGAATCCAAAGAATCATATGTATCGTAATCTGTATAGAAGTCACTTGCGTCGTTCTGCTGTAAATTGCAATTTAACCGCACTGTTTCCGAATGAACAGGAAATAGCTTATCATTGAAAGTTGTACTGGTATCAGTACCTAAAAGAGACAACAATCCATTTATAAAAATCTGATTTTAAAATTAAATATGTAAAAAAAAAAAAAGAAAAAAGTGAAGATAATACGTACCATCCAGTTTGTTGTATATAGGATCCATTTGTTACGTTTTGAAAACGTAAACGTTCTCTAACCAAGTTTCCTTTTCCTAACCTGTAAAGTAAAAAGCGTTCATTATAAATAACTATTAAGGAAAAATTAATATAAAAATAATCCCGCGTAATTTTACATTTTAGTGAAATTATATAGATTACGCAAATTATATAAATTACGCAGTGAAGGACACACTTTGTAATGGCAAAAAAAAAACCGATTAAAAACGTACATATGTGGAGCTTATACATGTCTGTTTAAAAGCATTTTTAATAAACGTACATTTTGATGGTAAATGTGCCTGCTGAGATATAAACAAGAATAAAATCTATCGCAATCTGTTATATATTTGGCTGCAATTTATTTAAACTGCTAACAACTTTTTCTTTTATAAATATCTTTCTGTTTCAAGTCACAATACCACGATTACCACACACAGTATGTACAAGGTACAAGTCTGTTACGGCAAACGGAAGAATATGAGGTTAAATATACAGAAATTGACTAATCACAGTAGGGAGTAGGGCTGTATTCCAAAATTCGCTGGAATACCGCCGTAGAGTTAGCAGGACAAATTGAATATTTTTGAATTATTCTTTTTTATATAATTTGGGAATCATTTAGGGAAGTTTAGGAAAATTATTTAAACATTTGGGTAATATTTTTTTTGTTATTGACAAAATTTTATCGAGCGTTAAGTTAGCAGATAGCGACTACGGCCGATATTCATAGTTGGATCTTATTTCGAGACCGTCTTAAGTAATGTCTTAAGACGCTAATACGGTTCTGTGATTGGTTCATGACATCTTAAGATTGAACTTAAGACGGTCTTAAATATAAGAACCGACTTTGGGCGCATTCGGGGAGACGCTATTAGCGCTATAGCGTCATTCTATCTTTGTCGCTCATTAGATGTAAAACAGGGATAGAACAAGCAAATAGCGCTAATAGCGCGCTCCCCGAACCTAGGCTTTATGAATACCCGGCCTATATAGTCGGATCTTATATTTAAGACCGTCTTAAGTACAATCTTAAGATGTCATAAACCAATCACAGAGCTGTATTAGCATCTTTAAGAACGTTACTTAAGACGGTCTTGAAATAAGATCTGACTATGAATACCGGCCTATGTAATGTCTCAAGATGCTAATACGGCTCTGTGATTGATTCATGACTCTCCTGTCAGTGCGTCATCTGTCACGAGTGTCACATCGGTCACGTTCGCGTGCGTCTGTTGTCAAAGCGTCGTTGTCCCGGTAAAAACTTTTTTTATATAAAAATATATTAAAAAACATATAAATATATATAATTAAATATGTTCATACATGATTGTACATGTTTTTTTTTCTCTTCTACAATGTCTGTTCGTATATATTACAGGAAAAAGAATCATTTTTAGATTATTCTTTTTCCTGTAATATATACAAACAGACATTATAGAAGAGAAAAAAAACATGATTAACATAAACATGATCATTAACATTATCATTAACATGATTATTTTATTACAGATTCACGCATTTTTATATTTCTTATAATCAAATTTCACTTTGAAGTGAGCGGCGCGCCTACAAACAGGTCGCCTTCTGATTGGTTCAACCGCCAAAGCTGCCGCCATTATGCGCAATGCTTCACCTTGTTATTTACACCATGATCGAGCTTAAGACGGTCTTAAGATCCGACTATAAATACCGGCCTATGTTTAATGAATGGAATCGAGAAATCATTTGGGGATGACATCTTCATTGTAATTTTTATTTGGGAAAAGTCGCTTTTTGTAATTTAAATAAATCTGTTAGATCTCTGTCCTTTTTTGCTGCACTTCTGCACTATAGTGCAACAAATTAGAATGAAACAAATAATATATTTTCTTTCATTCTAAGGGAAAAAGGCAGAGTCAGAAGGTCGACACCGCTATTCTGTTTGATCAGAAAAGTCAAGCGACGATGGATGCGACTACTACACTTGGATGGGTAACCGCGGAGGTACTTCTTTTATATCCCAGTATTAAACACCAAGAAACTAACATGTTACTGCTGAAACTAACATATTACAGTTGTACATTTTTTTCTCTGTTTTTGAGACTTCTTAAAACTGTATGTATGGAGTGGAAGAAATCCACTCAACGTGGATTTCACATACTGTTTTTATCGGGAATTGTTTCCGCTATGGAGATATTGAAATATTGAAATTGTTGGATAATGTAGGTTTGCCATACTTCACTAGCATCGACGCGAACTGAGAGACTCTTATCTCACGCGTTAGATGTCCTCAACTGTATTAACGGCGCATAGATCGAGCGCGATCAAACACGACTGCGTAAAGCGTCGTCTACAATAGCTGTAAGCGTATCATAGCGTATGTAGTAAGATGTAAGCAGTAAGCTATTGATCAACCACAGTCGATTATTTTTGAATTGTAAAAATCCCATTAGTCAAAAGCTTACTGCTTACATCTTACTCCATACGCTTACGACTATTGTAGACGACGCTTAAAGCATTGTTTTGTTCCAGTTAGTTGTATCATGGTCGCCGTACCGCTCGCATGCGCCATATATATCCTGTGTTCTCTCTTTTCTATTAAACTCATTTTTCACACGCAATTACGTGCGCTTTATTCCACTCTAAACCCAACAAGTTATGGGCCCAGAGTGATTTGCGTTGTGAAGTTCGGTGAGTGCGAAATTTAAGTGAGATAATCCTGCCACGTGTGTGTAATCCCGCTCTTGTTCGACATGGCGGAAGAAATCCTTAGAAAAGGTATTACAAAGTTCAACGGGACGGGCTTCTCTGTATGGAAGTTCGAGATGATACGACTCCTGATGGCACACGGGATAGAGGATCTAATCGATGGATCATGATCGAGACCACCGGGCGAGCGAACAGCGGACGCAGTAAAGACGTGGATAAAAGACAATGCCAAGGCCATGAGTCTGATATCGTCGTCCATGGAAAGGACACAGCTACAAGATTTGATCACGTGCAAAACAGCGAACGAGATGTAGCAGAGCCTCACGAGGATGTACGAGCAGAAGTCTGCTTCGAGCAAACTGCTGTTAATGCAGAGATACCACGAATATAGAATGGGATCTAGCGATTCCGTTGTGCAACATGTGACGCACATAAAAAAACTTGGTGAGCCAATTACGAGACGTCGGACAGCAAGTAGATGAAACCGATGTCATGGCCCGAGATACTATAGGCTCTCTGCCCGCAAAGTATAAAGGTGCCTTTTCATATGCAACATGCTGCAGCACCAAATCAGTCACGTGACCAAAATTTAATAACAATAAATATATTTTTATATCTCACTTAATACCATTTTTTGTTTATGACAGAGCTATGTGTCCAGACAGGAATATTTTTTTATTAGAAATAATTATGACTACTTATTGTGACCGAAATCAATAGGTTGCGTGTTCGTTTTCAGTTGTGCTGCTTTGCTGTTCGTTCAGTTGAACTTCACAACCAATAGCAGCAATCTGCTGCGGCAGCACGCTGCGCCATGAAATGGTACCTTAACACGCTTGTAACGGCTTTGGACAGTGTTCCTCCCACATATCAAACGGTCGGAAATTTACTTGAAAGATTAATTAAAGAAGAAAGTAGAATGGCCGGAGAAGACGAAATAGCAGGAGCGCTAGCAACTGTAAGTCTCAACAGGAAGAGAGGAACGAAAAGTCCGAGAAATTCAAAGGACGGAATAAAGTCTAGAAACGTCGAGAAGTCTCAAATCGAATGTTACTACTGCAAGAAAAAAGGTTACGTGGCAAGACAGTGCGTTTGTCGTGTCAACATCAGTCAAAGACAAACAAAGTGACAAAAACTGTGTGCTAACCGGTGAGACTGTTCGAGAATTCCTTCCAAAGGAATCCAAAGATGCCTGGATTACCGATAGCGGCGCTTCGCGCTACATCACCTTCAGACGCGAATGGTTGACCAATTTCAACCCTGCTGAAAATGACCGATTTAATCCGATTGGTTCCGCATTAAATTTGGTGAAATTGAATCGGAATGAATACGTTTTCAATCCGGTTAATCGGATGTCCGATTGGAAGTGAATCGGTTTTAATACCAAATCAATCGGAATTGTTTTTAATTCGGCATTTCCGGATTGATCTGAATCCGACGCTATCCTTTTCAATCGTATTTATGCCAATCCATTTTAATCGGGTGAATAAAGTGACCACATGAATCGTATTGAATCCGCATCAATCGTTAAATTTTAATACAACACCGGAATCGGTATTAATGTGATATTTCCGGATTCATCTGAATCCGATTTAATCGGTTTCAATCAAATTTATGCCAATCTATTTTAATCGGGTGAATAAAGTGACCACATGAATCGTATTGAATCCGCATCAATCGTTAGGTTTTAATACAACACCCCGGAATCGGATTTAATGTGATATTTCCGGATTCATCTGAATCCGACTTAATCGGTTTCAATCGTATGTATCTGCGCTTAATCCATTTCAATCGGGTAATAAAGTTAGTCATTTGAATCGGATTAAATCCGCTCTAATCATTAAAATTGTACAAATGTACAATTTTAACATTTATTCGGCAATAATATAATATTTATGTAATATTGATTATTTATTTGTAATAATAATTTGAAAAAACATTTATTTAACATTTATTTGACATTAATTTAATATTTATTTTATATTAATTATTTATTTGCAATAATGATTTAAAGAAAACGTATATTTGACATTAATTTAATATTTATTTTACAATAATTATTTATTTACTATAATAATTTTAAAAAACATTTATTTAATATTAATATTTACTAAAAATATTATTTAACAATAACTATTTAATTATAAGAATTTACTAAAGAATTTACTAAAAATATTATTTAACAATAACTATTTAATTATAAGAAATTATTATTTTTCTGTTATTGTTTTGCTCTATAAATTATGTGGCGGTATAAGGGCCTACGGTTATGACATGTAGACAATATATAACACATTAAATTAAGAAGTAGTCTACCACGTAAGGCAGTTGGCTCACGATCCAGAGGTCCCGAGTTCGAATCCCACTAAGGTAAGTGTGTTTTTTAAGACATTTAATCAGTTACAAATAGGTACTTATTTTCAGATGGAATCATCATAGGCTGCATCTTAAGAAACAAATTTAGTTAAAAAATAGTAATAAAATTTCGAAATAAATATAATTTTTTTTTATTTTGGATGAATGTCGGAAATAGGTATGTGTCTGCCGTAGCTAAATAATTATCTGAATCTGACTCAATCGGTTTCAATCGTATTAATACCAACCGATTGAAATTACATCCTTGAATACCAATCCGTTTCAATCGTTTTCAGTCGGTGTAATTGTTATAAATCCGTGATTTCCGGATCAAGAATCCAGATTCGTGCGGATTCAAAATTTTTAATCGGATTCAATCGGTCATTTTTAGCAGGGAAGCCAATGGATGGCGACACCGTGTCACTCGGTGACAACGGTCAGCGCGGTGAGGGTGATGTACACATCAAAAAGTTGATAAACGGACAGTGGATCGAAGCACGCATAAACAACGTGCTCTTCGTGCCCAGCCTGAGAAAGAATTTATTCTCGGTCGGAGTGCGCATCGCGAACGGATATAAAGTTACTTTCGGTGAAAGAAAAGTGACACTTGTGCGCAAGGACACTGTCGAAGCAGTTGGTCTAAAACGAGACAATAATATGTATCATATGCTCTTCAAAGTGATCGCGCAAGAAGATACGGTAGTGTACGTGTCAACCACAAGCCTGCGTGAGTGACACGAAAGACTTGGACATTTAAACAAGCAGTTGTTACAGAGTGTGGTAGATAGACAGGCTGTCGAAGGTGTTAAGTTACTCCTGTAAAGATGATTTCTTTTGCGAATCGTGCCAGTTCGGAAAAACGCACAAACTTGAGTTCAAAAATAGTGACAAACAAAACTGGAAACCGGCTGAATATATTCATACCGACGTGTGCGGACCCCTTTCAGAAATATTAGTCGGTGGCTCATGTTTCTACTAAATTGTTGATTATTGATGAAGCGAGCAATTATCGTGTAGTGTACTTTCTCAAACACAAGTCAGACGTGTTTGACAGATTCAAAGACTATGAAAGAATGGTAGCTAACAAGTTCGGACGCAATATAAAAATGCTTCGAGCGGACAATGGTCGCGAGTATTCCAACAGTGCAATGGCCAGTTATTTGAAACTACGAGGTATTGTGCTGGAAAATACTGCACCATATACCCTCGAACAGAACGGGAAGGCCGAACGTGAAAATTGGACAATCGTAGAAAGTGCGCGAACCATGATACATGCAAAAGGACTGCCAAAGAAGTTGTGGGCCGAAGCTGTCAATACAGCGGTATATGTATAGAAACTTTTTTAGTTTTGTGATTTTCTTGTTTTGCAAATTGTCGTATTCAAAGTTATATAATAATGAATACAATATGATAAAATGTCACTTTTATGCTTATTACAAGGAAATTATAATTGAAAATAAAAACTATCATTCTCGAATAAATCGTCCAGCGTTTTTTGATAAACATTCAAATTGATGTCGGCAATGTTTTTCGCAAAAAAAGTGATTTCTTTGAAAAGCGTTGCTAAAACCATGCATATATGATACTAAGAGTAAATTTTGAAACGCCAGCCTATTCTCCTCACATACAGAGAGAAGCGCAACCGATGTATAGGTTATAATAAACCGGATGTAACAGTTAATTAGCCTCCGCTATTTTCTCTACGACAGTAGATGGATATATTTTTTGATTAAACAGGATAGAAAGGCCGGTATTTATAGTCGGATCTTATATCTTTGACCAGAATTAAGACGATCTTAAATATAAGACTACGAATACCGGCCAAAGAGAAGAATATTCAAGGCTATCATTTCTTCTACGCACGTGCTCGATCGCACTTCTCTTTATATATAAGACTCTAATATATGTATATTATATGTATATATATGTAAGCATACTTATACTCACGAGGACGTGAAAATATAACTTTCGTATGTGCTGATTAAACTTTATATGTTCGCTTTATTCAATCCAATATTTCCGATATAAAACACCTAAGAACCGCGTGCTCATCGTTCCAAGGTGGCTGAGGAAGAGGCCGATGGGAGACCCCGATGAGGGAGAGGGATGCAGCCAGTATGCCTGTTCGTTTTAACTGAACTTCTTGCACGGTTCATCTTTCCTCTTTTTCTTTTCACGTTGGAGAGAAAAAGAGAAAAGATGAACTGTGCAAGAAGTTCAGCTAAAACGAACAGGCCTAGTGTTGCCATGTAATTGAAAAATTGGACGGTAGAGGGGATTTCAAAAAAGCGGTAGATTTTTATTTCAGAACATGAAGAATAAAGATAAAGAAGACGAACTCCTATAGGCGATGCGTCCGATTCATGAGCCCAAAAGTGGTGTCGATATTAGTTCGAAGTGCTAATCGAGATGTCGCTTCCGTCCCATAACTGCATGATGCGTATTCATGTATACAATGCGAGTGTATGTTAGTAGATTACTACACTCGTGATAGTCGCGATCAGCTGAATATAGTTTACGCGAGCGTTATTTCTGTAATAACTAATTGCGATAATTCACTCGTTTACGTGGAGTAAATTATCGTAAAGTTACTGTAGAAGTAACACTCGCGTATAAAACATAGTATATGTGAAGAAGAACGATTTTCTGAAATGAAAACTGTGTGCTCATTTCCCGGTTGTAAATCGGAAAGTGCTAGTGAAAAGAGAAATAATAAATTACATGGTTTAAAGAATAAAACCATGTTTAAGTGCGCTAAGCTTAAAGAAATGCTACGCGGAGCAATTTCTCCTGCGGACCCCATATCCTATCTCCTCCTGTCTCTTCCCGAGTCCCGACTGCCAGATGCCAGTTTGCCGATCGTAGCGCTGTCGGTGTATGTTTTTCGAACTACTATTGTAACCGGGTTTTGAGCTTATCTCGAAACATGAAGTTTGTCCTCCTTATCTCTATTCTTCATGATTTCAGAAGTAATTTTGTTTAGAATATTGGGATTGGTTGTCTGCGATTCGCCATCTGGTGGCGACCTACTCTCTTCGGCCATCTTGCCTTCGTGACGTTACGAATGCGTTACGACCGCCAATCCCAATACGCGCACACGTCGTTATTCAGATAAGGCAGAGTAAAATCAATAATCTAGTTATCGACCTCCCGTAAACGCACTATCGATTTAGGAACGCTATCGTATTGTTACCATGCGCGTCGCAATGCTAACAATAAGCGCACCCATCCAGTAATAGTCCGGGAGCCAGTGGACATTTTTGTCACTTATTTTTGTAGTCACCGAATCTAGATAGGATTGTTTTATTAGTGATGCTAATTAACAAATCGCAAGTCTGGCTACGATTTCCTGTTGCGTTCGATGGGTGAAAAATACAAGAAAATTGCACTTATTTTTGCAGTCATGAAACTTCTTGTATTACTTAACATTATCATAAAACTTACTAAAAAGGCAGTCTGGCTGATCTCGAGGTATGGAAAGTGAGTCTGGCTATGATTTTTCGATAAATCCGTCGATCGGAAAATCAGGTCAATTTCTGGAATACGTTGCACTTATTTTTGCATTAACGAAACTTATTATACTAACTAATATTATCATGAAATATAGTTAAAAATCAGTCTGGCTGATCTGCGGGGTTGTCAAGTGAATCTGGCGGCACGTCAAAATTTGGAAAAATAGAAAATTATTGCACTTATTTTTGCAGTGCTGAAAATTTGCTAGATAATAATTTGCATTATAAAAATAGCAAAGAAAAGAGTCTGGCTATAATAGGGGACCATCAAAGCCTCGCCAGACTGATCGAAAGACATAATATAAGCGATTGGAATGTTTTTTGTTTGCACTCGTGCAGGAGCGGCAGTTTTATTTTTGCAGTGCTGAAAATTTATCAGATGATAGTCTATACTATAAATAAATGAAAGAAAGCAGCCTGACTGCTATACAGAATTACCAGAGCCTCGCCAGACTCGCCTAACGCAGTAACTGGCCAGCGCTCAATTCTGTATTTTATTATATAAAAAAATTTTTTTTTTTTTTTTTTTAAACACGAACGTAGCCGTATCCGTTTGCGTTTATACTTTAATCCTGGAAAAAAATTTTTAATTCTATAAATCCAAAAAAAACTGGTAGCTGTGCGAAAATCACATCTCCGTCGGTAAATCATACGACTGCAGGATCCCCTTAAGGGGATCCTGCAGTGACAGGCGAACTCCAACGTGACAACGCCACGATCTAGCACGGAACTAAAAATAATCGATAATTTCGATCGTTTACTATGTTTTCTGTGTTACCGTGCTATACCTGTCCTTGTCTAACGGATACCTATACGATATATCTGTCCTTGTCAGATTGCAGCAGTGCCATCTCTGACAAGATCCGGCACCTACTGTTGCACGCGACACTGCTCTTCTTGTCATTCTGCATCCGTATTTGCATTACTAAAATAATTTTTCAATGGATCTTTTTTTGTACGCATTGAATCTTACTTCTACTTGCACGATATTATTCCTACATGTTTACCCAATGCTAGATGATAAACATTATGTATGTATAAACTGCAGAATTTTTGTTTTAAGCAAATATTGTCGTCAGGTGACAGCTGTATGTGCCCAAAAAAGTAATATTTTTAATTTTTTGGTGTTTTTGATATAAAATCGCGGTTGTCTAGCATAGATTTTTGTGCGTACTTTAATTCTGTAAAAGATTTTTGCAATTCTATAAAGCCAATTAAAAGATCCATTGAAAAACGATAATGTCGGTAATTCATACGACTGCAGGATCCTCTTAAGACGTAAGTCCGTGAATACCGACGCTACCGACGCCGACGCTACCGACGCGTCCATTTACCGATCTTGGTCGTATTCACGGACTTATGCCGGGGATCCTGCACCTGTCTGTTTTACCGACAAAATTACCGACAAATAACATTTTTGGCCCCCGTCATTTTTCATCGCATTAGTTCGACAAAATTGAAAACGCTTCTCCACGATTGCAGTACATATATCAATAATTCGGGGATACTAAGATTTTATATGGAAAACGAGAAAAAATTACGGAATTACAGATTTCCTTAGATTTCGTTACCTACTTTTATCTCAATATGGCGTCTCGAGTTGCGGGCGGCCTGTCAATTTATCACAAGATGTGCTTCATATGAAAGATATACCGTTTGTACGAACGTGAAAACAAGTTACCTCGAATCGCAAGACACGACACAACATTAATTCAACCTCCAAATCAAGATTAGAAGTCTAATAAAAACGTAGTGTCGTGTGTGTCGTGCGTGAAATATAGGTGCTATCCTTGTCTATTACAAGGACAGATATAGGCCGGTAACATAGAAAATGATAGAAAATGGTAATTTTGTCGGAAAATCATACGAGTGCAGGATTCCCTTAACCTAAAAATTAGAGTAAAAGCCGATTTATAATGGCCGTAACCGTTGATTTAAGCCGTAAGCTGTAAGAAATTGACCAATCACAGTCGAATGTGAGGAGAATAATCGACTGTGATTGGTCAATTTCTTACAGCTTACGGCTTAAATCAACGGTTACGGCCATCAGAACTCAGCCTTAAGGGCTCAGACACAATTCGAGGAATAAGGAACAAGAAATTGATATTAATAGTCGCATCCTTTTTCAATGCACGTCTATTAAAAAAGGATGCGAATATGAATTCTATTCCTTGGTCCTTATCCCTCGCATTGTGTCTGAGCCCTAATTCTATTGGTTCCGCCATTTTATTACAAAGCCAATACGCGTGAGAGTCCTGACTCAGTTGATAGATACTCTATGGCGTTTTCGATTTGCGACTCAAACCGACTCGGGTCGCATCATGTATACAGAACTCTAGCATCATTGACGTGGAATACATACATATCTGTGTATGTATTCCACGTCCATTGATGCGACCCGAGTCGGGTCGAGTAGCAAACCGAAAACGCCATTATATTAGAACACTAGTTAGAATGAAACAAATATGTTTTCTTTCATTCTAACTTATTGCACTAATTCAGAACTGCAGCGAAAAAGAACAGACCAAGTGTCTCTAGGGAAGTTTAGTGGGAGATCCGAACTTATCGTGAGGCCGCGGATATTTGCTTACTGTATATATAAATATATATATAAATTATATATTTTACAAAAATTCTTGACATTTTTACAAGATTGAGTTAAATTGAACAATATGATTCAAAATTGTGTCATTTAATTGCATTAATTGGTACAGCCAATTTTAAAATCTGCTTTCTTTCAATATATGTATTTCCAGACAGGGATATTATGTACGATATTGATTTAAACTCGTTCAAATAAATGCATTAATTGCAGATGATGAATCACGATTTTGTTGTAAGGAAAATGCTTTGATAGTTCTACAGCCTCTGCTGTGGAGACTAAGAAGAAAAAATTATAGTTTTATAAAAATATTTTCATAAAAGTATATTTGAATATAGAATATATTGTGCTATCAGAATTTTTTGCTACTTTCCTTACTTTCCTATCATTCTTATCATGTATTGTATCCGGGCAACTTCTTGACTAGACTGCATATTTCATTTTTTTCTTATGTTCTTGGCCGCTAGAAAATTTTAATTAGAGAAAAAAAGGAGGGAGAAAAGTCTTCGTATGACATTGTGTATCGGACGTAAATGCCATCATATGTCGATATTACAAAAATAATGTACATCATTTAATGTTTAACACTAAGCATCCTGATATTCGTAGGTAATCATCAGATAAACTTTTGATATTATAAAAAGACGAACTTGATTTTAATCGGAGACGGTGATGGTGTCGAGTTGAGTTCTGGTGTATCACTTGCTTGCGCGACATCAACTTTCTGTATACATGCTCGAATACACAAATACAATATTTATGTAAATACGATGCAATACTTATATACAATATACAATGCATCATCATTACTTGAGGTTAATGATTATTCGAGTGATACGTATTTAAAGGATAAAACACAAGGAAGAGGGACAGTGGTGAGGAGACAGTCACGATCGGGACATCTGGCTTACTCCTCCAAGTCCAGGTCCCCCAATTCTTCTTCCAAACCCTCTAGGTCTTCTTCCACGAAAAGATTTTCGTTAATAGCTACGGCAACAGCACCCTCGTCCACGGTTACTGCAACAGAAATTGTGTGTTAATTATCGAACGACGTAGTATAATAATTACTAATACGTTTATTGCCCGTATCCAATAAGCGTGAATTCTTCTTGCATTCAAAGAGATATTATTTATGGATAATGGTTATATATAATTCATATAGATTTATATAAATATATTATATAAGTATATAATCATAAATGATTCAGATTATTTTAAATTTATAATAATATAAATAATTATATTAATATATTATATATAATTACTTATATCAATATATTAAATCTAAGATAATCTGAATCACTTCTGATTTATACGCTTCTGAGTTTAAAGTATTTTATTAGCAGACTATGAGCGTGTTAACGTTAATTGATGTAATCGTTGTATAAACTGATGTAACCTGTAGTATCTTCATTATTATCAGTGGCATTGCTGGCCTTTAACCGATCTGTAGCTGCCACCGTGATACCGTTAGTATCGATCTCGCTAGCCTCAAAAGCAAGGCGATCCGTGTCGAGTTCTCTATACTGTACATCTTCAAAATCATCTTCTTCGCGAGAGTAATTAGATATTGCTTCATCTCCTTCATCGATACCTATAACACACATTTATTATTAGTATATTAATTAAGTAATAAATTCTATAAGAAATTTTAGTGAGCTGTAACGAGATCTTACCATCTCCTGCTGCAAGATCTGGATTAAAGTAAAACATTTCTCTTCCTGATATGCCAACTTGGCGCCCAGCTTTATAATCGCTTCTCTTTTTCTCCTCATCCTTGATCGCCTGCTCCTGTTTCTCTTTCAACTTTCTCTTCTTCCAAGCCAAAAATGTCTCTAGCGTTATCTTGGTCTGTTGGAAATTTTTATTACATGAGAAATTTAATCAGCATATTGTGTTCTTTATTGAAAATTTACTTTTCGCCGAAAATTTATATATGTATATTTCATGTACAGTGTTTCCGTACCTGATTAGGTCCCAAATTGGCCCTTTCTGTTTCTATTAGATCCTCCAGGGAGATTTCATCCTTCTTGTCCTCTTTTTTCTTATCTTTCTTCAAGACAAATCCAGGAGGTAAAGCGTGCCTGTAGATGCATTTTTGACCAGACGGGCATTCCCAGAACCAACCATATTTTGATTTCTCCACTGCTTCCAAGAAGTGTTTGCATATCTAGCGAAAAAAAGCGTCTTATTTCATATTCTAATTAATTGAGTAAGAGCTAGAATAATTTTCTAGATTAGATTATTATATTATTTGTATAGCTTACGATGTCGGTAGTCGGACGATTGCCACCGCCGTGTTTCTTTTCCACAACCTCTTTCAGTTTATCCTCGTCCCACTTATCCATCGTATCCGCCTCCTTATCATCATCATCTCTCATATCACAATATAAAGATCGTTTCTCGGCTTTCCGCTCGATGCTCAAATCATGCGAGAATTTACATTTATCTCCCTTCGTACATTGTCCCTGTTTAAAAAACGCGCACACGACAGACTTTGGGTCTATGCCTGCAGAAATTGTTTTGTCACAGTAGTATTTCTTTACTTAAAGATTATCCGTTATTTAATAGCTTCTGATTATCGTGAATGTACTTGGTACCTTTTTCTATCTTTTGCGTTTGAACAGGCTTAAAAATAAGGGCCAGTTCCTTCTGCTCCTTCAGCTTCTTCTCCTTCTCCAACTTTTTGACATTGGGATCCTCGAGTTTGCGGGGATTTACGCCGCCCGTTTTTACCTGCTTCTCGACTTGCTGAATAAACTTCTGTTGCTTGGCACCTTTCTTGTTTTTTATACCGAACGTTTTGTCCTTAAAAGAGAAAGAAGGCTCAGATCTTAGGGTAGTCACGCTTCGTACGTAAGTATGTGTTAATAAAAAAAAGGCATAAATTGATCAGTTCCACATATTCATTTAGGAAACATGTGGAATCCTAAAGGTTCTTGATTAGAGGCGAAAGGTGTCTTACATCTCATTACCTCGATAACCTTCTCCTTCTTCTTTTGCTCCGTCTTCTTGCTCGGCGCCGGCGCCTTTTTCGGTGGCATTCTGTCAACTCGAGCACCTCACCTCGGTGACAGAAAACGCCTAAAGCCTTCCGAGAAATCTCAACGATAACTCCACTCTCCAAACTCTCCAGTCTCCTCCAAATGCACTGTACTGAAACCGGATACAATCGCCACGTTATTTTGAATCATGGTGACAAACTTCGCGCGATGAAATTTTTTAAAAACAGAAAATTTATTATAATTGTGATTTGTGATTATTATATATATATATATATAATTAATTGTCAATATTATGATAATGTCATTTGTGATTAATATGTAATAAACGAGATATCAGATGTGCGTTTTTTGTTAGCTGGCACTTTTTTCGTTTCGGCGTGGGCGAATGGCTAACCTGCGACTCGCGAATTGTCGCTAACTTCGGACCTCCTGGCGCCACGTTGCGCGAGATGCGGGGAAGATGCCTCTTCGTTCGGCGCGGTCACGGTGAACGTGCGGGGTCAGGTTTGGCGAATTTACGAGTTAACTGACGTTAAACCGAAGGCGCCGCGATGGCGAAATTCGACTTGACGTCTCGCATAGGTCAATACCTGGACCGGCACTTGGTGTTTCCTCTGTTGGAGTTCCTGTCGGCGAAACAGGTAACGGCGCGCGGTAACCGGACGTCGCGGCCCTATGTTTTGGTTATGTCACATGTGGTGCATTGCAGATTTACGATGAGGACCAGCTGCTGCACGCGAAACTCGACATCCTCAGCAAGACGAACATGATCGACTACACCATCGACATTAGAAAACAGCTATATCCCAATGTGGAAGTACCGGAGGTGCGTTTCTCTGTGTAACACATATGCCACTGTTGCGCGATTGCGAAACAGTCGCCATAGATTTAGTAGTTCATATCGTAGATTCAGATTCTGCATTTTATACGATGAATTAATAGGCAATTTTTGGCGATTGTTTGGTATATATACCAAAGTGTACCAAACTGCATCAGACCGTTTTGGCGTGTTTGGTACTTTGTGGTCAACCGTTTTGGTATCTCCCTGGTTGGTACCACGCTATACTCTGCTATAAAGCAGGGTAGTTTTTCCAAATCTGGTACATATACCAGAATAAGCTCCGTCCCTACCAATATCAACCTTGGTACATGTACCAAACGATCGCCAAAAATCGCCTAATGATAGCGATGTTAATGGTTGCAGGAGATAAAATCCAGACGTGCTGATGTGTTGCAAGAGCTTGGAGTACTCCAGAATAATGTCTCGGTAGTGCTGGCTCTTATGAACAACGAGGAAATTATGAAGAAGATGGAGAACATGCGTGATTCCAAAGCGCTTAATAATTACCTCACTCAAGAATCAGACGTAGGTGGAACAGTTATTATTACTACATTAGATAATAGAATATTTGATCTAGTATTCTACGATGTTACAAGTGTGCTAATTTTTTATTGGTTTTTTCTTTACAGTTTAGGGTAGAAATGATGGACAGCTTTGTGAAGCTGGCTAAGTATCGCTATGAGTGTGGCAATTACTCTGTTTCGACGTCATATTTGTACTTCTATATGCTGATCATGCCCCCTACCGATAAGGTACTGCTAATTTTTTATAAAGTACGATATAAAAATTAAGTACATGTTTTATAAAATTATCTGATATTTATGTCTAATTTCCAGAACTATTTACATGTCTTATGGGGTAAATTGGCATCAGAGATTCTTGTACAAAATTGGGAAACGGCACTGGAGGACGTGAACAAGTTGCGAGAATATATCGACAGTAATGTTATCGGCAATTCGCTGCAAGTATTACAGCAACGCACATGGCTCATTCATTGGAGTCTATTTGTGTTCTTTAATCATGTGAAGGGAAGAGATCTTATTATTGAGATGTTCCTTTATCGGCCACAGTACGTACGATTTCTTAAGAAAGTATTTAACGGTATTTACGAAAATTGGAGAAATTATAACGTGTATAATATATTTTTGCAGCTATTTAAATGCTATTCAAACAATGTGTCCGCATATACTTCGTTACTTGGCCGCGGCAGTAATCGTCAATCGTTCCAGGCGGTCTATTTTGAAGGATCTCGTGAAAGTGATACAACAGGTTGAATTTTAAAAACGTTGCTTTGAAAGGCATATAAAAATTCGTATGAGTTTTTTTGAATGACAGACAAATCCAATCTAAGTAGTTTTTGCTAAGAAAATAATAGTTCAAATTTGTCGAGAAATTTATAAGAAATTGCGATTTTTTTATGCCGTATATTAATGAAATGTTCTACATAAGACATCTTTAAAAATGTTATTTTTACGTATATAGGAATCTTATACTTATCGAGATCCCATCACAGAGTTTCTGGAACATTTGTATGTTAATTTTGACTTCGATGGAGCTCGGCAAAAATTGCAAGAGTGCCAGACTGTCGTCTTCAATGACTTCTTTTTAATCGCTCTGCTGAATGAATTTGTAGAGAATGCACGATTGATGATCTTCGAAACGTTCTGCAGAATTCATCAATGCATTAGTATCCAGTACGTAATTTTTTGCGTCATGATTGTAAAAGAAGTTAATTAATTATTTATGCCCGGTGTTTATCAATTGGTTTTACATTATTTTTGTATTATTTATAGGATGCTCGCAGAGAAACTAAATATGAAGGCGGATGTTGCGGAATGCTGGATTGTGAACTTAATCCGTAATGCACGTTTGGACGCTAAAATCGACAGCAAATTGGGACATGTAGTAATGGGAGGACAGCCAGCGTCCCCGTATCAACAATTGGTTGAGAAGATTGAGACTTTGAGTGTGCGAAGCGAGGCACTAGAGAATCTAATTGAGAGAAAACTAAAAGCGAAAAATCAAGACCCAGTAAGTATAGTGTGGAACTAACAGAGGTCAGTATCATTCACAATTATATTGCGCGTATAATATCACATTTGGTTTACTTAATGCATAACACATTGCAGTAGACATGAGAAAAATAAAAGTGAAGTTATGCATATTACAAACGCTAATGTCAAGTAACTGTACACTGTATACGTAATAATAGTTCGTCCAATTTGCGTTTAATTATATTTACCATCAAATTCGATTTTTATTTTAATATATTATTTTAACATTTGTCCATGTATTAAACTTATTGTTTTTGTCAATTGCACTAAAATTGAAGTGTTTTTGTGTTTTTTCGTATTGTTTTGCCATTACATGTAATTGTTATAAAATCGTGATATTTTGTAAAAAATGTACTTTTCTTGCATATAATTTTAAAGACAATTCACTTTCGTTTCAGTATCAACATTCGTGGAATTTGGATTTGTGACAACTCGATGCAACCTGGAGAAGTAATACCTAAAAGAGATATTCCACCTCCGATTATTAACAGTAATTAGGCTTGACACAATGTACCTTCAAATGTAAAGAAATAATGGAATTTGCATCGTGACGTCATGAAACCAGATGTATTTTTATTTGCTGGTACTGTCAGTATCTTGTAACTGTAAAACGATACTATAACAAGTAATAAGCGACCAATAACATTTTATAAGATATATTGCATTTATTTATTGTATACATCCATATCTCCATAAATCACATCTTTAGTTTAAGACTAGAAATTAGAATATCCTGTCAAATATTATGTTAGCAAAAATAAAAAAGAAATTAGATTTTATTCAGAAACTTTAGGCCCAGTTTTTCATTTAAAGATAAATTTATCTAGTCAAGTTACTTTTACTTGAAGATTGAAGGCTCCCGCACACAATAACGTAAGATGTACCGTAAGAATTGATCAATCACATTTAAGTATTTCCGAACTATAAGGATGCCATTTTCGAGTAAACACGATTGTAATTGATCAATTCTTACGGTACATTTTACGTTATAGCTACGCTAATTTGTAGATTAGTTGTTATTGCATTTTTAAATGTATTGTTTGTTGTTGGTTAATCAACTTTTACTCATGACTAAACTTTTACTCATAAGAAAAATTTTGTTGGTATTACAATTCAGAAAAAAGACCATAGTTCATGTAATATAGGTATCTATACTCTACAGTTCACGCTTACTACAGATAAATACATACAATAAATCAAGAATAATGTTAAAAATAAAATTTTAGTTTAGAAATTTTCAAAACCCGCGATAGCAGAAATCGAAACGATACAAGAGAATATAAATTGAATACCATAAATAATTACAGAGGATTTGTTACACATAAGCTAACGATAGTTACTACGACAGCATAAAAAAGTTTGACAACGAAAATGCAAGTAATGGATAACGGAGGTATTGATAACCTTTTGCTGTATTGTCAATTTATCTAGAAATATCAGTCCTTTGACTACCTACTGCGACTAGCAAGAAAATATTAATAATATTAATATTAATTTATATACATTATTCTGTCTTTCGACTGTCTGTTTTTATAGTCAAAATTTAGAAAAAAATTCAAAAAATCATCTGATTCATCAAAATAATACGATCTACGCCGAAATATCTTAGACCTTATAAATTTTTCATCACTGCTATAAACGTTTATATAAAAATTATTGAAATACATGATTAATAATACGCACTCAAATTCTATTTACTTCAGCATAAAAGAGCTGTAAGATGGATTATGATCTTCTAGGAAATGTAAAACCAGAAGGCCAATCAGTGAATTTTTTGATAGTAAAAGTTAGCACTACGAAACTATTAGTTTAGTGATCAATCATGAATTGAAAAACACAATTTTTATTTTAAACTTTCGGTTAAGCTTAAACTACAAGTTAACCAGAGAATAAAAAACCGGGCCTAAAAATGAATTCTATAGTTGAATTTGTTACAAATTGGTAGCTCAATTTACGTTTGGTTGTAAACGTGCAAGAGAATCACACTTATTCACTGTTATGTCATTTTCTGCTCTAATATAAAATTAAAATTATATATTATACTATAAGTATAATTATAGTTATAATATAATAATTATAATTATAAATGTCAGTTATTTAAGTTACAACTTATGCGATTACGTTACGAGACATTTATATTTTAAGGATCTGTTATATACGAAGGTAAAAAATTACATCCCGTGTATCCATCATGCTTGATGCAATATGTCAGAACGCTCCTCCAATACGGATCCAAACTGAGTAATTTCGGGTTTCCCAAGATAATGAGTAGAGCTCGAGCACGAGTAATCGCGACGTTGAGTCTCCTGGGCGAAGCAACAAAGCCTAGAGCATGCTTGACATCTTCATCAACTAGATTATTGCACGATCTGACAGTTGAAATAATGATTACATTCCTTTCTTGTCCTTGAAATCCTTCTACACTGCTGATTTTTGGCAATTTAAGATCCAACTCCAACAGCAGATCTCGGATTTGTTGCACCTTAATTTAGAAGTGTTTTTAATAAAAAAAGAACGGAAAAATTGTCTTTTAGTAAAACGTAGAATTTTACTTAAAACACGCGTGTATACCTGTTTCAGATAAGGGGTTATAACTCCTATATCATCTGGCTTAAGCCCGTAATTGTATAATTTCAACAAATAGAGATACACTCTCGTCGCTTCTTGGGGATTGTACCAGCTTGGACTCTCGGGATCTTGGTAATTCTCACCCTCGACCCCATGGAAGATTATGGCAGGTGGTGATCCATCTCTCTCTGGTAGTTCTAGTCTCAGCATCTCCAATAGTTTAGCTTCCTTACTGTTCTTAGATGATATCTAAATACAGCAAACAAACAAATTGTAGTCAGACAAAATTTCAAGTTTAACACAATAACAAAAGTTATACATACCTGCGGCTGTAATTCCGATTCATAAAACAGCGAGTTTGGTAGATCCAGTATCTCTGGTAAACTCCGATAGTTCATTATGAGTTTCGTAACGAGTCTGGGGTCGTAACCGGTCTCGAATCCTTCAGGGTCCCTCTGGTAAGGAAATTGATGTAAAAGTCTCGATAGGAATGATTCGCCGTACCCGAAATACTCCGCTAATTTGCTGTGCACGATAGGCCCAAGTTGCATTGGATCGCCCGCGAGTATCACCTGACCGTGATCGGAATGAATGTAATTCAAGGGAATCATGATCTCTGGCTCGGTCGCTTGACCCGCCTCGTCGACAAGAACGTGCGAGAAATGACCACGGGGAAAACCCATATTGTACAATACTCCCAACGAACTGCAGGTGCCGATGGTAATTCTATGGCGACCCAGTACGGACATGGTACAGTTCACTCTCACTCCGTTCTCGCGTTGATAGAAGCGATCGGTTGATCCTTCCGCGGCTAATTCTGCCGTAGCACAGTAAGGTAATAATTTCTCAGGAATAGAATCACTGTCCAAGCAATGATAAGCTATCAGTCGAACCTATGGCATATACATATAATGCGTATAAATACAGAAAAACTGGAGCTATTTAATAATTCATAAATTTGGCCTTTTTATGATTTTTATTTATTTACTAATAAATTACGATATATAGTTAATTTATATAAAATTGTTGTTAGGTGAATCATGAAAGAATCTGTGGAAAAGAAAAACATACCAAATCGCCTGGCTTAAGAATGTTACTGTCCAACAAGCGTTCTGCTATTAAGTTTGCTGAGCTGTTTGACGGTGTTGCTACGAGAAGCCTGCTTTCGGAAATCGTGGTCAAAAGTTGTAAGATTGTCTCGCACAAGGTCATTGTCTTCCCTGTTCCAGGCGGGCCAAATATAACGTAGGGTAACGGGCGTGCTAATCCCAATATTATATTTCTCACAGCTTCTTTTTGATAATAATTCAGGTTTTTATTGAACCAATTTAATTTCCGTTTTTTTATTTGAGTGATATATGGTTGTAGTTCATCATTAGCATGAGCGATCGGTCCATTTGTCGACGTTGAAATCATGGCAGTGTTAGTTTTATTCCCGTTGGCTCTCCTTGCTAAATTCGTTTTAAAATTTTGATTTTCCGATCTTGTAGTCGTTATTCCTTCAAGTGACGATTCAGTAGACTTAGAATTGAAAAGTCTATTTGCTACCGATATTCTTGGAGACACTTTGGTATTACTAGAGGCTCTATCACTGATTGAAATGATAGAGGAACTGGAACTGTCAGAAGATACAGATTTACGAATTTGCATGTGAGCGGGGTTCTCTTCATCCTCACACTCTTCTAAATGAAATTGTGGCTCTCTTTGCACTACTTTGGTAGGAAACAGAAAATCAGATCCAAGACGGCTGAGTGCTAAATTAACAGCATTGTGACAACGTTGAATAGTGGCATATGAGCTTTTAAATGACACTTGACAATTCTCGCCATTGTATTCATGATGAAACCTATCGTTAAATTTCAAAAAAATCTCCGTGCTTTTGACTTTGTGAATGAAGCCCTCATATTTTAGATTTCCTATTACAAAACAAATAAAAAATCAATAATTACTCAATTATCATCTCAACATACCGACATTAGTTTTAAAACTATATTTTTATCTTCCAGTATAATAATCATATGCATAATATCAAAATATGTTTTACAACTGCTTTCTTATCTTACCTTCAGAACTATCCCATTGAAAAGATACTATAGCTCTGTCACCAACAAGGAGAGAAGGCCGTTTTTCCGATAATCCTGGCACTTCTAGTGCAAAATAATCACCGCTTCGTCGCATGGTTGCGCTTTCTATGTCATATTTTTGCAAAGAGAGCGTTAAAGATATCTCGTCTAGATACAACAAGGTGTGAAAACGGTCTTTATACGTCTGGAAGGAAAGCGGTTTTAGAAGACACGGTATCTGATCTCCAATAGCAATCTCGCGCTCCGCCTGTGATTGTTTATTCTGCATGGCATCCAAGACAATGTTCCAAATGTATCGTGGTATTTTGAACATTCCACTGCGCACTTTGATAAATTGAGGTGGTTTACTTGGTCTTATCCCGGGAATACATGTAATTTCATTGAACTCATCCAAGTTAGATAAATTAATCTTTTCATTCTTTTGTGTAACAGATGCGAAACGGGTCTTTTGTGAAATGTTCTTTACATTGACAGTTATGTGAAACACTCTAGCTATCTTGAAGTCTTTGAAATTAAAGGTAAATAGCTCCTCAAACGTGCCGACAAATTTCGCTTTGCATTGGAATGTATAAGTAACACTTTCCAAAGGATTTACTACTATGCTGATATCTGTATTTGTCGGTGACACTAGTGACAACTGTGATGGAGTCTTCTGCGGTGTGAAAGAGCCACTTTGCAACAAATGAGCATAACTGCCGTCATTTCGTATCGAAACTGCCAAGGTACTCTCTTCTCCTACATTCAAATTGAATTTTAATTCGTCGTCTATGATGATACCATACTTATTTTTTAGTAAGTCGCTGGAAACTGATATGGAAGAACTATTTTTTACGGCTGGTAACGGAATGGTGGATTTATTTGAAGCCTAAAACAAAAATATAAATCATAACATAAATATTGAGAAATTTATTATATATTGGCATCAAAAAATTCGCAAAATAAGTAAATTCTTGCCTGAATTAATGGTACTACGGTCAATGCTCTCCAGGTGTACTGTCCTTGATCGCTTTCTATGCAGTCGCTCACCACTTTGTCACCGACACAGGGAATGTAACCCGTGTCACACGCACGCTTGTGAAAAATCGCAAGCTTATCAATTACTCCCACTTCGCTCCCTTGACTGTACTTTGATATCACGCCGACGTGTAGCTTAGATCGCAACGATCTAATCCTATCAATCTCCAAGACTTCGCCAATCAAATCCGTAGAGTCGTCGTTTATTTCGACCATGCATTCTAATGTCAACCAATCGCCAATTAGGGGAATGAAGTCGGATCGTACTTTGTGCAAGTCGATGCGAATATTGTTCGGCTCGACAATGGCGATTCGGCCTTCACGTTTTGTCACTTTGGCAACTATACTCCTCCGTATCACTTGAGTGTGGACATTGTCCTCCGATTTGATATTTGGATTTCTTTCCCAGCCGTCATCTATCACACGAATAATTTTTCGTACTTTTGGCTCCGCTTTTGGATCCCGCAGATACAGCAAGTAGTGAACCACATCACCTACTTTCAGATTGTTAGTTGAGTCATCGATCTTTTCGTACATATAGCAATCATCTATGAGGATGTAATCCTCACTGATTCGAGTGACACTTCCTGTCTTGTAGTAACATCCTTCTTCGTTCAGTGCTTCCGTTTGTTTGCCAGTTACATCAGTGTCGGCCTCCTTTGCTTGCTCTAAACGAGATATGACTTTATCTATGTCTTCCTCCGCAGTAGTATTCGTGTACACATAGCTCAAAGCATGTTGAACCCCTTTGTAGAGCAACGAAAGCATCTTTAATTTCTCTGGCTCCTATCTAAGTATCTATGGACATAAAAGAAAGTTTAAATATTTAAGCAAGTATTTTTAATATAAATAATATCCGATATCGAGCAGTCAACTGGAGGAAAAAGGAAATAGGGATGGAGTACATGAATGACATTTACCGATCTATAGGCTGATATCTCCACTCCGTCGCCTTAAGATAATCCAGTTCCTTTCGCAAAGATTGTACGCGTTTCGCGTGTAGCTCCTTGAGGTATCGTTTACGTTGCTTCTTCTCTTGCAACTCCGATTTCATCTGATTCAGGATCTTGGATGTTTGAGTTGCGCTGGAAGTCAACTCCGAGTCCTGGGATTCCGGCGTTCTCTGTCCCGTCGAGTGTCCTAGAGTGCTCGACGACAGGGTGGACGAATTCATAATTCGGTCTCCACGTCCTGAAACGACCGGTTACGCTCGCGTATCACTCGTATTGTTAAACATTGTTAAACACTTTAACCTGTCTTTCACTTCACAGTTCACGGGAGCCCGGAGCAGCCCGTAAGTGCGAAACTAATCGATCGATCGAGAAGAGACGCTTCTAGGCCCTAGGGTTCTAGGCCTTCCAGAGCGTCCTCGCGTCATTGGTCGATTGATGGGATAACGTCACGATTAGTCGATTACACATTTAAATTTGAATTGACAGATCTTATGTATATTTCTACTAATTTAATTTTAATCTCTCAGAAAACTAGAGAAAGATAAAAAGTAAGTTAAACCGAGATTAAAGTTAAAATCTAAAAGATAAAGTTGGAAGAAATAGACATTAATAAAAAATTCTCTAGAAATCAGAAATAGATAAAAAGTAAGTTAAAGTAAGATATTAAAGTTAATCTACATTGGTAGAAATAAACATTAATGTAGGAGAAATTTTTCTAGGAACTAGAAATAAATAAAAAGCAAGTTAATTAAATCGAGATTAAAGTTAATCTACATTGGTAGAAATAAACATTGTAAGAAATCTTCTAAGAATTAGAAAAAGATAAAAAGTATGTTAAACCGTAAGATTGAAGTTAATCTACATTGATAGCGAAATAGACATTAATAAAAAAATAAAATACTATATTTTAGTAAATTAGTATAAATTTACTTTAATATTTTATTACTTTATTAATAAATTTAATACTTTAATAATTTTTTCAATACATTTCAGAGAGCGAGGACGCAGGAGAGATTAATTAGAAAGCTCAAATCTTCAGCAACACGAATCACGACTTGAATTTTTCATTAACTTATATAGGCTGCGGTCCACTTGACGCTGCAAATGCTTCGAAGCATTCCTCTTCTCCTTTCTTTCAATGAAGAAAGAACGAGAAGAAGAACGCTTCAAAGCATTTGTAGCGTCAAGTGGACCGCAGCCATAGCATACTTACAAAATTGTCAATTGTTTCACTTCGACGACAAATAATCGAAAAAATCGATTAAAACAATATTTTGTAATTGCGCGACATGTAATTTTCAATTTACGGCGAACATGACTCCTCGGGATGGAAAGTATTCCTTAAATTCGTGACATACGGGCGACTGAGAAGCTAAAACAACATGAGGAAGGTGCCGAGCAAACGCAGCCTCGCGAAATTGCCACGCTCGCGGTTACCGCAGAAGCCGTACGGGTTCTGCTGCGAGGAAAAAGATCAGGATCCTGAGAAACGTTACGACATGCGGAACCCGCCGTTCGCGTCGTCCTTGACGAACGTCGTTCTAGGCAGCGGCGGTCCCGGGGTGAAGTTTCGCGTACAGGACATCGGGCCGCCGCCGTATCCCATTCAACGCAGAATCCTCGAGGCCAAAGGCAGAGCTTATCTGGGACGGTGCAAACGATGCCGGGGTCCTTTACGATGGTACTTGGAGGACGAGATCGCACTTGCGCGTGAATTCCTCGCTAAGGAGAAACGGGATAATTATAATGCGAATTTGAAAAGGAATTTAATGATCGCCAAACGAAAGGGTGATACTTCACGCACTCAAAATGCGAAGCGAATTAATTGAATCTCAATTTTTGTCGAATTTTTCACCGAAGAGCTTTATGTCTTTATAGTTCTTTTAATATAACATATTGCGTTGCCTATATATTTATAAAATTTAAAAAAATGAAAATATATTACTCATCCTTGTAATATATATAGATTGATATTTTTGTATTGATATTATATGCATATAATCTCTCTCATTGGTGATACTATTTATATAATTAATTAGTTATATATTTAGTGATACTGATCAAGAAATTAACAAGTATTTTTGATGTATAAAATTGAAAATCATTAATGAGATTTCTCTAAATTAATAAAGCCAGAGAACGCAGCAGTCGGGTGAAAAAAAGGAATTTGATGATCACTTCTGAAGTACACGGGACAATCAGCAGTTCGAGAAATAATGTATAAAAATACTGGCTCTGAAGAAACCCACTGTATACTACTGACTACAGCGCTGTAACAAAGTGTTTTATAAAGGTTAAAATAAATATGAATAAAATTTTACTTGTATTTCTAAATTGCGAATTAAATGCAGATACAATGCGGTAGGATATCTTGAAATGTTTATTAGAAAAATATATTTTAGCAGAATACAAATACAAATTTATACAACTTTGCCTGTCAACTATTATAATCGTAATGTTATACATGTTAATAAAGAATTGTAGGAAGAAACGAGAGAACTACATAATACATGGCATAGGATTCGAAATGAATTCACAATTCACATTTGATTTAATAATATGTGTATATATATATATATATAGTTTCATATATGAAAAATGTATATAACATAGTAACGACACAAAAATTACGTCACATTTTGAATAATCATTTTGCTATCTTCTTAGAATCCTTAAAGAAACTTCAAGTTGAGTACAATCACGCGTCTGGACACTATAATTGTCTTATATGTTGCGTAATTATACGAATTTATCGCGAAAGTAACAATTTGTAGATATTTATTATTGCTTTTAGAATCGTGCATTTGTTGAGGATAAAAAAAAAATAATCGGTGCACTATTTTACTTCTAAGGAAGAACATTAAAAATTGTCCCAACCATTTGATTATGTAATGATCATTATGTAATGATCATTAAATATGTATGATATTATGTAATGATCATTAAATATGTATGTAATAATCATTAAATATGTATAATCATTATGTAATGATATTATGTAATGATCATTAAATATGTATGTCAAAGAAGTAAAATTTTAGTTTATTATATTTACCAAAAAGTAGCTGTATGAATAATGTATAGTTACAAGTTTTCTGAAAAAAGACAAATCATCTCAAACTGAAAACAAGAAGATGGAAAAGTATCGAAATAATCAGACTATAATTTGAAAATATGAACATTAAGAATAGTATAATCATATTATATATAAGGGAGTTATTAAATCTAAAAGCAACGTAAATAATACAACTATCGATTAAGTAAATTGATCTTTGGTTGCGTAACGTGTATTGTAACAACAGCATGTAGCAAATTTATAAGAAATGCGGCATATTTGTGTCGTTTGTAAAATAGAAGAGAAAAAATTAAACGATCATCGTACGTCACATGTGCGTACGACTCTATACCCTCTTTCTTTCTTAAATATATATATATATATATTTATGTAAACGTAATAAGAAAACGGTAAATAAAAATGATCCTTTGGAAAAACTACATTATATAAGTTCGTATTCTTAAACTGTAAGTTTATATGTACGTACATAATGCGTATGTGCATATAAATTTGCAATACGTATTTGCTGTTATAAAATTATACCACGTATTTAGGAATGTTGTCCTCTACGGAGATACTAAGTACCTCGTCATTCTCGTTTGTGCTGTCGAGGATTGACTGTACATAGGGATTCACGACAGCTGCCACGAGTTTCTCCGAATGTGATGTCTTTGGTGTCACGGAACGTTTCGCTTCCGTTTTTGACGACTCGCCTTCGGAGACACGTTCCAATATATCCTTGTCTTCCGATCGTTTTTCTGAGTGACTACATCGCTCAACTGGGTCAGTCTTAATTACGGGCGACGATTTCGCCAGACAAGTTAATCCCGAGGAAGAATCGTTGCTCATATCTGTGTTCTCAGATTGGGTCTCTACACCATTATCGTGTGTACTTTCAGGAATGGTTTCGCTCGTTGCTGGACTTTGCCTCTGAATCTGCTCGCGATTTATTTGTTCTTTCGGCAAAGACGATATCATTTCTAAAATTTTGCTTTTCGAAGACTCGTTTGCACCAGATTCCATCTTATCACGTACTTCCTCCTCCTTGTTCTGACTAGCATCAAGTTGCACGTCTCGAGGCTGTGACTCAGTCGTTATAGATAAAATTTTCTTCGATTTCTCGACGTCTGTTTCTGTATTTGTCGTTTCTAAAATCTGTGTGTCCGAAGATTTACTTATATCTATAGATTGCATTTGAGAAAGTAGTTCTTGCTGTTCATTTCTTTCGGTTTGAGCGACATTCTGTTGCATTTCATTTGCGTTTAATGAATTTGCACCATCGATTTTCTGTGTCTCTTGATCGTCTGTGGCGTCCTTTATCATATTCTCAATTATGTCATCAACGCTAAGTTCTGTTACAACGGACAAAGATGCTTTAAAACATGGTGCAACAGAAGTACTTGCACTAGAAATCGTTTCATTTATGATGACATCCTTATCCGTTTCGGTTGCGCTGATATTCTCTTTCATTCTTGAAGTACACTCGGCTATAATTTCAGCTACCATTTGAGTAGTGTCGTTTATGTTCTCTTCGATTTGTTGGGCTTCGCTATATTCGCATTTCTCATTTATATCAGAATTTCCAATTCCATTAAACGCTGCTTTACTAATTTCAAGCTTCTCCATTTGGTCAACACAGTCCAGTTGATTCTTATTCAAATTTGCAGTTTCTTTATCATCATTTATTTGCTGACTCTCGTGAACTGTATCTTGTTGTTGCACGTCAAAAGTAGTGTTGTTAACTTCCGTTTCGGTTACTTCCTCCATTTTTGGAATGTTTTCGCATTCTGATAAAAGATCAATAACATTCGTCCCGTTTAGACTTAATCGAACGTGCATCGGGTCGTTTTCGTCGAGAATCTCGAACTGGAACATCGTGGCTCCTTCGGCGGCGAGTTCCTTGAACTTGTCGCAAGCTTGCTCACTCCATGAAACGATATTGGCCGGTTTCTCCAGCGTGCATCGTTTTGACAAAATGGGAATATTCACGATATCCTCCGGCAGCACTCTCAATTCCTCCGTAACTGCAGAATTGCCGTAATCCATATACAAAACCTCCGTGCCCTCTTTACAAAGCGCGACTATCTTTGCCCTGTACCAATAACCGTCTTCGGGATAATGAGCAGCGCAGACCGTGCCCACGTCGACGTCGTTCAACGTGAGGAAACTCTCCGCATCTCGCAGGCGATCCGACATTACCTCCAGTTCGGTTATACTGCTCTCGGCTTGAATCCAGAACTCGCTCGGGCTGTTGATGTGACTAACAATCACGTTTGGCGAATTCTCTTCTCCGAGTGGCGGCAATCTCTCCTCGATAACCGGCGAAATTCGCTCGCACATGCTACCAAGAATATCGGCAACATTCTGACCGTCCAACGTCAGTTTCACCAATGATGTCTCTTGGTCTTTCAGAACGTCCAGGAGGAAAATTGTCGCGCCTTCCGCGGCCAATTTGATGAACTCCTCGCATGCCTGCTCCGACCACTCTTCGACTTGCGACGGCAGCTCCAAGCAGCATTTGCGCGATAAG
Source organism: Leptothorax acervorum (assembly GCA_035220615.1). Lineage (NCBI taxonomy): Eukaryota > Metazoa > Arthropoda > Insecta > Hymenoptera > Formicidae > Leptothorax > Leptothorax acervorum. Next base: position 1,003,707 of record JASTWQ010000005.1, read on the forward strand.
GGCGATATATTCGCCACGTCTTCCGGAATGGCACGAATCTCGGTGGATACTGCGGAGTTTCCATAGTCGATATATATAACCTGCGTACCGTTCTCGTTGTGAGAGATAACGCGCGCTCTGTACCATTGTTCGTCCTCAGGATACTTGGCGACACACAGTAAACCTTCTTTTATATCGTCGATCTTCGGGAACATGTCGGCGACCATAAATCTGTCCGCCATTACTTCCAAGTCGGCAACAGATTTCTCCTCCTGAACCCAAAACTCGCTCGGCGAATTAATGTGGCACACGAAAGCGGAATGCGGATCCAGTTCAAGATCTACAATCTCATCTACGGGCTCCTGCTCGGTACTAATTATGATAGCATGTTTCTCTTCGACTAACGTCTCGCTGACGCTCTTGTCGTTTATAAACAGCTCTACGCGTTTAGGCATGGTATCTGCTACTATCAGAGCCTGAAGACTTTCCGTTGATGTTACTAGATTCTTGAATCTTTCGCAAGTCGGCTCGCTCCAATCCTCCGTGTCTACGGGAATAACATCAAGTCGGCATTTCAATGCAAATGTTTCTAAGTTCTTCCAGGCGTCCGGCATCTGTCGAATGCTGCTCGCTTTGTTATCAATGACATCGGTATTGCCATAGTCTATAAATCGGACAGTCGTGATATCCTCATCCGCGTCCAATACCTCCGCGCGGTACCAGAGATCGTCAATTGAGTAAGGAGCAACGCATAAAGTGCCTTCTTCCGGTATACCGTCTATCGCCGCAAAATCGAGAACCTCTGCCTGAAGTTGGTCTTGTTTTTCATTGAGAGACTCAATTTTGTCCATACGCTGTAACCAGAACTGACTTGGAGAATCCACGTGAGATACGCACACATCGAACCTGCTAGATGTTGCCGTTTCGTCGTGTATCTCAGATGTTGGTTCACATGTCGTTTGTTCTATTTTCACTAGATTCAACGAGCGGAACCTATCGCTGAGCTTCTCTTCATTTTCGATTAGATCGACGATCCACTTCTTGTGCACGTTGTAAAATACAGCCTTGAAGTCTTTATTCATCAAATGAGTTTGTAGTATGTCTTTCTGTTCAGCCTCAGTGCCAATAAAAGATACGGATAACGATACATTTATGGCTAATTGATGGGGTTCGTAAAATTGCGGTTCCAAAATCATGATAGAGTCTAAAGCAACTTCCTCAGTGTTGCCATAGTCGATGTAATTAACATAGGCCATTGTTTCGGTGAGGTTAACGATTTTTCCTCTGTACCATTGACCGTCGTCTGAATATTTTGTCGCGCATAATAGATGTACCTCTGGTTCGAGTCTTCGTCCAGAATTAGTGTAATACTGTTGAAGATCTTCCGACAGTTTAGTTTCAATATCAACATCCGAATACCGTTGCAACCAGATATTCGTAGAATGATCCGCATAAGACACGGAGACCTTGTGAGTTGAATTTAGAATAGGCATCGGACATACGGGTGGTATCTTCTCTTTAGTATTCATTATCCCATTGCCGGATGGATCGTACAATTTTACGATGAGTCTATAAAAACAAAAAATGTCAATATTCAAGAAAATGTTAATATCAATTAGAAACTTTCTTGTATATTTGTAATTGCAGCGTAAAATTTATACAAACCTGCTATTATTGACTTCTTCCACATAGACTAACACTTCTTTGCCTTCAAGTTCTTTCAATTGTTTATCCGCGCCGGACGACGCTGGCACATCTTGTAGGGAGCATTCTAACGCTTGGTTCTGCATGACCGCGAGCTCTCCAGGTAGAGCCAAAGCCTGGATCATTGTATTGTCATATTAATGTAGGAAATTAATATATATCAAAACTATAAATTTCTTATTTATTCACAGTTTACTTATAATTTCAACCAGTTTCAATATGACTTAATATCGTTTTGCGACACGATGTATGGCATTAACTCGCATCGTGGAAGCAATAAAACCTGTAGAAGTTTTTATAAATATCTGTCTATGTAAACTCACATCATCCAGGATTTCATCGTACGTCCCGGTATCAATGAATTTTACATCGAACCCGACGGACCGTGTACAGTTAATCACTACAGCTCGCTTCCATGTTCCATTTGTATTGACTAAACAACCCGCGCCAAGACATAACTCGCGGGTTGATAATCGCGGCATCACCTGACATTATCGTAACTTCTCTTATCAATATGATTCGCTTGAGTTCATGCGAACGATCATTAGGTTGAATGAGAAGGTACAAGCTATTTTAATGTTGTTATTTTAGGAAATTCAAACATTATGATGAAACATTCATAATGATATTATGTTACAATCAATTTTTAATTATTTATCTGTTAATACCATACATCGTGCAATGATATTTAAGACATTTTTTTATGGGGTCGAAATTTAATATTATTATAGTTTCAGAAAGTACGATTTGATTCATTCAGAAATGGGCTGGATATCATAAATTTTGTTATATGTATAATTAACCAGATTCATGTTGTTAGTCATTTATGTTAACAAGATATTAAATATTTAAATACATAAATAAAATTTTCTTTTCCATCACCGTAATATTATATTTAAGAACCATGAAGTTTAAGAAATAATACGAGTAGTTTTTAATTTGTTCAACTTTCGAATCTTAAATTTGTTTAATTATTTAGGAAATTGAAGAAATTTATAAATATACATGGATTTTGCTGTAAATAGTAAATAATGATATCATAGCTTGTGATTAAGACTAGCTGTTAGTTCATGTTTGTTAGAAAATGGAAAGTTACTTTTCTAATTTTCCATAAAGTTTATGAGTAATATAATATATGACAATATGATTCGTGGCTGAAATGCACTTGTACTAAATAATACCTGTGTATTTTTATCAGCCATATATTGATCGACAATGCTTTCACATTTTGAGGCAGATGGAAGCTGAACATAAAATTGAGTTGTATTTTTTACATCAGAAATTCTCATTTTGAGAGTTTGGCCACTCAAGAGGCTTATGTCCATTCTTTCTATATTATTGAGCTCTTTTACTTCTGAATCAAGTGTTTCTGCAGCTAAAACATAAAAAAATGTTTAACTATCAAATAATCTAATATTTTACATAAAATATGTAACTCTTGTTATAAATGAGACGTAATGTGAATCGAAATATAAATAAATTTTGAAATAATTCTTACCACTGATTGTTTCAATCGAAGTTTTTGTAGTAATGACTGCAAGATTTTGTTGTACCAACATATTACTCACATCTTGTCCATTATTGTTTAATGAAATTATATATTGATCGTTATCAAGATTATGAAATATGCATTGATATTTATCAGCATTGAAGCAATTATCGAGCGCGTTACTATCCACTTCAGACCAACTCGACTTATTATTATAAGGTACGATATCTTTTAAGGAACATTGCACTGCTAATCTAGGCAGCTGCATAAATTTCTTCTCGACAGAATAGATATTGTATTGATCTACGATTGCGCAATTTCCAAAATCTATGTACTGAACTACGTATGCATCCTTCCGCGTATCAATATTCATAATTTCCGCTCGATAAAGAGCTCTATCTTCAGAAAATATAGCTATGACTGCTGAACCAATCTGGAAAAAATAACAGTTACATTTTTATTAATTCGATTACAGTATTGATTTTTTACTTATACATATTGTAAATCCGTTTTTAGAATAAAAATCTTGATGGAGCAGAATAAGAATAATGATTACCTGCAATTTATGTGTAACAGGTTTTCTACCAGCATACGTTTTTTGAATCTCGCTCATCATTGCTTTAAATTCTGCTTCTTTAGATAATAGTTGACAATATAATTTATTAGGATTTATAAACCATGTTACGACTACATCCTGTTTAGATTCAGGCTCGTATGAAATTGTTTCCCATTTTGAATCAGGAAGAGCATAATCTGTAGTTGTTCTACTCTCTGTCATGGTTTCAAATGTCTTTTTACTCGTTGCAGCTTGTTTCACTTTTGTTAAATCTGCGATAGCGCAAAACTCCTCATTTATGGATTTGGTGTTCGGTACACCATCAACAACCTCACACAATAGCACTTCATATATTCCGTTATCTTCAGAAACAAACTCCACCTGTAATGGTTTTCCTTCGGCCTTCTCCAAGAAAATTTCATGGTCTTTCTCATCGCCCGTATTTGTCAATCCAAGTAGTTTACAATTTACTGCTTGCATCGGCAGTTTTAAAAATTCTTCTAAAATAACTTTAATTTTCATCAAGTCAACTGACTCTGTGTTTCCATAGTCGACAAATTCCACAATCGCACTGTTCTCTTCTACAGATTTGATCATCGCTCTGTACCATTTAAGGTCATCTGAGTATTGAGCGATACAGTATGTACCACTTTGTATTTCGGAAGCTTGCATTACTTCTCCTCCGTTTTCGTAAGTTGCAGCAATACTTTCCATAATAGAATCTAATTCCAAGCAATCGGGACTTAACTGAACAAAAAAGTCCGATGGACTGTTGATAAATACCACTTCGCAATTCTTCGCGGAATTGAGAGAGATATCAATTTTCGTTAATAAAAGTGGGGATTTTGTGCCAGCAGTAATATTGTCTTGTAGCCCTTTGTTAGCGTCGTTTGTATCCCATGATTCACCATCATTTGTCTGAAAATTATATATACCTATACATATATATTTTATAAAATGTTGAGATCTATGAAACGTATAAAGTATATACAATTCATATCTTATAATATTAATTATAATTAATTTTTTCCTACCTGATCATAAACAACATTATTTACATTATCCTCTTTATTTCTGAATTTATTGCCGGCATCGTAATCACCTATAAAATATATCATAAAATCACATTTGCATATTATTTATACATTATACATTAAGTAATATGTTTATAAGTACTAAATACCATTAAATTTCTCGTTTCTATAATTAGCCCTATAAGGCGTAGTTGACTTTTTATCACCCCAATTCGTAGATTGAAACCTGCCTGACGTTCCACCATCGCGATTTCCCCCTCGACTATCGTTAAAACCATCACGTTTAAAACCACCTTTCCTCCGTCTATCGTTATCTCTGGAAGTATCAGAATCTTTGTCACTATTTGCTTTATCAGACGAATTGGCACGGTCGTATCTCCTTTCATTGCCATTGAATCTATTTCCATTATCGCGAGAAAATCCTCTATTACTTCTGTTAGATACATTTGCATCACTTTCATCGTATTTGTTATACGATTTATCTTTATTGAATCTATTGTTCGCTGCTTTGTCTTTAATAAAGCGATCATTCTGTAAACCGTCACGTTGGGAATAAGTGCCGGTTCTCTCACGTCTGTTGTCGTATTGTTTTTCTTGAGACCATTCACCTTTAAAAGGACTTGATTTATTGTCTTGGAAAGGTCTAGTGTTGTGATTACGATTCCAAGAATCCATGTTACTTTTTTTACCATACTTGTCTTTATCTTCACTGTAAAAGAAATATAGTTGTATGAAAATAATTTTATATAAATACAACATAATAAAGAAAAAAGTAATGCAATATTAGAAAAAATTATTCAATTATAAAATTTATACAAAGAGAATTGATAAATCATTAAAAATTAGAGTAAAATTTAATATCAATTTAATATAAAATCATATTGAATAGATTGCATCATAAAAAATGCTAATTTCTCAACATAAATATAAAAATTTTATAGGTTACGTTAAACACAATTTTACATAACAATAAAATGTATAAACATATTCTTGGATTTTTATAAAAGACTTGTGATACAATTGCGTCTTATACAATATTGTCATTATGAGCTGAGTGATGATAAATATATCACAACAATTTGTTAAGAAACATTTGCTCTAACTTAATTTTATATACAATATTGACAATAGCCAGATTTCAGATCAAATATTTGTAGATTCATTACCTCTGGAATTCATTCATCGTCTTTACAGGATGCTGAACTTCTTCGTTTCGCGAGCTTGTCGTCGAAGTTTTATCGCAGAACAAATTGTTCAATAATTGAGGATGAACGCTCCTCATTGTGTCAAATTCAAATAAATCAACTAATAGGCCATTGGGTTGTGCAGCAACTACTTTCATAAAAAAACGTTTCTCGAGCGTCAATCTTTCGAAATGATTAGAAACTTCTTGGTCTAGTGAAAGCACCTCATAGCCATTCAATGCACACTTTATAGCTTGTGCAGGCAATTTCGTTACTAAATCATCATGAATAGTACGAAGCGATATGACAGGTAACACTTCTTCATTTCCATAATCAACATATACTACTTTAACTTTATCTCCAACAATACCAAGGATTTGTGCACGATACCTAAAAAAAAAAGGGGAATATGGCGATTATTACCCAGAGAGTAACGATAACAGAGAATGTTGCGCTATTTCAAACTTACCATGATGAATCGTATAGAGCGGCACAGGGTAATCCTGCTTTCAGTTGTGCTATATTTAAAGTAGATGCAGTTTTAGCATACTGCGCCAAGCCAGCCATTATCGACTCGAGGGACTTTACTCCACTGTCAAGTTGTACAAAGAATTTTTTACACGACTCTACATAAGAGACATACACAACTTCTTGGAAATCTTTTGACAATTGTCGCAATTGTGGGTAGGAATATGTCATCGGTACCATTGCGGTTGGTGTTGGAAACGCTTTTTTTAGTATATCCTTCACGTTAACACCATTGTCATACAAGTCACCATACTGAATCAACGGTGGCCCTTCCGGCGGACGGACGTGTAGAATAAGTAATCTTCTGACCACTAGTTCCTTAAAATAATCTTTCATCTCTTGCGAGATACTCATTTCCTTTAAGCCGCTTAATGTGAATCGAATGGAAAGCACCTTAGGATTAATATATTCAGGTGGCAATTGGTAAATGTCTGTATACGGCAAAACTTCCGTATGGCCAAAATCAACGTAATACAATTTGCATTTGTGTTCCATCACAGACATCACAACCGCCCGGCATAGTACTCGATCTCCTGAGCTGTCCTTGTAGCGTCCTAAGCAAACCGATCCTGGCAACGGTGGTTCTTGCAACGGTTGCTTTGGATGGTTGTTTATCTCGTTCATAAGATGAGTCAATATAGCCGTCGTGCTCTCAACTTGTACGGAAAATTTTTGCGGGCCGTCTTCTACATGCGATATCAACACCTCGTGACTTGAGCCCACGTCTAATACTCGCGATTTAAACACGAGCGCTTCTTGAACAGGCGGTGGTGGTGGATGGTGTGGTGGTGGATGCTGTGGTGGTGGATGCTGCGGTGGCGGATGCTGAGTTATCGATTGAATATGTTTGTGTTGTACATCAGGTGAGAAAGTCTTGTGGTACAACCCTTGCATATTGACATTATGATTCACATTTGGGCTTTGTATCATTGGCATTGTCGCAAAGTTATTCATATTGCCCCTGTTTTGTTGCTGATATGGCATTTGTTGAAGCAATCGAGGTTGCACAGATTGCTTTGGTCTAAATAATAAAAAAATTATTTAAGTTATACAGTATAATAAAACTAATAAAAGTTAAAAAAAAAAATTTCTATATTATTAAATTCAAAAAATTAATTATAAAACATGTCATACCTGAACATGTCTTGCAAAGTGGCTGCTAAAGCCATACGTTCCTTCACCAACAGCTCACTGAGGTCTTCGTTGTTGTACCACAGCTTAATCAGGCAACGATTATTTATCATCTGAATCAATGCTCTGTATTCGTTATAACATAGAATCTTCCTAATTCCGTCGATCGTTCTATTCTCCCAAACACCATTTATAGGTAATACATTGAGCAATGTAAATTCAGCTGCCATGGGTGGATAAGATCGCAAAGCTTCTGATCCATGTATGCTGTCCAATAAATGGATCTCATTTGGCGGTAGAATCTCTACGTTGCCATAGTCAATAAATTGTACGACAATCATGCCATCGGGACGCACACTGAGTATCTTCGCCCGATAGTAGCCCTCGGTTTGAAATCTGGCGCAGCACAATGTGCCGACAATCAGTCTATTCGCTTTGGAGGGACAGCCATATCCTTGATTGAACTGTTCTACCAAAGGATATATGTAATGCTCTACCGCGGTAGCAGCCTGCTTGTCCATCTGGCCCCATATCTTCAGGTATATGTCGTCGGGTTCCACGTGAGTGACGAAAATGACGACCTCGGAGGACGGTTGCTGGGTCATGTTGGCTCGCCCCGGTAACGTTTTTTTTTAGGTCGAACGATTTCTCGTGCCCGTCACACAGCTCTGCTAGTGTTTCTCGCTTCCGTTTGGACGCTCCTGCAACACGCGACACCGTTAGTTTACAAAGAACCGTATCTCGTCCCTCTTCGTCCTGCTGGCGTAGCACGAGGGAGAGATGATTCTCGAGATTACGCGAGTATTGGGTTACGTGCCGTGCCGATTATGCAGATTGCAGAGGCGCGATTCGCGCGAACGGGAGGCGGCGGGCGGCGCGACGGGTTACCCCCTGCCTCGGTTCGCACTGATAAATCTCGAATCGCAACTTGATACACAATTTCGCGATCGTCGTTCCCCGCTCGCCACGAGCACATTCCAAATTCCAACGCTGTCGCTACCCAATTTGCGTCCTTTTTACGCCTTCCGAATAATTCGCGTCCCACCTCATTCAGCCTCTCTCTTTCCGTCTCCCACTCGCTCACGCTGCCAAGACTGCCGAGAGCCGCGTGACACGATCGCCGAAACGAAACAATCAATCGTGCCCTTGCTGTCGACCCTTTACCGTACAGAGAGAATCAGAGAATGCGCTATTGCGCTGTGTATACATACAACGCACACTCCGAGCGACGATGCCGCACGTAACTTCTGACGAGGAAAAAAAAGTCCGCGAGCAAACGGGACGCGAAACGCTCGGTTGTTTACAAATAGTTACCTGAAACTCGATGTATTCTCCAGTCTCTTCTCGCGCCCGTTTTTCTCAACCTACTTGATTACTAATGATGCGTGATGCGTCTCGAGCCACGCCAAGCCACGCTGCCGCATTTTGAGCAACGCTTCGAAAAATGCACCACTTTTGGCGCTTATCCTTTGTTAACGCGGACTTTTTTCCCTACGTATCGAGAGGGCGCTCAATTTAAATATTTTAAACGATTAATATCAAATATATGATAATATAATAATGTGTAATATTAAATATATGTATTAATATAATATGTATAATATATTTTTATTAAAAATATAGAATAACAGATTCTTCGTTAATAAAATTTTGGGGGGTAAAATATTTCTAGGAAAGTTCTTAAAAAGCAAGATATATAAAAAAGACAACCTTTTATTTCGAACAGTAGATTCGTCAAGTTTTCCTTCGATTCTTCTGCCACTGTTTTGATCTCTTAATACCATTTACAATATTGTAAAACTCCGAAATTGTCGCAATTCGTTAATATCGCTTTGCGCGAATATTTTTAAATATCTTTACATATATGTATTTAATCCATTTATATATAAATTTATATTTATGTATTAAAATAAATATTCTTACAGGGGTCTTTTTATTTGAGTATGTGTTTTACTTGAAGAATAAGTCACAAAATTGCCAAGAAAAATGCATCTTTTATTTCTATGTGCAATACAAGAAAAGAAGATAATTCGACATTTCTAAACATCGAAGAGATTACAGATTTTTATTCAAAACTAGCGATTATCGATTAGCGAGTATTGCACGCGGTTTTCTTAATGTTTTTTTTCGTTATATTTATCCTTTTATGCGCCTTTCTAAGGCATGAACACATTTTTATTAGAAACTTTAATACATTTTAGAATAGCTATAGTATATTTACCTTACTTAATACGACTAATTGTTGTCACAGCAGCTTTATATTACTGCTATACGACACAGTAATTCTCAAGTAGACTTTTAAGTACATTATTCATCAACAAGTAGTTATTTTGTAAATTGTAAACCTGCTTTTCGTAAACCTTCATTATCTTCAACAACTTATTATTAGTTGATACTTTTCTCATCTTGATTACATGACATTAAACAGCATTTTAAAAGCAGGAAAAAAAAGAATACTTATTAAATAAAGATAGTTACTTAACTCGAGATACTTAATTGTATGTCAATTTCCGTACGCTGTAGTTGAGCAATGTAGTTTGCTAGATCACTAAAGTTTATACATTGATGCAATTCTAGCAAACGTGATGTGTATTTGTATAGAATACTATCTTACTGAGCTGAATAACAATACGAAGAGCCTGGAAAAGAACTGGAGATTCCGAAATAAGATTATCGCGAACTCTGATGAATACGGATTCGATATTTGTAGCTATGAAAGAGTGGGATGATCCGAAATCGACGCGTCCTCCGTATCCTCTTCGAATTCGTTATCGCTGTTCAAGGACAGATGCTCTCTTAAAACTAGAGAACGCATCTGTTCCAAGACCTGATGCAAGGAATCCGACCTCTGATCTATTCTATCGTTTAGAGGTGTAGCGTCGCCACTCGCTGTCCCACCTGCAGGTGTCTGCGGCGTATTACTAGGTGGAATGGGGGTATTTGTGCCATCTCCTGTACCTGTAAATACGATAATACTCTTAACACTTGACCAAAGATATTCTTATGGTGAACAATTTTATTATTTCGCTTATTGCGCCTTACCCATACTATCACTCGCAGGACTAGCTGGCCGCTCAGCACCCCTTATTTCTCTCACAATCTCTTCGTCCTGCGCGTTGAGCCGTAATCCGGCAACTCCTTTTCTTGGAACATTATACAGATCCCGTTTGATCCTCCTTCGTCTGGAAGGATCATTTCTACGCAACTGAAGCATCGAACCGAAATCCGCGATGTAAAGGAATCCTGCGATCAGCAACTCGCAGGTCCTTTTGCCCTGCTTATATGCCGTCTCTAATTCGATACTTGTACGCTGATCATATTGCCACCAACCTGGAAAAATTTACTTAAAAACCACTTGTTCCATGTTACGACGGAAATAACAATCATGCAAGTAACTCATGTCAAAAACTGCAGTTGGGAAAATAGAAAAAGAAATATATTTTTAGTAGCATATAGTTTTATTGAAGAGATATATACTTCTTTTATGTTAAGTGTCTTAATCGTATAACATTATGCCATGGCAATTAACTTTTCGCTTTTAATTGTTAAAGTTATCGAATCTTTTCGCACAACATACTTTATAAATTAGCATATATACGTTATTCTTGCACACATTCTATTTTATATCCTATATAGTTTTTACTTATGCAATGTTTGTTATAATGCAGTATATAGTCTTTGTATAATGCTGTATTGAAACCAATAATAAACGTAGTTGGGTATGTTGTTAAATACGAGCTTGGAATTGGATCTTCAATCTTAACGGACAAATAATCCATTTTACAAGTGTTATCGTACACCCGAGACACCCTTGCACGGAGCATCTTTTCTGTCACGTTTGATATTACGTTTGTAACGTGGGTTGTGTTTTCTATATTGACAATTGTTTTCAAAGTCAATTACGTAAAGCATGCCACAGATCAAAAGTTCGCATTGCGCGTCCCCTAGTCTGTAAATAGTCTCCAGATCATTGCTTGTCCTTGGATCATATTTCCACCAACCTAAGAAGGGGTAGGATATCAAATTTTTTGTGCGCCCATGTATAAATGCTTTAAAAGAATTTACAAGCTGAGAAAATTCATACAGATGTAACACATCAAATGAGATATTTATAAGAATTTCCCCATCAAAAGACAACAATTGCAGATTTTAAGTGCTGACCAAAACATAATCATTAATTAAATCGATATTTTACCATTGCGACCTTCGTAAAACCATTGGTACTCTTCCTCAGGATGTTCCGACTCCTTCTGAGGCTCCTCCACTTCCACCAACTGAGGTCTCTCGAGAAAATCTGGTGGAATCTCTTGACGACACATCGGACACCGCTTGCTCTGGTTAGCGACACCCTTTACGCACAGATAGCAGTATATGTGGCTGCAGGGTAATCGTGCTGGATGGATACAAGGCTGCAGGCATACTGCGCATTCTGGTACGACAGTGGGACCTGAATGAAGCAATACGAAGCTATACATTAATATGTATATAAAAATCAAAAAGATAAAGCATCAGAATTTCTTATTAAATAATATCTTGAAAGATCTGATGCAGTTATTATTATACGTATTATATATATTACGGAATGATATGCAACTATTTCTTATTGTATTATAATAGTAGTCGCGTCATTTTCTTATCTAGTACTAATCATATAATATATTACGAAGTAGCTTCCCAAATTTTATGATATACGCGATGATTCACCCTAGGAGCATAGCGACCGATAACAAACACGCACCTTCCTTTTCCTCGGAGTCCTTGTCCTTCTCCTTAATGCCGCCGCCAGATTTCTCCGGCACGTCGAGCTTCGCTTGCGCCATAGCAGAACGGGTCGCGTAACCACCGACGGGGTCAGAACTCAGAGCAACTGTGGCCTCATCGACGCAGCCGAACACTTCCCCTTCGTTCAGTTTGTAAACAGCAGCACGCGTCTTGTCAATACTCGCGACGGTCGGCCATCTTGCTTGTTTATGACCACTTATGACGTGTCCCGGGGCTCTCAACCTCACGCGCGCCGCCCGAAGTTGCCGTTCCCTTCCGCCGTTCACGTTGCACTCCTGCTTCGAGATTGCGATTCTCGCGAGTCTCGCGATCGACGATTGCGAATTAGTGAAAATCGTATATGATCGTGTACGGTCGGCGTCGGTCGCGAGACACGAGACGCAGTTTTCGGTCGGACGCTCGCGGTGAGAAGAGAAGGTAGAATTTTCAAGCGGTGTACCTAGTTCTGTGCGGCGATAATTTCGCACGCACCTTTCCGATATTCGGAAACTCGCGCGGCATGAGCTCTCTTTCGATATACTCGCGTTCTTCCCGCGATGTCCTCTTTTTATCATCTTACGTTCGCGAGGTCGATCGCGGCGGCCGCGGCCGGGCCGGCGGCGGATTCGAGCGAGATGGCAGCTCGATGAAAAAAAAAAAAAAGGCAATTAATTCTCACATGTAATTTCGAACGATTTCTGTTCTTCTTTGTCTTCAATGCTAGACAGAACTTTAAATTTAGCGGCGGAATTACTCCGATGTCGTGTAACTCTGTTTTCTATTAAATATTTGCAGATAAGTCGACGTTCCGCTTTTTTTTCAGGTCGGCGGATATATGAGGAAGGAACAGCTAGGAGGAGGGACGCTTCGAGCCTTCGAGGTCGGGAAAAATGGCGGGAGAGGTGCACCGCGGCAAGTGATAATAAGGTATGTTTATTAATTGGCGGAAATAAAAGATAGATCTTAAGCGGGAATTAGTTCCTTATAAGAAATCGTTTATTCGCACTACCAATTATCAAATACCGTTTCTTATTACGGTGCACATAGAGTAATCCCTCTTTTGTGATGCGTTTTTATTCTGCTTTAACATCATTATATCGTATATCCATCATGTATGTATGTACAAGGCAGTCATACACGGTAACTTACAAAATAGGTGTCTACCACGCTGTACAGAGAATTGATTGATCCAATTGACGATGAGGAATAAAAGTGACTCAGGGCGACTTCAACAAACTCTAATTAACTTAATCAGTGATTGGTTTATCGAGCAATATTTTGTACTATTTTAATTGTTAACACGGATAGAATTATTACTTTTTTATAGTTGTCAAGCACAACGAATTATATATTAGTTAGAACATTTGTTTAACTGATTCTGTCGATTGAAAATCATCGATTAAGTTAATCAGAGTTTGGTCGAAATTGCTTTCAGTGTGACTGACAAACTATGATTAATTTAATCAGTAATTTTGATTTATTAAGTAATATACCCATACTATTTCATCAACATAGGTAGAATTATTAATTTTTTACTGTTTATTATATGGAAAAAAATTGTGTTAATAGAATTATTAATTTTTTGTTATTTAATATATGGAAAGAAAAGATTGCATTGGGGAAAACAAATTAAAAAAGCTGCTTTAAGCGATTCTATCGTTCGGATTAATCACCGATTAAGTTATTTGGAGTATAGTCAAAGTCGCTATCAGGGTGATTTTGGTCAAATTTTAATTAATTTTATTAGTGATTAATCTATCGAATAATACCCGTACTATTTCGCCAACATGGATAGAATTATTATTTTTTTATTGTTTAATACATAGAAAAAAATTTTTTGTTATTTAATAAAAGGAAAGAAAAAATGTTATCAATGAAAACGAATTATATAATTAAAAAATCTGCTTTAAGCGATAATATTGTTTGAATTAATTGCTGATTAAATTATTCGGAATATGGTCAGAAGTCGCTTTCGGGGTGATTTGCCTAAATTTTAATTAATTTCGTCAATGATTAGCTTATCGATACCTAGATCTATACTATTTTCTTAACATAAATTAAATTATCAATTTTTATTGTTTAATATATGAAAAAAATTGATTTGAAAACAATCAATTCTATAGTTAGAAATTTTGCTATAGTTTATAGAAATTAAGTTAATTAAGTTAACGAGTTCAGACAAAGTCGCTCGTAGCTTGGAATTTCGTTGTATTAATCTCTAGCAGGATAAAATTTTGGGAGGGTGAGAAAAAAGTGGACTTTTTAATACTTTTGAGATTCTTTAAGAACGGAGAAATTGTTTTATGAGCTCGCTTTACAACAATAGAGATAAGAAATTATTATCCTATGGACTTACAAGATATTTTTTACAAGCACCCTTATGAGATTGTATATGGAACGATATATTTGAGCACAACAGCTTTCTCAGCTGCAAAGATACCGATTCGAGCTCGTAACGATCATTACTGTTAAGCTCGTTATCACGTTTCACAAATTTTTATTAGCAACTATAACGTCTTGTCACGAGTATAATTCGCCGATCGCGATATTGGTCCGAGCGAATCTTTTTCTGATGAAACTATTTAGCTTATAGCTCGGTACGAGCTATTAACACGAGCCTTGACGAGCCTTTCGAAAAGCGGATAACTCTGTGATAATAATAATGAAAGATGAACTGAAAATGGAAAATGTCAAATGTGTTAAGTGCATAGAGTGCGTTCTTTAATATTAATTAAGTTGATTAATCGATAGATATTTATTTTTGTAGCAATCATTAAAGTAAACGATTAATTATTCAAAAGGCAAAAGTCTAAAAAATGTCCAAAATATGTTATAAATATACAAATGTTTTTCTGACGTATTTTAGACTTTCGTGCTGTTTGGATAATCTGACGCGTTTCTCTTTTTCTTTTTCTCTGTTAATCTGTTTGGTATAATAACGTGCATATACAAAAAAATATTCATAGTTTGGCACTCAACACGTTCGAGACTTTCCGAATTGAACGGGGAATACGATTCGTTGTTCTTGTGAATATTCACGCAATAGTCCTTTAGAGCACGGATGATCCACGATCAATCCAATGATAACACCGATTCGATAGAGGATCTATTTCTCGGTGGTAATTTCGGACCACCGAGATAGCTCAATGGATTGCCGAAAGTTCGTTGGCCATCCGGCAAGAAGATAGGAGACGTATTGAAAGTTATCGGCTTGCCTGGTGCTAAAATAAAATAGTCTTTGTAATTAATTCTCCCCGACTGAATAGATTTCCTTAAAAATTATACATACAAATGTGTGTGTGTGTCTCATGACTATTTAAAAAGCATTTGAAAATATATTTTTGATTATTCCCGTTATGATTAAATTAGCAAGATATAATAAAAGAAAAATAAGATATTGTAAACATATATATTGCAACTATTTTTTTATGAAAGAAATTACTAGAATAATGTAGGAATGTTAAAATATTTTTTGGATTATTATGAGTAAGAATTGATAATTTATTTTCTTATGCAATATTGCATATGTTATTATAGAATTTTTGTAGTCAATAGGAGAAATTTTTGCTTCGCTTGTTACTGACCTAAGTAGTTTCCTTGCATCTTCGATTGTCTTCCAATGTCTCCGTCCGCG
The DNA here is from genome assembly GCA_035220615.1 of Leptothorax acervorum. Classification (NCBI taxonomy): domain Eukaryota; kingdom Metazoa; phylum Arthropoda; class Insecta; order Hymenoptera; family Formicidae; genus Leptothorax; species Leptothorax acervorum. The sequence continues at coordinate 1,019,707 of JASTWQ010000005.1, forward strand.
GGCGCCTAAATGAAGCGAAAGTTTGGTTTAAAATACTCAGTCTCTCGCCGTATAGTAGTGACAGAAACAATAGATTCATTCCGTTTTCTTCAATCTTTCTGGTTAGTGCATACGTAGCAAACACGCTCAGACATTTTGAAGGCTTGCCTCGTAGAGCTGCAGACGTTTCTGTAGCTCAAAGCGTGCATGCGATGAAGTGAATGTTTCTCACGTGCCACGAATAAATGCCCATTTTGACATCAGGCAATTCCGATTAATCGCTCTCTATGCACTCGTGCAGGTTTTGCGATAAAAGGCTTCATCGATGTCTTCGTAGAGCATTCTTAAATCGATGATTAATCTAACCCGGGAATGGTTGCGCCGGTTGTAATTTACATCAAGCATTGATATCAGTGTGTTCAGATTTCGATTCAAACGCGTGAAAATTATTTTATTTGTTGCAATAGAAACTGATGATTACATTTTTTCGTAACATTTACAACTAAACTTATACCAAATTATAGAGTACAGATTCTTTGGATTTTATTCTCTCTAGATTCCCCAGAAATCCAGAAGATCAAAGAGGTTCTCTTCGATTATATTTTTCGAATTTTCAAGTAATAAAAAAATTTATCAGATTATCATGCACATGCTTATCTGATAGCGAGAGAAAAAGTAATTTTTCATACAAAATGCGTTATAGAAATGATTAAGTCATAATTAAGTAATGTGTAAAATACAACCTGCCGAAGTGTTTGTTCATTCCCGGGTTAAAAGACTTCGTCGTGAGAAAAGGCGGCGAACTTGCGAGAAGAAGCTTGGCGGTGTAGGAGAGGCATGAGAGATGGTTACAGCGATGCAACAAACTCGAGTTAATGGAAAAAAATCGTATATTTCCTCTGTCATTTCGTCTGTATATAACATGCTATAAAATGTATCTCAAGACTCACGGATTAATGTCTAATTGTAAGATCTGCTAATTACTTCAGAAGAATATAAATCTTTTCGTTATTCCGAAAGGGATGCATCGTAACGTTTCTATCGAGAGGAGAAGGTACATTTGAACACGCAATATGTCTCTTTCGTTCGCCAGCTATTGGTCTTATGAACTGTTAATACAGTTTGTGTACAGTTTAATAAAACATTCAAAGAAAACGGCAAAAATAAAAATGCAGAAATTGCCAGAAGTTGGTCATAAAATGCAAAACGCTTAACAGTTCATTAATTAAATGAAATTTTTCGTATTAATTTCAATAGTGATAAAATATTTTTTGAGCTAAATTATAATGTAGTATATATTTATAACTAAATTATAATCTTTTGTATATACATACAATAGTTTATTTGTAACCATAAAATAATCGCAGCAATACTAATAATCGCAGCACGGCGATTATTTTACGATTACATGTACTGCGTTTGTTTGTACTCAATTCATAACAATATTATCCCAAGTTTCTTGTTAATTGCCAATGCATCCGTGGAAGTAGATTTAGATGTAACATACTGTAAATATATAATAAATTGGATCTTGCAATTCAGAGAGGAATGAGGGCTGCGAAAAATGCAAGCCAAGATGCGATTATCGAGCTAACATTCGTATAGATTATTATCGACGTGCATGATACATCGTACCTCTATAATTCGCACGATGTTTCCGTTTCATCGGGTTTTAAAATGGAGTCTAACGGTATAACGCTCTCCTCAACATTAGACCAATCGCTGTGCTGAAAATATGCCTGATATATTTTTAAGTCTGCGATATTGGGATCTCGGATTATGGGTGATATGCTTTGTGAATTTTATCGCATGATTATTTTGTGTGATCGCCACCAAAAGCACACAAAACGCCACACTTTGTACGATTGCACGAAGCAGCGAAATCAAACTAAACGCGCGGGTGTACACATAAAAAATAAATTATAGAATTTAATATTACCATAAAAATACCTTTTTAAATTTATTAGATAATATAACCCCAAGCAATCGATTTAGCCTTTCATTAAAAATTTCATCCGCTTAGCCGTTTTTTTTTTTTTTTTTTTTTTTTTTTAGATATGACCATCGTGCCTTCACTCAATTCGATGATTCCAGATATAGATACACTTTCTGTCTCGCTACCTGTGTCGCGGGCGCGTAGGGTCGCGGTCAGAGTAGTTGTAACACTTTTTTTTTAAATAAGTTTAGGGAAATAAGTTATAGTTATTAAAAAATAAGTTTAATTTTTTAAGTGTTGCAACTACTCTGACCGCGACTGTACACTTGGCACAAGAAACTGCCGTCTCTTTTGATAAAATATTTTTTTCAAATTCGCGATATTTATTCAGAATAATTTTAATAATATTTGAATAGTTAATTTTTTATGTGTACACCGCGGCCATTGATGACAATAACATAAATCTATGCTATGGTACGTGACATTTCTTAGTAAATTGTGTTGTATCAGATATAATCAGATCTAATAATATCGTAAAATTACATAAATGTCTTTAATTAATAAAATACCATTCTATATATTTTAATTTAAAAAAAAATTTTTTAAATTACGTAATTCTTTTTCGTATCTCAAAGATACCTATGGGTCTTTATCGTCTTACCTCAGTATATTCGTTGTAAATTTACTCTCAATGTTACTTTTATCTCGTTATCGTAAAGTTGTTTTATAGGCACTAGAGTCTTAAAATAGAGTCTTTTGCTCGAGCTAAGTACGTATGGCTTCTTCTACAGCTAATCAATACTGGAAAAATACTGACGACGTGTGCTATGTAAGAAACACAAATAGGTGCTTGACTACACGCTAACTTTACTCGAATGTCTTTCTCTCTCCGAATATGGCTCTGAGCCAAACATTGAATCAAATGTATATACTGATTTTCGTGTAACTAACTCATGAAATTAAATAAGTAAAACATAGTTTGGGATAGGAAATTAGTGTTTACGCTGCAATGTAAACAGTACGCGACAATTTCAAAGCAATACAAGCACATTACCGAGCTTTCATTGACCGATTGTCATTTTTCATCATTAGAAGAACACATTGTTGTACCATTTTATTTTTAAATAATGAACCTCTATTGTTTTCACGCGCAAAATGTGATTTTGAGCGAATAATTATGCGTGCTGGAGCTAGTTACGTATGGCTAAATGTTATAGATGCCTAACTTACAAATTTCTCGTTTAAATAAGTATCAGAAATTTTGAATTAAGCATCTCTGACTATTAGCCATGTTATATTTCAACCACATTCAGCGATCTTGTTACGCTTATATTGTTGCTAAATTGTGTCGTCTTAAAATTTACATATATACGTGATTGTCATTAAAGAACGTTCGCTTCACGCGGTATTTACAATAGTCAAAACGCATACGACTATTTTTGAACGTGTTAATTATTGTCGTAAGTCAATTTAATTAATTGTTTGGAGCGCGATACGCGGGCGCGACCGCGACGCCGGCGTAGCCTCTGCCTCGAGACTGGAGACTCATTTCGTCACCATTGATCAACTTCACCGTGACCTTCTCGGGCCGAGCTGCTCCGCGTAGTTTTCGTAACTTGATCGGCGCGTTGAGGTCGAGACTCATCGGTCTCTTCGGCACGGCACTCTTCGTGGTGTCATTTGCTCTCGGTATTATACGCTCGGTTTTGATCTCATTCAACCCCGTCACGGAAAAGTTCGTCTCGAGGAGGGCCTGCGTTTCGTCTGGGCCCAATTCGTCAGTCAAGGAAGCTCTCCTCGCCGTCTTGTTTCTTACCGGCATAACGAGAAGCTCGCCTTCTTGATCATTACTCGCGTCCTCTTGTTCCTCTTGCTGATGTTCCTGCGGTTGATCTTTGTTCTCGTCTACCTCCGGCTCCTGGGTGTCCTCTTCCTCTTCTTCCTCCTCCTCTTCTTCCTCGCGTTCTTCCAATTCGGGTTCCTCTCTTAGATCTTCCATTGACTGTTGGAGAAAAATAAAAAGCTTAATGATTTCTTGAATTACGATACAAAGGTATTATACTATGTTTATTGGGCATTGCGAAGAAAGCGTGGATTTGTGAATGTATGAAAAAATCTTATTTGAGAAATTAAATTGAAAATGATAACGGAAATTATCTCTGTCATCTCGACATAGTAGCTTAAATGCTTCTTCATAATGCAATATGTCGATAGATTTAGTGAATTGTGAATATAGTGCGAAGTCAGATGCAGAAACGATATGCTTTAGAAAAGCGATTCAGTTAGTTTATTTTTACTTTTTGCGTTCAATGTGTTTTTCATAGAGATGCGTCACATAACGTGGATGAATGCATATACCATAAGTCAACAATTTCAAATGCATGCAAAGCCCTTTTGCAAGCCTGACCAAGCTAAGTATGCATTTTTTTTACAAAAAAAGAAAAAATCTTTACGAATGGGTTCGGTTTCACAGGTTTAATGACGATGCCTGTATTTACCCCTAGGAGCTCCTTTTTCTCTGATTCTTCGTCTGCTGTAATGCATATAAAAATACAAATATCGATTAAATTTTGGTAGAGTAAAGCAAAATTTTGTGAAAATTAATACATAATATATTAGGCATTATTTTTATACATCTTCATATCATTTATTTTCAAGAACATTTAAATAAAGGCTCAAAAACCGTTTTTCTTTTCAATAAACTCAAATATTGGTATGATGAATAGTGTTTCTCAAATATTTTATAGATAAGGTGGAATTTAAATTTTTACTATTACATTTTATTTGAGAAGAAATTGGAAGGAGAAAAAAATGTTCTGTTCTAGTACCAATTTTTTTCCTATATTTTCTGCGAATTGAAACAAATTACGAGTACCTATAATGTGAACTTTTTTATCGTTCATTAAGTCCTTGGGTTCCGTATTCGGCAGTGGTTTGTATTCTTTGGCATTGGGCACTTTCGCGTGAGTTCCATTCGGTCTCTTGTCGTCGTCCATCACATTCTTGAAGCCGATCGCTTTCACGCCGCCTGCGGTGACCAGGGATTCCGTGTACTGCTGTGGTTGCCACCTCTGCGAACCGGAAGGGGTGGTCGTAACCGCACCCGAGGCCGCGTCGCGACGTCGTTGACGATCCTTGCGTGCACTTCGCCATACCTCGTAAATACACCCGGTCACCGCGGCCACGAAGACGCAACATAGGGCTATGAAGATGTACGTTCCTGCACCCTGTTCCTCCTGGGTGGCGTTTGAATACTGCGATTTGTACAGGATTCTTTCTGGTGGATCCTCGGCCCATGCTTTGTCGCGTCCCTTTAAGATATTTTGCAGCTTATTAATGTATCGGTTACTATTTGCACCGAATAAATATTTTTTTAATGATATATTGTTGTTAGGCTATTGTAAGTAAAATTAAAGAAAATATTTTATAAGAGCTCAAAGTTTTAGTTCGGATGTGAAAGAGTATAATTATTACACATTTCAAAATATATCAATTGAGAAACATAGATTATTTAACAATTTATCATCGTTTAAGGATTGCAAGTTATTTCAAATCTACAAAACATGTGAATTTGCTATATTATTTTCTTTGAAACTGGTTTTTGTTTAATGAAATATTTAATTTCTGAGTTTCTCACCACGCTGTCGTTCTTGGGCGGTTCAAGACCACCTGGTTGAACATGGAAGACCGCACACTGAGCGCTTCTAACGCCGGCGGGTATCGTTGCCCGCACAGTCTCGCTGCCCTGTTTCGTAAAGAGCATGTATTCCTCTAGCGGTTTCATATCGGGGCCTTCATTGATTGATATCACGACGTCTAAAAGAAAAGTATAATTTGCAATTTGTCATATTGACTATGTTTGTTTTGTCTTGTAAGAGAGACATAAATGATGCTAAGCGACACAAATTTAGCAACAGACATTGAGAGATTCAAGAGAAAACTTACTGCTGAGGCAGCCGGTGTATCCCTTGTAAGCGATAAATCGCGAATCAGTGGTGTTCAGTCCACCAAGCTGTATTTCCGTGGCGCCCGGAGGTTCGTCCTCGTCTGATATCTTTATTCCTGGAATTGGTAGCAATTGGACGGGCTCACGGTCGATCTAAAATTAAATTATGTATAAATTATAAAGTACAATATTTTATAATACATGGAAATATTGAAAATCATAAAACGAAACAAAAGAAATCATAACTAACCAAGAGGGTAGCCGTGTTGTTATCGCGAACATAGTAAACGCTGTGACGTGCACCGTTCAGGAAATTTCGATCGCTCAGACGCACTCCAGCCGCCAAGCCCTCCCTGTCTTCTTCGAAGATGAGCTGCCCCTCGGACGTCAAGGCCACCAACAAGTAGTAGCTCCTTCTGGAAAAAAGTTCTTCGAAAGACATCCAGGACTCCAGGCGTCGGTGACTGGTGTCGGAACGGTCGAGTATTACACGGGGATTAAGAAAAAATTAAGCTTTACTTGTTGTCGGTCTGTACTAGCAGCAACGCGGTGGTACGCTGTCGCAGTTCGTTAGTTGAGAATGCCAGCTGTACTTTCACTTGATTCACTTCGCCCTCGAGTTCGAATTCGCGCTGAAGTACGCTTTCTCCACTGAAATCGGCGCCCTTTTCTATATGAAAAGACAATTTTCATGCAGAAATATTAAAACTTTCGTCCTGCTTCGATAGTTTCTATATAGAATAAAGTAATGTACTTCATGGAAATATTATTCTGGGGTATTAATATGAATTTTTATTTCTTCGGAAAAAGTAATTTTCTAGTTTTGAGATGTATGTCTAAAGATTACGTCTGCAAATCTTTAGATTTTTTACTCTTTAAGAGCTCGATTTCTTGATCTATATTTTCGCGTTTAGCTCAAGCTTGAGAAATACGACAGATAATGATAAATAAGCTTACCGTCGGCACAATGTTCGCCAAAGTAGGATGTTAGCTCGCAATTACAGGAAGACTCCTGTCTGCCGAAATCCTCTGTGCAAATTCCTAAATTTTTGCATGGCATCGCGTCGCACTTCATTTGACAATTCGGCAGAACACCTTTACTCCCTTCATGATTCGCTTCGCTAGCTAAATTCGGTAGATCGACGAGATATTTGCCGATCATAAGTCCTCGTAAGCAGCCAACGTAACCTTGAATTAAGGCACCTTCTTTTCCGACTCTGAGCAGATTGTCGGGATCGAATCCTCCTAAATTTACCTAAATGAAGATTTATTAATTCATTTAGCTATGTATACATTTTGGTTTTTATATGTTCACTGATTATTATATATATTATACATTAAGAAATAATCGAAGAAGCCATTCTCATTACAATTGTGCTTTATAATATCCTAAAAAGATGTCATAATTTTTTAAAGCTGCTCCTAGTTATCTTCTAAATATCTTTCAGATTTATTTGACATTTAGTTTGATGCAAAAAATCAGTATCTTTTTAAAGACTCACTTGGAAATAATCGGCGGGAGGTGCTGGCGGCCGCTGTGGTGCAAGAACTTCTTTCTCCGGATTTGTCCAAGGTTTATTCGAATACGTTTCTAGGAGTATCGGTGTCGCGTTCAATGTAACGTTATATTCGTTCACGTACAACGTGGTCCAATTCTCGCCTCGAATTATAGCGATCTGCACGGAGATTCCTGTGTTAACATCTGAAAGAAAAACGAATTATTCCTCTATAATCTATAACTTTCAATATGCACATATGTATATTGATTTGCATGCAATATGGCAGGATTTTAAATTACTTGGATTTTCCACGGTGATATTCTTGATCTCGTTGCCAGCGTTGAAAAGGTATACGATATTAGTGCCGTTTGAGATGTAGAGGTGTACGAAATTGTTCAAGTGATCGTTCGCATAAAGTATCAGAGAATGAATATCATAAGTTCTTAAATTAATTAAAATATTTTCCAGCAGCATGCTTTTCAGCTGCAACCTTTCCTCATTGTCGTCCGATCCGAAGTAGTTCTTCTTCAAGAAAGCTCCCGGTGAGGTAAACGTCAGAGCTTTGTTGTTGATATCTGGATTCAGGAATATCATTTTAATACTAGCACTCACAAAATTGAATAATACATTTCAAATTGGCCTTAAATCAATATTTGAAAAGGTGAAAAACTACGGAAAGCCTTTGAAGTATATATACAATCTCATTTATAATTTAAAAAAATAAATTCAAGATATTTTTAAAAATATTTGGAAATATAATTTCTTTAAGTAATTGAGTAAAATTACTTACTTGTCTCGCAATAAGTGCCCAAGTGTGCCCATGGATTTTCACACACGCACTCGAAATTACTCCACAATTCGACACATCTAGCGCCGTTCTGACACTTATTAGGTTGGCATGAAGGCTTGCAGTCTTTTATGATTTCCGACAGATGTACCGACATATAACTATGGATGTCTAATATTTCTCCGTTGACAACGAGACCGCGAAAACAGCCGATGAGACCTTGTCGAACGGAAGAAGTCTTCAAATGCTCTCTAAAAATCAAAGGATATGATTCAAATAAAGAGCTAACGCGCACGAAATCGAATAAAAATCATTATTTAATATAATAAATAAATTCATCGTGACAATTAATTATCAATTTGTGAAGTTACTCACGCAGTGGCACCGCCAATGAACATGGATCCTTCGAAAGGCCCGAACTCCTCTTCGGGAAACAAATCCACCATTCGAAAGTCAGTGTTGATCATAAATCTCACATGATAGTCGTTGTAGTCGATCCAAATCTTTTGCCACTCGCCATTATTTAGTTTTCGTCGGCTTTCCACTTGCAATTCGCGATTAGTACCGGTATTCAGAGTGAAATTAAAAGTCAATCGATATTCCGACGTTAGAGCGACCATGAAGGAGGGATAATTGCTCCGGATCGGCGGTTGATACAGAAGAATAGCTTTTTCGCCTGTTGTTCGGAAGCTGAAGGCTATATCACCCTTCCTCCAGCCAGGTACTTCGATATACGATTGCGATGTCGTGAACGTTACCACGTATTTTTGTGTATCTAGAAATCATCATTAATCTCACAAATTTGATGTTGCTTCCGAAAATGCTTCGCAGATATTATTCATAATTATTCACATGATAATATTTATCGTAAATAATTGCTCTAAAAGTCTTATTTTTATTACTTAATTTACACTTTGAAGAAGTAAAATTATATTAAAAATTAAAATTAATATTAAATAGAAGACATATAGTTTCTATTTGCAAGTCAATATGTATTTGCATACTTGTCTCAACACATTCTAATGGCCCTAAGGTGATACGTCCTCGAGCATCTTCTTCGAGATCTCTTTGCTGCAAGAATACCATTCCGGTGATGCCTAAGGAATCAGGTGTTTCGTAGTATCCCTCATCTGACAGCCACTTCCCGGCGTTTCCGGCAGATACGTCGCAATTACAGCTCAAGTTAGAATTCACGCATGTTCTGTTCACTAAAGTAAAATTAATAAATAACAATCTCCGCGCGAGAAAACGATTAAGCCTTTGCAAACGCAGATGTTTTAAAATTTATTTCTACAATCGCATTAAGAATTTATTTAAAAAAGGACTTACTTCCACAAGGACAGGATCCGCGATTGACGTTTCCGATGTAATCGACCGTGGTACCTTTGGAGCCTAAGAACCATGTGGCACTGTGCAGCTCCAAGGGTGCCTTGTAACAGTCGTACTTTACATATTGGCTACAATAAAGCGAGTGCGAAATCAGTTCCTGAAGCATCTCGGCGGTGAACTGCCTATATTTGATGCTGAAGGAGAAATCGCTCTCGATGATAGATCTGACGTCTATTTGGGAGGGTAAATTGTGCTCGACGATCGTTTTAGTCGAATCTTCGATCGATTGGAATTCGCATTTTACCAAGGCGGGAGGGAATCGACCGTTCCCATCGATGTCGATTTTATAAACGTCATCTTGCGTGTATCCCAGAAGAGCCAATTCTTCACAAGTCTTTCTGTATTGTGCTAAAAGGCGAAATAATACAAATAATAAAATTATTTTAATTTATTAATTTTTTTATTTGCCGTATATTTATAATTAATTCGTTATTTAATAAGAAAACTCTATTTACACTAAAGTTATCTATTTCAATGAGGAACAGGATTTTGATTATTATAATTTTAAACGCCTTTAATTTAAAGTTCTGAATTAGTTTATAATGTAGGTATCATAACTATTCAAAGTTGCATAATTAATAAAATTAGCTAAATATTAAAAGAATTAATCTATTAATAATCTTTTTAGAGGAGGATTTTATAAAAATTACATTTTCTTGTTTTTCGTTTTATATATTGATATTGTTGAATTAATTATTTATCGCAATTTGTCTTACCAAAGTGGCAGTTTTTCCCGATATATCCGGTGTCTGTGCAATCGCACGTGATTCTATCTTCCTTGACCGAGCATTTACCACCATGTTCACAAGTGTTCGGCCTCTTGCACGGATCCACAAATTGACAATTGTCTAAAGCAACTTCTCCGACTACCCTCTCGGTGTTAATTACGTATCTAGGTTCGATTCTTTGACCGTTTACTCTTATCTCGCGCATACACCCTACTAGACCTAAATTGTTGATATAAGAATTTTTTCTTGTTAAGTTTGTACGTGGATTCTTAATCTTTTTCAAATTTAATACTAGGTTTACGTACCCGCGTTACTTTTACCACTTCCTATAATGACTTTATCACCCAACTCAAATGTCATAGCGAAGAGCTTGCTCTGCTTATTCCTGTAATCGAGGAGGATGTTGAGTTCGCCCTTTGTGTAATTAAGCTCGACCGCGTGCCAGGAAGTGTTGTAAGGCGGAAACTTCACCGAAGTTGATACTGTGACATTCTCCGTTATAACTGGTACCAATTGGAAACGAATTTCATCATTGACTTGACGTAACTATAAACATACAGAGAAAAATATTCAATATTAACAGAGAATGTGAAAAAAAAAAAAGAAAAATATAGGACGGTATTGTAATCATACCTCCCAGTAACCAACACCGCGATTGCTCTTTACATCTCCGGAAGCGACGATTGCGATTGGCTTTGAACTTTTAAAGTCAAAGTTTAACTTTAACGAATCGATTCGCTCGATCGGCCACCAAATATGACTTCCCGCGAAAGGATACGTGATCGGAATGACTTCGACATCGGCTTCGTAATATTCTGGCTCCAGCACACCGATGTAGTGCACCATAGGGTTGGAGCGCTTTAATTCGTATATAATCGACTTGTCGTTGAAGAACACGTACTTTAAGGAACCTGGGAGGATAGAAAATTGTATTAATTAATGGATAGGATTATTAATAATTAGCGTCAGATATTGATTTTATCAAACCTGCAAAATTATTGTGCGACAGAAGACCCTTCTTTTTGTGAAGTTCCGGACCACCACCGATGTATATCTCAGGATCGATGATCATATTCCAATTTTCTCCCGGTACTTCTAGTACCTTCACCTCGTCGTCTAAGCTGACGAAAACGGAGGATCCGTTATGGAATATGGTCAAGTTGTTCCAATGGTCAGACGTTACGTAATCGCCCAACTTGGTGGAGATCTTCGAATTATGCCCGAAATCGAGTTCAACGTGGACCGATTCATTTATAATGGAAGCTGCAATGTAATGCGGCGTGCCGTCGATTTCACCGGAAGCGTAAAACAAGGCGGAGTTGTCCCATTTTGTCTGAAATTCATAGATTTTTATTAAAAACTAGGAACTACAAATTTATAGATTTTTATTAAAAACTAGATACGAATTTTTGGCTAACATTATGATATGTTTTTAATTGTGACATAATAATTTTAATCTTGTTCTCCCTCTTTCTGCGGCGGGAAAAGTATTAAGTAACAATAATTGCATATTCAGCGTGCGACAAATTTTATTGTGTTCACACAATGACCCAGTACGATACAATTTGAGAAGTGGAACTCGACACTCTCTCGAAGAGTTTCCACGGTGAATTTTTCGTCATAGAGGGTGGTGCATAAAAGCAGCTGCTCGTGAAAATACAGAATGCGCCCCTCTCGACTCCGACAAAGAGGTATAGCGTCTCGCTATAATGAATCAATGAGCCCGCGACAAGGGAAGGGAACACGGTCCCATTACAATAAGCGCCCGTGGTCAAATACCTTAAAAGCGAGGCTGATCCTGTTGACAGACGAGTGAACACGATCCTTCCAATCGTACACGCGAAAGGACACGTACGAGGAGCCTCTCAGCGTTAGTATAGTCGCGGCTGAAAAATGATGTTACATTTCAAACTCCATTAGTCTCGTATTGGAATATCCGGACCCTTTTAGACGCGCATAAAAGCCCTATCTCTTCTCCAGCTAATACAATTTATATAGTATATTTATCGTTTCTATATGTGATTGGTTATTCCTTTAATAATAGTTAAGAAAGTCTCGAATTAAATCTTAGGAAAGTAAACAATTAATTATATTTGAAACATAAATATATCTAATAATATTTTAGTAAAGATAATTTGTATTAAATTCAATTACTTTACGTACTGTACACATCGCAACGTTCGCCCTCGTAATTCGTTCCGAAACAATCACATGTCAGACTATTGTAGTGATTCACACATTGATCGGGAACAAAGCACAAGTTTTCTCGTGTTCTGCACCTAAATTGAAATTGAAGATTCGCATAATCGAATTACTTCACACACTTTCTTTTTCTTCTTTTAAGGAAAAGACATACTTATCGATACATCCTTCCTTAACATTCTCGTGCTTTGTCGCGATTAGTGGTCGAATAGGCAGCAAATCGCTAGCGGATTTTCCGGAACTCAAAACCATATCCCGGATACAACCGACGAAGGATTCTATTATGTATTTCACTCCGTGTAATCGTTCTTCGGAACTCAGTCCTGTCAAAGCGGAAATAAAGCGATAAAGATGCGAAAAAATTTTCACTTGAAGGTGGTCTCTCGCGAGAAAGCTTTTCTCTCACCTCCGATAAGAACGACCGAGGCCAGTTCTTCGGATACTCCATAATTAACGATGCGTTCTAAAACTTTTAGAGTAGTTTCGGCCTGCTTATCGTCGACTCTGGCAATCAACTTTGCCCCGTGCACGTCGATCCTCACGAGAACTTTATGCCATTCGTCTCTGTTCAACCCTTGACCGACTGTTAAACTAGTCGACTGTTTGCCGAATACATGAACAACTTTCAGCTGACCCTTCTCTACTATCACATAAAGGGCGTAAGGGTCGAGACTTTCTGGACGATCTTTGACACTGTGATAAACTAGCAAACCGTGTGGAAGCTTGGTGCGAAACTCGAAGGATATCTCGCGACATAATCTGTGATATATCAAATAATATGTGTAAAATATTATTTTTTTTTATAGGACTAAAATAATATAAAATAATTATGACATATAAGATAATACATTTAATTAAGTTAATAAATGTATTAAACGACATATCGCAAATACTTTTCTTTGCAAATTGAAAGATTCAACATTCAAGATTAATAGACAATTCAGATTGCTCACCTCAATTGGAAGGTTTTGATGCCAGGGCCATCGAGCTGGATGAAAGTATTGCTTTGTGCGAACATAAACGTTTTCTCGTGACCAGATTCCATGAAAGTTAATTCCTTCGGTAAAAATACAAGATAGAAATAATTTTCCTCATTTGCGTAAAACGTAACGTATTTATATGAAGTGACGACATTTCTACCTTTCCTCGTAGGTGCTTCGGTACCGGCGGTTTCGTCGGTTTCGGAGGTCTAAAGGTCGGTCGTGGTGTGCTAGTGGTTGTCGAGGATGGAGTGCTCATTGTCGTGGTGCTTGTTGCCACAAATACGCTGCCCTTTGTTACAAGATAAGGCGGTAGCGTATCTAAAAATAGTCAATAAATCTGTAGCAATTTTTCCAATCTTTATTGAAAATGATCTAACGAGGATTTTTATATAAAAATGCATCTAATCTTTTAATTAACAAATAATTATGTCAAATAATTTATAAAAAGATTCCCAAACGTGTTCTTATCTTCTCAAGTTCAATTTTTTAAAAATTAGTTTTTATTCTGTCATGTTACTATTTATTTTTTCTATGCAAATATATATATTTAATTATTCTGATTCTTTTAGATTTTATATTTTCTCTTAAACAATTAATTAATAATTATATTATATGGTTTATTATAAACTTTTAATAAATTTTGGAGGAAATTTCTTACGATCGGCACCACCGACGCAATAATGCAGGCACTCCGCTTCCGAGTTAAACCGATTTTCATTTCCCAAACAACCGCCGTAAAGGAAAGTTCGGCATTTTCCTTCGGCCTTGTTGAAGGTCCATTTGTGAATGTAGTGCTTGCAGGGTCCCGGTTCTGTCCTGACAAGACATCTGTCTGGCAGAATCCTTTTGGTCGTAGTCAATTCTTCCATTTCTTCGACTGTATCCGTTTTTGGCGAATCTGTCTGATTCGCCGGCATCTTTGCGATTACGTTGAGCAAGACAAGGATCCCGAGGATCCTCTTGTCGCGGTAGATCATCGTTCCTCATTCGCTGAAAGAGCAATTCAATTTCCTAAAAGATTTAATAAGATTTTCGCAAATATCAATACAATAGATTCTTGTATGGTTTAAATTTAATTGTCGCATTGCATTTATAATAGCATACAACATACTATTTTGATTTTATATGGACAGGTATAGGTATAATTCTTAATAGCATTAATAAATAATTGAATATATATGAAGTATTTAATTATATTAGTGACACGCGCATATTTATTAACAATTCTCTATGTCCTGTCAATGAATCACGCGTTGCCTCTAATTGTTATAACTCGACAAATCGGTCTAACTAAATTTGCAACGTATTGAATTCAAGAACATAAAGTTCAATCATATTTTTACGTATTTGATATATAGTTTGATATGAAAAAGTTTCAATAGCATTCCATGTACGAAAAATTTGAAATAATGCAAAATTCAAAAATAAAACCAATTACCTCGTATTCTATTCTTCGAGAATCATTTCTTTTTTACGGTAGTAAAAATATGTAAAACTCTTCGCCCTGTTTATGCTATGTCTTCTCCTCGCTTAAAGCGCGATGCAATCGATTAAGTCGGGAGCGGCACGGACCGATTAGGATCAAGTCTGACGCGTTTTCATGCTCGAGAGCTGTTCGCTTACCTCGTGCGCTTTAAGAGCGCTTTTACGATTCAGGCCACGTGGACACCTACGCTCCCTTCCATAAAGCGCTTAAAACCGCTCGTCCTTCCGGTGCGTCTCGGTTAAGACTACCTCAAAACGAGCCTGGCAGATGCAATTTTACGATTGCAGTTGCCGCTTTCGAATTTACGACTTCCCCTCGCGACGCAGGTATTAGACCGGTGGAACCCCGTATGAATGATGCAACGAATAGTACATTCGACGCGACCAGTTAAGCCGTCGCTACCGTTTCGATAAATCGATACGATCTTTCATTTTTCTTCTCTCTTGAAGAGTATCTCTTCCCATTATATTACATCTAACCCATGTAGCCCAGGAATCAAAGTGCACCGTTGCGCCACGAACCGGACCCTAGGTGTATGCAACGTGATACATCGAATCCGATGTGCCTTTGATAATAAAGGCGTATTAGCATACGCGAGACAAAATAAAGCGTTAACTTAGACATAATACGATTGCGATGCATAATCTGACCGCAGACATCGCCTGTTTCCTCGAACACCCTCGGAGTATCGTAAACTCGTGCAATTATCTCTTTCACAGGGTCAATTGGGTTTGATCTACGAAAGAAAGACGACACGCGTCGCGCTCGTCCAGCATGAATAATCGCTGACCGGCCCTTGTACTTCCTGTCGGATTTGCTTTTAATGGGACTCCTCGGGAACGCGTACGCGCGCACCTTGGTGAACGGCGAACGCTCTTCGCTCTATGAACGCCTTCGCTCGCGCACCGTTGCATCCGTCGCGAAATTGCCTCGTCGTCGTCGCAATTTATCGAGTCAGTAAATAGCCGCATCTCCGACTCGAACTTCGACGACCGTCGGAGCGAGACACATGCAATGACCTTGACAGATAACGAGGACCATAGGAAAAGAGCCTTACGGCTGCACACTGCAATGCACACGACAATTGCGAGATTAAGAAAGAGATCGTTCTTTATTAGTTTTATCTTGATCGTAACATCCTCATCGTAATGGTCAATGCCGAGTTTCTCTCATTCTTTCTCTCTCTCTCTTACGGTGTCTATATGCGCTTCGCGCAACGCCCTAGTTAATTAGAAGACCTATCATACGTCATCTGAAATTTCACGCCACCGCAAAGAATCTCGTGTTCATGACCACGAAGACGTCTCCGACTCGCGTCTGATACGGACGCTTTCGATCACGCACAGTTCTTGCAGTTTTCTTCTGCAGAACATAGAAATACTCGAAAGTATCAATGTCCAAGATTAATGCGCGCGACATTAATTTGTGGTAACGTATTCCTCTTTTCAGAGACGTATATATGGTGCACTACACGAAGTATGGTATATGAAATAATATGGTATATGAATATATATAACAAACATTTTAGAAATTATAAATAATATCGAAACAGTTTAATCTAAATAATGTTTAATTTAATTTTTTATTTATTAGAGACAAGTAAAAATTTTTCTACACGATTTGTGAAATATCATTCCTAAAGAACACACGGCCTTTCAAACTCTATACGATTTATGATACTAATTTTGTTAAAGAAAGTATCAGAAATAGTGTTGACAATTGTTTTTCATTTACATTAGAATTTTTGAATACTTAACGGAACGATAAGCTATTTGCACGATAAGTTTAATAAAATTGAATATTTTTAAGTCTAATTCTGCCTATTTTTTTCTAAATCTTTTGGGATTAAGATCTAACAAATATTAAAATCTCGATTAAATAGAGTGAGTATTACCTATATATTAAGATAATAAATTATTCTACATGAGACAGTTTCGACTATACTATACATAGACACTACTTTGTTGTTAGGATCAATGTCACTATGGTGATCTTATCTATTAATGCTATTAATATCATTATTCATATTGATCGTATTGACAAACGTGATGTGTAGGGTAACGGTCAGAGTAGTTGCAACACTTTTTTTAAAAAATAAGTTTAGGAAAATAAGTTATAGTTATAGTTTTTTAAGAATAAGTTTAGTTTTTTAAGTGTTGCAATTACTCTGACCGCGACTGTACATGCACTTTGCATATGATGTTTGTTTGGTAATTTATTTTCGATTGCTAGCTCGTTATAGCATTTAGTCGGTTTACTATATAAATTTTTTAAATCAATCTTAAGATTTGCGCTAAGCTAGCATTGATCCAATTAATCATCTCTACCTTTCCAGTTTATACCGAATTGTACAAAAGAAAAATTGGTGTAATAATTATAAGATTTTAAAATTGGGGAGGGACATAGTAAGGAAAAGAAAAAGAAAATATAATTCAGCATCAATATTAATTCAATGCTATTTAGCGCAATGGTTATTAAATTTCTGAGGTTCTTAAATTTTGATAGAAGTTATTAATAATTATCGAATTATCGATGCAAATTTTCCCTAAAATGTGATTTCTCATCGAAATGACCCTGAAATGTCATCATCTCGCCTGTGATGCGGGGTGGATCTCCGAACTCCACAAGCGGTACCTATCCGTTTATCAAAACCTTTTGAACTCTAGCGGGCTTTGCGCCGTGCGAACACACGAATCTGCGTACCTTCGTTCGCCGTGGTCCAGATGAGATCGCGGCTCTCGTACAGGCCGCGGGGCAGGATGTGACGTCAGATGGCCCCCGCCAAGCTGAGTACCGTCCAACGGACGGCGGCTACGAGTCAATTGTCTTCTTTCACACTGACACACTGGCCAAATCCCCGCATCGACACGGCCGATCATAAGTATTCGCACGCACGCACACCGGTGCACATACCGCGCGCACACACTCGAGGTCCGCGCCTCCTCCTCCTCCTCCACCTCCTTCTCTTTGTCCTCTTCCTCCTCCGGACTCCTGTTACTGCTGCTGCCGCTGCTGTTGCTTGTAGCAGCAAGTAGACACTAATTTATTAATGCCACTCCGACCACTATACTCTACGTTACTCATCACGGTTTATTGACTTTCATTGCGATCTCGTCTCGCGCGCCACACTCTAACGTTTCTTCGCTCTTTTCCTCCCCATACGACGACCAGCCTTCCGTCGCAACCACTTGTTCCCTTTTCCCTTTTCGCGCCTGCGAGTCCCGCGGTTATACGAGCTCTCGTTCGGTCGTTGATCATCCACTGATCGATGTCGACTGTTCTTTTCCGCGAAACGTTATTTTTTTTCTAGCCACTCCTTGAACTTTTCCCAAAGGGCACGTTTTCTACAGCGATCTCATTTAGAAGCGCGTGCGATCTTCTAAATGAACATCCTGAAATCGAATCGATATTGCATTAGCGAAATGACATAGTAATCGTTGTCGTGATTTCTCAGCGTTTATTTTTGATTATATACTTGTAAATAGAAATTTTTACGAGTAGGTTTTAAGTGAACCTTTTCCACCGGATGGGCGCGAGTCTTCCGATAACGGTAAATAGAAATTTTTTTTACAGGTAGTTTTTACGAGAGCCTTCCGGCGATCAGTATCGCATGCAGTTTTCACAGGGTGGTCTCGGGGCGCAGCGCGTGCTTTCCGATGTGAGAAAGGGGTCGTTGAGTCGAATCGATAGGGCGTGTATTATGGAGCAAATAATAGCACATGTGCATTTATAAACGACGCGTG
This sequence comes from Leptothorax acervorum, assembly GCA_035220615.1. Lineage (NCBI taxonomy): Eukaryota > Metazoa > Arthropoda > Insecta > Hymenoptera > Formicidae > Leptothorax > Leptothorax acervorum. The sequence goes on from JASTWQ010000005.1 coordinate 1,038,385, forward strand.
ACGGGCCGTGTACACGGGCAACGAGTTATTATCGATATCATCATATTACAATTCTATATTTCTATTATTGAAGGCGTACCGTATTATATTTCGAGAACGCGACTCTTATACTTTTGCCCAGATGTGCACTTCTAAATCGAGCTCGAAAATGTCCCAGTTTCTCATTAGAATCTACGGATATATATTCTAAAGATAAAGAGAAATTCGCTTGGAGAATGTAGGATCATCTTCGTTGATGACCTCTACTTTCTGTTTTGCAACCCTTGATATTCGCGGCCTAGCGTGTTTATCGGGGCTACTCCTCTTTCTCTCTCTCTTTCTCTCTGATTGTTGGAAGATCGATATATCGAGCAAAACCGACGACTGGGTCATCATAGCGCTCGCGTTTTTGGTTCGGAATAATGTTTTGTAAAAAGTACAAAAAATACTTCGAGCGTGTCGGAAAATGTCAAGTTTTTATTGCTTTGTGATTAAAAGTATTAGCGTCACCTGTATGTTCAATTTAAACTTTGATGCTTTAATATAACGCGAATAAATAATCTATCGCGACGGAGAAAGCGACGACGATTGCCTGTTAGATAAAACATGTACGGACAATATAGTTAGGTCTTCATGAAGATAGAGAATGTCGATCTATAGCTCCTTCGTTGAAAAGAATACTTCTAGTCGTACTAGACACGCATGTAATACAGCAAGTGACTCATACCACGTGTCGAGTCCCCGGGCTTTTATACGGTTTGGGAGATACGTCGTCGTGGCATGCTATTGTTTGGATAAAAGTGACGATTTGCATGGAGGAAGTTGGTCGTGTAACTGCGGAATGGGCTACACGAAAATCGTGGAAGGAATTGATCAGTGAATGATAATAAGGATGACTCAGGCGCGTGACAGGTTGCCGAAATGTCTTTAAACGCCTTTAAAGTACCTTTCAGTACCTTTTTAGAAAATTATCCGATTCATTCTTCGCCGTTGTATTAATGTGGAAATGATTAAGTGAGAAACTATTTAAGTAAAAAAGTAATGTGTAGAAAATTGCTGATATTATTATTTTTGTTACATTAATTTTTATATAATGCAATGGGATAATAACGCACGATGTTTTGCGCTCTTGTATGACAGAAAATCTTTTTATGTCTGAACAAAAACTTTATTGAACTTTTATTTTAGCGTTTTCTGCGAATATTATTTTCGTCAAAACGATTTTAATAACCATTATTAAAGTCCGAAATTTCTAAATCGATATTATACCAAGTTAGAAAAGAAAAGGCTCGACATAACATTACAAAACGTGTACCTAATGAGTAATGACAATTGGGTCGACAATGAATGTGTAATTTATTTAACCGACTTTTGAACGATTTCTTGAACACGTCGTTGGACAGATATAATTTGATGGTTGTCTTCACAGATATCATTAGAAGTACGTCGTTATCAGGGAAGCGTCATCACCGGCGCGTTACAATCGACATGAACACATAAAATTTATGCAAGGTAAATAAAGGCGAGCAGTTGAAACCAGATCCGCGATAATGCGAAGAGCGCAACAATTAGCACCACAGAAGAAGCCACAAGTACTAAGTTTCGTCGGCACAAATGTTATATATAGTAATGTCGTGTAAAGCGAGCTGTTTTCTTTTAGCAAACCGCAAACATTCTGCATTTTTGCTGGCAGTTTCCTTCGTATTTTCCCGTGACTTCCGACTATTTATGCAGAAGAATTAATTAAAACTTTTTAAAAGTTACTTTAATTGAAGCCATTACTTCGATTGATCTCAAACCAATCGTGTATGAAAAATTTTGTTTTTGAAATTTTTCTCATTTTTATCGAAGATATTTTGTGTAGATTTAAATATTATAATTTAAATTGTAATTCTAAATTCTAACTAAATTGTAGAAGTTATTTGTCACGATTTGATGCTTTATCGCAGAGTTGAAAGATACGAGATTAACCTGAATATTTTTCCTCTTTAAATGAAATTGACATATATTTCCTTGTTATGAACGAGAAACACGTGGAGGAGTCATGCATTCTCGTAAAAAAAGTGAGTTTTCCGATATTTCCTATAATTTTAAACTTACATAATATGAAGAGAATAGATCAGGGGACCGGTATATATAATGGTAAATGTACGCGAGAGTTTGCATTTAAATTATTAATTACATTGTTTATTCTTACCGGCGATTTTGTCTTCTTAAAAGTAAAATTTGCTCCAAAACCACTCGGCAGAGATTCGCGATATTCACAACAATCGAAGAGACATGTTGATTGAGATCTTCGGGAATTCGTGCAACCGCGGAAGACGTGCCTCTTAGTTCGACGAGGAGGAAGTTTCCGTTCAGTTCCTGTCGGGAATAGGAAGAAGTGGTCTCTCTAGGGAAAAATCGGTCTTCCGGTCGCGTTCCCGACAGCGGACGTGGACGGACTGAACGCGCCCCGACGATCCCCTCGGCGAGAGAGGATATTTTTTTCGGGGGCTCCCTCCTCCTTCTTTCGGCGCTTCTTTCAGCCCTCCGTTCCGCCGCTTCTTCGCCGCGTGCGGCTCCGGCTCCTCCTCAAGTACGCGGCGCGACGGAATCGCGCTCACGACTGACACATTAACTTCACTCTCCCCGTACTTCGGTCGTGCTACCAGGCTTTTCCTCCACCCACGTACCCAGTTGCGTATCAATCGAGGGTACCGCTAACTCATTCGATTCGTGTTTCTTTTTGTTCATTAAACTTTAACAGCTTGTAAAAAAACTTCGTCAGTGGATTGAGGGAAGAAAGTTATTTTGGGAACAGTTTTGTGAGAAAATTCTTATAATAAAGATACACAGAAAAAAGAGAAGTGTTAAATCAACACTCGATATGCTTGTATATACGCAAGAATATATAATCTTGAAATAAGATTATATTGCGTTAAACGAAGAAAATTAGTGTTAAACGAAGAATTATATAGTTGATCCAACGCAATATAATCTTATTTCAAGATTATATATTCTTGCGTATATACAAGCATATCGAGTGTTGATTTAACACTTCTTTTTTTCTGTGTATGATAAAGATAAGAGGAAAGGGAAAGATAGAGTAGATCGAGTATTGCAGTTTGTTAATACTTCGAAGTTATATACTTATACGTATAGTACAGGAGCTCATATGAACTTATAGTATAGAAGCTTATAATACATTCTAGCTACAAATCCATTTTCATTGAAATAAACCACAAGAAAGAGTGTGTTGATCTCTGAGAGTTGGTCACGTAAAGTACGTCGACGACTTTGGAGCGACCCCAGTCGAGAAATCAGAGTTAATTAACTTGCATCGAGGAATCTCAGACTGGAAGTCGCACAATATGTGCCGCGTCGTGAGAGACGTTAGAAGTGTAATAAATAAAACTGACAACGAGATAATAGACAAATTGGCCCTAAACACATCCGACTCGTTAGCGGAGTATCAGAAGGTCGGGTTTCGTCAGTGTGGAGGGAGGCGATCATACTTTCCACCGTCTTTATTGCAGGAGGAAACCCGGGCGATGGAAACTTTCGTGTAAAATGTATAGTGCGCTTCCAAAAAAAAAATTTCACTTCTCTCGCTTAATTGTTTTGCTATTGTATTGCTGTCGTTTCGAATAATTCCTGATAACGCGAGTAAATACGAGGGTTGTCGACCTGTCAGTGTCATATTCGTTCTCAGCGTGTGATCGTTGCCAGGCGTAATTCAGCATAACCTTCCACGCTAGGACGAACGAGATTTGAGATAGGTACAATTACGTCTAAACCAGATAAATGTCTTTTATCCGAGAATTAGCGGCCGGCTATCTCGTTACATTTTATTTTCCTTATGAAACGTTTGCTCTTGCTTCGCGTTCATTAAAAATTTGTTATGTTACAAAATAATTACAAGTTGAAAGAATGATATTATATAATAATAGGTATAATAAGATATGTCTTTTTATGTGTTTTATTTAGTATATTAATTTTTACTTTTTAAATAAAAAGTTCGGTGCAAGAATGAGATAAATCGTTATTTAACGAAGTCCATAATAGATCTTATCTTAAAACGAATCTTATTAGTTGGGGTTTTATCTTACAGATATAACGAGTTTTATATTTACTTTTATTTTGGTTTAGCATACACCAAAAGTTTTAAAAATAAGCAATGTAACACAGAAATGTAATATAAGTTTTTCAATTAGTCTGATGTATTTAACTTTTCCTTGTCATAAATTATATCTATTAAGTAAATAACACAAATAAATAATATAATAAATTTACGTTTGAAAAGTGGGCGCTTAATTAAAACGTATTTTAAGGAAATATACAAGTTAAAACTTGGACGCAATTAATCGAATTCTAATGCGTTCATGATAATTGATAAACATATTGCTTACAATGATTTTTATCGCGTAATTACTAGTGTAGTCGCTATCTTTGAAGAGCGATTTTTCCGTAGCTGTGCAGCTAATTTAAGCCTACTGTATATATACCGAACTTCCTTGAAGCCAATTAGACGCAAACTGTTTGCGATTAAACGCATAACGTTCGTGCGTTTCCTCTGTACAAAACGAGTTTTCAAATTGATGACTCTCAAAGTCGTTTCTACAAACATTTCTTAGCAATTATATATGCCAATATGAATATGATTACGCACGCACACTCGATGATGAGATATGTATAAGAAAAACACTTCAGAGATAAAACGATGAATGTCTTATAAATACACAAGGTGTTCAATATATATTTAACAATTTTAGAATAGATTTTTCTGTAATGGAAACAGATATAATTGTCAGTAATGACTAATGAGTGATTAATAATCCAAAAATTTGTATACAATCTTTATGGATGCGAATAAATGATAGCACATTCGTTGTCTTATTTGATATAGATCATAGTATTTCGTTCTCACACAGATCTCACAAATATTGTAAGTACTTTTTGATAGAAGTATTTTTTGATTGGTGTAATATTTTGATAAAAAGGTAATGAGGTAAGCTACTAAATCTGATATTTATAAGGTCAAGGCGTAACCTATATTATCACGCACGAATATACGACAAGCTCTCCATGTGTACCGATATGACGCGACCAGGCGTACTATTTAATTCTGTATATGCTTTTCTCAGGATTGTTATTTACGCATGTGTTGCGTGCCTTTGCCATGCGTGGACAATTTGATTAGGAGAATTATTATAAAACTGTATAAAAAGATATATAAAAATTTCTTAGAAAACAAGGAAATTTAAAAAACCAATCTATATAAGGAATATATAAAAAAAAAGAAATGTAGTTATAATCTCATGATAATTACAACTGGATGTTTCCAGTACGAGCGATATTTAATTAGGAAAGAGTATTTGAATTGTAAGAAACTGTGCGTCCAAGTTGAAATTTATGCTTGTTTGTTACTCGTAATTGTTCAGGTGTACGATGTTTCAGTTATCTGATGATCGAGCATATTAACATTCAACAGAATCGCATTTCGAGCGTTACTAAAGCAAACAAAAAACAGAATAAAAATAACTATTCTTATTTCTCCGTCGCAATTCTTCTAGCAGCAAAATTAAAATAGGCTATCAAGAATACGTATTTAAATAAAAAGTATAATTACAAGTATGTTTTTAGTATCCCGATATTTGCAGAAGGAATATGGCAATATTTAAAAATTTATTTAATTTTTATTTGCTCTCAAGGCCAAGCAAAACTCCCATCTCTGTGCCTGTTACATCGTTACATAAAAGCGCGCGCAACGTGTATACAACCACTTGTGCTCGGTATACAAATCTTTTGCTCCTATTAATGCGCGTAGTTCGACGCATAAACTGGTCGCAGACCGAGAACAACAAAATGAGCTAACAAGCAACAGAACTCCGCGTGGTAACGTTTAATGAAAACACGAACCTGATCTTGATCAAAGCGATTCTAAATTAAATAGCTGCAGCTCAAGGTCTCTGTTTACTTATTTTAGGAAACACGCAATGTTTTGCAATACAATTTGCATTGCTGTTGCAATTTGCATTGTCTGATAACGAAAATCTCTTTCGACTTAGAACACGTCGATACGAAAACGATTGAAACGTTATTTTTAATCTTTTGAATGCTTGGAAAATTAAAAAAAAAAAGTAAAAATTCTGGAAATTGATAAACCAATTATTACTCCAAAATATTCTTGAAACATTTGAAGGTCCTAAAATATACGAAGCTTTGAGAAATCGCGATAGAGAAATAAGAAAATAAATTATTCTTCAATTCTACATCATTTTTTCTTATTCGTTGTTAGATCTCTTCTAGCTGGTTGAAATGCATCTTGTTTTTAATTTATCGATTAGCTTAATCGAACAACGATGAACTAATTGTCGCTAATCATGTCGAACCCATTATTAATGCCTAGGTTGTTTCACTTAACACTATTAACAACCGTTTAAGAGATCGAACGTAAGATTGTTATGCGCGCGATAATTGTTGCTAAAATATTTGACCCACATGTTACGTCATTGGTAGTTCACATCCTGTTTAGCTTCTTCTTGTTGGATTTTTATTTGCGCTCGCAATATCAGATTGTTTAACGATGACGTGGCTCCTATATTAAACAGGTCATGAAATGATAAGGATTTAAACTATCAGCTAAAAACTTTACCAGAGCGATCGTTTGATATTCTAAATTAATGTGTAATTTTATAATATAGATTTTTTATTTGTTGCATAAATGTCCAATAAAATTCAACGTCTATAAATTTAGAAAATTACGGAGACGTGTTAAATACTGTTCTCTAGTAATAAAACTGTACAATAAAATTCAACATCTATTGATTTTACAAATTAAAGATTGATTTTAAGAAAAATAATTTTAAATTTCTTTAAAGCAACATCTGTCGATTTTAAAATTTATTTAAATATCTTTAAAATTATTTAAAACATCGAGAAAAACTGTAAATTAAAATTTTTTTCTTAAGCACGATGTTTCTATTTATTTTTATTTTATTTTTAATTTTTGTTAAATACCTATTACTGTTTAAAATTTATTTTAATTTTAATAAATACCTATGGAAAAATATAAGTGTTACTTTTGTGTAAGATTCAATTTTTCAGATTATGATATATCTATAGCAGTTTATAAAATTTCGATATCATTACTTATGAGAGAACAAAATATACATTTTTTAATACTAAATTATACATAACGTGCACATACAAGGCACTCTGCATTTACAATTGCTGATAATCATATTTTTTGCTACAAATTATAGCTCGGTTACCAGTTACTATTACTATTATAGATGGCGTGGAATGCTCCAGGAATGAACGACCTTTTACTTGATCTTCCTCTTACATCCGCGTCAGATGGCAGTAACACACATAATCGGTGAGTTTTTCAAATTTATATTTATCGTATTTAGTATTTTTTAAATATATTTCTGATAAAAAATAAATATACGCGTTCATTATGAAAGCAAAAACGACAGCAAATATTATATCCGAGAGAGATAAAAGAAAAATCCTCCATTCATATATTATACATTGGCAAAAGTGAAAAGTTACAAGAGATGGATAGTCGTCCTAGAGCATTCCTCTTCTAAAAATGCTTATATATAATATATATATTTTTAGAAGAGAAAAGTTTTTTTACAAGACGAGCTAGTCTATAGGATGACTATCCATCTCTTTGTAACTTATATATGTATATAATATAAAATCATATATATAATTTCGAAAGCAGAATTATTTATGAGACTATATTATATATATATAATCTTTACATAAGGGGACACAAGTAAAATATACGATGTTATCGTAACACTCACAACACGACACTCGTGCTACTTTTCATTTACGTCTTAATGAGCTGCAGATTCCAATTTCGCTGGAACAGGGCGTTCCCGTGCGTTAATAGCCTCGCGGGTCGTTAATCCGCAAATTTTATTCTAATCAATGACGGCCACGAAGGCGCGGCGAAATGTCCACCGTCGTTAGTCATTCCGCTTGATGAGGGACGAATATAAATATTCTCTTAAACGTTCGCTCCGGCGAGAAGCAAACGAGATTATAGAGCCCATAATTATCAACTAGCACTAATACTAAGTAACTACTACTAATACTGCGTAAGTAGACAGTTATAAACAGAAATAAAAGAGAAACTATATGCGAGTAAATTGTTAAAAAATAAGGCTTTTTCGAATATTAAGAAAAATATAAGCTTTTGTGCTTTTTGTGTGTTTTCTATAGTGAGTAATAGATAATTATTATATTTACATAAAAATATTTTTTTTCTAATTTCTTCATAAAACGTTTGAATTTCAATATAGATTCGATGGATCTAACATGCGAGATATTGTTCGACTCGTATTAAATAATCTAAAGAATTTTCTAAATTTGAATCCAAAATTTTTAATGTTAATATCTGTTCTGAGAAAAAACCGGAAAATTGTGAAAATCTCAGATTTAATTGCGATAGTTTCATGAATCTGAGATATTAAGTTCTAATAAATAATGATAAAGAAACTTTTCTGTATGTATTTCTTTGCACGTATTAATGATAATTAACGGGGTTAATCCCCTTTCAAGTCATAAAATATTATATTATATACGGTGTACAATTTTTATTGGTCTTATGCATTCATATTTTCATGTTTTTTAAAAATCATATTTCATATCTGAGATTCATAATAAAAAATCATAATTAGGTATTTCTGATAGTAAAGGGGCCAAACTTTGTCGTTTTCTCTTCTTACTTTATTTCTTGTGATGCTTTGCTTTTGTAAAATGCGAAAATATTAAAACCAGATGTCTTGCGAAAAATCTGTCAACGACTCAGCGAGGCTTATAATCCGCACAGCGCGAGCGAAGGTTCGTTAATGACGCGTCTATCCTATGCGCAACTTCCTGAGGAGTCCAGGCAGCCCTTACGTCTCTCGGCTAATTATTATTAGCCGAGCGCGTGAATCGCGTGACCAGCGTCGTCCCACAAGAGCCGCGAACCCGGAACTATTTCCTACACGCCGGTTTTCTCCGCTCCCCTGCGTTTGCCGCCGGTATTTTTTTTATTATTCTATCCCTCGGCCGGTCGTCGCCGGTGAGAGGTACGATGCCGCCCGCCGCCGCACCGCCGTTCTAGGTTCTCGTGGGCGGAGCCGTACAGGAACACCGCGGAACAAGTGAAATTGTATCGCGTTCGAGGTTCCAGATAGAAAGTACCGCGGCCTCTCAGCAGGGCACTCCGTGTCTAGCAAAGTGGAACGGTCAGATTAATCCCAGACACTTGGGTGTCCTTCCGAAGAGTAGAATCAATTCGTCAATGAATTTATGAAAAGAATAGTCGAATTGCAGATAGTAACTAAAATTAATCTGATAATACAAAATTTATTTGGAAAATTAATTGCAGCTGACAATTATATCAATTAGATTAGACGATCCGAGATAAAAGCTAATTCCGCGGTATAATATTCAAGTTATTGTTTTAATCTCAATTAATTCCAATTTTATTGAAAACATTATTTTTTAAACAGTATATGGCTATTTCCTATAATTATATTGGAAATAAATCCAAAATTGGAAATAAATTAAATTGGAAATAATTATATTGGAAATAAATAAACTTCAACAAATTGAAGTTAAAAAAGCAATGGCAGTGACAGAATTTAAAACAATTAATTGAGCCAAATTTTACCTTATAGGCTGCCTTCGGAAACATTACCCGAGTGCCCCTATGTAGCATTCTATCCTTGTTGTTCACCGAATGTTAAACAAGGATAAAATGATACATGGGGGCACTCGGGTGATGTTTCCGAACGCAGCTATATATTGTTCAGTTGTATTAAAAGTGTTTTATATTTAATTTCATTTTTAAGTAATAATCCGTTTATAAGAGATTCTATTCTTGTAGTATGATATCTTGGGAGGTTTTATAGAATTTAATATAATTTAATATAGTCTATGTATATAAAAGCTTCAAATAACATAAAGAAATGTACACATACAAAAGGAACGACGCGTCTTATGTCATTATGCGTTTCTCAATCTTTCATCATCGACGGGCCATAATCGAATCGTTACTGAAAAAGAAATAGACGGGAATCCATATATTACGCAAAAAGAGACGAGCATTCGCGATGATGACCCGCAGACCGTTCGGCAGAAAGCCGCTCGTAAAGAAAGATAGCTTTATGCACTTACGCAGCCTCGAATACACGTAAATTGCCGCGTGGACTTACAGTGAAATCGGTGCATTCAACGTACAATTACATGTGCCGGCTCGCAACGCCGACTCGAAGAAAGATCGTGACCTTTATCAGCAATGAAGCTCGCCGTCGGCGGTAAAGAACACACGTTATTCTTACACCTATGCATAGTATTTATCTGGAATGGCGAATTACGTATGAAAATCAACATCTCACCTTTTCGCGCATTATGCGCCTTGGTTTGTTAAAGGTATTACCTAATCGAAAAGCGTTTCTCAGGTTTGTACTTGTGTTACTCATCGGTACCCTGCGCGCCAAATCACTTGCCCACGCTCGCGCCGATATCCTGGCGGCTGCTCCGTTATGTAAACGAAAAAGTTGCGCTACCGCCTAGTTTTCCGCGCGCGCCCAGAGCCCAGATTCGCCGCAATTTCTGACTGGATTACGCAACTATCTGACGCTTTCCATCGAACATATTTTCGCAAAGAAACTTCCCGAAAACGCGGCGCGTTATATGTATATAGATCACATTTTCATAACGCGCGTTTTGTTTTTTTCCACAAAGATTATTGTAAAAAATGTGTCATTACACAAAAATATTTAGGAAAGTTAGATAAATATATAAAGATAACTAGGCTAATTTCAGTGACTTGTGTGTTTGTATGTGTTGTGTTGCGTAAATTAATAATTTTTATAAATGATCAATTTGTTTGATTTAACAGAACTTATTGGTGTTCTCTTGATACAGGAATTAAAATTCTAATCACATAACAATGTCGGTCATGGAACACACCAATAAATTATTCCAATGCGCAATGATTACTTGAGATTTTATTTTTATAAAGTAATTAATTAGTTCAAAAGTCAGAAATAAAAAGTAACTACATGTTTTACACATTTTCAATTACAATCGTGTTTCAATATTGTAACTCTGAGCGATTCATATAATTCCGTATTTATTTAATATCTTATTTCTTACTGACAGACAAACCCTCTTTGTCTTTCAAGAGGAATAAAAATTGTAAAAATAATTCTCCTGAACAGAGTTGCAGTCATAATGCTTCTTCATTGATGCCGCGAGAATATCTTTTCGGAAAAGGGGATGTAAAGCAAAACCGTGAGAACTCGTACCTCGCGTGTCGTATTACTGGAAGGTAGGTACGTTTCAGCAAAAACGATCGATCTTGTCCCATTATATAAACGAGAGGATATCGCGGCCGGGAGCTTCAGGACTTCCCGGCATCTCGCCTTCTCTCTCGCCCTGGCCCTTGGGGCTACGGCCATATATGAAACGTTGGGCAATCCCGTCGAACGTAGGTGGTGCGGCGCGGCTACGGAATACCGTTATACGTTACACCCACCTTTATTCTATAATATAGATCAGAGCCGAACGAGAGATCCCGCAGCCGCGCGCATAAACCCTCTTATATCATCGTCCGCCGTGCGGCGCATTGAACGTTTCATTACCTATATGCTTTACATAAGCCGCACGCCGCACCGACGACGGGAGAGAAACGCGCCGTTCCCCGGTCGTTCCAGAGAGACTCTCTTAAGACCCGACAGGACTCTCTTCATCGCGCCTATACTTGCGCAAAGCCAACTCCCAGCGACGGGCTCGAGCCGGACTTTGTCGCGAGTGACATCACGCGCGTTTGACATTTACCACTCAAAGAATCCGGAATGCATTACTCACGTGTGTTTAGTAAAATTTAGGCGGAGCGTGTGTTTGGTCATAATTGATTTATTCGCGAGACGAGTTATCTCATATATGCCATTTTAAGAGAACAGTTAATCGCGATTTTAACGGCTAAAATTATTATTATAACGTGATTTAGGAATTTTTAAAATTTTTCTATTTACGATTTCAAAAAATATAAATAAATTTAAAAAATTTAGAATTGACTCTCGAATATGTAAAGAATTATAATAAGATGATAAAATTAACAATGTGATTTATGTAAAAATTAAGTTAAATAAGTAAACTTAGCTACAAGGAAAGAAAAGTCGGTACGCATAAACTGTAATTTATGCGTTTCTGCATTTAATCAAGTAGCACATTTGAAATTAAAAGCATTGCGAACGACGGCTTTTTCCCGGCATTGCGGGAAACGAGAGGGTCACGTACCCGGACGGAAGAAATAAATGAAGGAACGATTTGCATAACGTTTGTTCGTCTCGAGGACGCGCGAATCTATCGCTCGTTCACTCGCTCATTCTCTCGCTCGCGCTCAACGCTACGTATATGCATGCTATGCGAGATACTCGGCCTACGATCGGGTCCGAGTAGCGCTGAATCATAGGATAAACATAGTCGAGACGTGCTCTCTTCCTGAACTCTGCATGCGTGGTTACGATGCAACGTCGCGGCAAACGTCCGACACGGCCGGCGTTTCCAGCGGTTAACGAACGCGTTTCCGCGGGACAATACCATGCACAGCCGCGGTTGATCGATCCCGGCCCTTCTTTCTCTCTCTCTTTCTTTCTTTGCTGGCCTCTGGCGCAATGTGCCGCCGACACGTGTATCGCAGGAAGGAAAAGTCTCTCGCGGACGACATATAAATTAGGGTCATCTCCGGCCACCGGTTCGGCAGACCTTTCCATCGAGCGGCCTTTAAATTTCTGTCAACTTCCTCGTAAAATTCTTCGTAAAATATCTTTCGTTAAAAACACATAAAAATATATTCCTGCGTTATTATCATCTATCTATATTCCTCATTAAAGAGTAAATTAAGAAGCGAGAGTAAAATATAAATAAACTTGCACACAAAGATGGAAATCTCTTACGCTCTATATATATGTGGAATATTTTATGCATATAAAATGTTTGATTTCTTTAAAATTAGGTAAGTATTTGTTATTTCAGTTTCGTCTTATACTTTCTTATATTCTCCCTAGAGCTCGATCTTGTTATTATTGTGCTCGTAAGTAAAAGCGAAACATCATTGCATATCTTGTTTAACATGTTAGAAAAGTAAAAGTAAATAAATTGTCTATATACTTTAGTTCGATTGGACCAATAATATGATAATGTCGAGAAAGCTAGGAAAAGAGCTGGGAAAATATGTGTTTCAGGCACTGTTTCATACACGAAAGTATCAGTAAACGGAACGTCAATTTCCATTCACGCATACGCCACGCTCATACGCGCGCATTTCGCGCACCCACGTCCACGTGTAACGCCTGGAGTTTGCGTTTGCGCGTGTTTCGTTATTTTTTTTTTCCGTGAGAGAAAGTGTTGAGCGACACCTTTTCCCATGCAATTAAGCTCACAGGCCAGGCGAGGCGCTCGGCAGGCGATATCCGCGTTCAAAGTTTCATTCGCGACCCGTCGTTGAAATCACTCGAGCGCACGATTGTCATACAGATAATTCAGAACTCCTCATTCCATTTCAATACTATTCTTATTGTTAGTAGGTATTATCGCGATACTGATCTCGAATCGTGGAAATATCTGTGACCTGTAGTCCTTGAATTTCGCGCATGTATCAAAAAACAAATTAGGTGAAAAAAACAAATTAGGAAATGCCCAGAAGAAAATTTCATATCTTGAGACATAAATAGTCCAACATTTTGATTAGAGATCAACTGATACTCATCAGATAAAGATGAGAAGGGAACGATTATATAATATTTAATTTTGAAAGTATGTGGTAAAATCAAACGCAAACATCGAATTCTATAAAAAAATATTTAGAAGAAAGAAGGAAATAAAGTAATATAATAAAAATTTTTTCGTGAGATATTAATATGTTATATTTTCATAGCGTTTTCAATTGCGTATTTTGAAAGTCTTAATCGTTCTTGACGTCCTTAATTCGTATATAAAATGTTCAATAAATTGACAGTTATATATTGCAATTTCAAGATTAAATATTTGTATTAACCTGTCAATTTATGTACTTCAAGGTAAGAGATCTTTATGAAATGTTATATTCTAATACTCTTTTATTGATATACGTGTCTATATTCTTATGCTCTTTTTGATATATCTATATCTATATAGTATATATTATGAATATGTATATCCGATATAATTTTCACGGAGATTTATTACTATTATAATAACACATACGTATATTAACTTACCTCATGATTGTTCTGTCGCCCGATGCCTCTCAGGCCTCCTTCTTCTCCCAGATTCGTTCATTGCACTCGTATAACACACAATACTCGCGAAAACACGATTAATTATGATCACGCATATTAATCCTCACACTATAGAATAATCATCTGCACATTGCACTCCCGCGGATAGTCATACGCAACGCGAGCTTTACTATATATGTATTAGGTACGGTATTCTATTAATACATGATCGCAAAAAAATAACGCAAATATAAGAGCAAATCTCTACGATTCATTATTTTCGTTTGATATTCGTTAAACTTGCAAATTAGCAACAAATAAAATTTCAAACGACATAAAGCTTGAATCACAAATACCTACCGAGTGCTACGCAAATGACGAATATTAAAATAATTAATTAATCGCACTTAATCATGACTGTACTTATTAATCAAATCTGTCGCGAGTCTGTTTTAAATCAGTCCGTTTTGTCTTATTACGCGACGTTCCGTCTGGAAAATTAAAAAATGAGTTATGAGAATTAAGTATACATATAATATATTACAGAATTTAGTACATCCGGCGACTTATGTATTATATTCGCGCTTTCGATCAGAAAGTGATGAACAGATTACGTTGTCAGTGAAAAATTCAAAGCTCGATGCGTGATAAATTCAAATGTAGGTATTATTAAAGAAATCCATTATTGCTCGCGCGTATATATAAATGTGCAATGAAACATTATTATTTCCATCTCTTATCAATACATAAGTGAAATAGATACATCACGCGAGATATTGCTTTTAATAAAAATGGCCAATAATTTACAATCGCGGAATTAATTAATTATATGGATGATAGTTAAGCTAATTATTCATAGAAAATGACTGTATTTCGATAAGATGCGATGATACTCGGAGCAGGGCTCAAATTCTGTACACGATACCGACAACTATCGGTGTCGTTGCGCAAGTCAGGCGCGTACGCGGCGAATGTTGATTACCCAAATCAAAACATATCAGCTGATTTCCCCTACCACGAAATAATTAACGTTTTTTTAAATTGAATATTCCATTACTTTTATTTTGAATTAATTTAGGTAAACGAGGTGTTATTTATTTATTTATTTCATTTCTGTGGATTTATTAGCATCATCTAAAATAACGATAAATTCTGGTTGATTGAGAGATCGTTTTGAAATAGGATTACTTAATTTCTTTCTGTTAATGACAATTGTAACTTAGTTTTATTCTTTTTTTTTTAAATATATTAAAATCATATACCTCGCTTTCGGGATGTAAGAAAAAGAAACAATAAAGCCATTTTTATAAATAATTTTCAATCAAAACAAAGAAAAACTTTGTTTCTCAAAAGAATCTTAAATTTAACCTTAGTCTTTGACATGTTTGTATCAAATTTGAAATGGTTAATTTTAAACAAACGTGTATGTCTATCTTATTAAATCAATATGCAATATAATAAGATTATTATTAGAATTCTTTTTTTCTCGTATGTTAGGATTCAAGTAACAATATTTCCATTACAAAACAACGCTCTCTCAATCGTAATTGATCGTTATTTTAGACGACGCTAACGAGTTCACAAAAGAAAACGTATGCAATAACGGTTTCAGTTATCGAAATTAATTTAAAATACAAAGAATAAAATATCTATAAGAGTGTGGTTATCTTGTAATACATTGCAGTTAATACGTAGTCGAAATAATTTATGATGACAAAATTAGCTTATGTAGTCTTCATCTTTGTTTTGATAGCGTTAACAGCGCAAGACGTGCAATAGCAGCAGAAACTATCATCGCTTCGAAATATTTAATATTTTATAGATTACAATTATGTATCTATATAGGAATATTTTGTTCTTTGCATTTTTTATTGATTCTTAATTGTGTTTGATGATATAATAAAGCTAGAATTTTCTTTTTTGATGCTGATCCGTAAAATTTAGCAAGCATAATTGAACATTTAAGCGACATCGAAATAAGTGCCGAAAAATTGATTCGCGCATCGTGAATTCTATTATGCAAAAGAAGTGTCCCAATAGGAACTAAAGGCTAGAGTCAAGATCAGTGAAAACGCTAATTACCACGGAGAAATCATTAATTATATCGTTGCCGCTCTCCTCTCCCTTTTTTTCTACGTGACTCCGTTTCTGTCTGGCTTCCTTTCTTTCCCTCTTCGCCTCACGTCCTTCTGTCTTTCGCTTGCATTCTTCCGCGATGCTAACTATGTGAAGTACTCTCACGACACAAGAATGCCGCTTCAAGATCACGGACTTACGGTCGTGCCAGTCGACGACTCTCTTAATTATTCCCAACGTTTTCCTCTTCGCTTCCACCTTCTCGACTTTGCTTCCCTTGCCGCTGTTCAAGATGAAATATCAAAGCGTGCACAGTTACTTGTAAAATAGAAAATCCAGTTACAGATAACGATACTTGAATTCTGATGCAAATGCTGATGTTGAAATTTATATGGATTCAGCGAAGTTGCCTTATTTTATGAAAAAGTCGGGATATTGGCAATATATAATATAATAATTGTAAGATAATTACTTTACAAATGTTGGTAGTTGTTAATGAATATGCACAAACTATTTCTTTACTATAGTTAATAATAGCGTTAGTACAAAAAAATAATATCGTAATAAAGTTCTATTTTAAACGGTTGTGGAAGATATCAAGGAAAGAGTTACGAACCAATATGCCTGTAATTATTTTAATTATAATTACTGATTATTTACGTATCATGTTAATTACAAAGAGATATCGAATAAAACATAATACGCACATGAGATATCTAGATATTTGTACCTAAGTACTTGACAAGAGTCTTTTGTTGCTCTCATCCGAGATGAGGTTTTTAACGCGGGCTCAAACACAGGATCGTCGCCACGTACGCGGAATCGAGTTCGCAGCCAGTGAAATCTTCAGATCGAAAGCGATTATATTTATGCGAGGTGGAAATTTAAAAAAAGAAAAGCATGAGAAGCGTGCTCGCTTAACTGTCGCCGTTATCTTGCGCAGATCGTGCCGCTGTTAGCTGTAATACAGTGACTTTCAAATACCACGCGGACCCAGCACCGTGTCACACTTCTCCTCGGAGTGACGCAAAGATGATTAAAGCAATTAATATTAGTCCACAGCATTATCTTTTCTACTTCCGAGAAATTTGTTTTTTTTTACAAACGCGAAGTAGATTCCTTTTATATGCTGCTTATGTTTCTTACTTTCCGCTAACTGCTTCGAGGGTAGGAATGAATTTAAGTATCTTTTTATCGTGCGAACATCTGAGAGTATTTCAAGTACTCGGTGTAATTTTACCTTCTCTGCTCGGGAGGCTTATTTTCTTGTTACAAATGTGAAGAAAATTTCTTTCGTGTGAGTTACTTTTCCCATTTTTTTTTGTGATTTTCTTTTTACATATATGGAGTTGCATTTTCTATTGTGTGAACACTGGAAAGTGGCTTAGCGAACACTTCCTAATTAGTATTTGTGTTCAATGAAACTTCAAGAGGCGTCGCTTCATTGAATCGTTTGTTATCTTGACGATCTTCTTCGCTAAAAACTCGCGCTTTCTTTCATACAAGTCGTGATCAAGCTTCGGCGATGTTTTCCTCTTGTCCGCTTCATTTTTATCTTTTTCTTACGCCGTATACCTATTAAAAAACGAGCAGTCCATGAATAGGATCGTTCCTATCAGCGCGGAGAAATCCAGGGTAATGATGATCATGCGGGAAGCTGCGATATTAAGGTGATCATTGAGTAAGGTTTCGCGAAGTCGCAACACGGATTTCGACTGAAGTCAATTAAAGTAAAATCTACCTTACAATTTTTTGTCGTTATTATTCATAATGCGGTACCCGATATATTTATATTATAATGATCGAAACGACGATAGAAGTTAAATAAAGGAGAATTCTTCTTCGCTCTTCTTCACGATCTAGGATCAAACGAGGAAATGTTCCCGTCCTTTTGCATCACCTGCCTTATAGAGAACATAGCGTATCCTGAACATCCGAGCAATTGACGATGAACTCGAGAAGGGGTCATCCTGTCGTTTTTCATGGGCAGATGTGTGTGCGCCTCTTCTCCCATCTCCTTCTTTTTCTTCTACCGCTCTTCCTCCTTTTTCTCTTTCTCTCAAGTCCACTGACCAAGACTCGCCTATGCCGCTGCGCTGTAAAGTCGTAGAAAAAGTCTTGATCGTAAAACCCGCCTCGCTTCCGCACTTCGCGATAGCTTTGCCGCTCGCGATTAGACTCGCGGCCGCGGTGCTTCGCGGAAATTCGCGACTGGACAATGGAAATTTCAGGAAATTCTTAATCCGATTGATAGGCGGTACGAGGAAGATTTTATCGAAGCTAATCGCCTAGCTGTGCGGCGAAGTGATGCAGGATGGAAAAAATATTCATACATAGATTGGGACTTCTTTGCCGCGTATATTT
The DNA here is from genome assembly GCA_035220615.1 of Leptothorax acervorum. NCBI lineage: Eukaryota > Metazoa > Arthropoda > Insecta > Hymenoptera > Formicidae > Leptothorax > Leptothorax acervorum. The sequence goes on from JASTWQ010000005.1 coordinate 1,057,065, forward strand.
CTTCTCATTATTCTTTTAACGATAATTATATATGTAATATGTATATCTGTTACTTCCGTTTGATAACAGTTTGTTTAATTCAATTTATTGAGAAATTTTTGGGTAAAAAACTTTATACAAAGTTTTTTTCCCAAAAATTTTGAATATGTTTACGTTTTTGTTTTGTAAAAGTAATTGTACATTTTTTAATGTGAGAAATTATTTATGTCTCACTCCATCTGGAGTATATATATACAATATACGCTTTCGGTCTCGCTGCCCATATCGCTGGCGCTTACACTTGACGCAAGACACTTATAAAAAGAATAAATTTTTGGAAGGTGAGGCTTTGTATGAACTGTCTTACACCAATAAATTGAAACAAACCAAAATTGTTATCAGACGGAAATAACAGCCCATAAATTCGAATTTTCCATTTTTCGAGTTCTTTTTTTGATCATGTAACTTCGTAGTGCATTTTAACGACTTTCTAAGAGGAGCCGACTTATGTTAGATTTTTCCCGTGTATGATCCTAACAATAAGTAGAGAAAGGATCGCAGGATTCAAACGATTCTCAATCCCGTACTTAACTTATGCGTTATTATTACAATCGTTTCGGCAAAATGATATAATCCCTCTCATACTTCGCGACAGTACGTTAACGAAGCTCGAGCACATGTCGTGCGCGAACGCTGTCGTAATAAAGGATAATCAAGGTGTAGGGTGTAGGCATGCCGAGGCATCTGTGCGCGGTGATTATAATCCGGGGGAAGGGAAGGGGGGAGAGGGAGATGGGGAGAAGCAACGAAGGGCCGCGTTTATCTCGCATCGCGACGAGCGGGAAAACGAATAAGTAAGGAGGCGAGAACGCGCGTAATGACGCGCGAGCGGGCAGGAGGAAACTGTGTCCGTTGCCGTGCACGAGCGAATGGGACGAGCGGATAGAAAATATGGCCATGATATTTACTAACTCGGCCTCCGCGTGAAAGTGTTCGCTCTTCGCTTTATGCCCCCCTCGTCGAAAGAACGCGCGCGAACGATCGTATGTAACGGGTGTCGCGATCATTCGATCAATCGATCGAGACGGGGACCGCGTGCAATTCTACGGAAGAATTCGGAGCGTATCTTATGTTTACTGATAAGTACTGAGATCATTGACGTGTCTTAAAAGACGCTTGCTTAAATGTTAACAAATCTTTCGATCTTGACGGCGGATTTTCATTGTATCGTGTCGTCTCACGAAATTTTTAGCTTTATTTTAGATTTTTTAAATATTTTATACATTATTTTTATGCTATATTTTTATGTTTAGCGTTGATAACTCGTTTTGAAGGCACTTTTAATGTTAAAGTGCACTGTGAAGTTATATGATCAAAAAAGAAACTTGAAAAGTGGAAAATTCAAATTTATAAGCTCATTTTTAGTTGCTGCCGTCTGATAACAATTTATGTTTCAATTTATTAACGAGGCTCATATGGGATTTCATGAGATGGGACCTCACCTTCCGAAAAATTTGTTGAAAATATAAAACTTTTGATTGGTTTTCGTTAATTATACAAGTAATTGTTAAACAATTAAGTAATTGTATACTTTTGAATGCGAGAAATTAATTATATCTGACCTTATCTAGAGTATAAATATCTAGAGTATTTATTTATATAATATAAATATTGTTGCTTTTCGAAAAAATTATGCAATTACAATATGCAGCTACATATCTTTTTGAAAAGCAACAATGTGTTTTCTTTACATCAATTGATTTATCTTATTATTCTGTGCATAAAAGCGTTAAGGTAGAGTTACCAAAAAATGAATAGTTACGAGATATTTTATATTTCATGTCAAAATGTGCCAGAATAAAGTATAAAATATCTGGTAAATAATTTTGTGATAACTCTACTTTAATACTTTTATATGCAAAATAACTAGAAGAGTCATATTATGTAAAAAATCATACAATTCTATTTTTAAAAATGGCGATTACCTTTAGGTATGTGACTTTAAAAAATCGATTTTTTCGAAAATTGATTTTACCATTATTTGTCCCCCTTCACACGCTACAACTTTCGTCTAGAACATTTTTCTTTTAAATGCTTTCTTTTCAAGATATTCAAATCTCTCAATTTAAATGCCACGCTCTGTATATATACATACATACTTACATAGGCCCATATTCTGAACGCTCTTTTATAGATAAATGCGCGCATTTATTTCTGAAATTCTATAGTATATGTGACGTAAATTATATGCTAAATGCGCGCATTAATTTATGATGAAAGTGCGTTCACACACAGAATATGGCCATAGTGACACTGTACAGTATAGTGTATGGCATAGTATATATAGTATATACATATAGTATATATCATATATAGTAGGTATATGTGTGTTTGTGTGTATGTCATATACCTATTATATGAAATATATACCGTTTCATACTCTAGATGGAGTCATACTTAAATAATTTCTCGCATTCAAAAATACACAATACTTGTATAATTGACGAAAATATAACGGGTCTATATTCGATAAATTTGTATATCAATTTGTTTGATATGTATATGACCTCCTTTAATTCTCACTGCTAGTACTTTTATTTTGACGAATTTTTTGGAAGGTGAGGTCTCACATGAGAGCCTCACCAATAAATCGAAATAAACATAAATTGTTACAGAAAGTTACGAAAGTAACTGAGCCCATAAACTTGAATTTTTCATTTTTCGAGTTTCTTTTTTGATCATATAACTGTATAGTGCACTTTAACATTAAAAGTGCTAAAACGAGTAATGAACGCTATACAAGTACCTATACATAAATATATAGCGTAAAAATAATATATAAAATATTTAAAAAATATAAAATAAAAGTAAAAATTTCATAAGGCAACATAATACAACGACATAGGTACACATACACAAACTTATCAACATATGACACATGACCTACTCTTCCAAGACAACAAATTTCAATTTCACGTCAGAAGATTAAAATCTTAAGTCAAATATACAGATCACAATGAACACCTTTGTCTAGTCATATGATAAACATCAAAGTGTGTCACCGCTCTATTATCTACGCGCAAGGCTGCGAATGAAACGTTATTAATTGGATTCTTTTTTTTTTTACAGATCAAGAATTTGAAATGGGACCTTGAACTGTCCTGAATCGGAGCGTCGTGTTAAGCCGGAAACGGTCACCGGTTTATCGGAGGGCCGTGCGACCGTGCGCGAATGCGAAGAATTTGGTCGGCGGAAACGTTAAGGCCGATAAGCGTGGGCTATCATCGAGGAGTACGTTCCTCCGTGCTCGGTAGTGGCACCTCGCTAAGAAGAAGGGCATCGCGGACGGTGAGAAGGGGTCCGCGAGGTGGTACGAGCACCTTTCTCGCGCGCGGCGCTCGCCGTGGAATGGCAAAAAAGAGAGGAGACCCTGTGACGTCACACGACTTGCGCGGCGGTGCCGCTAGCCTCTCACTTGGTCGCCGACGTTCGGCCCGCTCGGTTCATCGCGCTCGTCGGCTCCGTTCGTCTCCTCTCCTCTCGATTCAACCCGCCACGATAACCACTCGACCTTTCGTATTCGATCACGTTTTCGTAAGAAAGAAAAACAGGGGAAAACGAAAAACAAACTGTCCGAACATCGATTTAGTGCGACGACCGACGTCGTACCTCGGCGGTCTCATACATACTCGAGCGCGACCGGGAGTGACATCAACGGCGGTTGTGCGATTACGCGGTGACACGGATCGCGAGCGGTGGTCCCGGATAGCCCGCGATCATTCCGCTCCGCATCGCGCTTGGTGGTGAAGAGTTTTGTATTTTTTTCATTTCTTGATTGTGCCACACGACACTCTGGATATGATACCGGATGGATTAAGCCGCCGTTGGGGGTAAGTGCCCTTTAATCTTTCCTTCCGCACGATTTTAAATTAGTGCAGATTGTTGCTTTTTGCAATCGTAGAATTGGAACTTCGCCGGAGGTTCGTTGTCCTTGAACGTTTCTTTTTGGAGTGCTAATAAATCGACGTGCGCGAAGCTATACTCCGAATATTTTATTACGTTTTTAAACATATATATTTGTTTTATAAAACCAGTCTTTGCGAATTAAAAAGATCTATTAATTGAAATATTTATAATATGTAGAAGAATATACTTTCATCGGTAGTCTTTAATACATTTCAATTTTCGATAAGTTTATTAACGTGCTATATCTAGATTCAGATAAAGTTATTTTTTTCGTGCCATTATATATTTAAGATCCACATTTGCAATGATATTTAATAACGTATAAAAATTTTATTTAAAATTTGATTATTAGAATCTTTCAGTTAATATAAATGTAAATTTAATAATTAACAACTTTTATTATAAATTTATTTATATGGATTTTATGATAATTGAAATATTATAGAAGTAAAAATTGTGTATGAGACGAGAGTTTTAATATTTTAAGACTTTTAAGTGAATAAAGTTTGCGAATAAAATTTACCGTAACTTATTTTATAAAGTGTCACAAGAGGCTATTATGAAAGAAACTTATAGAACTTTTACACTAATTTTTATAACCGTTGTCCTATTGTCATCGCAAATGTTCCATTATAATGGCAGTGTCAGACCGAAATTGCTACTTGTCACAAATGTAATTTATTTCAGTCGACAGTAACAACATTTTATGCAGCTGTTCTAATTGTGAAATCTTAGAGATCGAAATTCAAAGCATGAGAGATGAATCGCGAAACGATGAAGGTACACGTTATACCGCACTTGACTTACAATTAGTCTTGAAATGATTTTCGAATCTCCGATGAACTTCCTTGTCAAAAGTGTATCAATAGAGTTATTACCTGCAAATAATGGAACATATGGTGTAAGAGCTATTATTTCCAATTACCTTGATTACGTCCGATTATGAGAACGTTCATTATATGAGAAGCGTTTAATTATCCAAATTACTTATATTTATTCCGAAATCTTTTTAAAATAACACTATTGTTTTATATATATCGCTTAGAACTATTAATAATTATATAATATATTATATAATTACACTTCTGTGATATGATAAAATTTTTTTTGCGAATACAAAGTCAGCAGAATGGTCGAAGCTAGATAGGATTTTATGACGTGAGGGCTACGTGCTAGTTTTGTTGATTAAGATTATTTTATGAATTTTTTATGCTCATTCCAACTATATTATTTGCGTGTACAAGTCAGTCATTAAATAGTGCCAATTATTTTGCAAAATATTCCTTGCGCCAGAGAAATGCGGCCACTTGTTGTATACAGCCTGTCTCTCTAAACAAAAACATGTATGTTAATGGCAAAGTTTTATTCTCTACACATAATTTAAAATGCAAATCTATATATGCTTTATAAAAGTTGAATCTTTTGCAAAAAAAAATGATTTGAATATGTTGTTTAGTTTTATTGCATCGTCAAAAATTAAAATTTTTGTAATAAATTATTAATACATTAATTAATATTTAAGTACATAATAATTAATATACGACAAATAAATTTATAATCTAGATACGTAACGCTAAAAAGTTAATATTTAAATATTAATTTTAAATTATTTAAGTACGTGTAATACAGCAAGTTGATAAATAAAAAGCCGCGTATTAGTAATTTATTAATTAAAATAATTTGAGATTAAATATTCGTGCGAAATAGTAAACACGTCTGAAAAACTGCTAATGGATTTGAAGATTACTTTGAGTCTATATACTCCGGTGTATTATCTTTGCAATTACTCCAGACGGTTAACGATCCATGACAAAATTCCATTTCTACGGATCAGAACTAATTGTAAGTACAATAATTGTCTCTTTATAAAGAAATGAGGGATGATGAGAAACATTGTGATTTTTATCGAAATGAACATTGGTGCATCCCGCGTGTGCGAGAAAGCGACGAAACTCCTTGATTGGACTTGGTAAATGGACTCGTAAATAAACTTTCAGTACAGTCGTTAAATTTGTGGGTCATTATTTTTCTTCGAGAAATATTGTCGGTTTATCCGGCTTCCGCCTGACCCTGTTACAGTTCATAGCGCATGTTAGGACTTTGTCGTAAATTTATTGAAACAATTTATAATATATATGCTTTCTTGTTCTAATTCTCCTAGCAATCGATATTTCCAAAAGTTTTATCACAAAAGCTGCATGTGGTAATAGTTTTCTCGCTTTTCTCCATTTGACACTCAATTTATAATATGATGATTGTTCCTCTTTCTCTATGAGATCGATTTGAGCGAACAATAAATATATGAAATTCTTGTGTTTATTTAGCCATAGATTTTTTTCATAAATAATACAATACACATAATTTGGTTTTATTGCTAATATAAATTTAACTTTTTTTAAAGAAGCACGTTGATCTCTAAAATTGATATTATTATCTGAGGGCTAATTTAAATTTTACGAAAATTTGAAACAATTAGTAAATTTTCAATTAGCAAAAAGGAAACCTGAATAATTTGCTCAAATATCTTTCCTTTTCATATTTAATTGTCGTGAAAAACGACTGCAGAGAAGATTGACTTGGCAGATTTTAATATTTCATTCAGGATTTTTGTTATTGGTAATAATTCTTATAAGTTTTTAATCTTTCTTAATTTTTAATTTAATTGATGAGTTAAATGCGACTGTAAGGGTTAAATATATACCATTGATATAATATATTCTATTCTGTTATGCACGAAGGAGTCGTGACTTTCTGAAAAAACACGCAATCTAAGGGGATTGGCCTTTTCAAGGCGGCCGCGTGAGACGAATACGCGTAGGCCTCTGAAATAAATCGTCGGTGCCCGCTTCGAAATATATTAAACACGGGCGTGTACCGGCGTCTATCATCTCGGAATCGGGATTATGGAATCGCGAATGGCCACGTATAGAGAAACATAATTGAAAACGCTCACCTTTTTATTGCCATGACGTAGATAATCGTCGATCCCGCGCCAGTCCCGCGGTGGCATCGCGAGAACATTTATGTAAGTCTCGCGCTCTCAAAGATCGCGAATGCCCGCGGGATACCCCCGCGAATATCTCGCAATCGCCTTTTCACGGCGAATAGCTGGCAGACCGGCGCGGCACTCCGGAGTAATATGCAGTATATGTCCAGTTCCAGTAAACATTCCGACTTTTCTGCCGCCGTCAAACGGACCAACCTCCGTGCTCGAGGTGATACGAATAAATTTCTCGTGGAATATAGAGCCCAGATTCTAAGTCTTATTCCAGGAAACGCGCGTGACCGTGTATGGTACATATAGATATGGTATATAGACTCAATAATGTTCAGAAACGCGATGCTCCGCGTCGTGGATTCGCGCTGCTCGATCGTGCACCTCTTTTTTGTAACGTGATGTATATAATTATCGCAGATAGACTAGACGAGATAAACATCGGCGAGGATAAAGTTCTTCCTGTACACGTGCATTCTTTTTTACTCACAATCAGACCGTGTGATATATATCGTTGTAAAAGTGTGATTTTTGTGTGTGTTTGGGTATTTCTATTAAATTTATCTTTCGCTAAATAGGCTATTCAACCTTTTAGCTGTGATATGCGAGTTTTTTTTTAAATTATTGGAAAACAATAAATGCATTGTATTTATGATATACCATCTTGATTTATCATTTCTATATTAATTAGCATAAAACTCGGCATAAAATAACAATGTAATAAATTAATTTGATTGTTTACTTAGAGTGGACATATATAGTTTGTGCTTAATGAGTTACGGATATGCAGTTCTCAATAAGATTTTAATAAATTTTTCATAATATACTTATATAAGAAATACTCGTGAAGAAAAATAAGTAACTTTTTCGCATAAGTTAGCATAAGAAAAAAAAAGAATATGACATAACGTATACATATTTACATCGATTACATAAGTTTTTTTTTACATAACTTAACATTTCGATTTTCGGTGGAGCTCTACTCGCGTTTTGAAACCAGTAATGTTTTTCATCGAGTTACAGTCGATTATTATATTACAGTTACGGGTCAGTAGGGTCGTACTGACGGCAGGCATATAATTTAGAATGTTTCGTCAAGAATAAGGGGGTCATTCTTATAGTTAGCCGATTGCGAGCGAAATGGCCGGTCAGAACGGATTGTCGCCGATCGCGCCCGGCAAAACCGATTCGCATGAGCGACAAAGATTATACAGACCGCGGCGTGCTGTTCCGTTCTTATTTATTGGATCGGAACGCTCTGGCGGAGCTCGATCGATCGAGCGCGCGGGAACAGGAACAAAAAGGAGTGTCGATCGATTTGCATCGAGACTTCTTTTCTCGCGGTGCGCGCGCCGCGTCGCGCGACCGGCGAGCGATTTATTATCGCGCGCGACGGACGTTCATTAGACGACCGTTTCTCCTTGTCTTCGAGCGAAGCTCATTAGTCCGCGAGTACACGAGTACTCGGTCCTCTCGCGACGGGGCCGATAGCGATTAGTAAACGATGCTGGATTACGCAGCAGATCGTTGGATTAATAAGCGTCCGTTGACCGGACGCAGAGGCAGCATGGCTCCTCGTAAACGCTTGATTTCTCCGCGAAGGTGTCAGAATGACCAGCAACTTGTCGATCACAAAACCTTGCGCTTTAATGGCTATTAACGTGTGCATATGCTGTTCCATAGCTTATCTCTTTCTTCCTCTGAAAGTAGCGTATATAATTAAATATTAGATAAAAGTATAGACTATATAGGTTGGGAATTTTTATATAACTGAATATGAAATATAATTAAATAGGTACAGTATACAAACAGGGAGAAAAAGTAACTTGTTTTTACATATTTTCTTTAATAATGAATTGATTGACTAGTTTGAAGTTGATTTATCTTTGATGGAAATATCGAAGCATTATTCATCGCTTGATTTCAGGCATAATTGGGGAAAATGGGAAAAATAAGGATTTTCTTTTTGATAAATTAAAAGAGAGGAAATAAATGACAAAATCATATATACTTCACTTAATTGTACTTTTCTTTACCAGAATTTTGCGACTTGATTTCATAGATATACCTACAATGTTGAGAGTTAGAAAGTTGCATTGAATGCTAATCTCTCGCGACGTTTTCATTATAGAAAAATCAACTTCAAGCTGGCTAATTTTGCAACTTCGTTACATTTTCACATGTCGAATATATAACCGAACTTCAATTTAACATTTTCGTCCACGTCTCACACGGCAAAGTAATTCCGACTACGGGCACGCTTGCGAATGTTTAGCGGGAATAACAGGCGAGGGCCTCGCGTCTTTGTGAAAGCGAACCGGATCTCGTTAGTAATTCGCGTTTACGCCCGCGACGTGATGTATCGTTCTGGGATTATCACTGACTGCCGGCGAATGTATAATACCGGTATGGTACCGTCCGTAGAGCCCTTCGTTCTGTATGTTAATGCGTACATGAATAAACCAAGGAAAGCCGATACTCTGTTTAAACATCAGGCTTGTCCTAAGTTTGCTTCGCTTGGACGTCTCGTGTGGCGCGTATGCAGACAGTCGTCGTATTTATAGCTGTCATCCAATGATAATCAACGGAAATAATCTCGTGGGTCGGCAAGTGATGTCAACAGAATCGTCAGACTTGTGACGCAATTGCATTTTATACTCATTAATTGCGCATATCAATAAGTGAAAAAGATGCGGCCGCCGCCGCGCCGTCGAGACGTCGTAAATGCAAATCCAAGCTTTTATTTCCATTGCGGAAAAACATCGAATTTGAATATTACTGCTAGATGGAATGAAACTGACACGCATAGAGATTAATTTATCAATCACTTGGAACATAATTGCTTTATTAGAGTCAAATCAGCAAATGAATACTTAATACGTAATATGTACGTGCGTAATTCTTAGCGTACAGATTAATGATTTGTTTCTAACAGTGTAACTTAATTGCGAGATATATAAATCGTCTATTTATTTTGAAATTTAATATAAGCTACTAATCTAAGTTATAATATCCAATTATTATGCTCGTATAAGTATAACGGAAATATAACGGAACATGATTGAGTGTAAATTAAATCGCCATTGGTACCTATCGCATCGATGCATGTGCCGTTACAATGTAGGCAAAATCATATCATTTATGCAGATAAATTGAAGCCAATCCCTCTTCCGTCATACAATCCATGACGAGCAACCGCGAATTACATCTTGTCGTTCTCTCTCGGTTTCCTTCAGTCCCGACCACAACCGAGAAGGGAAAAATACAGCGTCGACAAAAATTGCCATGGAGAGGATCTTGCGAAATGAAAGACATTGCGGCAAACAGATAAAAAAGGATTTCTAGTTGTGTGATCTTACCACCGCTGATCATTTCATTCGCTCATATCGTATTACTATCACATGCTTTCGTAATCGAGCATATAATAGTATCTTCTTGATCAGCTAACGGAAATTCTACTCTTTTCATATCAAAATACCTTCAAGCTTTAAGTATTAATTTCTTCGGCGTCTTTTTTTTGTTTTGTTTGAAATGACATATAGATTTTATCTTTTTATGTTAATTTAATAATTATATAGCTGGAAAGGTATTAGAGTCGTAAGTTTCAACGTAAATTAAAGCGCATAGGAAAAACAAGAATGATTTTTAACCGGCAACAATTTAAGCTAAATGTATAATGTAGGTGAACTTTCGTAACGAGACGGCGGTGTAGCGAAAACGAAAGCCTCTCCACGGCGACCTGTTCACGAAAATTGCGATTTCTGGCAGTGACTGACGCGGTTACTTCTCCGGGAGCGTAATATGTAATTATTACGACGTTTCACTCGCGTTTCGCCGCTGTATCCGTACCCGTACTCGCATCTGTGAAAATACCGTGGTCGGCGACTCGCCCTGGATCCGTGTTTTTTAAGTGCGGCCAACTTTCGTGTATGAATTTCAGTTATTTGGTTTGATCGTGAAATGGAACGGTCGACCGTGACGGCGCGAGGCGCCATTCGGTCCCCTTCATAATTTCTCCGACCGATCCTGCCCCCAAATTATCCCGCTAGTTCTGGAAATTGATACGTCTTTCAATCTCTGGGAGAATTGCTTCTGCTTGATTATTTTGGTTATATATTAAATCCGTTTAGTACATGTTTACGATAAGGTGATTTGCAGGAGAGGAATTTAAGCGTACAAGAATAGATTTTATCTCCGTGCTTACTTTCTGTTATACTCCCGTAACATCTTTATTCTAGCACATTCTGCAGAGACGATTTTAGGATGCCATCTAAAACGTAGGTGACAGCGCGGTTGTCGAGGGCTGGGCTATCTGGTCTCAGGCTTAACGATACAGTCGGGGTGACCACTATACGGAGCGGATGCGCGTAAATGTCTCTACCGCGGGTGAAACGAGCCCGTGCGGAACGCGTCTCGGGCTATAAAAATTCGAAAGGGGCCATCTCGCCATCTCGCCATCTCTCCCGGTGGTGGGTAGGTGCGTGTGCATCTCGGATGCACTTTCGATCGAGGTTAAAACACTTTCGCCGCGGTCGAAATTAAGGAGCACGCGTGTGTAAACTGCGCGTGCTGTGTCGGCGTTAACTCGATTGGCTCGCCGAACACTGGTAGCATGAGAACGGCGGCGAAAGACAATCGTGAAAGCATCCCGGGAAGAGACCTCCCTTTGATTGTCTCCCGTAGAAAGTAAACACGAACGAAGTAAGAGCGCGCCTCTTCTCGAATTCACCGACCCTCTTTCCTCCCTGTCTCTCGCGCGAGCGCGGACCGGGGCACAGTTCGCACCGGAATTCGCGAATTAAGTTTTGTTTTCACGCTCGGCTGCCCCGACGTGATGGACAAGACTTTTGTGGCGGATTCAGGCTAAATTCGTGGCCGGAAACAAGCGCGACAGCCACCACCGAAAATTGTACCGTTTCCGGATCCGCGGACTTTCTCCGACATGTATTTGCTTAAACGGTAAATGTCTAACAGCTTTCGAAACGATGAATATATTTGTCTGATTTTTCATTTTTTCTATTAAATTTTATTATAATTATTATTACATTTGATTATTGAAGGTATTTGGTTTCAATTAATCACATATGGATTAATTAATCACATGAGATAATAAAGTCCCTTAAAGATACCAAGAGAACACTTTAATGGTTAAAATTTAGTATTCGTTAAGCGTCAAATAAAAATATTATCGCCTCTATTATTTTCATGTCTTAATCGTGTAGATTTTCATGTGACATGTTTTTTTACGACTCCCCTTATTTTCTATAAGATAAGCTACAGTGACATTCTCTAATTATGTTACTAAAGTATCTATCGTTCCGATTTGGATGTATGATTATGTCAATTAGAAATATATAAATGCCATTTTTCGCTTGTGTATGTGTGTTTTGGAGAAGCTATTTTCAAACGATTCTTATTTTTTATTATCTTCAATATAAATCCACATGTCGGTCGCTTCGAGTATATCAGGCTAGTGTGCCCGTCGTTCTCAAAGTCTTGTCACAAGCCTTTTTTTCTTCTCTTTCCATGTCTCTCCGCATTTGAATTTCCCTTTCTTCTATCTTCCCTTTTTTTCACGGTCATTCCGGCCGTATCATAAAAATGAAAATTTTCGGTCCGCGTCACGAATGAACGGCGAATGGCAATCGGTGCTTCAAAGCGCCGACGGAACAGGTTTCCAAAGACGCGAGGACGCGTCTTGCATCCGACGTGCATGTCGCTATAACGCGGCCATCAGTCACGAGGTGGAAGGTAGCGGAGGAAGAGAGGGGGGAAAACGGCAGACGATGCAAAAATTGGAGTTACTTCTGTGGCCGACCCTGTGTCTGATCACGCGCGACTGTGCTTTATCTCGTGCATTATCCCGTGCATTATCCCGTCTTATCTCATACGTCGAGAGCACTTGTGGCATTTGGCGTTCAGTGAACATGAACATTAAGATACATCCTTCGGAATCTTCGGATAGACGTCGTGTGTGGCTGAAATTCGATCTCGAATTTTTGTTTGATTTAAAATCGCGATAATAATGTTAATATCATAATAATTAATAATATCGGACAACGTGTTTAGTTGACTTTTTGTGTGTGCATCTCTTTTATAATATTAGTACTAATATGTACTAATATTTTTATAGGCGCAATTATTACCAGTTTAATTTATTACATATGATATATATCTAGCACAAATAATAATTTAATACGAATAATGTGAAAAGAAGATTACAACTTACGGATTAATTTGGTCTAGATAAGATTGAGGTAAAAAAAATATGTATAACGTGTGCTCATACAATATTAATTATAGTTCATGAGCGGGTACTCGTTTCGTTGACATTATAAGAGTTTCAGATTTCTTGATAATTATCAATTTACCCGGGCATATCAAATATCCGGAATAAAACCGGATTGGAGTGGAACCGAAACGTGATTAATTGCTTTTTTATTTCGGACGTGCACCGTTGCTATGCGGAATGGATTTTCAAAAAAGGAGAGATATCGAAACTTTCTGTCATAAGGGTGTTCTAATAGCGGTAAAAGCTGTTTTTGCAAAACAAAAGAGAAACGGGAATTACTACATTCACTACGGCTTTTCGATTTACTAGCTTCATGCTTCATCTAAAGCAAGAAACTACCTGGTTTGTTTATCATTCTATCTCTGCGACGGAGGCTAAAAATAGCAAATATATATCTATTGTAAGAAGATATATACGTGGAGATAAAACAGAGAAAAAACAGAGAGAAAGAGAGAGGAAGAATGAAAGAGAATAAGAAAAACAGCCAGAATGAAAGTTGTCTTATGTAACAAAATGTAATATGCAATTTTATCTTTATATTTATACTCACATATAGGTATTCACAAATTAACCCTCCGTCGGCAACGTGATTTTGGTCGTTGACGCCAGAGTAGATTTTTTTATTGTCTCGGACTAAATGAAAATCTGAAAAAATTCTTGTATACTGGTGAAAGCCTTAATAACGAGTTTTTACATAATAGAAGTCGGAATGTTCTATCCATTTTCTTAAAAATTAAAATCAAAAATATCGACTGTGTCTTCAAAGGCATACGTTATGCAGACGGAGGGTTAATTTTTATACGAAAATAGGATATTACATCAGAAATTTATGTTCGCAGAATGTAACGCAAATCTACTCCAGCTTTTTTCATTTATTATTGAACGTTTTTTTGCTTAAATATAGTAGACGCAGTAGACGTAGGATTAATGTTATCTTTGCAGTTGAGGTCGCGTCGATTATCGTCTCGTTAACGGAGATCTTGGCGTTCATCTTCGCCCAAGGACGACGCGAGAATTTTCCATGATACGTCTACTATACGTGGTAGGAAATAGAGGAATAATTTCGCGGAATGTGCAAAACAATTCATAGTCTAGGTATTAGAAGCGCAAGTAGCAACGGCAAAATAGCGAAAAGGTACGAGCGAGGAGAATGAGGTTTGAGAACTTCGCTCTCTGAGCTGACTGGTTGCTCGTCCGGCTACAAGTTACGTTCTAAAAACTTGTCGGTCCGAGGTTATTAACTTGTGCGAACAAAAACGACGGGGGGAACTTCTGAATTAATTTGGTTCCGTCGCGGCCATGGTTTGCGGTTTGTTTATAATACATCGTCTCTTGCGTAATCAGAATTTAAAGTCTTAATAGATCGTCTCCCTGAAACACATAGAGGATATTAATAAAATAGTAATAAATGCAAAATTTTTGCATTTATTACTATTCTTGAAATTAATTCTGGATAGCATCAATATTTTAAGTACAATTTCTAAATCATATGAAATTGGTAATCTGTGTGATATTACATGACATTTATAACTGATTGATTCGATGTTCCCCATGTTTCGACGTGTATCAAATTTTAGCTTGCTACAAAGTTAGTGATTGACCTGCGAATATAAAAAAATTCTTTTTGTATTACTACATTTATTAAATCAAAATATTCACGAATCAATTTTAACAGTATTTTAACAGTATTTTATCAGTTATTAAAATTGTAGAAATTTTTATAAATCGTAATGTTGAACTTGAATTAATATCGGAATTAAATACCTGGTGTTCTTGGCATTCTCACACCTCACACGTTGGAATCGAATTTGAAGAACATTACGCTTCGGGATAAAGGAGTGACGACGTGGTTGCATAATACGAAACCTAGTAACCTTTTGTGTTTCGATGTACTGACGGTGCTATGAATATATAGGTACAGCTTCACCGCGTAATAATGGGCGCGCGTGTTATCCTGTTAAGGTCACTTGTTCGATAGCGCTCGAACGAGTCACGATGAGCATGCCTCGACTGACATGACAGATTCTTCCTATCGCTTCTCACGTGGCTACTCATCTCTCAACATTTTTGTGAAATAATTTTGGTATATTTAAATATGTAAGTACACACATATTCAAACATGTGTGTTTTATATGATGTACATATATAATGTGAAGGAGAGAATATAATGATTTAATTTGCTGTTTTCTGTTAGAAAAATAATGTAGAGATGGGAACACTTTTGTGTAATTAAAAGTAGGATTAATAAAAAATTATGAAATTTATGAGGAACATTTTTTAACGCTTAATGCAAATTTTTTCTTTTCAACGCTTATTCTGAATATTCATCAAGAGACAAGGTAGTGTCTCGCGCCAAGTAAGTTTTACATTAATTTTATTATGATCCTTAAAATTATGCAAGAACGTGTTTGACATTGTCGTGAATAATCAGTGGGATAAATATTTCATTATAGAAATGACAGTGTTTCTCAATAACGATATAAATAACCCGCATCCGTTTGACCTGAAAGCGAAACTTTTCTATTGCATGTAGTCGTGTGATAAGCGTGAAAAATTGGCGGCCTGCGAAACGATGCGCGGCCTTGATGCAATGAAAATGCGATAACGTTTTCAGGCACGATTATGCCCGAAAGAACGATTACGCCACTTTCGTAGAAATCCACGCGCGAGGATGCCCCACCTCTTCTCTAGAGAGTTAAATCGTTATTCACGACGACCGGCCGTGCCGTTAGTATGCTGCGGGAAAATGGAAACAGGTTACGAATATATCATCCGTTAATTCACTCCTGCCGATGCCGCGCCGAATATCGCGCCGCGTGCAAATTCTACAAGAGTGCCGCACGGTGAGCCAGATCATTGATCCGAATGTACAAAAATCGAATTCATGCTTTAGATGTTACAAGAATCTTCTCTACTTTTGTAACGCCCGCGCCGAAATGCGTTGTACGATTTCTTACGTGACATTTAACACAAGGTGAAATCGCGCAGAAGATAGTTATTTTTATAAATGTTATAATCTATTTTTTAAATCTTTTTTAATAGTTTTTAAAATTTTTTATTTATTATATTTTTCAAAAATATAAAATAAAATCTTGAAATATTCTATTATGTATTATATCGACATAAAAAATGTAAGGTTTCTAGAAATGATAATTCTTTGTGTTTCGTTAATTTTATTTTCTAAATATCCATTTTAAACTCACATGTAAGTTTCTGTTTTATATTTTTTTTTGCAATTCTATTTTGCCTGTACGCGTTGCTCGGATCCCACGACGATCTCGATACGCTTGAAGCACCTTTCCATCATTCCACCCAATCTTTGTATAAGAGGCTTGTGGATAATTGCGCGCCTAACACGATCGTGTATAAGCGAGTATGCAAATCTTCGGGAGGAAATCCTGATCCTTTCACCGCGTTACTGCTAGCCTGTATCTGGCTTATCCTGATCCACATGCAGGCGCTGCTTAATTATAATTACGTACTTTCAGATTTAGTACTTGGTGCGTTAAGTGACACACGTTTGTAGAAGCAAGTGCAATTCCGTGTTGTTACGTATTCGGAGTCCCGTTTTTATTTATAGCAGACAAATGATTGAAGAAAGTATGTCACGCTTGTGATATTCAAAAGTCATCGATTTTAAAACTTATAAATTACCTAAAGTAAAATAATTGAATCATGGATATAAGCTGTGCGTTCATAAGAACATCACATGTCTTCTTGAGACACTTGTCTTTTTTACCAATTAACAATTAAGTATCGTGCAATCTTACAAATTCGTAATGCGAAAGTTTCATGAAGAACGACATCGTGTTACGCAGGTCTGAAAGAACGAGTATCAATTACAGTAGAGATCGATGTGGTTGACAATGGGTGGTCACGTCCGCTGTTTCTTCGGCTTTCTTTCCACGAGCATGTGAGAATGCTTTTTCATCATCTCGCGAACACAATAGGGCAAATACACGCTGCCGAGGGCGTCCTTGTTGTTCTCCTCCTTGGCTGAGTTCCGTTTGCGGGATGACGACCACGACGATGACGATTTCGAGTTGAACAAACCGTGTTGCGATTCAGTGCAGGCTATGAACGCCGGTGACCGTTAACCGACCAGAGAGGCTCAACCGACGCGACGGTTGGCTCCGCTGCGTGTCCCATTCGCTCAGCCAGCTCGGCGGTCAATCGAAATGTAACGCACGATCGGGTTGAGCGTCTCTGGACGCGCCATGTTACGCCATGCCTGTAAAGTGTGTCAATAGGAGAACAAACAGACAAATGTGCTCCTCGTGACTAACCCACTCACCAAAAGTCGCTTAAGTCGCTTATAAGGTGCTGGCCGACCTGTGGAGACTTCGATGCCCGCTCGGTTGTATGTATTTGCTGCGGCCCTTTTGTCTGGTGAAGGGTTTGTTGAATTAGAAGCAAACATAGATGAAGTCATGGGACTGCAACTTTAATCGAAGTTAGAGCAATGTTGAAAGTATAACGGTAGTTGAATAATAGAATCCTGCTTTAAACTTTATTAGAAGTGTGTGTCTTATATAGTTAATTATTTTTCTTTATGTATTAATTTTTTATTTAATTAATTTGTCATATTTGCAAAAATATCCTTATTCTTAATATTTTTATTCAAAGTGTGCTTACTAATTTTTTGAACGATGTAACCCTGAATCCATGTTACGAAATCAGGTTGCGATTAAAAACGATTTTATCGGAAAAGATAGTACTCGGCTTATCGTGAGTAATTGTGTATGAAAAACCTACATTCAAAGTATTGGTTTAAAGCTGCGGGGCATATGGTTTGTATTATACTATAAGAGG
Organism: Leptothorax acervorum; assembly: GCA_035220615.1. Classification (NCBI taxonomy): domain Eukaryota; kingdom Metazoa; phylum Arthropoda; class Insecta; order Hymenoptera; family Formicidae; genus Leptothorax; species Leptothorax acervorum. Next base: position 1,075,109 of record JASTWQ010000005.1, read on the forward strand.
CATATCGTGGCTGACGATACACGCTAAAGAAAACCGTAAAGGTTTAAAGTGCACGAAGAATACGCTGCGCATGAAAAATTCGCCGCGTTGAGGATCATCAGTCGAGGCATTCGTTTCTCCCTTTGCAATTTCTCGGTGCCTCGCAGCTGGTGCGTGCTACTCGGCGCGGCGAACGGAGGTTAATCCGAACGTCCACGTAATCGCCAGATACCACCTTTTATGCCGACGCAATCACGCGACAGTTCCTTTCTATTGCGCGACGGCGACGGCAGAAAAGTCCCGTAATGCGACGTCCGTCGCCGTGCCGCGCCGGCGGTGGCCCGCAGCTTGTCGCCTCGACAAGCTTATCGACTTAGGTAATTAATACCGGTCTGGGTGGTGCAGATCGGAATGCGGCACACAAACTTCTTGGGTCTATGCTCGATACCGGAACGCCGGTTCTCGGAAATACTGTCTAGGAACAACGAGCGTTGTAGTATTTGCGTGAACGATGACACGTTTACTCTGTGGCAATAGTAGGTACTCGAGGAAGATGAAGTGGTGCAGACGTGTAGAGGATTAAGTGGATCGTTGACATTATTACCTCTTTATTTAAAAGTATATTAAATTTAAGATAGTTAACTGGATGGACATCTGTCAGGAATTTTATTTTTAAATAGGTATAATATTTTTATTTGAATTTGCTATCGTATTTTACACAAAATATTATTTGATAATTAACACAAACAGATGATAATCGTCAATTCTGTCCATATATTTCACGGTCTTCCTCAAGTTAAAAATAAGTTTTCCGTTAATCGAGTGGTCACCTCGTTTGATTAACATTAACGAATTTCTATCGCCGTGAAATACTCGGATAAATTCCCGCCGCGGTATCAAGTCACATACCGGGACATGTCGTGCCGTTGGAACTTGCATTGTTGCACTTCTTCCCGACGACATTGCATCGTTGCGACGTCATCGGGAGGGTTTACGACAAACTTGAGAAGAATAAGGAGTGACCTGGTTGGCCCGAGTTTGTGCCGAGCAAACCGTTGACCGCGTCGGCAAAAACTTGGGGAAAATGGCGGTGCGACCGGTTCGAATCGACTCGCTATCGAGTGGAGGAAGTGCTCCGTCTCACTTCCACCGCTTTTCCAAGTCGGCTAACTCGTTCTCCTTCCTTCGCATCGTCGTTATTTGTTGTCGTACATCAGCCACCGTTACTGGTCGTGCGCTGTACGTGGTGTGTAATCGCGAGAAAAGAGGAGACTTCAATGCCTGATTGGCAATGTCGCGCCAGGTTGAATGCACTAGATGACTAGATCGATTGCTCTGTTCCATTGACCCATCCTGGACTAAACTGTGAACTTGAATGAGTTATTATTAATCGATAAGAATTCCACGTCAAGTTACATTAGGTGTAACATATCTTATCTAATCTGTGTGTTTAGAATGACATATGTGAATGATAATCTGTTGAAAATAGAATAGTACGAGTCAATGGCGTGGCAAAGTGGCAGCGGAATCTAGTTCGAGATAAATAAATCTAATTAAGTACATATATATAGCGTAATCCACCTGATCTTATTATCTGAAATATTTCTCTTACATAACTGTAGAGAGAGAAAATTTTTTTGAAGAAAATATAGATTCAGAGAAAAGATTATTTAATATAATTATGATTTTTCTCTTATATTTTTAATGTTTTAATAAAATTATGCTAAAAATTTTGTGATGGAACCATGAACAACAAAATAAATGTAAATAAATTTATTTATTTTTCTTAGCAAAAAACCTAGGAAGGCTATACGGTCTTCCTCGTTACTGTCGCGGACGTTATCTAGCATCGAGCCGGACGTGTTCTTTCCACGCGTGCATCAGTCATACGTTGCATGGTCGTTGTATGCCGTGTAGGAGACATTTGTGCAGTGTTGCGATGGAGGCTGTTAACCTTATCCGCGGCATGGCGTGGCGGCCATTGTCTTTGTTTTCGCGATTACTAGGCAGCGTTACGTACGATACGGCTAGGCTACTCATTTAATAATTGACTGGCAGCAAAAGTCAGTCTTCGTATTCGCGCAATACTCGCGTCCTCGTGCGCGCAAGGCGTGTAGTTTAATCCTTTCAAAAAGATTCTTTTTCAGAGAAGGAAGTATATTTGAGATATATAAAAAAATGTTCAGGAAAGAATTTGATTTGCATAATGACACACCTAATATTTATTCTTAAGTGTGTCTTACAATTGTTGAAATATTGCTGACAGCTGTAATCTTTATTTCTTAATTTTTGTCTCTATTTTTTTTTGTTCTTCCTCTTATATAATTCTTTTTCTCTTAAAATTTATAGGAAAAAATATAAAGCAAGGAGGTATGAATTCCCCCTCTACATCTCTATCATAATATTTTAAATTAAAATAAATAGATAATTGAGAACTCTTGATAATTTGTCTCATGTTTTCTGGACTTTTGACTACGATCATTAGGCAAAATTTCACTCGGATTTTCTCGTATGAAACACACTGCTTTTAGATCATCCAATCCGGAAATTCTCATCTGTGCCTCGTTAGAGGACGACAGATTATTTTATCTTACTTGTTACCGCATCGCTGAAGATAACTCAAACCGGAATGTTTGATAGTATATAATTATGTATTACTTATTAATAATTAAAGATTATTTACAGATAACTTACGCACATAATTACATTAATAATCGCGTTGCATTCTCAGGGCCAGTTTTTCAATAGTCGTTTAAACTGAAGTTTAGCTAAACTCACTCTTCATTTTTTTCTAAAAGGGATAGTTAGAAAGAGACGAAGAGTGAGTTAAGCGAATTGTAAGATTAAACTTAAGCGACTATTAAAAAACTGGCCCTTAATGCTTCCTTTGTCGTTTGTTATTTGTTTATTTTAAATTACTTCATAGTGTATAGAAATCATTTTCATCCTTTCTAAAAAAAGGTATATGAATAAATTATACAAAAACTTCCATTTAAGTGACTTCGATTATACGCAATTGTGGGGACATAATGTACATAATTTTATATATACGCGATTACAGTTCTATTTGCTTCTTTAGTCCAGATTTATCATTTTTCCGTTTTGCTTCTACGCTTTATGTCATTGTTACCGCTGCGGCGCCAGACCTTGTCTGCATCGTAATAGAGCTGCCTTTTACGGCAAGCTTAATTATCTCTAGTTGGACATTGCCCAATTTCGCGTAATATCTTTCAAAATGGCGATTTGTCTCGCCGCGACTTCTAATGCAACGGGAAACCAGCCTCTGCTGAGATATCGCTGAGGGTTAAACGAGAAATGTTATCGCGCGATATATTCTAATTACGACCTCTTACGACGATTAAATATCTATTATTACGCGATGTAGAAGAACGCGGCGTGCTTATTTACGATCGTGCTCGCGGATGGGGCGTGTTGGGATGTCGGCGTATTGGGATTTCAGGAAACGCGCGATCGCAGATAACTTTTTATATCTCATCGTTCGTTTTAATTATTAGAAAACCGTGTGCGTATCAATTAACGGTAATTACGGCTGAGAATATTCCACGCTATGATATCGTTTCGACCGCCGTATTCTGGCGCGTAGAATTTATCGGGCTCCTCGTTAATACACGGTATATACGTCAGTGGAGATCTCCCGAGATGACGCAGTGTATATTAAGCGCGAGATTGCAAGCTAGTGCATACCGGTGGCGGATTAAATTGAACGTCTGATCCTTACCTCGAACGAGATCGAAGTTCTTTATGACTACGCGTAAAAGTTCAGTAAAAGCAGAAGATGGAATTTTATTTGGTGTTATTTCTAGAGATGTAATTTCAAAGTAAGCTTAGAGGCGAGCGATACACCCACTTTTAATAGATTAATATTACATAAATATTGCTCGTAATTTATAGTTTGAAAACTGAGCAGATTATTGCAATATCGTTGCATTAATGTTAAAAATGCGCCTACAGATTTGCTTTTAAAATTATAAAAATGACATAAAAGATTTAAAAGGCACGACTAAAAGGAACGATCTCTTATAACAAAAGTATATTATTATGACATTTGTTTAAAGTTCATTATCTCAAAGCAAGGATGTGCGTTCGCTTGTACGATAATATAAAGATTTAAACCTAGAAATATTATGAAGAAGATGGATCAAACGTTGTTTAGACGTTGATGTCTCAAATTGTACATGACATACAATATGATGAACATAATTGCTAGTGTAATATTTAATAGGATTAATTAACATTTGAACGATATTGCTCAAGCCTTTTTCTCACGAACGTTAATTATGTCCGTTAATGCTTCGGGGAATTATAATTTCCCATTATCATTTTTCCTTGTAAAGGATTACAGAGTTGAACGTTTAATGAAAACGGAAGCTGAATTGCACGTATCATGATTATGACCCATGAGAAACTGATACATCTAACTATGATCCTATCCTCGGTGACCCGCGGTAAACGGAGCGTGAACGTCAGTCTGATCGACGACGGTAAAACCATTACCGAGGGCGGCACCAATTTGTTATAAGAGCAAGCCAACACGCATATTCGCGCGTACGCGTGTATACGTGAGAGGAAAGGCACTTTAACGGAGAGGACAGCGACTTCCCTACCCAAGACAGCACATTATGAGCTCACTTGCGCGTTCCCGATCGCGATTATTTATTTGGTAGATCTCTTATCTTGGCGCGCGAGCAAATTGCCTGCTTTCTTTGCATCTGGCAAGTGCGTATAAACGTTCTCGATACAAGTGCGTGTCAATAAAATACGTAAAAGAGTGATGCGTGCGATAAGAGGACGGGGTTAACAAATATCCCCAACGGTTATTGATACTTTTCATATCACTACATTCTGATTAATATACCTACATACATAATACGACTTGATATTCTTAAATTTAGATATAAATAGGATTTTAGTTTTTTCTTCAGTCTATATCTTGTATATTGGATCATCCTATAAGTAATAAAGTTTTTTAGAGATATTTTTGAAATAAAACGAAAAATTTGACATTTTAATTTTAATTTAAAATATATGTTTCATTATTATTTACAACTTCTTCTCATCTTGATCTTAAAATTTTTAATTCCCTGGCGATAAAAATCTTTCGATTTTGAGCTAAAGAATAAATCAAGCTCCCTTTATATCGCATTATTTATGCCTTTTATGGGATGACCCAATACATTCATTTTTTTTAATTAAATTATTTCTGTGTAAAATGATGATAAATATTATTGTTTATCATATAATATTTTTAATAAATTACATGCAATTGAAATAGAGGCTAGGACATAGCATATATGCGTGGCAGATAACTATAATTTAATAAGAGATCTTTTTAATTTGTCGACATAGAGTGAAGATAGCTCTATTTATATTTTGCGGAAGATTTCTCTTCGCCACATTATAATAAATATTATAATTACCTTATAATTATTTTGATATTATCTGCATGTACGGTTTTTAATAAAAAGCGTAGATATACGTAAGGATTACTATTTTCGGTAACGGATAATGAGGGATTGAAGAATTTGCTTGTGTCACACTATCTGTTAAAGTTATTTAGTAATAATACATCTGCGCGTGGGTGACTCTCTCGCATCAAGGCCATTTTCGCAACGACGGCGGATTTCGAAGGCTGGTTTACATACTTCAGACTTTCATTGCGTTTCTCGTCGCTACATTGGACCGTGCAGTTAAAAAATATTGCAATAATTCGATTATATTTTTATGGAACAGGATTTATTGCAACAATAATAATATTATTAATTATTATATTATTTTTATATAATGTATGTGATTTTATATACAATATTTTTTAATTATTCATATTTTTAGTAAACAGGCAATGAAAAAAGTTCTTTTTTGACATTATCATATTTTATCAATATTAGACGATTAATTTTTGAAGCAATTTATTTTACAATAAAATCTCCGATTTACGAGATAACTAATATAATTTATAATTGTTCTAATTGCATAAGTATAGCTCGATTACTCTCCCGGGAGAACCGTAACTCTTTATAATTGAGAGTGTATATTGTCTCGCCATGGTATATTAAATATTCAAGTGTCTTCGGTGTCGGTGCACCGTATTTATAAATTATACGATACGGTATACTGAACGTTTACGAATAGCACGAAAGCAAGTATCACTTTACGCGATGCGTGTTACTTGGATGATGCCACGGCAATGCAGCGCCGATACGCGCGATGAATTCCTATCGAAATCAGCCGTCGATTCGCCTGCCAAGACAGTATATCGGCATCAAGGCGAGAGCGTGACGACGATACGTCTCTTTGGGCACGCAATAATTAATTGATCCAAAACCTTAACCGATAGCTAACTGGGTCGTGGAAAAACGCAACTCGCCGATACGAGACGCAGTCAAAGCGGTCGATTTACCAAGATAAGTTTTACTTTCTCATGCGAAGAATATCACAAAACGTGAATCATTTCGAGCGTAAAGGCCTACCCAGACGAACCAATTTTTAGTATCTTACTATTAGAATATCACAATTTCAAAATTGTGGCTTTTACCTTGCTCTAATATTATAATCCGTATAAAAATTTATTGAAAAATATGTCTCTTTAATAGACTTACTATTTTAAACGAAAATTAATTGCTCACAGCTCGAGTGCTTTACGTTTCCCTTATAAGGAGTCAGTGGGGCCCCATTCGCTTTCGTGAATTTTTGTGTCGGCGATCGCGTGCGTGCGTTACGAGAGGAAAAGGTGTCGATATCGTCGACAGCATTCCGTGCGTTCACGCATATATGTATGTTAGGTATGGGAATAGACGGGAGCGTGCGCGCGCGGGTATCGAAAAAAAGAGATTGGATTCCGTGGTAATTTGCATGGTGTTTGCATGGCATTAAATACGAATGCACGCACGCGGCGTGCCTTCGATCTCGCGCATCGATCGCGCCGGGGCACGGCCGTCGCCAGCAGCAGAATAAGTACGAGAGTCGAGAATCGATCTGGAACGCTCGTATGGCATTTATGTACATACACTGTCACTGCAGATCGCTTCGTTCAAAATAGGCGTCCCGCTCACCTGAACGCATTCTCGAGTCTGGGGTACGCCGGGTACGCGAGAGGCTACTATCACTCCACTTTTATCTGCGGGAGAAAATACTTTCGAATAATTTGATTTCTGTTCATTAATTTGTTAATGATTCCGTAGCGCTACACCTCGTATAGGAATATGAAAACAGTAATGTTTTATTGTGAATCACAGTTGAAGCTAATCGTGTGTGCGCAAGCGCATGAACGATGGAACACAGATATCCAGACATCAGATTATTCTATATGAATATAAGTTTGTTAAGAAATTTTATATTAATTTGTGTTATTTTTGCGGAAAACATTTGAATTAATCTTATCCGGGAATAATCAATAAACACGTCTTAGCGATGAATTATTAATTGAATATACTTAATGGACGTACGCGTAAAAGCCTCGTGCACGGTTCCAAGGAAGTGTTACGAAAATACCTTTGACGATCCGAAGTCAAGGATCATGAAAGTGGACGAAGAAGGATGGTTGGAAGAAAAGGGAAGAAAAGAGACTGAAGAGAGAGAAGAAAAGAAGGAGAGAAAGAGAGAGACTGAGACTGCTTGCGAGGAATGTTTACGCGTGCCGTACGTAACGAATCGCCGAAGAGAGGCCACTTTCATGGAGCGAGGAAAGCCGTCTACCTACATCGTGCATAGTAAGGTAGACAGGCTACACCTGGGTGTCACGCAGGGCGACTGTATCTTCTCGTGTGCGACTAGGACAATAGAGAAAGAGAACCTATTTCGCATCTTTTTCAATCTTTTGTTATCAGAAGTATAAAATGTCTTTCAGCCTCTCTCTCTTTCTTATATATCGTTTTGTCATCAATTAGGAGTTGTATCTTCTCGCTTAAATAATATTAAGACAAATTATAAGTAAAGTTGGAAAATGGGCATTAGCATGATACTTAATTTGGAGATTTCTATATAAAATCAGGACAAATTCCAGTAACTCGCGGAGGCAATACGAAAGTATTTCAAGAAGAGATATGTCCTTAGATACCGGAACGTCTGATTAGTCTGACGTCGAAGAAAACACGAAGACACCTAGGACATCTGACTTTCAGACGCATGCGAGAGCGGCTCGGGTTTCATGAGCCAGGAAACTCGTTTGTTCGTTTCCTTGCTTGAACGTCGCGAGAAAAGGTAAAAGCGGGGGAAGAGCAGAACCGTGCCATCGTATGGTAAATACGGAGCTAAATAAGGTCCACGAATTTCCTCCGCCATAAGGCGGTCACTCGAGCAAGACCGACCGCCACGCGTCGCCGTATGATATAAACATGGACCAAATAAGGCCTTCGAATTTTCTCGTAATAAGGGGCTCGGTAGAAGAACCGATTGTGAATGGAGTTCGGCTGTTAACTAGCTCAGCCTTGACGGGGTATACTTAAAGCAAGGATGGAGAACTTGTTTGGAAAGGCACGCTAGCAAAATTTCAAGATCTGGTCTGACGATCTTGCCGAAATTTATACTGAATTTTGATTTATTGCAATTGCACGTGATCCTGAGTGTATAGCGGAAATTAAATTCCTAAAATCATTGAATATCATAAGATAAATATGATAAATTACATGCCATATAATGTATGCTCGCACGAAAATTGAAGACGAAGAATATCATAAAATTTCTGGTACTGCAATACTATTTTAGAATACAGATTTGATCTTTTTCGTTTATACTCTTATATGTAAATGTTTGGCTTTCTCTCTTAATCTTTTCGATACTATTGCAGAAATACATATTTCTGAAGAAATATATAAAAATTCTACTGGAAATGAAAAGAAAACAGTAATGTTTTATTGTGAATCACCGTTTGGATTACATGGGCATATTCCCTCCCTGCTTCCAATGTTACTTAAATTTTATGTAGTACAAAAAATAGTTAAAGTGTAATAACTTTGCCGATATAAATGTTACAATTTTTGCATATCAGCAAAGTGGTATTGAAAAGAGGTTAATCATCCAGTGACCTTGTACATTGCCGTAACCGGTCATTAGCGGCGAATTAATTCAGCAAAGGATACTCCGCTAATTCCGGCTTACAATCAAGAAGTCATCTCGGCGGTTGCGCTGGCTAAGTAATTACGTTGGCTGTATATCACCGGCGCGCAATAAATTGTATTTTATTCAGTTTAATCCGGCGAGACTCGCGAACACTCACACGTATGCTTGACAACGACCAACGCTCGCACGTAACACGAGGTACGTAATGTACGGCCTATAAACTGCATTCTTCTGACGAGCGAGACATAAACGCGACCGCGACGACTGGCTCTTCTCGGAAAGCAACGTCCCGCGTCAAGGGAATGTTATTAACGCATCCTAATTTTTATTCGTGCGACCTCACGCGTGCTATAGACAGTCCTGGTGACAGGACTTGTTCAACATTTTTTAAGACGCCGCCTAGCCGACCTAAAAAAGCGATCTCACTGTGTATTAAGGTCATTTCCGTTTCCTGTATTTAGCGGTCGTCTCATTCTCAACGGGCGCAGCATTACACATACGGTTATTATATGGAATAAATAGAGAAGATATAATCAGACGATCATGTTTAACGGTAAATACGAGGTACGAATGCAGATCTCGAAGTGTGATTGTGGCACAAGTGACTTTTCACTAATTTCGCGCCGGACATAATGAGTTAGAAAAACGCACGGTGTCGGATTATGTACACAACGTTGCGAATATTATTTGAGCCTATTGTAACGGTATCACCGTTGCTCAACGATGCATCAGTTATTAATAGCGCTATTTCACATGATTAATGATGAGAAAGTCTGGCCTCTCAATTCTAAGCATTGGTATTGTTAATATTATTTAATTTAAGCACGATATCCACGGTCGACTGCATATTGCTCGATAAAGGTTGTCATATTTCTGAGCATTTTTATATCTTGTCTTGCTTCGATAAGCCCCTGAAAATACGCGAGGCAAGAAACGGCTGTGGCGAAAATGGCCAAAAAGCGAGTTGCTTTGGGGCGGACGTTTCCTGAATCATCAGGGTTATCGTCTGCTGATTGTTTCCCGATCTTTGATTGTCTCGAATACTCGAGGTGTAACATAAGATGTCCGTCTCGCCGAATCTTTGCGAAATCTAAAACTGTACACATATCTTCCTCGGAGTGAAATCGAGATTCCGATCGAATAGCATCTAATTTCGATATGTCGAACATCAAATATCAATTTTTAACTTTGTTTTTATATAGGTTTGCGTTATCAATTATTATTTATGGTAGAATATGTTTGATTCTATAGTAATAATTAAACTGATTAAGGTGAATCTTAAATGAAATTGATCGATACCAATATAATATAATTTAATATTAAAGTATTTGAAAATTTAGGCTTGTAATCCTTTGCAATAATGAGAGTAACATTAATTAATTCCGTGAAAGTACTAGTCTTGGAGTTATACTTTCGTGTACAGCCTTGCGATTAAACCAATTGCATATCTTAGATTACGGAAGGAAAAGTTCAATTTTCTTATAAAAAAGGGTCGCCAAGAACACTCACTGACCTAGGATCTAAGATGTGTTGCCAGTTGGTCGGTTGGCTCGGTATGAAAGTGATCAGGGGTCCACGATAAAGCGGAAGTAGGTCAGCACAGTGAGGCTCGGACTGGTCCCCCGAGATACCATAAAATTTCATTTCATTTTTGCGTCTCGTCGAAAGTCAATCTTACTTTGTGCGTCCGGCCCTTGTTCTCCTGTGCCAAGCCTACTTCCGCTGGAATCCGTATAACCATTCGTTTTGCTCGATTTTGCTTTCCTATCCATCCATCGAACTAATACTGGGTCAGTCATATTGAAAATTGTCCCGTTACTCTTGTCCCGTGAACTCTTTCACACAGCAGCCTCTTACGTATTAATTATTGCGTATGATCTCGATTGATGCGCTCCAATTAAGAAGTTAATTTTTGATCCAATATTAAAGAAAACCAAAGTAATAATAAGAAAATTTATTTGGGAATATTACATATATACTCAGACTTTTAATTTCCAAAATTAAATAACATAAAGAAATGATGTAAGTTAATACAGAACGATGGCAATTTATGATGTAATAATTTTTAATTACATGTTGTAACAATAAACCGTTTTGATTCCATCTTCGCGAGCGCGATATTTTCAGATAAGATAAAAAAAGCCTGATCAATTACTATCTAATTTTTTCTTAAAAATTAGTCTCGTGTTATACAACAACAAATTGCTCGTCCATTATATTAATAGTGCATGCTCGGTGGGCTAATCGTTTGTATTACGACGTTAGGAGATTCGCCGTGCGCCCTGCGCGGTGGCCAATCAGAAATGCAATCAGCGTTTGTAATTATAACGCGTAATTCGCGATACTTTCGCAACCGCAGCGCGGGCTCGGCAAATAAATCCTTCTCCGCTCCTCTCTTATTTCCGCGCTACGCCAGCCAGCAGCAGTGGCAGCAGTCAGGGGAGGATCCGCGTTGTGCTTCTCGCGTTTCTCCACGACGAACGTCCTTGTTGCCGTCACGCGGAAGACGCTCGTGTCCATTCTTTCCCTTTTCATTATCGCAATTTTAGCTTTTGTTGTCCAGCACAGGATTCTTCATTAAGAACCGGAGGCAAATATTTATGTGTAACGCAGTATATAATTTTAAAAGGAATTTTAAAAAGGAGAAAAAGAGATGTAGAAAGAGGAAGAATAGAATCTTTGTAGAAAATAGATAAAAGAAAATGAAATAATAGGATACTTTAAGAGAAAGGAATTATGACTGAAATATAATTGAGATTTCAATTTCTACCCTAGAAGCTCTTTCCGATAGTTGTTTGAAAGTGTTAAAACTGTTGAATTTTTATTCTTATTTCTATGATACGAAAATAAAAGGGCTCAGATTTTTCGAATACCGCGATCCGAGGCTGCTCCAGCTTGAAGATCTACTTGTTCCGTATGTACTCTGACGCGTTCCGATACGTGCCAATTTCACGCTTCGGAGCCCCCAGGTCTCCGCCTCCGTCGCCCTACGATTTCTTCTTACCTTCTTCGCGCCGCGGCCGGGTAACATGTTATATTTACCGTCCATTCATTCTATTCCGCGGCCAATTCCGCGGTGCATTATTTCATTTACGTTGTTCTCGCGCCTTTCGTAACCCGCGCCGTCTCAATCGAGTGGTTGTGCTAACTTGTCGGAAGATAGATCGCGTATCGCACTGTTCATCGGGATTCGCACTTTCCCAACTATCTTTTCGAAATACAGAACGAGCGGCGGTGATGTTGCACGCACATCGCTTTATAAATCTTGCATCTTGTTGATTTATCGTTGCACCGTCATTCGCTACCGTAAGTAGCATTGTGTTTGTGTATGTGTTTCGTTTTGTAAACGCACGTGCATGGTTACGATAATATTTTCTTTGATAAGTTTCTATTTCTTTCATAATGTCGCAAACAAATCGCGGATATGTCCGTTTATTTTTTCATGACTTTTCCATCGGTTGATCAAAGAATACGAAAGAAAATAGTTTTTTCTTTAACTTGCTTGCGTAATTGTTTTGTATAACTATTCGGATTTTTATATAACTTATATAATTTATATTTAATGCACTATGGAATAACATTTAAACTATATGGAATAATATTAAACGAAAAGAGATCTGTGTGTTGTGAAAGAGAAATTTGATTCAAACAAATTGATATAGCCGTCAGAAGATCTAAACAGATAACTATACGATTAAGAAACTTGTGCATACGAAATTAATTTTACATGTCAAGGAAGATAGACCGCTGATAGCTAGTTTTCCAAATTTCCTTCGCAACACCGACCGGAGTTACGCACCGTTGCGAAGATCACCGGTGCATCGACTGGCAACGGAGGATGCTGTGCCGCAATATCTTCGCCGCGAGAAGCACCGAGGCGCGACTCGAGCGAGATAAATCTGCGGCGAACCGTAGTTACGGAGAGAGAGAAGAGAACCATTACTTATTCGCTTTCGTGTCGTTCGACGTACGCGTGCCGATCGCGGCAATTTCATGCTTCGCGTCACCGAGCTTCACCCCCCTGGGATTGCCTTCTCGGTTCTCGCCCTACGAGAGATATCCCTTCTCGCAAAAGGCGATCCGTTACCAGCTTTCGACGAACCTGTCGAGAGTGGTCATCTGCCGGCGTTGTCTCGCCTGCCTTTTCCATCCGTTGCCGCTCTCGCGCCGATCTCGCGCTCCGTTCCATGCGCGGCGTCGATAACCGTTCCTCTCGAGAACCGTTATCGGCTCGACCTAACCATCACCTATCGAGATCATTCGACTTCACTGGCATTTGTGAAAACAAAGTTCCAAGATTCACTGGTGTATTTCGGTGATTTGCGACAGAGATGAGCGGCGGGCGATGCGCGACGGCTAATTGGCTGAGAAGATAATCTCTTAAGTTCTGAATAATTCTTCTCTATTTAACAGTCAATTAGCTACTAGACTGTCACTCCAGTGGCCGCCGAGTATGGTCCATGGGAAAGTTAATGTGTATCGGCCTTCATGCTAGCTTTCATCTTTCCAGCTTGCTCTGCTTTAATGCTGATGCCTTTACTCATCGATCTCTTTTCCCCCATTTTATTTGCATCTATATGTTATATTATTTTATTATTTTATATTAAGAGATATGTTGACAGATATCAACGAATACAAAATTATATATAAGATAATATTTCGTAGGAAACGACATGACAAACAAAGAAAAAAATATACGCGTTAAAAACGAGGACTGATATTCATTGATAGTTATTCTACGAGTTGAAAGTAGAAGGAAAGAAAACGTTGGAGCCGCAATACATACGTTTTCGCTTTAAAGTATGTGATGTTATTAGTCAAATAAAAAGCAGCGGTTACTTTCCATTACTTATTTGCTTAAATTATAAGATGATAATTTGAATGCCTTGAAAATTAAAATAATGTCTCACGTCTAAGATAATTATTTATTCAATAATCATGATAATATATATCGTTAAAATAATGACTATTAATTTTGTCGGTAGAAAACATTGCGATTTCACATTCGTTCCACTGTCACAATTACCTCGATTAGTTATTGTATGTTTAAGAACATATTAGTAGTCATGTATTTTCTATATCGATCATAAAATTATGTTAAAAAGATAATCAACAAGATATGGAAAGAGAACATGCTAAATCATAATTAAAATCCGAAAAATTTCTTTTTTTTTTCAAATATATCTTTGGATTTGTCGGACTTAATTGTACAAGGATTTGAAATTGCTTTTCAAATAGGGAAAATAAATCAGTTTTATATTGTATCTAATTTATGATTCTATTTATAATTTAATACGTTTTCGTAAAATTTGTCATTTATATTTCTTTGCTTTCGAGTGGTTAATGTGAACTGTTATTTCGGATAAATGTTAAGGCTGAATTTATATGCAAACTAAATGATCTTAGATCTACATTACAGAGTCTATTATATTCGAATGAAATAATAAATAAATTTCTTATCAAGAATTTGATACCGGAGAATTTTAAATCTACATCTGCATGTTTCTAGTACGTTATGTCAATTCTGCTTGCGGTTCTTTACCGCACATGTTCGTTATACGCAGGCATCCAACTGCGAATGCGCGACGCGACATTGCTTAGATAAAAATCAGTGTACGCCGCGACGCTGCATGACGATGAGTGTCAGTCGGTGCGGATTAACAGTATTCGGAGTATGTTGTTCACGTCGTCCTTCGAGCAGCGTGTTAACCTACATTAACGGCATGCCGCGTGTCGCGCGTTTTCTTCCGGAAGATGAGTCGTGTGGAGACTTCGGTCGGACTTTCGTAATCCGTAGATCTTGCTCGTGGAAAGTGACGAAGGACGAAATCATTTCCCTCGATCTCTCCTGTAATTACCATATTCTGCCTGGAATCCCGCTTCATAGTAATATCACTTTTTGTTACTTTTATGGACACAGGAATAAATAATTAGTGGTTGCGAATTACTTTGATTTCATATTTTCCCCTAAAGAAACTTAAATTCACGTTTCAAAAATTGTTCTTAAAATTAAAGTTGTTGATAATTAAAAAACTTTTTCTCTGTTGAAGTTTAAAGTACATTCAAATTTTAAAACTATTAGATAAATAAAGGTAAGAGAGAAGTAATAAGAAAGATGCACAAAATAGTAATGTGTATATCTTTCAATCGACTGTGATTTTCTATTTTAACTTCAACATAAATGATAAACGATATGTTTCTTTCGCGATATTTTAGTTGTGGCACATTGCACGTTATTGCAATATAAGCTGGCATCATCGGATGAAAGGTTGACACGTTTTTATCCCTCTATAAAATTTACGTCGATGATTACTCCGTTAGAGAACATAATTAGCATGCATACGACAAGGCTAAGAGATGATCGTACGACATGGATAACCAAAGAATTATCTACAATGAGAATCCGTGGCCGTGTGAATTTTTATATTCACGGCGGAAGAAAATCTCTATCGTTATGTAAATAATGGCGCGATTTTTTACAGTTCTAGGACATCTGACTTCACATCTCTCGTCATTATTATCAAGATAAATTATGTTATAATGATCTAACTAAAATCATAGTAAATTTTATCAATTTATATTTGCATTCTTCTCGCTTTACAAGTAGTCTGTGAATCGGCACAGCTCTGCCTCTGTTTGTCGTTCCCAGATTTCCGTCGACGCTTCGAAAATTCGATTGCCATCAGGAGTGATTCTGACGGGGAAAAATGCCTCGTTACGTAAACTTATAGGATTTTGCACGAAGTTGATTTGCTCAATGTTTCGGGTAGACCCGCGCGCCGCTGATTGCCGTACGGTAACGACATAATTGTCCGTTATGCGCGATTTCCTCGACTATTACTTTTCACCGCGGCGATTTATCGGCGATGTACAACGAGCTGTGCACACCGTGCGAATACACGTGCCACGGCTCGCGGCTTACACGGTCGAGGAAATGCGCGGTCTTTCGGTTTTACGGTGAATTACATCATCATCATTGCCGTCCTGTCGCTGATTACTTGTGACGCACGATCGCAACGTCATTACCGCACCAAACACGTATACAGGATGTTCCACTATCATTTCTATCTCTCATTGATAGTAAACCTTACGAGGAATTTAGAAGCAATTTCTATTCCTAGCGAAAGTTTAATAATAATTTATTTCCTGGAGTTTTCTAATTTTCGAATAAATATTAAATCAATTAATAAAAAATTAAATTAACCAAACTTTAATTACGGTCTTTAATTTCTGATGTTATGTAACTTTGCAATTAAAATGACATTATAAAATTTATTTTGATGAGAAAAATGTGATTCTGAATTTTTTGAAGTATATATTTATCAGTAAGAAAAGTGATGCTTTTACTCTGTCATTGTATACTGTATTTATCGGATCGCTATTTTCATTTAATGTGAGTATCAGGAATAGCGTGATCCAGATCAGTTTTGCTCTGCAACGCGTAATTATGGGCTACAAGCTAGTCTATTTTTTGTAGACGAGGGGGGCCACGACAGATGGAAAGTATCGACGGTAATTTCGAGGCCCTGATGATAGCCCGGTATTATTTAGTTCGTTTTGCAATGTCTACTCCCTTCGGCTGTTTCTCTTGTTGCCTCGGCGTTAGATCTTAGACGTACCGTATCATTACGAAAGCGAATGGCCGATCATTGTCTTTCGGCGAGTCGCGCACTCCCCGTTATGGAGTCGCTGCTCCTCTTTGTTCGTTTTCAGTTTTGCAATTCATGAAACGCGCGATTCGCATTCGTGCAGCTTGAATAATACGGTCATTTGTGTTCCACGTGTGGCAAATATATTGCATGCTCACTTAAATGTTAGACATATAAGAAAGAAAATATGAGAAATACAAACAAGTTTAATAGAGAAATCTAATTATCACCGGCATTTATCTCTCTCTCTCGTCCATCATATGTATTTCAAGTTTATAATTGTCATATAAACTGTGTGATTAATCGATGCCAATTGCTATTTCACGCGATTGATCACGCCTTCCTTTTGAATTTAATGAGTATCTCGCGGTTTCTTCTTCGCGATGTCGCGCAAAAATAGCTCCGACAGTCGGTTTTTAAGTACTTTGGCCGTCTCGTTATTACTCGTGTGTTTACTCATACATCACGAGCGGCCGGTGGTACATCGACGAGCAAGAATCTCGGGAATGCATTCCACGGTCGTAACGCGTCGACTCGGTCGGTGGCTTCGCTGTAGACATCTTTATTTGAGCTGCGTGCATATACGAATGCAGTTCGTGCAGGGCCGCACTCGTGGGGAAACAACGGGTTTTTCCACGAACTGTAGCGAATTTTACATATCAGAACCGTAACGTAAATTTAAGATACGCTTTGTGGTTAATGCAGATGTGCAGCGGACGAAATTTAGCAAGACCAAGTGATGCCATTGCGTGACTTTAATCATGAATACCGTATTAGGAATCTGTACTTGCACTTCTATTCTTGTTTAGTTTGAGATCTAAATGAATAAAAGTGATTAAATGAAGATCGCGTCTAAAATTTCGTCGGATGAGTTGTATTTATCGTTAAATGCAGCATATATGCATTATGACGTGTAGTTAATGATAATTTATTGTTAGATGCTCGCAGTCGCGATCGTTTTTTCCTTTCAAACAGTTATCTGCTCCATTTATTTGATAGTCTCTTGCTCTGTTAATTAAATGCTACCGAGTCACTCGTACATTGCGTTCCCTCGTTTGTGGAATTAATTTGTGGGGCTCGTTTGCATCGACTGTTAGTCACAGACCGTTGAATGGTTTATACTCATATTTACAATCCTCCTTCGTCCATAACAACGATACATGTGGATCCAGTGAGATTCACATGACTCTTTCTACTGACTTCCTATATTTTAATCATCTCAATATATGGATTCTGTTTGTCTTAAATATATCGAAGCTAGCGCGATGTATTGTTTTCCATATATGAAAGAATAATATAATTAGCTAATACATTATTTATAAAATTCCCTATTATTTCATTGATAAGTTTGTTTTCTTCTACTTTTGGCTTTTGGGCAGATTGTAAATGAAAATGAGGAAAGTTTTTAAATAGAATATTTTGGATAACCGATACCAGGTTCATAATATAATATGTATGTTTACGAAAGATTTTATATATAAATACTGATATCTATTATGATTTATTAAACAATATATTATATGATTTAGTCGATTCAGATTGAGTTTTTTTTATGTTCTGTATTTGATTTTCAAATTTGTGGTTTGCAACTACAAATAACATAGTTACGTGTTGATTTTTTTCGATTAATTGTACTTAATATTTATATTTTAAATTTTATATTTATGCATTTATGTGTGTAATATATTGCTGATATGAAGAAATAACTTTAAAAGTTTTTTAAAAGTATATACATATGTATATTGCATCTATAACTACAGTTAGATCTACATCTATAAAATAAAGTAATAAATTAAAAATACGAATTTGTAATTTAAGAGCAGAGTGAGCTAAAAAATAACAATTACACGCATTGTTGCGACTGAATATAGTTACCGAAGTGACGAAATCACGAACGAAATGTCACGTCATGAATGTTAGCGCTTTGACGGAAATGTATTGACGAAAATAAGAAATGCATATCAAAAATAAATGACAATTACATATGTTACATGAGTGTTTAGCCAAGCATAGAATTAGCGAGATATATATTAGTCTGTACTCGATGCACGTAACATCGAAGCCCGTAACTCCGGCGAATTAACATTTCCTGGACGCTTTCTAGGTCCGGCCGACCGAATATCTCGTCTGGCGCGACGAAAATTGTGCAATCGTGATCTCCTGGCGAGAGAAATTGCATGGTACTATTGTCAGGTGCCGTAATTTATCGCGGTGATTATGCAAGAAACTACCGTTTTGCTACCGTCGAACCTAAACGTGCTGAACTCATCATTTCGTCGTTGTAACGTAGATTTCGCTATAATTTTAATTCAATCAGCATCTAAATATAGCTTTCTGAAATGCAAGTATACAGTTAAACATGGCACAGAATAGAAATTTATTTTTATGCTTTGGGATGATATCTCTTACGGATATTAATAAAATGTATAAAGAAAGTAATATAAATTATATATGTATAAAGCTTATAAAGCTATATACGAGTACATATGAAGATATTATAAAGCAATAGTGCGTTTTATATTCTATTAATCTTATATTGAAAAGTTTGTTTGAATGTTTCTAGTTTATATTAAACGTTTTTGTTTAAAAAGCCGATATGCATTATTTCTGTATTAAGAGATGCGACAACATTGATGAATACCTGCAGCAGCATGATTAAGGGAGACAATTTTTCCACTTGTCGGTTACAGATTCGCCACGACTTGAGAATGCGAGATTGTGCGAAAGACAGAGATGCGCGGAATGCTGGTGCTGCGAAGACACTGAGGTCTGCGAGCATCGCGGGAAATGACCATGACGAGCGTGGCTGTCGCCCCGGGTAGCCTCGGCGCACCACCAGCTATGTTCACCCCCAAGATGTATCATCTGCAACAGGGTCTCAGCCCGACGTCCGGCTCGCCCACCTCCGGCAAGGTAAGCCCCCGAAAATCGTTCGCCTGAGAATCCGTGATCGTTTCGATGTCCGATTTCTGGGGTCGCGCGATGCGATGCGCGAGAGAGCGTGTCTGATGCGAGACGCTCTTACGGCGCGGCGTTTTACGTAACGGGACACAACCGAGGTTGGAATCGTGGAACCTCATCCGCGGTTGGTCATTAGATACAGCCATTGTGGCAAGTTGTGGTGGATTCTTAAGGAGAGCTTTCTTCTGGTATCGCATTTCTCCGTGTAGTCTAATTGCTACTTGCAGCGAGTCAGAATGGCTCTCTTCTTACGAAGTCTTCGTACGAAGGAAAAGCCATCGATTTTTTTCCGAAACATTTTGCGTAGAGCAAAAACGCTTTTACATAACGAGAGTATGGCGTATAATTTGTTAGACACAGAGCACAGACTTGTGCGGCAATTATTTAAAAGGAAAGTCAATATCATGGTGCGTTATGATTTTTATTTGCAAAAAGCCAATTGATCATTTTACGGATGTTTATAATAACAGAGAAAGAGAGTGATGCACGAGCCGTGCTGGCGTGTCAAAATAGGGAAAGTGCACTCGGATAGGTTAATTACTGGGTATAAGCCGCTTGCATAACGCGGGGATGAATGAACGTGACGTGGTATGCCTATCTCCTGGATCGCAGATTTTTTTCGTACTCTCCTTTTGCCTGTATCCTTTCCATTTCGTTCCGCGTTACTCTTGAGCAACATTGACGTTGATAGACGTCAACGCAGATAATAATTCAATCCGACATGTGTCATTGTTATCTC
Source organism: Leptothorax acervorum (assembly GCA_035220615.1). NCBI lineage: Eukaryota > Metazoa > Arthropoda > Insecta > Hymenoptera > Formicidae > Leptothorax > Leptothorax acervorum. The sequence continues at coordinate 1,095,512 of JASTWQ010000005.1, forward strand.
TTCATTATATTATAAAATGAGCAAAGTTTCATGTTATTAAGTAAGGTGAGGCTAAAAATTGCATTGCATATTGGATGATTGTTCTATGAATATATTCATAATTCATTGTTACTCGAAAGTCGCAAGTAATTGATATTTTTATAAATCTTATAAAACATGATAAGATAGAAAAGAGAAAGATCTTTTCTTCCGATGTACATTTTCTTTTACGTAATCGCGATAGCTATTGCAAATTTCTCCCATCAGATACGTATATACAATCGCGTTGATGTCTCATTCAAAGTATTTGCGAGGCTTTTGATGTGAAGTGGAATCTAAAGGCAGAAATAAACACATCTTAAAGCAGCCCGGATCTGTTGCAATAAGCAATATTATGATGTACGTTACGCTTGCTGACCATAAGTACTTTCCATAACGACGTGACACTTTATTGGATGGTTAATTGCCATCCTCGTACATCGATAAGCAATTTAGTGCTACGATTGCCACGCTAGTGATTTTTATCATCAGCCGAGAATTGAATCGCTTGAGAAGCGTGAATTGACGTTCGCGTTTTACGACGGTCGGGAATTGCACGCGAAGTGCCGCTTAACACTTACCTCGATAGACAGTCTGTCGGACCATCACTTGACAGTTGAAAAACTTACGGCTTGCGGGTTTGCGGTTTGGATTTCTATATTCCTACGTTGTAAGATACTATATTCTTGAACAAAATTTATGGTAGAGTTTGTAGCATTTGTGGTATTTATTGTGGTGTTTATTTTATTTTCATTAAGAAAAATGTTAAATCGTTAACGTTTTGCTGAGAAAGAATCTTTCTCTAAAAATAAAATGTCCCGAACGTTTAATTATAATAAAATGTCAGAGAGCTATCAATTATTTGTAATATCGGCGTCGATTTATGTAAAGTTAAAAACAAGTTAAAACAAAATGCCAGATTGTTTTGTAACATATAGATTTCTACCTCTTTTTCTTCACTTTATATACATATATAAACATATAAAACGAAATATATTAGAAAAGCGATCAGAGTAGGTATTTGTTACAAGACAATAGATTATGTTAGCTGTTTCTATAATTATTCTTCTCTACTATCTCTATTCTCTGCATCATAATCATAGAAGATATCTTCCATTTTATAATATCATTTTATAATATCATTGTCGATGATTTTAAAACGTTGCGCGGTTTATATTCCAACTATATACAATTGAACTTGATATATCGTGTTATAAGATGCATGTCACGAAAGAGGAAAGTAGAGAACCCGAAGAGGGAAACTTGGCGCGACATAAAACCAGAAATCCTGAAACAGAAAACGTTTCGCGAAGGACAGCTATCACAATGACGTAAGGGTGAGCGTAAAGCGGAGGCTACGTGCTCCGGTTCTTCTGTCGCTTGGACAATAGCTCGCCTGGTTTTACCTTAAAACCAGTCGTCGCCGATTATGATATCGAATACTTCGTATTCACGTCGTGTCTTGGTCGCGATACGCTATACCTTTCCCGGGTTTGCCTTTCTTATAAGCTACAATCTCGAGTGTCAGTCGGTTTACTCGCTCTGACAAAGTGCCGGTTGATATTAATCGCAAATATGCATTCTCCGTAAATTACATAGGTAATTAGTGCAATTTACATATATTATATTTTTTAATAGACCGTATGATTTTTTTCTTACCGAGCAACAATATTATATTATTACGTAGTTATATCACGATTGCAGTGAAAAAATACAATTTTTTAAATAAAATGTTTTAAAGATGCGACCGATATCGGTAAATCAAAATTTGTATAAGCTATTATAACTGCATAATTTATCATGACAAGTTCAAGTTTTTAAAAATATGTTAGGTATTATGTAGATGTGTTTAGTATAATTGCAAAATATTATGTACTAAATGATTGATGATAAAAATGATATAGTTACAGTAAATGAAAACGCGCGTGGACTCTATTATATTTACTCGCATTGATTTATAGCGGCGCATTTATAAGTAATGCAAGAGGATTTATAAGTATCATTACTTGGTGCTTGTAAGTATCATTACTTTCTACCGCATCGACAAGTGTTACGAATGGGGATAAATTTGCGCAATTCCGCGAGTAATCCCGCACGCTTATGCGGCAAAAGGCCGGCCGCTCGCCGCGGAGAGTGATACTACACGAATCGAACATTTGCGAAGGGAAAAGGAACGAACTTTACGATCGTTCGCGTATAAATCACCGCTTTTATTGCATATACATGCGCTGTAATTACGCACCGCACACATCATCTAATTACCTTGTTTACGAGACTGCCTAAAAATAAGTTTCAGGACTTTAAATAGCCACGAAAATATGTAATTGACAAAATTGCGCTATTTACATATGTTTAATCTAAATTATTTTCTTAATAAAAATTTCCTTAATGTATTACGCGAAGATTCACACTGACTAGCGTGAGATATACTTGGTTATATACCATTTTATCCTGCGATGCAATCTTTATTTTGCAATCAAATCATTATAATAGGCTGGACAATAATACATATCGTATAACCTATTCTTTCAACTTGATTCATCCATCCAGACTATTTTATCTTTGAGATTTAATTGGATAACTGAGATCGTAAGAAACGTACGCTTGGAAATTGTGCGCGAGGCGATAATAAGATATATTGTATACGGATTGCGAAATGTTATTTTAATAACAGTTGCATGCATTTCCTCTTCGTTAAAGTACTAACGAGAAGTATCGTCATCGTAACGTTAAAGAGGGATGATCGTCATTTCATCTTTACATCAAGTAAAGCGCGGTCTTCGTACTGGGAAAGTAACGAGCATATTGAAAATAGGCAGCAATGATTGTCAATAATTTGATAGCTCCTATATTTTATGCACATATGAAAATACGGAATCAATAATAACAGAATGTGTTTTTAAGAACTTGCCGATTCACTAAATTATATGCTTCTTTTTCCATTGGTAACTACTCGCTTGTTAGCCATTCTGTAATTCAGGATTTGGCGATTCTGCTATGCTGCGTGACCGGTAATAGTTTATATAACTATTCGAGCATGGTACATGGATTTCTCACAGGCGCGTGACTTTCCATGCTCCTTCGAGCGTTCGCCGTTCTTGCGTGCTGGAGCAACTGGTTTAGTTAGTATTTGGCCCACATCGCTACGAGGAACTTTCGAGACTTTATTCCCCTTATTCCCCCGCAATTTCTTGCCTTCGATCGTGACTTTATTGATCTCGGATCGGTAGAACAATGTAGTTTCTTGACTTTTAAATTAAAACAGAAATCATTACTATATCTATCTAAATATGTATATTATACATATGTAGGTATATATCAGGGCTTTTTCTTCATATCTTTTAGCGAAATCTATATTTAATATATTCTTATAAATATTATCTAATTTTAATTATGGAAATTATAGGATGTAACGTTTTTTTTATTTTTGACATTTATCTCAAATATAAACATAGGTATATGAATAAAAGAGTACTTGTTGATATTATGAGACTAAAACGTCTGCTGCATTTTTCAATCTACGAAATGTGCAATTTTTTTTTTACGAACATCATAAAGAGAGATTTATTTGACTTTTACGCGTAAATTCTTGTATTGTATTGCAACTAAGACCATAAGAAGAAAGTTTTGCGCGAAATGAATGATTATAGCGTATTTTTGTGCGTAACACCGTACATGGTTATATACTACAATATTTTATCTCTTGCGACGCAGTCTTTATTTTACAACCATGTCATTATAATAGGCTGGACAATAATACATATATCGTATAAACTATTCTTTCAACTTGATTCATCCATTTGACCATTTTATCTTTGAGATATAATTTAGTTTACATATTTAATATTGCATATTATGCAAAAGAGATTTTATTTACATTTTATAATTATAAACTTTTCAAATACTTTACAATAATTTTTCTTTTATTCTTACAATTGTAGTCTTACATTTACGTTAGAAGAGGAACATAGTAAACATGTGCAAGAAAAAGATACTATAGATTCTTATGTTTATAGAAGATATTTTGAATTTATAATCTCTGTAACATTAGTGAATAAGTAGTACATGTTTACGTAAAAGATAGAAGTCTCGACATAAGAATAAGTTAAGTTCAGGGTTTGTAAGTTAGAGTTTGTAAGATTTATATACCTTGTAAGATTTAGATACCTTTTCGTGTAGTGGACTGCAAATAATTTATACCGTTTCCACCAATTTCCAATGCTGCGGTTAATGACCATTAACATGCATCTTTTTAACAATGGAAATAGGAAGTGATGGAGGATAAAGTCGAGTTTCACTCAACTTTAATTAATGTTTGTAGAAACGGCAATAAACGATTAAGAATCGTTGATTTATTCGCTTGACCAAACGAGCGCACTCGAAGAGTTTTCACGCACAACTCGATTTCCCCAGTATTTCCTTATCTAATCTTTCCATTGGAATCGCAGATTATATGGGTGTCAGATCGTCATCGCATTCGCTGGCGCGTATCGTTTTCAATCTTTAACATCCCCGTTCGCCGTCGTCGCCGCGACAGGTTCTTTGCAAGGTGAAAATTTTGCCGCGCCGCCGCAGGCCGCCGAGCGTGTCACTTTCCTTTCCTTGACGTAATTTTCGCGCAAAAAGTAGTTAGATCCCATCTCGTATCGATCCATTATACCTCTTCTCTTCAATCGCGGCTAATAAGCGCCTTTTAATCGTTCCCGCGATTACGCAGCACGTTTTGCGTCATCGCGGAAGATTCGGCGTGCGTAACGACAATCAAGAGATGCGATCGATCGTTATATCGACAGCCGAGCTGCGTTCATCTCAATGTTGCTTAACCAGATTGACAGGATCTCTTTTTCTTGTCAGAGAAGATAAAGTTTATCTAGACTCTTATATCTTTAATTGATATCTTTGTAATATATATACCTATACATATACATATATATTTCAATTTTCAGATTAGCACAGCTTTTTAATTTTTCATATAATACCTGGTTATATAAATTATAAATGAAATCATTGCAGTATTTTTAGGCACGTAATATTAGTGGAATATTTTTGAATATTAAATAATTATTTTTCGTTGCTCATCTTATAAGTATCAGATCGTCAGATGTAATATATTTATCGCGAAATGGGAATCTCTCTCTTTATGGACATTATCATTTTTACACTATCCTCTATACGAATAATAATACCCTTATTACATTGCGAGATGTTACGAAAATGATTTACGCGTGTATCGAAACACTCTCGAGATACGTACCTGCCGTAGCGGCGTCATAATAACGCGTTGAATTTTAGCGTACACGCCGGTGCACGGTTGTGCAACGCAGAGACGCACCGGTGGAGTCACAAGGATGATGCATCCGCAGTGCATCTACCGTGACCCCGGGATGCGCATGCACACGCGGTCGGCTTAGCTACAAGATCGCGTGTGATATGTGCCTCGCGCGCGTACGCAACTATCTGCAATACTTATAATATAATAAATAAGCAAATATATGATGTACACGTATATACGCACACATACATATATATTTATATAAATTGCAGAATTGTAAATTGTAGAAAGTTCATAATTAATTCAGTGTTAGGTATGTATACTAATTAGCCAGAATTATTATGATTATCCGGATTATCCAATGTAGTATTTTACAAACGGTACGTGTACTTTTAGAATACAATAACTAATTTATTTAATGCTAGATACTTAATATCTTAGATATAATAAGATAATTAAATATTGTCTTCATACTTGGACAGGGTACAGGATTAACAGTATCAAGAAATTTTGTAAAGAAGTTAATAATATATTTACGCAATCAACCGATCTATAAAGATGTCAATTGATTAGTAAATAATTTCAATGATATTGAAAAATTTTGTGTGTTACGGTATATGTAATGTAATAATACAAAGTAGAGACCATCTGAGAAACAGTTCTATCTAGTTGCATAACTACGCTGCAGCGTTCAATTCAGTCGCAAAATATCGTTTAAATGGGATGCCGTTAGTCATTCGTACTGAGAAGTGATAATTTGCATAATTAATAACAAATGACACGTAACGTGCATTTTTTCTCGAATTAAAGGAATAATAGCGATTGATAGTTGCGAATACGACGCATTATCATGCACCATATTCTCGAAATAAAAGCGTATTTATTCAGTAACAGTCCACGTACTTGTGAACGTCATTTTTTCCATTGGTCAGTCATCCTCAAAGTTATAGTTTGCTCTGCGACGCGTGAAAAACAACTCATGCACTTAGCATCACAGTATTGCATGTAGCGACAAACATATGTTTGAGTTATTTCGTTGTGACAATATTTCCTATATGTTCCTATTTGCCGTATTTCTTTCATGTATAAATTCTTTAATTACTTTACATTAATTTCATATTTTATAGTAGTTTATAGTTTAATAGGCAAGAAATTAATTTGAGTTAATTGAAGAATAAGATTTTATTTGAAGTTTATTTACGCCTCGAAATTATTAATAATTATTTATAATTTCAAAAGGCATCTCAGTATTCTTTAAAAGAAGAAATTTTGAAATATTTAAGGAGATGAAAAAGATGAGACGAAGGGAAGCACAATTCCGAAGAGTATTCGGTTTTTCTCACGCGAGATCAATGAAGGGTTAAATCAACGAAGCCACGATATTTCCGAGGCGGAACATCTGGTCTGCCAGAACATAAAGCCGGGACTCTCGCATCCACCTTTTTCTCTCTCTCCACGCCAGCGGCTGGTGAGTCCCGCGGTAACAGGCGGAATGAAACTGTTACCGCAGTTGTGACTGGTATTATGACTATTGCTTTTTGCACAATTGGTATGAGCGAGCCGATGATATTAAAGTGGGGACAGGAGCATACCTGTTTGCCATACCTCGGAAAAGATAATGTCGTTTGCGCGTGGAGGAGGAATAGATAATTTCTCAAACACTCTGCGAGTCATCGACCTGCCTGCCATGGTGTATCAATATTCGTGCCGGAAAGGTACGCTTACTTGAGCGTGACAGACGCGTTTCCATCCGGAAAGGTAATTGTCGACACTGAACCGCCAGACCGCATTTTAAGGCGACTTCTCGTGATACGTGACGCTAAAGCATAAGATATGGTTCATTAATGAGAGATATTACATTGTCAAAGATAGCTTTGCAGAGTAAACTTAGCTTAAAATATTTTTCTTTACCGAGAATAGAGTTTAAATAAAACTTTTGTGAGAAAACAATATATACCTACGGTATGTTTATATTAGAAGCACTCTAGTGTCTTTCATATTGTAGATATTGTAATCATTAGCGCCAAACTGATAGTTAATACCATACAAAACAAAATATCGTGGAATCTTAATGCTGCAAATTGAATTATTGATACACAAATAGTTTATAGATACTAAGATTCAATTGTTTTCATCGATCGGGCGGCTTGAAAATGTTATTATCTTGCGAGTGAGTTATGGGAGAAACGATGTTAAGAATCGAATGGCGTGTGACCAGTAGTACCACAGCTATTAATTAGCAAGGGGGAGTTTACTTTCCTCCCGTGACCACCGTCCGTATCGAGATGACCTCGGGAGATGAGCAGCTAAAATGCACGCGAGTGCTCTTTCACCTGTCCTTAATTTTTATTCGTTTTCCTCACCGCCCCCTTTTCCTCCTCCATCTGCCTCCTCCTTTCGCAAGAACCATCACCGATTTTCCTTTTGCAACGCGTTTTTTTTTATATGCCGCGTTTCTCATCCTTCCTCGAATCACCTTCGGAACGCGTTACCGTATGAATTAACGTATATCTTATCAAAAGCGAGATCTCGTGTTCTTTCAAGGGGTACTTGATGCCTATTTCATGCTCTTCTTCATTCAGCCAAGTTAAACGCGTCGGCCAGCATACGCTGGTAAACATCGTGAATTGGCGAAGAGAAAAATCGGAAGGAATCTCGGATACCCGTGCCTTTTTTATTTCAAAGGAGAAAAATACATAGATTGGATTGCTTTCCCAAGACTCTTTAACGCTCCGTGATCGATTAGATACGGAGCATTAAAGCTTGGCAGCAATTCGATCCATTTGATATCTTTGTGTTCAGTATTTCTCTTCTTTAGGATAAAATACATAGGTGATTGACCTATAATGTTTTTCTTTTAGGGAAACAAATAGAAAAAGAATTGAGAGATAGTCAATTTTGCGATTTTGTATATTCAATTCCTTGTTTTCTTTTATTCTTACATTAATCGTGTATTCGTTATCTCAAGTGTTCTACGAAATACTATGTAATAAGTGGCAAATTCCTTTCCTGAATCTTGTATGCACGCTGGTGTACGTTTCAATGAAAATATTTTATCTCGTGTTCTCTCTTGAGAGTCGGTTGTAGACTAACATTGAAGAAGAGCCGGTCGCGAGAGACGCATCTGAAGATACTTAAACTCGAACCGGTAGTCTCTCTGAAGGAAGTAGTCTTGAAGCTTTCATTGTGAAAAGGTTTATAAGGCTATGTTTATTGTACTAACAAGATATTGCACAAAGAAGGATAAATCGTGATCGGAAGAACCGGATCGTAGTATGTATAATCATGAGAGAAATATGTCTAACAAGATTATGATTATCATGGTAATCACGATATATCCGAACAAATATTTATTTAACGTAATTAGCAAATCTTTGCGCGCCTTAATGCGGAAGATTCCTGTACGTTTTGGAAATATTATCAGGGAGAAGCTCATATATGTTCTGTAAATTACAAAAAAATGCTTTTAACGTTTTGGAAAAATTGAAAAATTTAATTTATATAAGAATGGAAACTTTCTATTCCTTTCAAGAGACATTCTAGTTTAAAAAATACACACAAATGAGGTATAAAAAATAATTATATTAAAAATTGTATTTTTTATTTAAACGCATAATATCGTTTTCGTTCATATTTCTTACTGTCGCAAGACAAATTTCTGGTTCGATTCGACTCGAGATCGATTTCGTCAGCCACGCCCGTTTTCGCTTTGCACCTGTGAGTTGTATGCAGACACGATGACCCGCGTCTATGTGTACTCGCCTGCATACGAGCCGCTCGCTCATACGCTAGTTTACTTTCTGTTTTTCGACTGGTCGGCGGTCGGCTCTTACGTGAGCTTGTGGGACAAGATTTTTACGAAAGTCCCGCATGGACGAGAAAGTAAAGTGCACCTCGCTGTTCGCCCTCAAGGCAGCCGGTTGCCCCATTTTCCGACCTTATACGCTTCATACGTTGCATATGGTGTTGCTTTGTTGTTACGAGCACGAAAAACATAATTAAAACCGAAAAATACTGAACAAGTCACTTTTTGGCACTGCATAAGTTAAGTAACTTATTTAAGGAAGGTTTGTTACAGGATGTTTGATAAAAACTTGTTAATTTACCTAATTATAATTATCTGCATACATTTATTATATATTTTATGCAAAATAAAAGATTATTTCATGCTTAATAGCATCAATAGCATATTTATAAAAAGAACTTTCTTATTTCACAGTTTTATTATATGGATTTATGCTGTTTACGATTTCGATCGCGTTTGTTAATTGCCACCATTTTACGCATTCTTGAACCTAAAATTGTGTTTAGTTTCGGTATGCTTTTTATCATTCATGTAACTTAACTCGATCTACGGTTTTTGTGACCAATATGTTAAAGAATTGATTTACAATCCATACTTCACATATCAAATCACTTGCGAAAAAATTATCGTTTCACTATTCTCAGATAAAAACGTTGCGCTCTTACCGTTACACTTTTGACAAATAAATAATTGATGAGAAATTCTCTCTCTCTTTGCACAGTCACTAAATCGTTATAATCTATTAATAATACGAGCATACTTAATGTCGATATTGTTAAGAAACGTAGATGAAGACACTTGAGCGCGAAAACCGTTACATCAGCAGGTGCGATCCCATGCGGTACCAAATGCAAATTATGCCCAGGTGTAAGATAGAAAACATATCGCGACGTTCTTTGTGACAAATGTTATTTTTAACATTTTAAATTTCTTAAATTTTTTAAATAAATTTTCAGGACTATAAGAAAAATTTATACCGAACAGTAAACGATCGTCTCCAAGAGACATGTTTCGAAAACGCATAATAATTTCTCGTCAGCAAGCAGAATTGCAGGATGAGTTGCCCGTGTTTCCGCTTGCTTTTCGCAATTGTATAAAAGAAAAGAGGCCGAGTGCATATCGCGTACTTAGACCTTCTCGGCAGATCGCAGATTAGATTTGGCCTCCAAGCACGTGTGTTGCGAACAAATCGACGCGCTTCGCTCTCTCGGTTGAGATGTGGTTCTCGTGTTCGCGTGTACGTATATTCCTATAATACGTTACACCAGCGAACTTATCCGCGAAAAAATACGTGGATTAGAGGTAAGCGCGCGGGAAATATAATTATAAAGCGCGAACTGAACGGATAACAGATTAATTAAATGGATTAGATTAGGAAAATTTCGCGAGGCTCATAAAGATAACAATATCCTCCAACGTGACGTCGGCCGTCCCGTTCGTCCACGGGAACCTACTTCGATTTAATCGTCGCGAGTGATCTTCTCTTTTGTTAACCGCATGCGCGCGCGCGTTAACCGTTGATCGCCGCGCGATTTTGGAGAGCGCGAATCCGCAGAATCCCATTCCGAACAACGCGTAACGGTACGGCGTCTTTCAGCGAAATTGCATCGTGCTTTTTCCCTTCGCGGGGATTGCAATCTCACGAGGTGTTATCCCGCACAATTCACGGAGAGAGCTTTTTTTCTCCAGCAGGCAATTTTTACAACCAGGCAATCGTCGACGGCGCCAATTTTGCGCGAAACTTGTTATCGCATCCGATCGCGACTACGTGCACTGCTATTTTTTTTTTCCATGCGCAGGTTTCCTCGAAGGACTCCGGCACTCCGCGCCGCAGAAATATGGCACGGCAGTTCTCCTCGACGAACCGGACAAGTCGCTGAGAACAGTTCTCCAGTTTCTCTGTCTTATCCCTCTTCCACGGTTCTCCGAGCCGGTCTGTCGCTGACTTTTTTCGTTCGCGCTTAGACGCGCTTAGACACGAGCCGGACTTCTTGTATTTCCTCGCCTTTCTCGCGTTTCTCTCTTTCCTTGTCTTTTTCCATATTTCGCTCGTGGCAGTTTTTCGATAGACGCAACGGGACAGGCCTCGCTTCGTGCCAAACATCCATTTCCAAGGGAAGTGATTTTAACAAGGGAAGTGATTTCATACAGCGATTTCAGTTGGTTGTTGACTTTTTTGGCATGCCGCTATTTCTAGTTTTGCCTTCATCGTCATTCTCCTCGGTGCTTTTCTTATCTCTCTTGCAATATAATGCTTCGTGAAGGAAATTTATATTGCGACGAAAACACGTGATTGAAAGAAAAATTTATTTTTATTTTTTCACAGATAAAAATATATTACTTGCTGCAAAGAACTAATATGTAATACTTAAAATAGAGAATAAATTACTTGATAAATTATAATTTGAAAATATTCAAATATATTAAAATGGAGTGAAATTACTGCTATTCGTAATATATGTAGTAATTCGCAAATGAATTACCGTAAAACTCATATCGAGAATTCCAATTTCCCTGGAAATATACATTAATAAATCACCTATTCATTCGCGATAAACGAACATACCTGTACGTATACTTGTACAAACATTCGCCTCGTTTCTCGCGCGCCCCTTTGATCTTCTTCTTTCTTTCTCTCTCTCTCTCGCGAGACTCAGCATTGCAAGCGCGGGACGTATGCGCGACGTTATCTCTCCGATTTCTCTAAGGGGGAAACGAATTTAAATTGCCGATTGCAAGCGATTCCTACCGTCGTTCACTTTCCCTGAAACGCGCTTGCCTTGTCTCTTTACGGCTCTCTTCTTCTCGCTTCCCTCGTTTTTTCTCCTGCCGTGGCTTCTTCCACGTCGTGGCTCTTTGTGCTTACCCACCGGGGCTCGCATCGCAAACGTCCTCTTCGTTCTTCCTTCTTCGGAGAACGCAATGCGGCTGCAACGAGCAGCGATTTACGGAAGGGACTCGCGAGGCTTCTGGACGTGAAGAGGCCGACGGGGAGTGGAGATCGAGCGTATCTTGGCTGTACGTGCCGTTAAAGGGAAATCGAAACGACAGATTCGTCAATCGATCCTCATCGCAGCGATTCCCGTTGCGGTTAAAATCATGCGGACGAAAGTGACACGTTGGGTCGAAAGTCTGTGCAATCTGCATTTTGTTTTTCCGATGTTTCCACGTCGTGGCAACGAGATTAATGCATTATACGAGAATTCGCTTTCGCTGACTCGATAAGCCGCGATAAGGCATGTCGCGTTGATTATGTGCATGGAAAGCGAAATTTATCGTGAGGGACTGTTAACTATGAAAAATTGCGCATCGAGTATGTTGTCTTTTAGTTTATGCTGATTATCTTTGAGTCTGGAATATTTTCGATACATTAAAGACGTGTCTCAGAAACTTAGAAAAGTGTAGTGCTTCTAAATATTATTAATAAGTTTATTATATATAAATTCTAAATATTAAAAATATTTTTTTTTTCAATTGGAAATATTAATACCACCAACGAATCTAGATACAGAATACTATTTAATCTGAAAATATGTTTTAATGTCGCTATAAACTTATACCAAAGATTCTCCTTTTTTCATATAAGAGATAAAATATTATCACGTAAAGATATATATTTCTGGAACTGGACGCATACGTGTTGTCAAGTTTCCAGTGATATGCATCGGAATTTCGTTTCTTCGGGCGTAAATACCGATGTCGTATGCATGCCGTGGCTACGGCGTACCTTCAGCAAACAGCCCGAAGAAGGAAGAATGATGGTCGGGACAATGACAGAGGCAACAATGGCTCCTCTGTTTTGTGTTCCGGATGAATATAACTCTGGCTATTCAGGGGAAAGAGAATGTCGCGTGTTCTCCGTGTCCAGGAAGTTATTATAGGCGCGCAGTATCGACGGACCGAACCAGAGAGTCAGCAGAATGATGCATCCGTAATTACTGATAGTCGCTTATTGTAGGACTGCCGCAAATTACACGACACGCGTAGCTAGCAAGTACATTCGGACGTTTCTTACGATGGGACTTATTGCGGGACTTCCAATTTCGTCCGGCAGCCAAGGAAACAAGCGTAATCACGTCGATAAAAAGTATGCTATATGTTTCGTGACAACGAAATGTATGGTTAAAGCAACTTATATGTCTCGAGCGATATAGCGTTACGTTAGGAAAGATGAGTGGATATTATGCTTCCGTTTATATATAAGAAGTGACGGGGGGGGGGGGGGGAGGGGGAGATTGACGATTATCAAAAATGCACATATTTATCAGGCCGGAAAATTATGCTGTCACATCCTGATGTAGCGTAGAAATTCTCACGTTATGACAAAACTATCATATGCAAATGTAATATTCATAAATTCGTCAGTTACTTTATTTCAAGACTTGTTAGGACTATGACGTGACTCTCCAAGACTTCGGACATGATTATAATTGCGAACATCACAAGCATCATACCTCTCTCTACCTTTATTTACTATAGAAGCGGAAGTAATAATTGAAGAAGAAAAAGGGAAAATCGCGCGAAAGGGAAGTAATCATGCTCGTGCACGATATTAGATAACTGTAATTATGTTAAAATCGATGATCCTTGGATATTATAAAAGAGAGAGAGAGAGAGGGCACGATATTCTTAATACGATAAATAATATGTATAAATATGATTGATGGCCCTTCATCGACCTGACCCTTCATTCATCATCCCCGCTCAATTGCCTTTCTCTCTTGACTGATTGCAGAGCTACGATACGCTGAGCAAGGGCAAGAAGTCGTGGAGCGTGCGGCTGGGTCTGTCGCGGCAGCATCATAACCCTGGGGATGATCCCGGCAAGGGTGGCTGGGGCACCATAAGCGGCAGCAGCGTGTTCTCCCGCCAGATGATCTACAGCGGCGATCCATGGCTGTACGGCACGGTCAGATCGTCACGGCTCGCCGGTCATGACCCGCCGCGACCCTTCCTGACACCGCCGCCACCGCCCGGCGCGGCGCCGTTGCTCGTGGTATGTTCCTGCCCGGAGTTCCTCGCCGGCACCGTGAGGAAGCTCGGCAGCTGCCGCAAGTGCGGCGGCCACCGGGTGGCCGGTCTGCCCATCGGAGGTACCTGCCGGCTGCCGCCGTCCTCAAGGTCTAGGCCGAGCCTCGCCGGTAAGTAAATTGCACATCTTCGCTTATTCTACCTTCGATTATTCCGCGTCCTCGGATATACCAGCAGACACAACTGTTTTCGCAATATAATTCTCCGTTCTCTTTTCCGATTAATCTACATCCTTGGCTATTTCGCGGAGATTATTCTTTTTACCTTCGATACTTTGCGAACGATATCTTTAGTATATTCTTACGATACGTGGGATGGCTTTCTTATGTCGTATAATGCCAGGACACGTTTAGAGAAAGAGATATCCACGAAGTGGAACCTCCCGCTGCGTGTCGTGAAGTTATGAGGGTGTTTGTTCCGAGCTCGAAAGATAAGCGAGGGCGGGATGTAAGAGCCTCCTGCCTCCTGTCGTGCCGCCGATGATGTTCATGCTCTAATTGTACGCGTTCTTCGTATTAGAGATTTTCTCCTTGCTCGCGTTCGAGATAGCGTGCACGCGGCGAAGCGCAGAAAGTTCTCGGCCGCGGGCAAGATAACTGAATTTTATTCAGCGACGAGATGCTCTTATATACCTACTTTAGTTTGCATTTAAATCGTTTTAGACTATAGATTATATCTTTTTGCTCGACGGGAGAGACGCTTTGAGGCGTGTACTACAAACGATACCTGGCGTTAGAAATGTAGAGCAGCGACCTTTCGATTGAGGCAATTGATACTTTACACTCGAACGGTTTCCGCGATGGTAATTCTTTCTGCTATTATGTGAAATGTAAACGTGGATCTATTATCTGATTACTCGCATTACATTTTTCATTGGAATTCGATGGTAAATAGAGATAACAATAACAAACAGTTTAAAAAAAGAAACACGATAGTAAATATATATAACAATAACAAATAGTTAATGAAGTTTAGTGTACATTATATTTTTCGTTTCTTATACATATAACTTATATTTCTTTCGGAAATGTTGTTTTAGTATTATAACGAGTGAAAAAAATATACGTTATACAATATTGTTAATATTGTAAATATGAAAATATTCAGCCTATTAGCAAGCTCATATATACATAGCGTGCTAAATCGTAAATCTTAAAGGATTAAGGACGTTTAAATTCCAGAAGAGACGTGCCTCTTGAGATAATTTCTCTGATATCCATATTAGAAAACCAAAATCAGCGTCGTCAGAAACTTCATTATTCGCGTTCGATCTGGAGATCTAGGTCGGCGCAACAAGTCGAGTCGAAACGGTCGCGGGACGATTTCCTCTCGCGAATACAACGGTTAAACCTATTTGTTAGGCGTGCTGAGGACCGCTATCGACGATCCGTACGACCAGATGCGACGGAACCGGCTGGTGGAGCCGAGATCGCGGGCGCGCAGTAACTCGCCGCATCGACCATCTTCGCAGCGAGATTCCAGGAGCCAGAGCATGGTCTCGCGGGCCGCCGCGAAGGAACGGAAGGGCTCGACCGAGGGTTCGTCGTTGTTGTCGTCGTCCAGATCTGAGTGGTTCGACAAAGAGCCGAGCGCGGTTGTGAGCTACGACGATCGTAAATCGCGACCCGGTTTCACCAGCGGCGGTGGCGCGTCCTCGGACGATTGGATGCTGGACGAAACTCCGGAGAGTCACGCGCGAACTCATTCCGCTGTGACGACGTCCGCCAAGCTTACTCGCGTCTCAAAGAAGCCAACAAGGGAGACGAATCAGAGGAGGACCAGCCAGGACGAGTGGAAGAACGGAACAGCAACGCCAATTCCTGCGGACTCGCGGAAAAGCATTCTCGAGTGCGACGTGAATCCATATTTGTTACTAAAGAAGCAGAAGGACGAGGATGATCTGAGCGACGATCTGTCAGATAACGCGTTGGAGCAGGACGATCTCAGAACACAGTCGTCCAGCCTGTTCGATCCGTCGAAAGTGAAGTCGATCGAGAGGATACCGAATAGAAGTGCCGTAGCGGCGATCGGTGGTCAACGGATCAGAGTGTTCAACGAGAGGCCCAGGGAGATATCGGACGACGACGACGACCTGCCACCGCCGATCACTAGGATCCCGATACCGAAGGTATCGCCAAAGAGGCCGCCGAGGCGATTGAAAGAGGCCCGGCAGACGCTGAAGAGCATCCTGAAGCGCGGCCGAGTGATCGAGAGCAAGAGGAAGAACGTGCTCTTCAACGTCGACAACGTGATATTCGCGCCCGAGAAGCCGTCCGAGGCGACACGGCTCTCGTGGAGCAGGATCGGCAGAATCGCCAATTGCGGCAAGGAGCAGCGAGATAACAGCCCCGAGCCCAAAGAGGGACACGAGGAGGCGCCGATTGTGCCGCAGGAGCAACAGGAAAAACACAATTTTATCACGATTCCAAACATCAGGGACCCGAAGGTGGACAGAGTCAGGTACAAGGAGCCGAGAATCGTGCCGGAAGTAAAGAAAACCGCGCCGCCCGGTCCCGACAGAATCAAGATAGACAAGTTCGTTCCGTCCAGGAAGTTCGATCGTTCTGCCGCGTTCAAGAAGCAAGACAAGATCGGTAGCGAGCCGCGATCCTCACTTGACAACTCGCTATCCTCTCCGAAGATCGACGTTCCCAGAGAGCAGGAGAGGATATCACCGGAGGAGAGGAGAGAGAATTTGTCGGATGAGAGAAACGTCAGACTCGAGGACGAGACCGAGCTGGAGATCGAGATCGAGGAGCTGAAGGACCGTCTGCCGTGTATCGCAGTGGACGAGAAGGATCTGATCCTAAAATCCGAAGGTAAGATTCTAAGGGCTTATTATGAAATCATTAAATCAGTCGCATGTATAATCAACTTATTATAGCTGTATCTTATTGTTAGTCAAGCCCAGACTAACAAATTTTTATTAACATAATTCTATCAGTCTATCTATGAAATGTGTATCCTGTACTGCGTTAAATTTAAGAAAAACAGAGAAACGTGTTGTCAGTCTAGAAATATAATTTGGTTCGATTTTCAAAAGATTTTATTATGAAATTATGAGTAAAATTCATAACATTATTATAACAAGTACATGACAAAAATGATCTTATATGCGTTTTGAGAAAGAGAAAACATAATCTGATTTCTGGGTTCTTTTCTCTTTTATCTTTTGGCATACTGAGAAATTTTTTTCATACTTTATCATTTGACATGCGATGTGTATGGAGCATATCATAAATTATTTATTTATATGTATATATATTATCTTTCATAATTTTTGTGAGATATTTATTTCATGCACAAGATTACATAATTTAAACATGCATCATTTCTTTGATTATAGATAGTTGTGTTTATCACGGTTAACATTATGTCTTCCTTTATTTATTTTCACGTACTGTGAAAATAATCTATAATCTATAATCTTCTGATAGTATACGCGAGATAATATTAGTGTTAAATGTTTCACGGTGATGTTTCCCGGACATATAATCCATTTCTCAAAATAATCAGATTTTCATAATAACATAACTGTTATCTCAGAGTCGCATTAGCTATTAATAATATAGAAGTAAATTAATGATCAATCTTTCCGCGGTGGTAACTATAACCGATCAGCTTATGATCGCTGACGGGGCCAGTTCGCCCCGAGGATGGCGTGCTCATAGTCATCTAGGGGTTAATCTCGCATGCGGAAATTAGCGGCCTAAAAGTACAGCACGGCAGTTTCATATCGCGGATAGAGATCTTTGTCCATCGCGGATCGATAATCTTACAGTCATCAACGCTTATCGTTAACATCAACTGCATTATCATCGATCACGATCCTCCTCTCCTCCGACCATTATGCTAATACGCGTGATTAATGACCGTTGTGGTTGACACGGCTTATCAGACTGTCCCTGAACTTTCGAAAAAAATTACGCGTTCAAGGATAACGGCTGCGTACGCTTTTCCTAACGGTATACAGTTTTGATCTCAAGGATTTTAAAAATCAGCAAATTCTCTGCAATTTGCAGTACCGGCTACGCGATTTCTTTCGGGGAAATACAAGTGAAAATACGAATGTGTACAATGAATACGTAAGCTTTTTCTTCATTTTGCATAGATAATGATCGTTTGTTAGTTACATGAATGACCGTGGATGTTTATCATGCGCAAAGTTTGGCAAGTTAACATGAAAGCGAATTAATGCTGGCTGGAAGGCGCGACTGAAATCTGCGGGTAACCGTCCTTAAGACAGCTTTGTCGATGACAAGAGGAGAAAGGTTAGCAGATCTTGACGACCCTGAGTCTTATCCCCGGGCTGTTTGGCTCGCTTAAAAGTCGCCTAAAGAAGCCTTGCGAGTTGTGTCTGGAGCATTCGAAAGTGCATAAGGTCAGGGCTAGCTGGCATCAAGCTGACAAACTATCCTGGCTATTTACTCCAAAAATACATTCTGGCTATAGTAGCAGTGTTACATATTTTTAAAAATGCTCACTGCGTCTTCTTATTGTTAGATATAAAATGCACAAAACAATATCCTCCTTAAAAATCTCAACACGCGAACATTTGCTAACAATAAGTCGGTCGTAAAATTTATGTTAATTTATTTTCCGTCCGTCCGGGTAGCAACGATATTTTTCTGCAGAGAGGACACTTTTTGCCACCCATCGTAATGGTGATGCAGAACCGCTTCTTTTAGCTTTCTCGAATGAGGACATTAAATTGAGTGTTTATAATTTTTATCCAAGAATATCTTAAATTATTTTAACAAACGGTGTTGTGTCGCGTATTTATTGCAAAGCGAACGATATTCTACGACATGAATATCGTGCTGCGGGCTCGCGTTTTCCGAGCACTCGCGATGAAAGAGAGAGAGAGAGAGGGGCCGCGAAAGTGGACGGCGTGAGAAA
Source organism: Leptothorax acervorum (assembly GCA_035220615.1). Taxonomy (NCBI): domain Eukaryota; kingdom Metazoa; phylum Arthropoda; class Insecta; order Hymenoptera; family Formicidae; genus Leptothorax; species Leptothorax acervorum. Next base: position 1,114,537 of record JASTWQ010000005.1, read on the forward strand.
GATACGAAACGATCGGGGACAATGCGAGCGGCGGTTGTCCGCCTTATACGGGACGACGTGTACATATTTATCGGCACGCTGGTGGCGGCCCGCCGGCGTATCGTAAACGCCTCGCCGAGAGAGGAGGAGGAATAGTTACATACTAATTCGATCGGTGACGATCCGATCCGATCCCGTCGTCTATTTTTTTGAGAGGAAAGGAGGAGACGCGCGTATTTCCTGGTTGCGATCGGTATAAACGCGATCTCGCCGATCGCATCGAACGCGCTCGCACGTGCTTCCGATAACAAAGTGCATCACGTAGCGCCGATTTGCGAGACTGCCGTGAATTCCGGAGCCGCGGAAGTTCGCTTCACGATTGAAAATATAATTTTGTGAAAGTCTCGTGGCTTCCGACTGAGTGTGAAATAATTTCCATCGGCAATTTCCTTCGCTACTTCAAGGTGCGTTGTTGTTTTATTCATTGCATCAAGATTATATCGAATGCGATACTTTGTTCAAATAGAAAGAAAAACTTAGATAATTAGATCCAGCGCTAAGTGACGAAAATCGATTAGAATATGCATTTATTTTTCTGAAAAAATAAAGGAAACATTCTTATATATCTGTCATGCATATATCTAAGACTTAATTCGCAAGTCTCCGTTAATTTGCCACGTTGCTATTGCGCGCAATTAGATCTTTCTCGAAAAGGGCTTCAGAACCAGGTCTGACTCGTTCACGATGTGACGAGCGGATTCGAGAATGTAGAGCTCGCGGTGCAAATTGAGTCTGCACGCGGACGCGAGGCGAGATAAGACGTGACGGGAAAAAGTCGTGTGAGAATTAACTCGGATGATTGGCAGTAACGTCGGAGTGCTGAAATGTGCTGCGCCGACCGATTTGTACGCGGCTCGTTTGAGCGCCGGTCTCGACAGAAAAAAAAAAAAGAGAGTTACGTGAATCCTATTAATAGAACGAGCGTTGCGTTAACGACTCTGCCGGGCGACTCTTTACATGCGTCATATTAATTATTATTGCGATTAATTGATATTCCGCGCGCGATCTTCGCCCGTCGTCATAAGTCACGTTTGCGATGCTTAACAGCGATTATAATAGTAGTGGTACTGCAAAGTATTGTATGTATTATGGTGCAATGGTAATTGTATGACATTACGTGCATAACGATCGTGCCGATGCACTTTTTGGAGCTTGATGTATTTGCTCGCGATACGTCGCGATCGAGGCGAGTTAACATGTAGCTCAGCAGTTATGCTTCAATAATCGAGCACGGCAGTAAAGTTCAAGATAGCTGACAGTTTCTCTCAGAGAGACGTTGAGAGTCATTCACGTCTTAAAATGAGACTGAAGCTCCGTTGCACCAATATTGGATAGCGTTGATCCCGATTAACTAAACGTCTCCTTTATGTCCATTTCTACCAATGTAGTTCAAGTTCTCATTTAATTTACTTTCTATCTATTTCTAACTTTTAGAACTAGAAAAAGATAAAAAGTAAGTTAAACCAAAATTGAAATTAACCTACATTGGTAGAAATGGACATTAGTCATAATATCGTCAAATAATTTATGGGCACCTTCGGAAAATTGGACGCAAAAAAAGCGACTTTACAATTTATGCAAAGAACACGTAACATATATATTACAGTTGTTTTCGTAATTTGGTTTCTCTAACAATCAAATCCTTTGCAGTTAAATTCTTAATTAGAAAATTTATGTAACTTGACTTTCTTTTCAAATATTATGTAATTTATTCCGTCATAAAGAAATAAAAATAAAACTTGATTTGCACAAAAGATGTAAATGTGAAACTATGTACTTTTGAAAATTCTCTTTTTATATTTTACGTTTGGTTCGACTTCGATGACTGCTCGTGAAATGCATTCGTGAACCTTTATGCTTGCGGCAGTGTGTGCATGTAACGGAGAATAAAACAGATAGCCTACGATGACTTCCCGTGATCGTGTTTCCGGTGTAAATGTACTGTGCGACAACACGTTAGATAACTGCGGGCGAGCGAGCGAGCGACCGAAGCACGAGACGCCTCGTAGGCTTGACGGAGCAAGGTTTTCTCTCCTCTTCGCACCCTCGTTACATCCGTTTTGTTATTTATCGCTTCTATACTAATACAAATCATTAATCTTACGAAGAAAGTCGTTGAATCTTTTTTGAAAATAATAATTTATGTTACGATAATTACAGTTAGTTATTTGAGATGTAATTATAAACCATTAAAAAAATATTAAAAAATAAAAAATATTAAATCTGATTTAAAAAATTTTAAGATAATTTTATATTAATATTTTTTATCTTTTAAATAAGTTTAAATTTTAAATCACCGCGAAAAAGGAGCAGGAATTAAGTGGCTTTTCTTTTTCAAGAATGGAGATATTGATATTCGGTGCATACAATACTCTTAGTGGATTTTAAAAACAAAGTATCTCCATTCATTGCTTTGCACAATCTATCTCTGTTCTTCCTTCACGGCGCGTTTTAATTAGTCACTTCCAGTCTACTTTCTAAGCTCAGACACGTTCGAACTCGGCGCGTTCGAATTATAAAATCTAAACGCCGATTTCTTTTCCCAAGCAAGAATCTTTTTACACCCGTTTCACCTCCCGCGCGGACGGACGAACGATCTTCATGCAAGCGCGCGATGCATATCGCGGTTTATTTTCGTTCAGTTTCACATTCTGTATTGCGCGTACGGTAATTCAGTATAGTAATGTAATAACTCAATGTGGCGATGATTTACAGGGGATTGTTTTCGCCACGTTCTTTCCACTTTGAAAATTAATAACTGCAGCCAATCTTCCCGTAATTAAATTGCCGTTTGTCTGTTGCGCTATTCGATCATGTTTGAAATATATATGCAAATTAAAATTCTTATTTGCTGTTTTGTTACTATTAATTAACAATTTGAATATAATCTCGGACACGATTTTTTAAATGTACCTATTAGAATTATTAATTAGAAAAATATAAAAATGGAAAATAAATCAGACGAAATCTTATATTTTAACATACATTTTGCATTGCAGTTGGATTAATACGCATATGTAGGCTTCTCTTTATGATGCAACATAATCAAATATAAATAACAAAAAATAAATAAATAAAAAGGATTAAACATAAGTGAATAAAATGGACGCGTGAAAAAGTTTTTCACGATGAACACTGATAGATTTTAGAGATACTATCGATCATGCATAAGCACACAGACTGCGCCAGCCACGTGCTGCGCCTGTAATGGATGCACCTGATCGTGCAGCTCGTGGGGAACCTTGACTCATTCGCGCCGTCGTTGTTTACCCACGGGTCTCATAAATCATCGGTTCGTTCCCTTGATCCGCGCGCGCACGGTCCAGAACCATGTAATTATATGCTTTTTAGAGATCTCTCACGTTTTCACTCGTTCGCGCCGACGACGAGGCGGCCTTGCGGCTCGATAAACTCTTCTTCACACCGTGGCGATTCACGGTCCGTACATCATCAGCGATCTTCTTCATTCGCTTTGCACGCGGTGGCGTAAATTCTCGCGCGAACAAGGAACCTCGTCGTTCATCGCTCACCTCGTGCTTTTCTTTCGTAGAAGAGAGGCTCGTTGCCTCTAGAATGTTTCAGAACAATATTCTTTTAAGCGTGGTATCTCTCTCTGTCTCTCTCTGTCTCTCTCTCTTACTTTGTTTGCCACTTTTTCTTAAACCATTGTTTACATTTCCTGCATATAAATGCTCGTCCTTTTTGCGATCGCCTTATTTGCCGGATAATTGCTTGAAACTCGGGAAAAGAAGCGCGCGAACATTATCTTTTTTAGCGTCTTTCAGCGAACTTTATAAGTTAAAGAATTTTAGATATTGTGTGAGAGATTGTAATCTATTGTATTAATACTATATTAATAATACATTTGATCTTAGCTTTTTAATATAAAATTTAGGTATTGTATTATAATTATATTTAAAATATTATTATATAAAATTCTAAGATATGATAAACTAAAAATAAGACAGGCGAATTTACTATAATTTTTGAAAGCATTTTATTAAGCATCTGTACTGGCGTCAAATTTGATGCCACGCTGATGATCAACATGGTAAAATCCGCACAAAAGAAGGCTCATCAACTGTTGCAGCACAATGTTAAGTTTCGCAAAACCTCGTAGCGGCGGTAGCTCATCTTTTCTTTTGCGTGCGTGAGATTGATCCAAACCATAAAGCCATAAACGAGGCGGATCGGCGATTTGCGCAATCGCTTTTGCGGCCGGATAATCGCACGCGTCTCAGAAATTCCTGGCAGTCGCATAAAGTGGAGCAGCTGTGGAAAAACCGTTGAATTTTCTCGCGGCGAGAAATTCCGAGCTCATCTACTCGCATACTACCAAAAATCGGTGCACTTTCGCCAGTCGTTAGAGACGCGTATGAAAAGAAGTCTTCATGATTTTGTATTAACTTTGCGCCGAGATTGACGCCGTAACAAACGAATCGAGTAGGTATGAACAAAATATAATAAAAAAGTCGAAGAAAATATTCTTGCTTGAATGATATTTTATAAACCGATTTTCTTTAATATTTGTTACAAATTTAAAGTTAATAAAGTTATGAATATAGAAGATTCTAATTCTACAGATAAAAATGCAGGTATCTTCCAAATTCTAATCTGAAATCGATACATGTGATAAAAAACAACACAATTATATTAAAATTGCTTAGAATCGTTAAGAGTACAAGCACATTAGCACGTTAATTTCATTGGAATTTCTTGCTTCTTTAGAATGTATAATGCGATTGTTTTACTAGAAGGAATAAGTTGAATGTACTTTTCTTCTGCGAATGCAGTTATACATTATTATGAAGCGATACTATACCGTAAATCTGCTAAGAAGTAGCATAAACTTTCTCGGACACGCGTAAATTTTGGTATCAAATCGCCGAGCATACTTTTCATGGGTATCCAATTCCAGCTTCATGCTTCTCTTCATGCTTCACATCTGCGGTTTTCCTTCCGGGGGATTTTAGCGTTACGAACGCTCTCCAGACCCGAACGGAAATTCTCACTTTGCACAAAGGGAGAAGAAATGTCCCTATTTTATTAATGCAAAACGCAAAAAAAACAGAAGAAGAAAATAAACTGCCGAGTTCTCGAACATAAAATTAAGTGATATAGATCGTTTATTGTTTCATGATCCGAGTTTGAGAATCGTAAAATTATTATTATGAGCACAATGCATTGGTTCAATTTTATCAAATTTTGCAGATAAATGTTAAAGAGATCTGCCTGATAAGAAAGTTATCTGTTTCACTGGAAATAGTATCAACAATACAGCTATAATTTTTGCAGCCGAGTGATACTTGATTTGTTTTTATATTTGATTGAGAATAATTACGCTATTAAGATGCTTTCGAATCTCGTAACAAGAAATACAAACCGATATTTTTTTTAAAACCAATTAACATCTAAAAAGGAGAACAGATATTTTACGTACTAATTACTTCTAGCTTTTACTTATTGATATGTCGGACTTTATATGTTGCATGTTTTGATGTAGAATTATATTATAAGTATGCATATTAACCATAACACATTTAATTTTTTTCTTGATACTGTATACAATTTTTGTGTTTAAACCTAATTATATTCAAAGATATGTAAACATATTCATACATTATAAATTTTACATCGTCGTTACTTCCTTCAATTACCGATTGATTCCTTCTCGATCGCTGCCTGCAGAGAACTCAAGAAAATCCTTGACACGGAGTCAGAGCGACCGGTCGTTCAGTAAACCGGAGATCTCGGCGGGTGACGTCCTGTTCTCAGATACGATGCGACTCAGTCTCAGCAAGAAGATCAAGGAGTCTTCGTTGTCATCGTCCTCATCGTGCGCAGTTTCGCGCGAGGATGTCGATGAGAAGAATTCGCCGAGAAGAAAAGGGAAGACGGAAGAAATCGAGGACGAAACGGGTGGTGAGTTTAAGGAGTCCGATCACGAGGTCAAGGCCAGCAAAAACGTTGAGGAAATTTCCGAGAAGACCGCCGATAATGCCGAGAAGGAGACTGAACCGCCACCAGACGCGCGCAGCGATATTTCCGACGCGAGCAACGAGCATTTCCGTATGATGAGACCTACGAGCTGGTCTCCGCCGCCCGGTAGGCAGAGACATCGCTTCAAAATCGGCGATTCTAACGGGGATCCGGACGAGAGTCCCGTCAACTCGATCAAGGATCATCGGCGAACGATCTCCTCGGCGTCGACAGCGTCGTGGAACTCGACGAGCTCCTACGGATCCTCGAAGATCGAAATCAATTCACCCGAGAGCAACGTCTGCAAGATCACGGTGAGTCCTCGCTCATCACCGCTGGTACATCGGCTGCAGATCGGTCCGGATTCCGGCCCGAAAGGCGCCAGAAGGACGTCCATCCTTATAAACGGCGATCAAAATACAAACGCGGAACTGACGCCGGGTAACAAAGTGACTATCAGCGTCGGTGGGGAGGACAGCGTGTGCAATCCGACGGTGATCTCCGTAAACTCGGAGAACCCGGCGAAGGTCCAGAACTCCGTGGAGAATCGCACTCTGGTGATACTCCAGAATTACAAATCTAACATCGTGGTCGAGTCGGCGAATGACGATTCGCGTCCCAAACCGATCGGGAAGGATAATCACATCGTCGAAAATGGCGAGATAAATCTGAAGACGAACGGCGAGGTACCAACGCCGTCCAGCGATGATACCTCATCGTCGTGTCAACACGTGGAACAGCCGGCGACGAATTTCGAGAAACAGAAGAGGCTGAGCGTTGAGATTAAATCTTCTAATTCTAATCAGTCTTCGAGATTTTATCCATTGGACGAAAGAACGGCGCGGCCGGAGTCCAAGACGCGGTTCAAGGACGTCGAGAATTCTTCCAAACTGTCCGGCCTGTCCAAGGAGGCTCTGATCTCTAAGCTGCTTGAAGATTCCCTACGAAAGGCTCGCGAGAACGGTGAAATCCTGGACGAGGACAGCGGCCAGGCCATTCTGAAGATCCTAAAGCAGAGCTTGCTGAAGAGCAAAGAGTACGAGAGTTCCGAGTCTACTCTGGAAGCAAATTATTCGCGTTCGTCCAGCTTGAATTCAGATGGCGATTTCATCTCGACGAATCTCTTCCTCGAGGAGAATCCATACGAGGTGATCAAGGAGCCGATCTACGAGGAGATACCCGACGAGCCGCCACCGTTACCCCTAAGTCCACCACCCACGGAGGATTATATCAAAGATAGAATCTACTTCGGGGATGTCGAATACTATAAGAAAGTCACGCCGGGCCAGTTTCTCGGTCCCTATTTGTCCGAGGAAGTCTTTAAGAAGTCCAACTCGGAGGATCTGGCCGAGGCTTATTTATCCAAGAGTCCCGAGGATTTCTTCAAGAAAATGTCGACGTCGCCCGAGGACGAGAATAACATCTCCACCAAATTCGAATTGTTGAGTTTCCTAATGGATTCCAAGGACCGCGCGCGTCCCGCGGAGGAGGACGAGGACGAAGACGAGGACGAGGAGGACGATGCCGAGGGGGATCTGGAGGCTCTGTACGAGCAGAAGGAGACCAGCCTAGGTGACCTTAGTTCCAAGAGTTCGCAGATCTCCAACGTGTCCGACAGCAGTGAGGAATGCAACATTATCCTGACGAGCTCGCCGGAGGCGTTGAAGGTGAGGTTTCGAAGCTAACCGATTGGGAGGGGGGGGGGGGGGGGGGCTAATCGTAAGTAACATTCGAGGTAAAACCTTTTTTTCGAGATCTCAGAAGTGCAGACATGCACGCCAGTTAATGTGGAATTCTAATCGGCGCTTCTTATCACTTTCGCAGTCGAGAACGGTCGACATAGAGAGAACCGACAGCGGGGTCGGATCTGAGAGCAGCCAAGCCAGTAGCACTCGCTGTGTCGCGAGGCGTTGGCGGACGGGCAACGTCTCCTCCGGCCCGGGTAGTCTCCTCGGTGGAATGCCGCAGGTGATTTCCGGCGCCACGAAGCTGTGCGAGGATTGCGAGCAGCGGCTGGACCCCCTGATAACGGACAGGTGAGCCTGCTGAAAGAACTTGAAGTCGGGAATCGAGACCGTTATAGTTTTTATGTGTTTGATATCCGGTGCTACTGATACGGGATACCGCCTCGATATATCTTGATAAACACCCCGCTCTCGCATTTTAGCGCCGCGTCTTTATAGTATCACATCCCGCTTGAGTCGCCGGACGCATAAATGAACGTGAACGTACTACGAGAGCTTCTTGAAACTCGTTCTCAATGCATCTCGACGTCCTAAATCGTATACGCTGTTATCACTTGCAGCCGGATTCGCAGGATAGCGCTCGATGATCCGGAGAGAGGATATAACGGTCCGGAGTCCTCGCTAGAGCGTATCTTCCACGGCTTGTGTGCGGCCGAGTTTCGACCGTGAGAGATTCGGTTTACTGCGAGCTCCGCGCGGAATTCGCTCGATTCGCCTCTGAACTATAAATCCACGAACAAAAGTGCCGTTCTGCGTTCCGGCCTCCCAGGAGCAATCCCGCGGATCGAGGAACGAATGCCGTTTCGCTACGGTCGCGAACTTTTCACAGCCGTGATCCACCTGCGCGTTCGTCGTAGCGATCCGTACCGATCCTCTCCGCGTGAGAAATCAATCGAGAAAACGTCTTATCTCCAATTATTACATCCACTTCCTGTAACGCGAACTCTCTGATTAATTAACACGTCTCCCAACTCTGTATCTTATACATTGTTTTTATTAGAGCAAGGCTATTGAACGCGTTTATAATTCGCTCGACTAGATTACGCGGGGGAGATTACAGTGGGCCACTTTCTCCTGCCATCGATTTTATTTACCCGAGAGCGAAAGTGTCGTTATCGAGGAGCGCAATTGACGCTTGATGAATGGATAATGCAATATGCGTCTGGCACCTTGCGACAGCCACTTTCATCCGCGCGATCGTAGATTATCTATACGTACAAATTCGTAGCAGCCGCGAGCTGGCCGTATTCGATTTTAATAACAGTATAACTTCCTTATAACGTTCGTATTGTCGCGGTCGCGCAAATATTTTTATTTTTCTTGTTTTTTTTTCCAGCGGTGTGGTTTATGCGCCTTTCGTGTGCAGGAAGTGCTCGAAGAAGCGCGCGGAACGGAAAGAGATTATCACGGAAATCGTGGAAACCGAGCAGAAGTACGGCAGAGATCTACAGATCATTCTCGAGGAGTTCCACCGGCCGATGTTAAGAGCGGGCCTTCTCACGTCGGAACAACTGTCGGCGATCTTCCTGAACGTCGAGGAGCTGCTCGAGCACAATCTCGTTTTAGCCGAGAAATTGAAGGATAGCGTGGAACTCGCTCAGGTAAAGAGCTCACGCTGCAAGGAATATGTTATTTCGATTATTTTAAATACGCGAGTGCATATTCAAAAGTTTACAATGCCTGATTTTTTTTTCGACCGCGTAGGCATCCGGGGACGAGGACCTCTTGACGGTGGACGTGGGCAAGATCTTCCTCGAGTCGGAAAGGATGCTCCACGCTTTTGAGAGCTACTGCACGCGTCAAGGCGGCGCCAGTTTGTTACTGCAAAATTTGGAGAAGGAGAAGGAGCTTCTTCGTATCTTCCTCAGGGTTTCCCAAATGGAAAACACGGTTTTGCGAAGGATGAACCTAAACTCCTTTTTAATGGTAACGTCACTTAATTCTTCGACTTAATTCTTTACTCAGAGATGAAGAATAAATCATATATTCACAATTTTGTGCATCATTATTTTTCAGGTTCCTGTCCAAAGAGTTACGAAGTATCCTCTGCTTCTGGCACGTTTGCTCAAAGCGACACCCTCTGTTCGACCTGACATCCAAGAAGCGAAGAAGAGGCTTAAGCAAGCTCAAACGAACATCGAACTACATTTGGAACACATGAATGCTGTAAGTATATTGTGCTGCATAAGTATAATACATAGCTAAAAATAAATACTTAATTAATAGGAGGCAAAAGATGTTACATCGACAAAATTGTGGAGGAGAATATCGATTATTCAGAATGGCAGACGGTCCATCGGCGAGCAGGATATGGTGAATATCAAGCTGAGAAAGGTGTGTTATATTTAAGTTGCTTTATTTTTTACTCATTTAACTCAAAAATATAAATTAATTATTTAATTCTCTAATTATGCTGTTAACATTTATGAAATTTATGCTAGATGGCCGTCGAGATTTTGGAATGGGCACACGAGGAAGCTAGGTTTGTCCTTGAAGGACGTCTTCTAGTGGCGCAGCCGACTGATAATAACTGGAGACGCGGTCGAACTGTTAAACTCGCACCTGTTACTGCCATGATTGTCACAAACGGCAAGGTAAATATATATAATATACATACATGTCTTTAAATATCTCTTACAAAACAATTTTGTGCGTAAATATAAATGACACTTTTATGTTCAGTCGAATGCAGAGTATCCCGAATTTAACGACGACTCGCTCTTTCCAAAGCACATAGGTATCAAGGAAGCTACTCTACTTCTGGTCAAAGAAAAACTTGGACGATATTCTTTACTACGAGTGAGTCATTGTATATTTCATGTTGTAATTTTCTTATTGCCCCGTAATGATATTAATCACGCAAATCTGTTTTTTAAACCATCATTTCAGGAGCCGCTGTACCTCGATAAATGCATAGTATGTTGCGAAACAGATCTCGAAGATTATTTCGAAGTACAGGAATTGTCTTCTAAAGAGACGTTTATATTTAAGGTAAAACATTAACTTAATTTCTGTCCAAGATGATGGATTTTAATTGCGATGAAAATTATTGGAATCGGTAAGAATGCATGGTAAATTGATTTATTATAGGCCGAGGACGGTGCGAGAACAAAAAGATGGTGCAGAACGTTACAGGCTCACGCGCAGTCCCTTGGTGCTTGGCGTAAACGTCGAGGGGCCCTTCCTAATATCATGATCTGCGGTGTAGCGAGAAACTAACGGTTTAGTTGTAATAGGCACGTATGTAAAGCGATTATCGTATCCATTTGACACATTCTTAAGCGACACTGAAGTTCTTCAACAGTACGAAGAAGTCTAAGCGATTGCATAAATTCATGTACATGATCTCCAGATGAATTAGTAATGATTTATTGCGGAGAGAGAACGCTAGACCAAAGGATTTCCTCGGCTCGTTGACACGCGACCGTCGACGAGCGACACGAAAGTCTAGTTCTTACCGAATTCAAGGTATAACCATCTGTATTCGGTTGTTACAGTACGTTGCAGAAACTTGAGTTTCCTACGACACTGTAAAATAAAATGCTACGTGGCCTCGAGAGCCGCGCATAATTCCATCGATTCCTAATGAATAATTTTAAGTACACATATATATATATATATATAATATATATGTCTGCATATATATATAGAACTATTTAATATTAATGATTAAACCCTTCAAAAAAAGATGACGAGTAGCTGTGATATTGACCGGTGTATTGGGTATCGTTTTCTTTTCGCAGATTATTTACGGATGTTAAAAAGTACTTTATCCGCCACATTTTCCATCCGCGATTCTTTTTACCAGTATCGCTTCTTGCGAAAATGATATTAATAGGGTAGATTTTATTAGATTCGAGGTCATAGGGTTCGCAGATTAATAGCATTGAAGAATTTGCGTGAATCAGCGGCGTCAAGGATACAGGGTGCCGTATACGTTTCGTATAATCGGTGTGCATCGAGAATTTATAAAACTAGGAATATACTTGTTTTCATTCCTCCAATTATTCTCTCCCTCCAAATAACAGTATTCTTACTACGTCTAACACAAGCAAATTGTACATTGTACTATATTTTTATTTAAGAATTAAGCCATACTGTGTATGTATATAAATGTATATTTACAGATTTCCTCACACAGTTCTAACCGAAATTCATTGTAACGAGTTAATCTGCTGCATTACAACCTGCGATTTAATAAAAATGAAATTTGATGCATATTTCCGAGTATAAGTCGTCCCGCTTAGGTATTCGTTCCTTCTAGCATCTCTGCACAGTTTTCTTCTAGCATCTCTTCACAGTTCTGTACTACGACATTCTTCGTGTTTGTTAACGGTAATAAATGCCGAGACGTGCGATATTGATACAACCCAAGCTCCGGTTGTTTCTCCACCAGATATTTGTAAGCGGTCGCTAGCCTGTCGATATCCGCCACGGTAAGTTGCGTCGGCCTGAGCGTCGGATCCAAGTCAGCCAATTTGTACATCAACAAACCTAAATCTTTGCGGCATTCCAGTGGGAATAAAGTCCTGTAAGAAAAGAGATAACAAAAAACTTATTTCTGAAAACTAATTTCGTTTATTATTGTGATGAGGGTAAATCAGAGAGTAAACTTACTCGACGCATCGTATGCTGTACTTCTGCCTGAAACTGAACACGTGTCTCGTTATCATTTCGAAGAATTCAAAATTGTGTTGCGTGCGTGGTTTGACCAACGGCGTAAACGACACCACTCCCACATCGACATCCGGTTTTGGAACAAAAGCTTCGCCTGTAAGTAATGAATTGTGGAGTGAATAAAGATTCATAAAACAAATTTATGTGATAGGGTAAAATGTACGAGCCGTTTGATTACCAGGTATAATAAAACGAAGTGTTGGAAACGTCCAGGTTTGTGCCATTACTGACAGCCTGCATCGTTGGTCTCCCATCGGTGGAGCCACCAAACGTTCCGCTACCTCTTTTTGAAACGTCAACGTCATTTTCGTTCTGCCGAACGCCCAAGGTCCATGTTGTTCGGATATCGCACGTAGCCACTTAATTATGAGAGCTGTCGATACGCTGAACGGTAAATTGCCTATGATGAAGATATCTGGAGGTTTATCGTTCCAATTCCTTTTTTTCTCCAGCGGGAATAGACTCTCTGTGTTCGTTCTCATGATATCGTTGTATATTATATCCATCTTCCCATTAATTGCACCAAATGAATCCGCTAGCATATCTAAAGTAGGTTTAAATCTCGTATCCTTTTCCACAACTACTAATCGTTCGGGGACTTTTCTCAAGATAGAACGGGTTAATCCACCTGGGCCGGGACCAACTTCCAGTACTTGGCTTCCGGTGAGTTTTCCTGCCTTTGATGCAATTCTGTCGGTTAAATTTTGGTCCATGAGAAAATTTTGAGACAAACGTTTTATGGCACTCAAGCGGTACAGTTTCAATATATCTCGCACGGTTGGAAGCGGTGGCAATCGTGGAGCAGACATCTTCAAATCTTGTATTACAGACACACTTGTGTGAAACAGATGATTTACAAAGTACGATTTCGAGTACGAGGGAAGGAAAAAATATCACTTTATGAACTATCTATTCTATCGTATAAGCAAAAAAATATAAACTTCTTAACACAATAAGCCGTGAACTTCTTTATTCACATTTCTAACCAAGGTAACTTTTTAAGCCTTCTCAATCGTCTTTTCCGGCATCTCAAAGTCATCTAAGAATTTTTCCTGTTTAACAGAGTATATTGTATAGGCGTAAATTCCAATGACTACGAGGCCTAAACCGATAGCGGTACGATTATTAGTTTTACGATATCCCTGTACTCTTATCGCCCTTTGCAAGTTCTGCTCTTCCAGGCGTTTCATATAAACTACGTCTGTGGACTTGAGCTTTCCCGCGTCTTTCAATATGTCAACCTTTGGCATAGTCTCATTATGTGCAAGTTGATTATCTGTAGACAAAACGATTAATTTTACTTATGCCGAAGAATACTATGTAAAATATTCAACTTAGATCATTCACCAGGTCCCATTGCCATACACCAGCGTCCTCAATTAATTCGAATAGGTATTTGTTCCTTTTCTTGTTATCAGTCCAGCCTCGTCAAAATCTGTTAAACAAAAATACGGCTTGTTGTAAAAATCTTTATCTACTTTTACAGTAATAAATATCGCAAGTAGCAAAACTCGTAGAAAGGGTACATATATTTTTAGATAACACATACATATCACAATTTCAAAAATACACAAAAAAAAGAAACTAAAAATGTTTCTTATTAAATTATAAATATGGGTTAAATAATATTCCTAATCAATTCTTTTTCTACAAAAATTATGGAAAAATAACACTAATTTAACTCGAAAAAACGTTTTTATCTAAGATTTTAAGGTTAAGTTAAATCACTGTAACTTTATTATTATTCCTTTTTATGTGCGTGACAATTTTTATCAAGTATTAATTAAGAGACGCTTTACATATTTATAATGATATTAAGATCGGCAAGTTACACGTACGATTGAAAGAATCTTATAATTCGATGTAGATTCTTTACATCGCAAGATCACAGTTCACACGCAACCTAGCACACCTGCACACCATGCAGTGCACTACTGCCATCGCAGCGGCGATTATGCGCAATGCATAATGGTACAACTTCGAGCATCTCTGTTGGTATTATCACGCTTATCAATTTGGTTTTATCAAATTGATTTTATCGTGACATTTTAGATTAAAAATATGAAAAGTAATCCAGAAATGTTAATGAGACATGTGTATACAGGGTCATACTCTTATCTTCAGCGAGTATCATTATATAATTTTTACCGTCATGTGCACTTGTAATTATATTGACAAAAAATTAAATTCATAAAAATCGATAAAATATCAGATGATATGATCAGATAAAAAAAATGATAGTTATCTTTCAAAAATAGAACATGTATATAGTTCCCAAAATTTGAACTCTCAAATTGCCAAAATATCAGGAAAACATAATATCAGATAAAAAATGGCAGAGATAAAAAGCCCGAGCACTTTCAAAAGCCCTATTTATTAAAATATAAAACAAAGAGCAGTATACATTTATTGAAATATAAAACAAGCTTTACTTATTGCAATTCATTCTTTCTATAAGATAAATATACCGTCTATTAAAATTAATTAAAAATTTTTAATCACTATTGGCGGATACTATATATTCGATAAAGATTTAATAATCTTTGACTAAATATTATTTTAAATATCTTTCATATTTTATTAGCGTATAAAAGCTTTCTACTGTTTTATTATAGACTCGAGGCATTAATTCAATGTAGAAAATGTACAATTTAATTTATTAGAAAAATGATAAAGCGTGTATGTAGCTAGAATAAATATTACGGAAGAGAAAAGGCAGAATTATAAATGAAAGAGCCAAGAATAAAATACATACAATAGTTACAAAATAATTTTTCTATTAAGAAAAGCAATATTAACGTATAATAGATACACTCTTAATAACAACTGTAGCATTAAAAAAAATTAAACTGTATTTCAATGTATACAATTCATGAAGTATTTAAATCAGGAATGATTACCGTAAAGAATAGAGGAATTCTTATAAATTTCGAATCTAAAATAAGGAAATCGGTTTACGACATTTATTTAAATAATATAGGTATCGATATAAGCTGATGTATAAATGTATTTTTTACAAGTCCATATGAGTGTCAAGATAGAAAATACATCTATTTCCGCGAGCTGATTAATGATATGAGATCCTTATAGTATATAATAGGGTATTGTAGAAAGTAATCTATTCACTGTCAGGCTATATCTGTACGACTCATCGTCATCGTCGTCGTCGATCGATCGGCTGCTCCTTTTCGAGAGCCTGACAGTCGTGCGCGTTGCGCTCTCACGTATACTCACTCGGTACGTTAATAATGACGTGCACGCGTGGAATTCGATAGATTGCGAGCGATCCGCCACTGAAATTCGGCGTACAATCGGTAGTCAGCTCGCGAGTGGATTAGGCGGCTCGGCTAAATTTTCAATTGGATCGCTAAGCTCTCTTGCAGTAACTGACGTTGCACGGTACGCGCTGGCATATTTCATAACAATTAGACATATTTTACGGGCGGAAATTGCGGGAAACACCATGCTGCATCTAATTCTACGCGTCGAAAAGTAAATCGAGAAAGAGACATGAAGAGAGTTTCGGTAATTTGGAAACGTCGATTAAAATTGGACGTTCTAAGTTTTTAATGTTTGTAGAAATAATCGCTATCTCGTAACAAAATCATTAATTGACCAAACATTATAATTCTTAGAACAATCTTTCTACAATATGTTCACTTTTTTTGTTCTAATCAAATAACGAATTTGAAGATAAAGAACTACCATAGCTCAACTAAAATATTAGATAAGAGATTAATTTAAAGTTAATGCCGCGCAAGTTGGATGTACGCAAAAAATATCTTTAGAAATTTAACAGATTCGAATCTTTTAATGACACGCGCTTTTTGTGCGTTTTCTCATTTTGCCCGAACTCGTTGAATTTCAGCTCGCCTTTGTTGCTCGTTAATCAATGCTTGGACACTCGTTAAACGCTCGCAATCTGCGTCCGGCGGCCCAAATGTTGAACGCGTCGCGCTCGAGCCGAAAGCAATGTTCTCCATTTCGGTTAGATTTACGATCGTGCTCGCTTTAGTTTATGCTGTGTCCCGTTTGCTACTGACTGATTTGCGATCTTGGCGAACGAATTACGTCCACACTCGCGTGCTATTCGATGTTAAAGTACCTCCCACTCGTCTTATATGCACCGCTTAAATTCAATTTTCAAGATTTCGCTATACCGCTCGAAAGCGTTATCAAAAGTAATGCATGTCGTTTGTGTAAATCTCATGCACTCCCAATATTTTATATTTAAATAGATAAGATCCTTTTTCTTCGCCAGTGAGTAATAAAATAAACAAAATCCTTTACTTCGACCGAACTGCCAGTTCGGTCAAAGTAAAGGATTTTGTTCATTTTATATTTAAATTTTTTGCGACACGATACCTTCCTATTTCTTTATCTATCTGGTAAGAACTTCAAATTATTACAATAAAAATGTTCTGTTAGATCAAGTGAAAAAGAATTTTCATTGCATTTTAGAAGCGAACAATCGTTTGTATATTTATACCTTCGTAATCATTATAAAGAAACTGTTACTCATATATTTTATTTGTATGAGATTTTATGCATTTGAAAAACCTAAGAATTATCTGAAGAAGAAAAACGTTAAACTTATGGCCGATATGCAGATTGTGAGAAAAGTGCGATCATTGGATAATATATTTCAAACTCAATTATTCATATCACAATAGATGGGTACCTTTCATTAACAGTATTACGAATGTGTGAATAGAAAGAAGGAAAATGTTATTGAGTCATCGCTTGAAATAATAATGTGTTGCATATGCCACGTTTCCGCAAGAATGCGCATAGTCACTGCACGATAATTATAATTGAATGCGATTTGAAATTAATGATTATCGGCGCCGAGCTATTAGTGCGAATTTTATCTCATCTGTTCTCCTCTATTCAATGCGATGATGTGATGCCATAATAACGCATCGATTTACGGATTTGCAGTAAAAGCGTATATGCACGCATCTATTAACATTTTCAGAATGCTCAACGTTTCGAGATAGTGCGCCGATTATAGGAAGTCCTATATCGGATTTCTACATCCATTGTCGGCAAACGTATCATATTATCATCCGAATTATCTGAACATAATTTTCGTATCGCATCGCGCTACGACATGGTGACAGGTCACATATTCACGGCTGAATTAATTCGTTTAAAAAGGATAGAATCTTGCTTATATCTTTTGGAGCTAAATTTGTCGAAGAAACGTTCGCCTACAATTTAAAAAATTGATTGTCGACGTATTTTTACTCGATCGCTGTTCTTCGGTGTTCTTTATTTCACGAGGTCAACAGGGGATAAAGATTAAATTTTCGAAGAGAATCGTAAGCTATAGTCGGCACGGACCATCAACAATGTAATAATAACGCGATCATTTCGTCATCAGTTTCGATTTTCTCTATTAAATAAGTAAAGACCGTGAGAGTTTCGTTTCTTTCGCTGAGATATCGTTTCTCTTGTGCCTCGCTGTCAGGAACTGCAACGGCAAGTTCGTGGAGCGCAAGATTTGCGTATGCATGAGAATTTTTGTATATTAATAATTCAACGAATATTTCCTTACACAGAGCAACATATTATCGATTTCTCTTAACCAAGTTCGCCAAAGTTAGACGGAAAATGCTTCTTTCGTTTTAGCATACAAAATTGCAAATTCCAAGGTTTAATTCTTATGACATATTAATAATTCAGCATTTCCTTTTTAGTTGCAAAGCTATGTTAGCTATATATATTTCAATTGCGAGAAAAATTAAGTCATTTCTTAATGAATTTTTTTCTTAAAATTGAATTTCAGAAGATCTAGACAGAATTTTCGAAGTGCACTTCAAAGATAATATTATTTAGAAGTTAATATTTTACAGAGAGATGAAATGAAATTTTACGAACTATTTTCTCTAAGATTGTTAAAGGAACATAAATACTTTTTCTACTGTTTTATTATAATGCTTGTGAAGCAAATCGGGTTAAAAAAAAAATTGACGTTTCGATCATTCGCAGCCTGGCAGATAATACCTATAATAATAGGTATTTTATGTATATGTATATTATCCTGCATATCAAAATTAATGCGTAGGATTATCCTTATTGAAATATCAAAAATATATGTAAAAATACATCTGTATAGTTTCTCCTTAATTAAATTACTATGATATTTACATTTCGATATTATGCATTAGATTACTCTGAAATTTATTGTATAAATTAACAAAAATTATATCTGTATTATGATTAAAATATTTTATGCGATAAATTATGACTTTATTAAGGATGTTATTAACTCAAAATGGCGTATTATATGTATAATTGCGAGAGGAACAATGCGGTTCCCAATCTTCCCATTGAACGAAGCAGATGAGATAAAGTATATCATTAATTAAATAAGTAATTGATTACTAGCGCATGTAATTAATTAAATTATTAAATGGACAATTAATTGCCTCGCAATTACTATCTCATCTCTCATGCACATGTAATTGATATAGCAAAAATCCTCAATTACGTGGCGTCACGTTCATCAGATACAAGCATAATATGAAACCCATAATGTATATTCCATTAGAATATATAGAATATTTTTGACCGGATATGGTGCAACGGTTTCATGTTTCCATTAAACTAGACTAGTAGTATCATTTACGCAAAAGCTGACCTGCGAAATGATGCACGACGAAGTTTCCACTGCCCGCAGAATCGAATTACGAAAGTTCACCGAAGGTAGCGATATACGCTCCAGATATCATCTCTTTCGGGAGAGGGAGAGAGCGAGGGGGGAGGAGAGGGTTAGGAAATCTTGATTCAATTTTTTCATCCTCAGTTGATTATTATCCGATCCGATTCGTAGAAACGTAAGCTTTTCGGATATAAAACCGAGAAATTCTCTCCTTCCGAAAGTTTGCAACGAAATTATTCCCAGCAACTGGGAAGGCAGTCCATTTCATCTCGTTTATGGTAGTGCGCCGTTCTTAAAGTCCACGATTTCGCAAAGATCCGAACAAAAATCGACTTTGGAAGCACCGACGAATAAGAGAAAATCGGTAGGATTCTCGAGCGCGATGTGCTGGAAGACGTGATTTATCCTATGGTTTTCCAATATGGAAATTTTAACATTGGAAGAGATCCATTCTCTGACATTAGTATATATCGCCGTTAATATATCAGTGCATAAAAGAGGTTTATCCCGTATATCATTATGTTATCTTATGTATATTAGTACATTTTAATATAACTGATAATATGAGATATACGGGATAAACCTCTTTTTGCATTCATTAAGGCAGACACGACATCAATTTTCAATTTTTTTTATATATATAAAATATTACATCCCTGAGTACATATTGAGTTATCCATTTCTTGAATTTTTCGTTTAAGGAACACTAAGCTTTAGAATGAAAAAGAAGAATGGATCGTTTTTCCAAGATATTAATATATTAATTCGATATTCTGCATAATTCAATTTTTACATCTTCTCCGAAAGTAATATACGCAAATGCTCTGCGTAAATTCATGTTGAAGGGAGATTTCAGACTTCGATTCCAAATTCATATCGCATATGTCTTATGCAGCTCGAAAGGCCCCATAGAAGTTACCTCGACGTGGAAGAAACGGCTTTCTCGTCGTTACAGCGGCGAACGTTCCAAGACGGGCGACGATATGGAGAACGTAAGTGGCACTACGGAGTATCGAGCGTAAAGTGGATCTGTGTATTTCGAAAGGATGGGAAGAATGATAAACGAGACTTCACAACCGAAGAGAGAGATGGTGGCTGCGGCGGCACGGCAGGATACTCCCGGCGGAGAGAAACCCGCGCCGTTTCGTCGACGGCGGATTTCATGCCGCGGGACGATATTTTTTATTTATGAGGCCCGTTAACGTACCGAAGCCCCGAAGCCAAAGCCCTCGGCCAATATCTATGATAATGCGCGATATCGTGTGACACGGATTTCGACGACGACGATGACAATAAGAACGTGCTTGTATCACGGAATCGCACGTGCGTATCGTGCGGGTTCATGAAGAGAACGTCATCGACTTCGATTATGGCAATTGTCGCGCAATATATGTATATTGAATTATAACAATTATTTATTAATGCAATATCCTATCAATTATTATTATATTATTATAATTAACATAATATTTAAATTTGTAACAATTAAAACCTCTTTTGTCCGTAAAACTTTTCATACCGTAATTGCAAGCACGGTTAAAAGACACGCCGTTTCTTCGTCAGAAAGTCAGAAGTCGAAGACGGAAGAGTTATCAAGTTAATTAAGTATAGCGAATAGTAATTGTGAACAAACGTTCGTTTATTAATCATCGAAAATAATTATTATTCACTATCTTGCGAAGGGATGCAGTTATAATATTTCATTAATTGAGATTACTGTTATAACGACTTGTTATTAGACATAATTATTATAGTAATTATCTATAGTTACATCAATAGTGATTGTTTGATCAATGTCGTATCGTTGGTTCATAAAAATATGTTAATAGCGCGAATAAAAAATGCCATATTTTTTAATAACATGACCTTATACTAAAATTTAAGCGAGACCCTTGAGGCGTGCACGTGTCAGTTGCCACGCAGAGTTTATCGTCGCTAACTATCGAATTCTAATCTTACTCTGGCATTATGGTGTCGTGCTCAACGCCATAAGATATCGAATGTATAATCCGTTAAAAGGACAACGAAATAAATCACAACGGTGTTATTAAGTCCTTTTCGTGACTATTAATATAATATTTATGTCTAATAAAAGTAATAAAATGACAGAAACTTGAAACAATACGTAAAACAAGAAAATAATGAAACGGCGAATTGTTTAAATAAAAAAATGCAGATGAGAAAGAGATTTTGTTACTTATTTGTATTCTTGAAACTTACTTTATAAGATTTTCTAAATCGCCATATCACAAATAACAAAATATCAATGTCGCAATCTTTGTTGAAAAAAAAAACTCGAGTCCGAATGGACCAAAGAATTTGTACAGAAGAAAAAAAAATTAAAAAACGCTGTATGCATTTCTTATATATATTTTTGATTATTGTTATTACTTTCAGATCAGCGATTATAGCTATTAATAATCAATCCTCGTTATTAGACACTTTTCCAAATCAACGTTGACCATATTTTTTATGCGCGAGAACACGTGCCCCTTACGTCAAATCGATCTCCATTACCACGCGCCCGGAAGTCCTTTGACTTTTCCTGTACAAGGGTGAATAGAGACAAGATTCGCGCAGAGTCCAACACGCGAGCCACTCGGACTCGGGCTTCCGCACGGAAGTTTCCGTGCTATAACGTCGAAGTTATTCTTAACTCGCGTCAGAAATCGAGCCGTTGTCTTTAAGAACTTCGCGCGCCGGCTCAATCGCGACATTAAAATTGAACGGCACGTGTCGAAGAGCGTAAAATTGTTCGTCCCCGATTTCCAGTGATTTTCTGTCGCGTTCGCAGAAATCCGATAGCTAGCAGAACGTGCTAATAAGCCGCGCGACCTAGTTTCGAGAGAATAAAAAGATCTTCAAGAAAAATCCATCATTTTTGTAACGTTTTTTGATAAACTTTATTAATTATGTGCCTCGAAGTTTTAAAACGTAGGTATTTATATATTACACGAGAGAATAATTTTTTCGTCATTTTTATTTTATTGCAATACTAATAATAGACACTTACGATAGAAAATTTTTTGAATCGTGCGATTCTATTGTATTAGTAAGTTATTTCAGGCGCAAAGTTACTGAAGATTCGTGTAACGGATTACTCCTCTTGGCTTCCATCTTATTATACAACTTACAAATTAAAGGATTAAAGGGATTTTCCGAGGATGATTGTGATTTAATCAGTTTTTGCTGTGATATAATACACAGCTGCTCGCGCTGATGAGAGAAATTACGTAGGCGTAGAAAGAGTTTCATAGTACGTTGTCGCTATATTAATGCTTCATTGTATACAGCTTACAGCGGTGATCTATAAATGTATATGTTTCAATGTAAAAATATCTCAAAATCTTTTATTTGGTGAGATATTAAAAATGTGCTATTTATTAGAACATTTTATTTGCTGTTAATAATAAATAAAAGTCGATAGATTATGTAATAAGTTTCTTGTTTCGTATCAACTATGGGAATTATATAATCTGAAAGATTAAATTTTCTTAATAATTTCTGAGAGAGAAATGAAAAAAAAATGAAGAAGGAAAAGGGAGGAAAAAAGGAGAAATATGAATTTGCCCGAATTTTTGCCAAGGTGAATGCAGGAGAGTCAAGGTGATCAGCGCAAGGTGCTGTTTGCAATGTAAACTAGCGCACGCTAGTTGAAACAGCTGACGGACGCCGCGGTATATTGTATAAATAACCGTTTTCAATACTATACACTGCGTGCGTCGTGTTATGCGAGTTTGGAAACTGCAATCGCTCGCAACTTACATTGCAGTCGTTTGATCAGTGATCGTATCATAAGAAGTTTTTTTTGAAGGCATTAAAAAGAGAGACGTAAGCATCGCATGTTTTAAATAAAAAGAAACCATATCAAATTCACATTAAAAATTAAATTGATTAAAACTAGTGAAGTTATTTCTAAAAGAAGCTCGATACTTCCTCAAGAGTACAGCAATGAAAAATTATACTGCAACTTTCGTTTGAATATATTATTTTAGAGATTTCCAAGTGAATCTCCAAGAGAATTCAATTTCAAAAAGTTCTTGACATAACTTAATCATATATCTTCAAAATAATCGACTTGAAGTAACAACGACTGCTACTTCCAGTGTTACAATTTTGCCTAATTGGATTTATAAAATCTTGATTTACAAAATTAATGGACTTACGTTTCTCTGAAACGACCGATTCAGATGGTTCTTATTGCTCGCGGACGCGGAGCGTCGTAGTGCAGAATTAATTCAACGATACTTCAACGCGGGGCGCGGGGAGACGTTGAGAGCGTAGAAGGGTTTCCTCATCACTCGGATGCGCCGTCCTTGTCCTCCGCTCTCTTAATTTCTCATCTCCTGGGTGGGAAATGCGAGGCGCCGGAAGCGAGACGACGAGGTATTTTCGCGACTGCCGGAAGAAGCTGCGACGAAGTATGCGACATGGACGGTTAACACGCGACGCTATTAGCGCCTTAACAGAGAGGACGAGGTAAACGCCCGCCTCCGTGTAATCACATAGTTACTGCAATTTCCGCGATAATCCGCGGCTGGATTATCGCGCAAGCACCATCCGGGTACACGAGCTGGAGATGCGGGCCTGCATTTATAATGCGTCGCACGGCGCGGCGCGGCGGCGGGATGTGCATGCAGGCAACTCCGATACTTCTTTTTTCCCCCCGGCGACACCCGCGTCGGGCTATGGAAGATTGAATTTCACCCCATGACAGCTCCGTGTGTAAGAACGCGCGCGACCCCATTATCTCCGCGCGATATTTGCCGTGTCGTAAAAATTGCCTGATTACGGGCGAAAAGCTCTCTCGGCACAGCTCCTCCCGCGCGTAGTTTATTCATTGGACGCGTCGTCTCCCTGGGATTTCCTTCCGTCATTCGCACGTGAAAAAAATCTCGGTTACGCAGCACGCGTCCAAGTTTCGAATCTAATAAGAGGCACTTGCCTCGGTGGGGAAAACAAAGGGGATAAAAAAAGAGTTTAATCGATTGCTCGGGATAGCAAAATATTGTACATACAAATATTTAGGCGCAAAATATTTTGCAAATATTACACGCAAATTTTGATGTACTACAATCGGTAGCTCTATTGGAGTGAGAAAACGAATAGTTATACCGTGACATTTGGAAAGTATGCAGTGGAAATTGCATAGCGACGGTGAATGACGTTACGAGATAACGTTCGCAAATTGATATAATTATGAAACCATGGAAGTGAAATAGTCGAGCGCGGAGATAGTTGGAATAATATTTTATTGTAAAACTCTACTCAAAATATCCGCTCGAAATAAATGTCGCGCGGCGACGTTACGTTCGCGTAAAATCGAGAGTAATTAATTCACGTAGTAATAAAGTAGAATAATTATACCTCTCCCCTGGGTTAGCGAATGCATTGTTTCTGAAAATTCATCGGGTTATTCACGGAAACGCGTACAAGTTTTATGCCCGAATTAAGGATTATAACGCGGGACCGCGAATTTCCGATAAAATTTTCGAAAGCCGCCCGCGCGTAATCTCGCACGGTTTTTCGAATAGATTATCATCGGTCGCGTCGAGATTATGACGTATATGCTGTGTTAATAATAAAAAAAGCATTTTATTACAATGTCCTTATGAAAATAAAGACCCACATTAATGTAAAATAAAATTATTTTTCCAGCAAGGACCGTGTGATTTACTGTTTCTCGTTGCGAGAAACGGGCGCGTAATGTGTACATGGAACTTCTCGCTTTTAACAAGGATCACCGACATCTGCACGTTAAAAGCGAGAAATTTCTAAGAATTCAATTCGATTCTCGTCCATAATGTACGACCCTGAAAGTTCGACTTGGAATCGAGGTTTCTATTAATCCGACGGATAAAATCGTGCCAGTTCTTGACCGATGAAGTTGTGTGCCATTGCTGGTATCAAATAAATGGAAAAAGTTTCGCGCGCGGGAAAATTGTTGCCATGAGTCGGCCAGCGAGAAATGAAACGGAACTCCCTCGAACCTTTTTTTTCCCAATTAATCAGAAGAGACGATTGCGTAGATGATTCGCGTGGCAGTTTGCATCGTTCGTCCGTCAATTCGACCTGACCGCCGTGCAATACACTCGTCGGTGAGCTCTCGCGGTTGTACCATCGTCGTGATCTCGAATAAAGTTCCCGTACATTCTAATTGTGCGTCAATAACCTCCCTCACGCAGATCCCTTGCTTCTTTGCCCTCTCTTCCCTGACATCCCTGGTCTTTTCCGGCTAACCTCTCGGTTCGGCGACCATAATCTTACAGCCTACCAGGCCTGAATTTACTTCGAATAAAGTGGGATCGGAATTTGGATGTTCCATTGTCACGGCGAGTATCACTATTATCACTAATCGTCAGAGTCTCGTATATAATACGAATAGTTGGATGCAACTATAAGATCCGCTTGCTGCATCGAGCGCGCTTCCGCTTTTGGCTCACGAGCTCGCGAAACACCGCATACCCGAATAGGAAACTGTCCTCTATATTCCGTGTAAGTTTCCGCGCACAAGGGATTAATTCGCGACCGTTGTTTGAAGGAAGTCCTTTGTAATTCTCGGGGCTAGAAAATGCGATACGTTATACTGGAAACAATGTTTAATGTTCTCTGTAAAGTGAACGATATGATCTCTATGGTATCTCGGTACGCGAAGTTGTAATAATGTGAAGAGAATAAAAAGTATTTCTTTGATGCTTAAGATATAAGTATACCTGTATTTCGTACGGTAGAATATTTATTGTTTTATAGGATTCTTGTTTATTTCAAAAGTTTTTGGGAACAGTTTAATGAGAATTTCTTGCACAGCTTCGGTTCTTTCAAACTGCTGCTTGTGAGTTAAATTGTAATACTAATTTGTTAGAATATATGAAGATTTCTTCCAACGTTCCGTACAGCAAACTTTCCAGACGATTCATTAGTACTTTGAGATTAGCATAAGGTGAACGAGAGAAGCGCGAAATATATTTCGTAAGATAAGATAAGATGAAACTACATGTTTACTTTTCTGCTTTAAGGCTCGTATTTAAAGCTGTACAATTCAGAAGTAAAAATCTATAGAATAAGATAGATATATGTAATCTCAAGTTTGACGTCACAAATATCGAATTAACTCTCAAGATCCATCTTTTGAACTGTATTACTTCTGAAAACTGGTTTTAACGAGTTTCTCGGCAGAAACGCGATTATAAATACGGGCCTAAGTTCTCCACAACGAAGTTGCGGCTTGAATAATATTTCGCAATGCCGCGCGTACTTTGCAATCTTCAAAGATATTCTCGTATCGTAAGAATTTAACGATGGTGCCAGAATTCAAAGAACAATCAAGATTCAAAGTGCACGAATTCTTCTAAGCGAATTGCTTCGAAGATGAAAGATGAAAGAGAGGACTTCTCAACGTGGCGTGGCATTCCTTTGTTGTCGATGTAAATTGTTAAAAACACAATTTCTCCTCAATTACTGGACGAATATAGATATCCAAGTTGGCGCGCAGATACCCAGAAAGTCGGTGAAACATCTTTTCATAAGATTCGTGGAGGCAAAAGTAAAATCGTTAACACACTTCCAACATTTCAAACTTTAAGCTAATATTTTGAAAGACTCGAAGAAGCAAAGTTGCTTGTACACACAATTTGTACTTAATATCGCAAAGATAAAAAAATACAGTAAGTATATTAAATGTTTTTCACAATGTTCATACACACGTGTCGTTAATTTGTTAAAATTTAACGTACTAAAAATTCTGATATAAAACTTACAAATAAAATATGTTTGAAATCTGCTTGAAATCGTTCTAAAAAACATGGGAATAAAAATATATTATGTGTCAGTACGAAGAGTAGTAAGAGGGTGTACACCCTCACCCTCACACCCTTCCATTCCAAATAGGTAACAAGCATCGTCGTCAGAAATCTAGTTTTATCGCGAGATGCTTTTCCAACCTCACCTGGATCTCCATAACTTTCCGCACTGTTCGACACGCCGCGCCGGAGCGCCCTTCCCTGTTTCATCCACCCTCCCTCGCACTCTCCCTCGTGCCCCAGGACTCTCTATTCCGACACCCTCGACGTATAATAACCGAAGTGTCCCGAAACGCGCGCGCTGTTCGTCGCCTGCGCATCGCGAAATATCCACGTCGCACCCCCATCGGACAGTCCGCTGCGAAGGAAGGAACGAAAGGGGCTGCAGGATAACGGAGGGGGCAGGGACACTATAGGGAGGCACGAGCCCGACCTGAGTCAGGAAACTTCCTCTCCGCGCGCGCGAAATCGATCAGATAGTGACGCTCGTGTGACGTCTTGTCAGGATCCACTCCGCAGGCTCTCCTCCTGTGGTCTTCACGTGGCTAATGAGGGTGTCGCGAATACGCGGAGTATACATATATATGTATATAGGGAATACCTTAGGTTTCACCTCAGGGGGGGATGGAATTTCTTGATATATTCAGTCAATTTGAAGTCAAATTTGTCTTGCGAAAATATCAAAGCGATACTTCCTGAACCTCAAAAGAATTTTAAAAAATTGAATTTTTTACATACTAAAGTTATTAGAATGTCCCAGTTAAAAATAGTCAGAGAGAAAGAGAGAGAGAGAGAGAGAGAGAGAGAGAGAGAGAGAGAGAGAAGTCTCATCACAGTTTTCGCAAACTTGGATTTTTCAGCGCAAAGCCGCTTGTTCTCGATCAGCTAATCGGTCTGACACACGAGGTTCTTTAGGCGATACGTTTAGCTTTGTTCTCCAGGATATATGCAGTTTTTTCGTACGACCACGTTGCGAAGCAACGGATTTATCTCGATGGAAAATTACGTCCTGAAGAGATAGGTATTTACGAGTAATGCTTTAAGAGCATTAAGCTTTCCCGTTTCGAATGATGTAACATGCGTACGATATGTCGCAATTAATCGTCAACGAAGTTAAGATTCAGCGATGCAACTCAATTTCCAGCATTTCCGATTAAACATATCGACGACGAAGCTACGTTGTTTATTCAGATACGCGACTTGCATGCAGCTCCAGCAATAATATTGCGTATGATTCAGCGCAACGCGGTGTCAAAATTTCACGATTTTGTACTTCGATTTGTTTCCGCTTTTACGTATGCATGCCGCGTCTATTTACGTATTCTACTGCAACTCGGTATCATTTCATATTCCCGATCCTCGGATTAAGTGATAACGCATATTTATATCCTCCATCTATTTCTCACTCATCCCTCAGCGAGCATCTGCGTGGTTAATCGCTTAAAATCGCGAATACGCGAGTACGCGAAACATATATATATTCTCTCGTTGAGAGAAATCGAATTTTAATTGTAAAAGTCTACATTAATAAGATACAACAATTAAAAATACAACCGTATAACAAAATATTGAAAAACATTTGTTATTTAAGAAAGATATATCTATCATACAATATATGTAACGTATGCTTAGATTTTAAAGTCGTATCCAATTATATGTTACCAAGAAGAAAATCCGAGCGCAAGAAATACTTATTAGAAATTTCCACGACGACAATTTATGTTTAAAGATATAGGTATATAAAGAGAGATTTGCCTTTTTATTGCCTCTTTTTTCCTTCACATCTCTCTTGTGCGAAAGTGTCGACTTCTCTTCCCGCGTCCTTTCCATTGAGCTGACAGCGAACATCATATCCATTCACCACCGAGTCAGATCAACATGATATACGATCTGCCTCAAGACTGGATGCGAGGCGATTACGCAGTAGTCGAGATCGACGTACGCATCGACTCGACGCACGCTCGTCCTGGTACGATGTCTTCGTCTCGTCCTTCGTCCTGCATCGGCCGTGAGGCAAAGGCTTCTTGCCCCTAACCCTCGAAGAGGGTACAGGGGCGCGAGCTTGCGCTCTGAGCTGCTCGTCGAGGAGCTATACAGGACGAGGGGGATGCGAAGAGGAGAGCGGACGGAGTGGCGTCAGGTGGGGTTGAGAGGTGAGCTTTTTCGGGGGAGGACGCGTTCGTTCGCTGTAGAACGTGGCTGGTGCTGGTGCAGGGGGTTGTCGCGGCACACTGACAGGAAGGTGGAAAAGAGGGAGAGGAAGGCAGGGGGAAGGTGAGGTATAGTGGTGGCGGTTCTTCGGTGGGAGAAACGGTAGACCCGGGCAGTGCAAGCCGGGCTGCCTGCCCGACGATACGGTCGCTCTGTTGGGGGTGTCGCGGTAATTTGTCTCTTTTTTTTCTCTCTCTGCACGCGTAAGCTGAGCTTGGTATCCGCTCGTTCAAGACGTCGGTTTCCTCTGTCTTTCCTCTTCTCCCTCTCTCTCGGGCGCTTCCGGCGTGCACCGTCGGGCCGTGTCTTATCGGGAGGGGAAAAGTGGGCGCGCTACCTGTGTCAAGACAATACCGGAGAAGCACGTGCATCCGTGCGAAAGGGAGCCGAAGAGCGTGCTCGAGGGATCGTACACGCACCCCTACCCCCCCCCCCCCTCTTGGAAGCTCGTGCTGCTGACAAGTAACAGGTTGGTGTTGTAGCAATATCTTTAGAAGCGAGCGATCGCGATCGATCTGTGCAGAGATGCGAGATATACGTGCGCTCGTGTACGCGGCAAAGCGATTTAACTGCTATCACTCCGTTTTCGACGGTCGATTTGCAGATATAAACATACTAAGGGCGGGTTGTTCCAACCTGTTGGTAAACTAACTAATAGTTAAATCATATGTCTATCTTTGTCTAATTCGAAGGAAAAACAAAGACATCCTATATGATTTAACTATTAGTTAGTTCACCAATGGGTTGGAACAACCAGGCCTAAAAATGTTAGGAATCAAGAACGTCACGTTAGGAATCAAGTAGTCAAGTAACAGTTGGTGATGAAGATGTTTGGGAATAGTTATACCTAAGAGAGGTATACGTGACATATGCACACGCAACGAAGTGTCTAAAATACAAGCTGTCGTTCAAATCATGCTTTGTTAATCACTTTTTATGTACGCTAATTGATTACGAATCATCTTGGAGGCAAATGCGTACAATATTTGAGAGTGACGATCGCGAGATAGTGCATAATCTGTGTAAAGGTGGCGAGGCACGTAGTAGTTTCGGTGATCAATATTCAGGTGTGAACTCGTTATAACTTGCGACGATATAGGTAGTATAGGTTTAGGTGGGATCAAACCAGAAGATATGTGTTTGAGAGCATCGATAATAGCGATCGGATCAGGAAAAAATTAATTACAAGCAAGGAGCTCAATCATTTGCTCGTCTAAAATATATTTTAAATCCTGACGGCCATTTTGTAAATTTTATGCAGCTTATAACATATTTCGAAATGAGAAAATAATGCACTTAGCGAAAAACTCATAGTGATGGCAACTATATAGGTGACAACTATACAAGTCGTATTCATAGAATTATTGTACATAGTTAAATGAACTATTTTGTAGTTATTGCAACTAAATTTAGGGTTAAGAGAACTTTTATTAGTTCTTTAACCCTAGAACCGCACCGTTCTTATAGAGGGTCGGAAAGGGGGGTTATTTTAACCTCACGGTGCGGTTCTAGGGTTAATAAATAATAGTGTGCACAAACTTCATGGAAGGAACATGGACTATATAAATTTAATTCCGTGAATACATATTCATGTACAAATTCTAAAATAACTATGTAAATCATGTATTAACTAAAGAAATATAGTTGTTGGAATTTTAACAATGTAGTTTACTGAATTATAATTTACTTAAAACATATTATATAGTTGTATTAATCATATAATTTAATTAATTTAATAAGTCTGACAATATTTCTGTATTTCAATTCACTATATATTTTGATTTCTATAACTAAAAAAAATAGTTGAGGTGCTATTTGTCCACAGTTTATAGTTGTAACGATCGTTTTTTTCTCTGAGTGTGTATTTAAGTCCTACGTGCAGTGCCGAGTGCAACGAATTATAATGAACATCATCCATTTTTATAAAAATTACGTTATCTATAAATTTATTCTTGTTCTTTTATATTCTTATATGTATATAAAATTTATTTATAATGAGAGAACAAAGAACTGAGAAAAAGTCAATAGATCTTTAAATAACTGTCTATAATTTTGTAATCTCCATTTTATAGAATACAGAATTTGGATAAAATTAAAAAGATTTATTCTTCAATCGTAAATGTGCTTTTAGTCGAATTTAAAATGTTATTCTAACTAACCGCGACCAAGTAACAGGTTGACGACAGAAAATCACAATTTTGTGCCTCGTAGTCGCCAATGTTTGATAACGATCGATTTGCTACGAAATGCAGCTGTTTGCTTCCCGGGACGGTTAATTAGGTGATAGATGACAAGCGACGGATGATGCTTGGTGGTTTCCGCGGTCGGTCTCGGGCCGCGCCAACTTGATATAAGTTGGCG
The DNA here is from genome assembly GCA_035220615.1 of Leptothorax acervorum. NCBI lineage: Eukaryota > Metazoa > Arthropoda > Insecta > Hymenoptera > Formicidae > Leptothorax > Leptothorax acervorum. The sequence goes on from JASTWQ010000005.1 coordinate 1,146,015, forward strand.
AGTTTCGTGCTAAGTAACAGGTTGCCTCGGTCGCAGATTAGAGCGGAGATTTGTTTCGTGTCAGTCTCCGTTGAGCGCGAGTATACGATACGTAATTAAGTTACACGCGTAACAGGCGAGGCAGGGGTTGAGCTCGGAGCTACTAGTCCGTCCTTCAGCTGGGATCACGCTGCTCCATCTGCGTCGCGCTGCGTATTTTATGTCTTTTCTTAACTACGTGCGATCGAGTTCTCTTGATCCAAACCGTTTATCTTCCCGTAAATTGGGAGTCTTTAAGTGCATTTGAGTAACAGGTTGGCGCTCTCAAATCCAACGTTAGGTCTATCAAGACAGTAGTTGCGACTATAACGTTAGGTCTATTAAGACAGTAGTTGCGACGCTTCGTGACTATAAGCGCGGCGCGGTTTGTGCAATTAACGCGGACACGAGTGTTACACCGTTTGAAAGGATTTGCAGGTAGTTTTGCATTAAACAACGTATTAAATGTCGCATACGTTTCGTAATAATGTAACAAATACACGTTTTGTCGCTCAAATATGCATATTTAATTACAATTTATTATCATTATCGTTGAATGTGAAGAAAGTTTATTTTATTACGGTTTTTGCCGTAATTGTTGTATATCTTGAAAACAGAATAATTATTATAGAAATAATTTATTTTAAATATCCCATGAGAAATTATATTTCAGTATTAAATCGAGATATTATCATATTTTACTACGTATATATAATTATATTTGCTTATATATTGACTCTCTTTTTTACACGTGACTTTAAAGAGCTTGTTAGAGCTTATACACTTAGGCGTTCTATAGCTCTATGAAACTTTTCTTGTTTCCTGCGATATCCTATTATGACGCTTATTCTCCTTATTGTGACGATATAAGAAGCGGAACTTCTTTACGTGATCCTGTGTGAACTTACGGCCTGAATACGAAGAATGTTATCTAACTTATACGTGATGCGAGATATCATAGCGACGGTATTATCTTAATCCACTGTCTCTCGTTTATTATATTTACTTGAAATAACGTTTCTCCGCGCTTTTTACTTTCTCGATCGGTTGTTCTCCTCGAGAATTTATCGGTAAATGAAGACAATTTGAGTAGTCGAGGAAATGCACGTCGATAACGCAATGTGACTCGGAAAGATTCCTACGGATAGACTCCTGATTGACTTGCATCTTTTAGAGATCTGGTTCGCTTATTTATAGAGCAACATCCGAGAAGTTTCGTTCGAAAATTCTTCTGTTTCAATCCAAACAATTTTAGATGAACAATTTAGGTAAAATAAATAGCTGATATTACAACTGCAAACGCACGCGAAATTTTATTAACGCTGAATTTTCGTCGAAAAATGACGTTTCCGCAAGTTTAATTAAAACGTCAGTTACCACGCGCCGTGTGAAAGTGATCGTCGGTGAATTATAAAAAAAAAATCAGCAAAACCGCATTTCGTGATTGTTGAATAACGGCTGAGGTCGAACGTAGGTATGCGTTTGCGGTGAGAGCTAGAACCCTTTTTCTCGCGCGTTTAATTCGTGTTTGTAATTTTAAATTTTACACTTGCTTGTCCATACACAACCGTAAAAATAATAATGTTAACGAATGTATATATAAAATAAATTATCAGATATATCCGAAGAAATCATTAATATGATTTTGGCAGATAGTAATATCTATGTATTGTCAATTGGAATTATATCTTATATTTATTTCGATCAAAATAGTATATTGAGTAAAACGGGAGCAGTTGTTTAACTGAGGTAGCCACATTTATTTTCGAGTCCTTAATTCGCCACACTTTGACCCGTGAGACCGCTCGACTTTGTCGCATTGATTTTAATTCTATAATTAATATTTTTAAGCTTGTAATGTAGGTTAATTGGAGATACAGAGTCTGAATTAGATGTTTATGATAATATCAAGTCAAGAAAATAATTTGTAAGTTTAAACTGAATTTATTATAAGGAAACTAGAAAATTATGTTATTATGTGAAAACTAGAAAATCGAAAAACGTTCAGCGGTTTATTGGACCGGAATGTGACGAGCTAGGGGTAAAATGAAAGCCGCACAGCCACCGTGACCGAATTTTTGAAGCGGCGGTTTCGTTATTGGTAAGTCAATAGCTGCTTCAATAAGCGATGTTAACGTGGCTATCATACAGCCATCGAGAACCAATAAATTCAACGTAACACAGGAGCGCAGCCGTTGGCGAGATGCCAATGAAGCCAGCGCGTGGTATCCTCACAAAGGTAATGTTTCCGGCGGCGCCTTTTCTCATTTCGCAAATTGGCTTCCGGATCGCGATTCAAACTCGCGAGCTCTCGCGCTCTCGCCGCATCTCCCGGGAGATTGCACGCGCAACTTCACGGGCCTTATGGAATTTTCTCATCGACCCAAAAAGCTAGTCCGAGTACGGCGCTTTTACGTCAGCGCGGGAATATAAAAGATCGTAGAAATATTTCCCGTCACTTTCCAGATTCCCATCGGGCGCTGTTACTGCCCGGAAACGAAGTGTCGACACAGGACTTATTCGAGGGGCGCTAAGCTTTCTTATTCACGGTCGCACATTCGCGCGCACCAGTTCTCGAATCTCTCGAAACTCTCAAATCTGCAAATTGCTCCAAGCGCGCAACGGAAATATTGAACTCTTGCAGAACTAGTAATTTTTCCCTGTAACTTCGGAAATTGGACGGGGTTGCATGATTGTGTTTAGACATAAAAATGTTACTTCTAGTGGATTCTTAAAGGTAGATAAGAGAAAAATTGGAACATTTAGTACAAGAATGAGGCAAGTACTAAAGTCCATTTCAGAAACATATCCATTTTCTTCAATATTGCACATATTAAAAATTGTAACGATGCAACCGCAATATTCGTGTAATAATACAAAATATGCATGAAAAAGGAGTTAAATAAGGTAACTAGTTTAGTTGAAACGGCGTCTATGTATACCTACGTGTGCATATATCTGTGTAAAAAGATAAAATTGTTATAATTTACAATTTAAAAAATTTAATATAGCTATTCACTCGCTTTCATTCCCTTCCATAAAATAGCTTTCAGAAAACCGTCTGCGTTTATGCGCAAGGAAACTTAACGAATCGTATGGCACAACGATTGAGTTGCCTTGAAAGTTGAGCCGCAACAATGATGATACTCGAGCATATTTTGGAGGAGCAAGAAGAATAGTGCGATTTATGTGAAACGAGGTCGGTCAAACACCGCTATGAATAGTATGAATCTCACCTCGGTTCTCATTTTTCAAGGCCCTCTGGGAAGAAGGTCAGGGTTGGTGTCATCGTTCAAAATGCAAGCAATTTCCATGCAAGTGCATCGCTTCCGAGAAAGGTTCAGAATGAACGCAACAATTCGCAACATGACTTCGATTTTGTTTAACTTGCTGTGTAACTTGTTTAGTTAGCATGTTTGGAAATACGTGACAACATCTCAATTCTGAATTTCAAATAGTTGGTTAAACTAATAAAGTTCATGTATAAGTTAGAACTGTCTCCTAGTCCTAAATCATATTTTGCTGTAGGATATTTTATTTACAGATTTTGTATATAGTATAATGTATATTCTAACAGCTAACTGTATAGTTATAATATATTTTAAAATAGATTTTTTATATATTTTTAAGCGCGCCGTGTTTTTAAATAAATAGGTATAGGTATATCAAAGCATGAATGAATATTTTTTAGATCGATGATTTAAAATGCTTTTAAAAAAGTATCAACTCCATAATTTAAAAGCTTTTCACAGAATTATCGATCAATTCACATAAAAACGAAGATAAATAAAAAAATTTTAAAAAATTACAGAGAATGTTATGTAAATTTTATTTTGTTCAAAAATATCATTAGCAATTTGCACTTCTCGGTTTCATATTTGTTCTTTAAAAGGCAATGAATGCAATAAGATCAATAAGAAAATTTATTCCGCACACGGATCCCGATCGCACCTAGCATAACTGCCTAGAGCATCCGCCAATTTCGAGCGAGCACGTTTTATGTACGCTACAAATCAAATTACAATAAGATGTATTCCAAATACGTGCTCTCAGCTATAAACTAACCGCAGCATCGCAAGATTCAATAAATTTGAAATTCGAGTGAAACTCCTTTCGTAGCTAAGCGTAGCTAAGGAATTAGACTGTATTCGATCAATTGGCATATGCAACAGCACGAGACGCTGAAAGACGCGCGTAATCGGGTTTATCAAAAGACACGGCGCTTAGAGCTGCGCGAATTAATTTGACTTGCGTCAACGTCAAAAGCTGACATACGTGACGGTCGCTTTTGCCTTCTCGTACGCTATTCAATTTCGTTCGTTCTTTGTCAGCGAACATACCGCGGGCGTGCTGGCACATAGAGAAAGATAACACTCGGACTCGGTATTGCCTAATGCGCACTACGCTTTCCGTCCATTCTTTCTTTTTTTTTCCTCTAGACTCGCGATCGCTCCAAAGAAGCATTGTCTCACGCAATTCTTCTGAAAGCATCGCGATGGATATTGCGAGAAACGGGGCGGCGCGTGTTCGTGCAGCTCGTCTTACCCTTAATAAACCACACACGACCGCTCCAGTCCTTGTACCCTTTTGTTCCTCCGCCTCCTCTATCTCTCTTGCGGTAGACAAACACATGAAAAATTCAAGCATCTCCGGTCTCCACTTCTCGGGTCGTAGGTTGATGATATGCCACGCATAGTTATTGCTATCCTTTTGAGCCAAGTATCAGTTTTGATTGCGTGTGGGAGTTAATTAACGTTGCGAGGGATAACAAGGAATTTTACGTGTAATAATGTTGTGGTGATAAAGTTTGCACTACACATATATGGATTTCCTCTGTGGGTGGACGATAACGCGATGGCGGCCATGTTATCCTTTCCCTTTGCGTAGGTTTAATTATTATGCGAGATCCTAACACATTTTCTGAATAAGGAAATGTTTTACGCTAAAAAAAATCAGAAATATGTGTTCGAGTTTTGATCGGAACGTCAAAAAAGTTTCATAAACTCATCTTGAAAATCATTTTAATTTCAAATGAATTTTAATTTCAAAGCAAATCGAGTCATCACGTTATTTGTTAAATCTTTAAAGCTAAAGTTTAAAACACTTTAAGCTTGTGAACTGAAATTAACTTAAAATTCTATAATTTTGGATTTTTTCTGATTTACATTTAATTTCTAAAAAGTGATCTTATTCGAAAACGGTTTACGAACTTGTGACAGATTTGTACATCTCAAAAGTTTATGTACATATGTCGGATGAAGAAATACGTGTATCGATTTGCACATGCCTATCCTCGGAACGCTCCAACGATTATCCTACAAAGAAAGTGTGTCAACTGCACGTCTCGAAATTCCCTTTTTATCGTATGTCATCGAGCTGCCACGTTCCGGCTTACGCTTGGATTGTGCGGTTTTATTCGTGCATAAAACGGATACAGTACCACGCGTATAACGTCACTATAATGCAAACAGCGCAGTCAAAGAGTTAATTCGAAAGTATTATACGCGGTCTCGTTTGCGAAACTACCCCGTAACTACTTCCTTACATTCACTGTGCAAAAATTGCACCGTGATAGTAACTCTTGTTTATTATTGCATATTTCATCCTCCCTATCGAAATCTTTTAAGTGGCATTACGCGTTCTCTAATTTTTCAATTAAAACTTATGTTTACAATTTTTAACTCGTTATAATGTTTACAATTTTTATTAAGTAATTATTTTAAAATAATTACTTAATAAAAGTAATTATTTTAAAATAAAAGCGATCGTACAGTTTCTAGGAAAAGAAAAACGAGAATGTTACAAGAGCAAGAACCAATGTTCTAAAGACTGAACGATAGATTTCTGTACCGATTGAATTTTTGTCGCATTCTATCAGTAACAATTGGCGCAATCATGATTTCATAATTGCTTTATACGCGCTTTAATACTCGAAACGCGCGCTACTTGAAAAACGAGATATCGCGCGTACCGTCGGCGAATAAAAAAAAAAAAACAGTACATAATCCTCTTTTACAGCATCGAATATTCGTTTGCAGCGATATTCGGCAAATAGCAAGTGCCCTCACATCGATTTTTGCACCATCGTTGTTTATTACGCGCTCGCGTTTCATACAGTGTAATTGCTTTGTATTGCGCGGCGCTTTATATCCGCTACTAATGAAGATTAATAAATAATAAATGTTCAGCGAGAGCAACTGTAGCACCATCCGACCAAATATTACGCACGTATGATTGATGATACAATACGACTATTATTTGATATGCTCACACTGTAGAAAATACAGTGGAAATAGTGATGGCAACTTAATTTTGAAACAGAGCAATTTTTCCAGAGAAATAAATAAATAATAGAAATAATACAAACAATACTTGAAAAATAATACATTTAAGATTTTTTTTGTAAAGTAATAGGTAATATTTTTCATTCTTTCTGAACGCTCTTTCTTAAATTAAGAGATTTGCAAGTCTGATCCTATCTTTGTATGTGTGTGTGTGTGTGTGTGTGTGTGTGAGAGAACTGCTATTGCGTTTTAAAATTCCGCAACTTTTTCTTGTCAAAAGGCATGAATATGAGAAAATTGCCTGTTTAACAAAATATTCATAAAGTCTAATGCAACATGTAAGTTTCCTATTTCTTTTCTTGTTATACGGAGGATGTAATTTATATCTTGACGAAAAACCAATGCAGATAAAGTACATAATTAATGACCCAGCGTTCGCAATCCTCTTTCAAGATTGTACCGGTTGCCGTGTCGCAGAGTAATTTAACTTTTTTAAGATAAGTTGCTCAAAGGAATCTGATAGATGCGAGACAAATCGTAATCGCGTGCGCTTGCAGTTTAATGAGGTCGCCCTCGTAGCTTAAATTAACGTTTCTCGTAAACCGAAGAGCGAATGAGTGCCATGAATAGGTAAATCTCGGATTTATATCGTGGCTAGTGACATACGCAACACATCTCTCTAACATCTATTAGGCGTTTATGCTTTGTTACTAAATTTACATGTATGTACGTGTATGTACATACATAACACTGAACAGATTTGGCTTTTGTTCTCCGATTTGATTGAATTCGCTTTTTTGCCGCTGGAGCCAATTCTCATGTCGAGTCCGGTGTGCGCATTTTTTTCGATCGTCGCGAACACCTCGTTCTTGGTGGGCGAAATTGATTACGTTTTAATCGGATTATATTTAGAAGCGCAAAACTAAATGACGTAATAAATTAAATAAATACTACTTTATGGACGCTCATTGAATTAAGTATCGTTGAAATTTCGAATTAACATAAAGTTCTCCGTTACAATACTCAATAAATTTAATATGCTGAAATCAAATTTACAAACAAAAAAAAGATTATTCATATGTTATTAATATTAATGTAGCAAAGTGTACATATAATTCGACTCAATATCCTCTCTAAAAATATACCTAATTAATTCACGTCAGCTTCAATTATTTGCTACTTTTGTATAATTTTCTGTAAAATCTTATGTAAGATAAATGATTCACACAGCCGCGTTTAATAATTAAAAAAAATGTCTGTCACATGTATCTTCTGTATTCTTGTTGCTGAGATTATGTCGAGCGGAACTCGACTTTTTCGGATTGCGCAATCGCATGTTGATTCTGAAAAGAACGCTGCATTGAAAAGCGAAATCATAACGATTATTTGCGTTCAGACAGCGTATGATTAAAAAAGCGAGGAAAGAAATCGTTGCCACGGATATATTGCGCTGAAGAGAGAAGTCTTGTTTTAGGATGCCGCTAACGAGTAGAACTTGGCTGTGCTACGATTATTAAACTGTTATTAATGATTATTTTACACATAAATTTTACGTTCATATAAATATCTTTGAGATTAAAGGATCAGCCTAATTTGTACGAGATTTATGGTCTTAACAGATCAAGCGAATATGCTTGCATCGTGGATGCAACTCTTGGCAAGGGAACAGCCGCAATTTATCATTTGTCGTCATAAAACGTATTGTCGGGCAAATCTTTGTCCCGCCGAATAATATCTTAAACTCGTAGACTTCCCCAGCTTACTGTACGTGGTAAATTTATGAGATCGTGGGAAATGCTCCAGCGAGCTCTGGCGTCGGTGGCACTATTACCATCGTGCTGATCCATGATATTCCCGAATTAATTTTATGTAAATTACCATGCGGCATCGCAAGTCACGATCTCTGGCATTTGGTATCCGATGGGATCATATAACTCGCATAGCGCCATAACGCTAGAAATATAAACGGTCATATGAGAATCAATAAAAACGTTCGTGACGTCATAACGTAATACGTTGAATATAATTATATATTAATATAATTTAAAATGACTATCCGTGTAAAATAATTTAAACATCTCAAATTTTAGGGGCATATATGCCAATAATTTTGTCGCTTTAAATGTTTCATAACTTTTTAAAAACACAATGCTATCAAAATCAAGTAGCAAAAATAATACTGTAAACAAATTGAGTAAAAAGTGAAATAAGTCCTCTCTCTTTCTCTTCTCATTTAAATATAATTGTCTTTTAAAAAATGCACCAACATTTTTTTTACTTCATTATTAATAATTAAAAGTTATGGTTAGTATTCTAAAGCGAAATTATATTCTTTTTAATTTATCGTACTCGACTAGTTTAAATTATTATTTTATGCTGTGCATTCTCATATTTAACTTCACTCTCCCTAGGTTCTTTATTAAATTCGCAGAAATTATGGTTTGTCAGTTCGCACTTGTCGTTCGTCAGGCCACCCCTGAAAATTACCACAGGTAATTTCCGTGCTGGGTGTGCATCGTCCTGGTTATTTACCGCAAGAAGGTCACCGGTTGACCCAGTTTCCCGATCCGGGACATACGCGATCACGCGTTTCTTCTCTCGCTTCCCTCCGTGCATCCGATCTCGCCCCGTTGTCCGCCACGAGTCGGTTCTAAGAACGTCAATTACGCGTCAGAAGCCAGGATTAAATCGAATAAAAATGCAATTACCGCGACACCGAGCGTTTATTGCGAGTGGCATTAAAACGGATAGAAAATGAAACGAGAAGAAACAAGTGGCTGTGGTTGGCGCTTCTCGTGAGTATTAAACGAAGTGCTTAAAAAAAAGATTAAACAATAGTCTCGATAACTTGCTGGAAATAAGAGCGCGATATATTGATAACTGTATAAAATCAGAACATGCGATAGAACAAATGTTTTATTGAAATTTTTATTAATAGCCGTTTATATCGAAGTTTTTGTTATGTGTAACTTTAATTCTGCCAGTTCGTGCCGGTTCCAATGCGAATTATCGAATTGGACACGAATATTCCACAAATTGTACCTCCGCATTATATTTCACATACTGAATTATGTTTGTTATTAATTATTATTTCAATTAACTCTTAATATAATTATCTATTAATATATTTTACATTACTTAATTTATCTACAACATATAATATTTCGGCGCGAAATAGAGAGATATTTTAAATTATTTTTATTTTCCAATTTTTCATTTTTCAATTAAAACGAGTTGAAATTATTTTCTATTTCTATGTGATTTTTGATTTATTATAGTTTAACTGTGTAATACATTTCGCAAAAGAAATATTTCTTGGCAAGCTAAGACATGATAAACTTATGAATCATAGTAATAAATAATCTACATATTTTTATTCAAATTTGTTAGACGTTAATATTATCAAAATTTATGCAGAAGCAAAAATCTGATCAATTTTATCTATTTAAGGAAGCTTAAATTTTTCCTACGTTTTTTACATTTTTTATTTAAAATTGTCTGGAGAATACACATATGCAATACATTTATATCAATTACACAATATATTTATACCAATTTTTGTCAATATTTATACAATAATGCAAAATAAATTTAGAAACAAGACTATAGATCATCACATTTTTAATCATTTTTTCGCTGAAGTATCGTTATATTTTATTATTAAATGGTGAAATTCCAAGTCGAATTGCATTGCAAGAATTAATATCATTATGTTATACGTAGTATTATATTTTGAGCTTCTGTGGATAATAACAATCTTACGATTATTAGAACTGTTTTATCGTGTATATTGGATTTGCTTTAACGTGGACGGTGCATTATTGTCAACAGCATTGTTTCGCAGGATGCAACAAGGCCGACGAGTGCCCCAGTTTCGCATTTCAAGGTGCATGATGATTACTTATTCCCCTCGGAGCGTCGATCGATACGCACAGACGACCTCGACGATCCTCATCTCCGAAAATGTATCGATATGCCGTTATCGACGTACTGTTGATCAATTACAATGCAACGTGCGATTACACGTGCAATTGTAAATTGGGTACATTTATGTCACCATTGATTGTCGAGTAAAGAGGGAATGGTCGACGTGAATCTCGCTCGCGCGGCGGTTCGTTTAGAAAACGTAATCTATTCCTTTCCTCCTTCCTCTGCCGTCAACTTAAAACTTAGAAAATGATATTTATGTGACTATTAGCACTCCTAAATCACACGCGAAGAGGCGGAAGACGGCCAAAGAAAACTTTTCAACGAACTACCGCCAAGAGATTCTCTTCTAAAATACTTGCGAGTAGATAAGGCATTTTCACGTGAATTTATCCCGTAAATTCTTTAAGCAGCAGTTTATTCGAATTAAAGGTGTAAATGCAGACATTACAATAGGTATATCATTAGTTTTATAAAACTTGAGAGAGATAATAAGAAAGATTTATTAACACACAAAAGCTAAAAAACGTTGAATGACATAACTCATATGCGAACTACAAATATTGGAAAATTTTGTAATTTCCAAGTATCCATGTAGGCAAATGTCATCGCGCATATATAAGAAGTTCTATCGAACATGTTCGATAGAAGAAGAGTTCTGCCATGTTTATTGCATCTTTCCGAGAAAAATGTCTCAAGGTGGGAAGAAGTCGCGCCTAGTGCGCGTAAGTTGTTTGGTAAGACGATACGCTTTTTTTCAAACCACTTTCTACATAAAGAGCAAGAGGCTGAAAGAACCCTCCATTCCGGATCACTGAAGGATAAAAATATGAGAGACTGCCACCTCTGAACGTTGTCTTCTCTAATGGTCCTCATAGGCATATAATTTTCCGTTTATTTGAAGCCAAATCGAAGGTAAAAGTCATTAAAGTTACATTATAAATCAGTATTCGAGTCAAGAATAATAAAAGCTGATAAAACTGTGTAAGAGAAAAATGACAAATGTTCAGACTGAAAACGCTTTAAAATTATCTGCATAGACAACGCACCGCACCGAGATGTTTGATTTTATGGCTTCTTCTATATTTTTACGTATAATTTTCAAATATAATTGTAAGTCCCCAGTTATCTGATTAATTAAAGTTAATCTTTGTTTTTATAATACAGAGGTGAAATGTTCTACTTGATATAGTGATAAAAAAAGGATGAATTTTTGAAGCATTACTGGAGTAATTAAATTATCTAAATTTTAATGACACATCTGGATGAGTTAAAAATTGCAATATTTACACGAATGTCGGTATCAAAATATCAAAAATAAACTTCTATTAGCTCTTTTTGCTGTCGCAACCCGGAATTTACCCTTTTCATACAAGCCTGTACAAAATGAGGAAGCGAAATGTACGTAATATAGAATGAGTTTGCGTTCTCGTAATTTCGAACACCTGTAGCTAGAGCAATTTATAAACAAGCAGACTTGAAATTTATTTGCTCCCTTCTACTTTCATCATTGTCTGCTAAGAAGAATGACATAACTCAAACAATATTGATAAGATTGCATTAATAATTGTGCTTTTCTGAATTTTTTTGACAACTTTAGCTAGAGCGATCTATAAACAAGCAGACCTGAAATTCATTTGCTCCTTCTACTTTCATTATTATCTGTTAAAAAGAGTGATATAAATAAGTTATATTGATAATATATCACTAATAATTATCTATGCTTTTCTAAATTTTTTTGACAACACTAAGATTCTAGAAAAATAACTCATATTTAAATAAATATATCAACTCTTTATCTTATCTGATTAGATCCCAAAAAATTAATTCGCAAAACACCATCAGTCGTTTATAAAATTTTTATAAACATTGATTTAAAAATATTAATTTCTTTTTTAGTTAAGAATTAGTTAAGATATTTTAGTTAAGAAAAAGATTACAGACTGATTAAATAATCTATCATTAAAATTATAATCGTTTATATATAATAATTGTTATTAATTTCTGATTTGTTAATTAGATTACTTTTCTGAAAAAGTTTAGCAAAATGTTTCAAGCAAAATGCAAACGCTTGCACATCACTGACATCTTTTTCAAGAATAAAACCGACTAGTACTGGTACTTTCGGACACCTGTAGCTATATTGATCGGCTGGGGTCGGTCGACAGCCCTCGACCTCGAAACCACCCTTTCGAGGCGGGAGCGAAATTCAATCCTCTTTCCCTCTTTACTTCAGTCGCTAACACAGCCTCGGGTTCGATTGGCGCCGAGTTGTTCGGAGAGAATTTTCTTCCGATCAAGAAAACGCGCCTTCGTTACGCGTCACTTACGTATTTTCAGCGGACCTTGAAGGCGCCTTAATATCGAGCTGCATAAAACAATATTGTGATAAAGCAAGAACTATCATCATGTCACATGAACTCACATTTCGTTACGTCATATCGAATAAGATGGAAAAAAATTCTAAATTAAAGATCTATGAATTATATTGCTATTATGTCAATATTATATGTATGTCTATATTGATATACTTATTTTAATAGCGCGATGCAACAATGATGTGGCTCTTTCAAGCCTTTAAATGTTTTTCTGGTAAATGGCTCGCTTGAACTTTACAAGCTCGACTAGCTCGACACGTGTTGCTTTGTTTTCGCACCGCACGCATAAGTTATTAGCGAAGTTGCTCGTGACTGGGTTGACTTTGATGCTCGAGGTACCTCCATAAGTTACCTGCCAAGTATCGGTTCCTCGCGCGTTGTATTATACGATAACCCAGCCGTTATTCCCGCTGCATATTTAATATCAAAAACAAACCGTTCGGCTCTGAATAATTCACCGTGGTCTCTCTCCTTAATACTGCTGTTCGATCATTTTAATATCGAAAACCAATATGATTGCATTGAGCATATTTATCAAGCATACAATAACAAAGTAATTCGTATCTAGAATCCTGATTATTACTGATATTGATTCGACATTTGAAAAGACCGTGTCTACAAACTAGCAACCGCGATGTAAAATTTACTTACGCGAAACTGAGAAAGTAGAAATATTAAGCCCATGCTATAAAATTAAATTTACATATTGAACCTAAAGCATCATGCTGTTTCAAAAAATAGATAATTAATTTTAAGTTTAAATATTTCGAACTTATTGTATTGTGTAAAAAGAATAAGAGCCTCGTTCGCACAAGTGTACGACCTCGTCACCAATTTCACGTTATCACTCGATGCACCTTTTGTCAGCGTTAAGCAACCGAAGTATTTGTAAATTCGAGGGCGTAGCCGATTGTATCGTGACTCGCACGACGTATCCGAGAGTCGTAGTCACGCGAGATTGCGAGAAATGCCCGTCGTAAGTTTTCAATGAGCTTACCGGAGTTATCACGCGGGCACGATCGAGCCACGCGAAACACGCCGTAAAATACATGCGACGAATGTAGCGATAACATTATCGGACATCACGGTCTACACCCCGCCGCGCCGTGCGTATCCCACGCACACACCTTTGTACGGGCTTTCCCTTTAACTCCATCGAGATGCTCTCTTCGATTCCTACCCATCCTTCGAAGACGGTTTCCCGCTCAGCGTATTCCATCTATCATAAAACGCGTTGTGGCGTGCCACTGTCGATGATAATTTAAGGGAATTCGCGTCTTATCCCCGCGAATTGCGAGGCGGCAGCCACGTTCTTTCGAAGAAATGTTGGTTCGATGATTAATGCGATTCTTGTCGGGATTACGTTTGCCGTCTACGTCTTTTAACAGAAATACGAGTAATATACGTTATATAGTATATTCGCGCGTACGTGTGCGAGCTTGGCGTGCTGCGATAGCGCGACGATTTAAAAGTACGGTTTTCCATCGATATGATGTTAGTAGAAGAACGAAAATGGTCGGAAACATAATAGGGACAATGATTTATACTTCGCAAGAGCTTTTATCGTAAATAAGTGTCATAAGAGGAATTGTTATCCGTATACTTTAATCTTTCTATCTTCTATTATCCAGATCGTTTATATAAGTTTATCTTCCAGACACTTTACGTAACTCGCAGACAATTCAAATACACGGTGCGCTCCATTATTTATTAAAGAGAAAAATAAATCATGCTTGACACTTTGATATTAACCGCCCTTTTTACACGCGATCTTGTAATATTCTCGTGTTTGCGTTACGCGTAAGAGTGGACAGAGGGATCATGTGGCAAATTGTCGAAAATTCCACGATCAATAACAACTTAAGTTCTTGAATTTTCCATGATGTAGGTACTCTTCCGCTTTAATGTCTAGAAGATATCAGCCACCGACTCGTGAGTCGGATACGCGACTTCCAAGGGTGAAGTATTGGTAAGTGACATGTGATGGATGCGACGCAAGCTGGGAATTGCAATGTCAATACTTTCGAAATTCCCGTAACTTATAAAACCGGACAACTGATTTTTTTTTAACGCCTCCGCATCGTGATTTATGAGTTTGGTGTTTGAAATTTCTTGCGCTAAAATATGATCCTCGGTGTAACACATTGTTCGCAACTCTGAAAGTGGATTTTCCTTTTTGAAAAAGACAACCTTTGTTTGCTGGAAGAAAAACGTATTGTGAGAAGCAAGAAAAGGCAGCAATACCTTCAATACTTTAGTGTAAACCTTTGCTAATATGAAAACATTCAAATTTCTGGCAAACGTGTTTTACATTCAAAAATGCAAAAAATTATATAATATATGATTCAAAACTAAATCTTTTCTTTCAGACAAAAATAATATCTTAAATCTTAAATATTTTCTTAAATATTCGACGCTTCTCATATGTATATAAAATTTAAATTCTAAATCTAAAATTGATGTATATAAATATCAAGTTATTGTGTAATAAATTGTATTTTCTATTTCGCTTTTCGTAATAATAATAAATTCTAAAAGCGATGTTATATAAAAGTTTTATAAAGATTTTAAAACAATAATATTTTAAGTGGTACATAAACTGTTTTTTTTTTTCAAAAATTTGCATTTTTAAATATACGCGCTATTACTCGGTTGTAAAACGACGTCTCAGAGTATGATAAACGCAAGATTGGTGTTTACAGTCCTAAAAATACAGAATAAAATCTCAGCTTGAGCATGG
This sequence comes from Leptothorax acervorum, assembly GCA_035220615.1. Taxonomy (NCBI): domain Eukaryota; kingdom Metazoa; phylum Arthropoda; class Insecta; order Hymenoptera; family Formicidae; genus Leptothorax; species Leptothorax acervorum. Next base: position 1,161,362 of record JASTWQ010000005.1, read on the forward strand.
GTTTAACACGATTCTGCCGAACGCAGAGGAGTGCCAAACTGAAATTGCAACCACGGGCTTTCGATAAATTGCTGCGGAAAGGAAGCAGCGCTGTTGTAACGAGGTTCCAAGCGCAATGTAACGAGATATTGTTGCCACGTTTTTCCCCAAAACTCCGGCAAATTGAACCCTCTTTCAGGTGTGCCGCGACATAGCCGATGAAAAAAATATATGCACTTTTTTTATCGTCGTCGCGTGGTTGCAATTTCACATGTGTACGTCCCTAAGGGAATAGGTATGTGAAATATGGAGCTTCGCGGTCCATCCGATCACGATGCCACCCGTTCCGTCGTAACGCGACGTCCTCTCCGCATATAAAATACCACCTGTCTTTTTTTTAAACATTGGCGGACAAACTGCTTGCGTACCTACTCAAAATATTGCTAGAAATTCGAGTCAGAGTTCAATTCCATTACTCGAGTAACTCCAACTTGAAAATGTTCAAACTATCTTATATACTATATAAACTAGAATGTCTGTCTGTATGTTCCCTATTAACTTCTAAACCCTTTGACCGATCTAGACCACATTTTGCATAGTTACTCTTCAGACTCCTGCGGAAAATGGGCTACCATGAAACCTAAACACTCCACCCCCCTCTCCCTAACACATGTTCTAATAGATATAAGAAGCCCGGGCCGGCTAGCTTAAGTTAATTGAATATAATTCGATACAAAGCGCGCACGCGCGCACAACAAAAGAAATCTATTATATTTTAAAGAATTTTAATTCTGTTATTTTTTAATTTAATTCTGCTAGTACCTCATAAAAGAAAACCTTTATACAATATAAATTGTTTTTCAAATTTGTCTCGCTAACAAAAAATTATGCCGAAATGCTGGAAGCATTTTCTAATTTTTTACTCTGATCTTAATTTTTTGGTAACAATTCGAACACCTAAATAATATATATCGTAGGAACATCTTTCTGGCGTTCGTAATTCTTCAGCACCGAAATATTCGTATAAGTGTGTCAGACCGACTGCTTGTTCGAATAATCTTTGTATCGTTTATACACAGAGGTTTCCTTATGCTTTTCTCCCTTACGTTATGAGACTACTCTACGAGTGACTTATGGGGTTTCGAGGGTCTTTGATTGCTTTTAAAAGGAATAAAGGATACTGCTACTTCTTTCGGAATAGATGTTCCTTGTGGGACGCCATAGATTCTAAATCAGGTTAGGTTAGGACAAAAATTTACATAATACTCTAAAAGTTTTTAGGACCGATTCGCAAGAGATTGGTTATATAGGGTCTCGATTAGACGATTGGATAGAAAGATTTGAATGTTTTTTCGGAACAGGCGACGCAATGCTGGTTATAGTAAATATTTATAATTCGAGATTTAATTTCTCCTAGAAATTTCAAATTTTTTAATCGTATTTTTTATTTTTTAATCTTCTGTACATTTTATCAGAACATATTGTGGCGACATCGCTTATAGAAAGTTTTATGTATTAAATTTATTAATACTATATAAATTTATTATTTTTAATTATATTAAAATGTTTAAAAAATGTTTACTAATATGGAAACATTCTAGCGAAAAATATAAGTGTACGAAATAATGAATGAATGAATGAATGTCGTGATATTTTGTCGCAAGTCTGACATTTGCTTAAAATATTATCGGCTTTTATCTCGGTCGCGATTCGCTAACGATTCATTATTATTTACGAGAATTTTGACATCGAATTTGCAGCCACGAATGTAATGAATAATTAACGCGCAATCGAATAGGTATCTCAAGGGCACTTGGCGTTTCGCTTGTCTCGTGATGACGTTTTTCATAGTCCGTATGGCGCTAAAGAATTTGTTAATTAGTTTACATAGTTCTACAAAGTATGTTCGATTTATCGAGCGGCAGGTCAGCCTTAAAACTTGAAGAAAATCGTAGAGACGTAACATAAGTTCTGGAAAAAAATTCTACTTTTTGATTGTCTACTTTTTAATTATTGCATCGAAAGATAAGTGAAATGCTGTACAACAAATAAAACAATTAAAATATCAGTATTTTTCATGCACACATGAAATAATTTGCTTTTTAAAAATTCTGTATTATACTTTTCGCAGTAAAGAGTTTTTTCAGAGATATTTTGAAATCACTAAACAAGGAAGCAATAATTTGATTAAAGGGCAGTTTCTCATCCACGGTAAAATGGTGAAATGCAGCATACACGTTAATTACAAAAAAGACGTAATTATAAAACAACTAGAGTTACCTAATAAGAGAACAGCGTGCAAGAACACGGCTTTTGTTCACTTTTTCTGTACTAGATCGTGCGTACATATATGCGTTACTTTTTCTTCAAACATCCCTGCAGGACTTTTACAAATATATGGCTAATTTATTAAATTTATTATTTTCTACTTTCACATCTTTTATAAAATGTGGCTTTTTATACTACTACAAACAGTTTCCCACATTAAAATTACGGTTTAAATACTTGCGTGTTGTGTAGATGTGCAAATATCTAAAACATAATACACTCTTGTTTATGTTCTTGAAATGATAAATAAACTATCTAAATGAAAATTTATAATTTTCTAAGTTTCTGAAGTTTAACCGTTGCATAATGATATAAATAATTTATATGAATAAGAACACACACATACATGCAAATAGATTACACAAACAAGTAGGAACATCGTTTTCCTACTTATTTTTTTATAATATGACAGATATTTTATAGCTGTAGCAATATTTTGACGTCAAATTACGTTAATAAAATTAAGAGAGAGAAAATAACGTGTTCACGTAAATTTTCCGCGCAAAAATCATATTAATGTAATTTTTATGACGAGCATAAAAAATAATATGAAATCTGCTAATTATACGAACAAATTAGTAATAGCGGAGTAAATGCAAATGAAAATTGTTCGGTGAGGCAGATATGCATATTCAACTAGATTATAGCTGCGCTCGTTACTGTGCTCGTATCCATGCAGGTAATGTCAAAAAGTGGAACAGTACATATGTACCTACTTCAAATAACAGCAATGACGTCTATTTTGGTGATTGACGGTTATTCCTTTTGTCATATTTATATAGCTCGATCAAGTCGAAGAGTTAATAAAATTCGAATTCGTATCCGACAAAGTAATACCGGCTTCGTGACGACCCCATAAAGATCCTTTATCTCCCGCATTGTGGCTATCACGGGTCACAGGAGACTGGAATCAATCGAGATGGCCGTATCCTCTGCAAAGGTATCTTCTGCTGTTCTATTCTAATTCTATGCTTCCTTCACAGTTATCTTTAATTCGCCGCTAAATCATAATCGAATGAATCCGCGATTACACGCAATAACGTGTACTGATCCATAAGGATGGCTACGTTTTCCATAGGTAATTTTATAGCTCTAGTCAGGTCGGGTATATAGACTATAAATTGACGCTACTGTTAATTCTGACATTTATACATTGTTATCTATCCTTTAAGTTTAATGTTTAATGTTCGATTGCTCTCGCGCACAGAAATCAGGATAGCGTAATATTTATATGTCAGGTTCGTAAAATCGTAAAATAAAATAATCAATGAGAATTCAATAATGCATTATCATTGCATGATTATGAAGTTTATCTTTGCTCTGTTTTGATATCTTTTGCTTCTTTGATTCTAACATATGTATTTTTAACAGGTTTCTTTTCTTTTGGGAATTGGAAAATATACATCTTTCTCGAATTTGTTACTTATTTTACTTGATATTTAATTCAAAACTTCAAAAATTTATTCCTAGTTCGCAAAACCTGCTTATAAGAATTGGTTTTAAATTTAGGCTTTTCCTCGAGGAAAATTTTATATTCAAACTCGATTATCGCAAGTTCGATTTTTCGAGTAGAAATAAATTTTTAAACGTCTTGAGCTCTAAATATATAAGAATCGAGAAGAGACAAATACGAAACTTATAGAACAAATCTAAGGTTTAAAAAAAAAAGGATTATTCTTCTAAATTTGTTTCTGGAATTACGTTAGTGAAATAAATTCAGCACGACGAATATATTTATCACGTTCGCTTGCGATATGTTATCTCATGCAATTTCCCCAGATTCAAATATCGAAGCGACAAACTTGTTCATTATATTTACTATGTCACATTGTCGCATCCATATTTTCTGATTCCGCCGACGGAATGTCATTCGTATCACGATGATAAAACGGCGTATATCGCGCGGCTGTGCACGCGAGTTGCAGGCACAGGTAGTACAGCGTGTTTGTAAAGCCCCAATTTCTTTTTGTGGGACGTTGCGAAGGATGAGTCCGTCATACGCAATATCCCGTTGCGAAGGAATCGACGGCGAAGGACGAGGGAAATGTAAGCTTGCAGGGCTTTCTCGATAGAAGACGGAAGGCGAAGGCGTGAGGCGCGGGGAGAGGAAAATACGCGCGCACGTACACACTCGGCTTCGCCGCCCTGCCGATCAATAGCTACAGGTGGCAGCCATTTCCTAGCCAACGTTGGCACTTGGCCTCTCTCTCTCTCTCTCTCTCCCCCCCCCCCCCTCCCTCTCTCCTTCTCTCTCTCTTTCTGTATCTATCTTCCTACATTATCCTTGCGAGATCATCCATGTTACTACTAACAACGGTGGACAGCGGGAATAGCCGAATACGAAACGAACAACCAAGAGCGTGAAAAAACATTGTCATGCCTACAATTTAGATGAGAAGAACATACAGGATTGTACTTATAAAATAAGCATATCCTCGGAAAGACTACGTATCAACATGCAGAGAATTGCAAATTGGCGTGGATTAAGGAAGAAATTCTCTCTTACAGGATCTAAAGTAACTATTTTGCAATGTTAATTGCTGCATTATGGAATAATCTCTCTTTCTATCTTCTATTTTCTCTTTCACAGACTCAATAATAAAATTGTTCAAGGAGATATAAGTGGCATGAATAAAACATTATGAAGTATACAACAAAAATTTTATTAGATATCCTATCTCGGATATAAATATTTGGTGTAAATTATCTCAACATGAAATTAAATAGCAATAAATGACGAGTTTTATTACATATTATTTAACGTCATTAATACTGTCTGGTTATATTTTATTGTTTACTTATCTCTTTCATGATAAATTTTTGCGGTCAGTAGTTTCATGAACTTGAATATCGAATCGCTGTAATTCGTCGTGTTAACTTTAAGAAAGGAAATATCAATTAGATTAATTTTGTCAACGCATATTCCTTCCGCGTGTCAAATATGCACTATATTAGGACTTGATAAAACTTGCTTTACGCGATTCAACGAAAGAGAAAAGAGAGAGAAGCAAAGATGTATCTGGTTCTTGATACGATCCACATGAACATCCCTTAATTTAAATTTAGGGCACTGATAAGAAATAGTTTCTGCCCTGCATATAAACGGCGCGTAGGTACTGAAGTGTACCTATACTAATTCGAGATTCTCGACTCGATTGACTTCCAAGACTTGTATCTCGCAGTGCGATCACAATGCACGTGTCCTCCCGGTTGCTAGCAGCTTATCCACCTTTGTAAGTAGGTATACACGCGCGTCGCTTCTCGCATTGTTTCTCGCGCGTCACTGGAAATAGCGCTAAATCGCGGAAACGCGGCCCCTTCGGGATCGAGTTTATCTCGGGCTTGATTGCGACGCGGAACGAGCTTTGATTGGGCCGCCGGCAGTCAGTCGGGCAGCTTTTAATCGAGTCGATCGATCACGCGACGCGCACAAAAGCTCTTCCGTTTCCTGTAAAAGACGGGAAGCGAGTCACCTCGGGTAACAGCGAACGGGATTAATAAAGGAGCTAATGAACAATGCTGCTGCGTGCCCGGATAAGGAGCAGAGCTTACAAACTCTATCGAGTTTCGGATGCACGCGCCGTTTTAACGATCGGAAGATTGATGAAGGAAAATTGAACAAATCTGTTTAACAGCGATTTCATTACGGATTATGATTCGCTATTAATTAAGTAGTTGATATATCAAGATTTCATGTACTACAATTTACTGTTTTTGAAAGAAAAACGTTCTACGATTTTTGGAGTAAAAATTCTTTTATCGTAAAAAATTGAATAAAATTTCTCGACGAAATTAATTAATTTTCACAGCCGCAGTTGATATCCGGAATCGCCTTTTCCTTCAGGAAATAAAGGAACGGTTCGAAGTACCGATACCAAGCCGCGATATCGATTAAAACGCGTATATTGCGATCCATTTCCGTCGGCTTAATTAGAACGGCCACGAGGCCGCCAGAATAAGTCCGTTCCGCCTGTACAGTGTACATGTATATGTAAATCGGCTAAATTTCCAGGAATATGCAGCGGAATGCATAGGGCTGATTTTATACCGCAAGCCTCGACCCGAATATTGGTGTTCCGGTCCGATAATAATTAAGGGCTTGTTGGTGCGATCCGATGGGCGATATCACGAATTAAACGTTATCGTTCATCACTTCATTCACTTACTGATAATCTCCGGCTACATCACGGCTTACCCGTTTTCCGAATTTATATTGTAATGATTTAATTAGAAACCTTATGGTGCTTAATTCGTTCAATAAAGCTTATAATTAACTGATACAAACGTAGAACAAATCTTCCCTGATCATTTCTTCTCCAATTTTCAGATGAAAATGCAGTTTATTTTACGCATAGTTTCCAAATATATATAGCATAAAACTAGCATTTAATATTTCTAATTAAATCTTGAAATAAGAAAAAGTCTAAGCAATTTATACAAATGTTTAATTAATTTAATATGAGAAAGATTTTTATCAAAAATTTTTAGAAGCAAGAAATATAAGTTTAATGTGTATATTTTCCTAAAATTCCGCGGTTTCTATATAGAAGTCTATTTATTTTCTTTAAAGAATGAATGGAAAAGAATGTTATTATTTCCTAAATTCCGAAATTCTTTCCTAAAGATGTCAATAGCTCGATACTTTGAACAGAGATAACTCGAAAGTAATATTATATGCTTTAGTGTATCATGGTCACATTATTGGCTGACTTCCAATCGAGGTTGCTCGATGCATTTTGGCAACGTACCGATATCGTCAACTCACCGAAATATTTCCTCCGATCAAACAATATACGATTCTTACATTGTTAAAGAACTCGGAGATCATTGTTATGTAAAACAAATTCTCTCTCCTAAATTCTCACTTCACTTATTTGCGGAGTGAAATACTATAAGCGGAGTAGAATGCGATTTAAGATGTTTATTTACCGGGGATAAATTTCCGCTTTCGGGTCACGTACAACTATCTAACTCTTGTTTTCTAAAGTCGCGATATGTTTATACAAAGTCAAGTGAGAGAGATGCAGAGCGATAAACAGGAAAATATTTCACAAACTTTGAATAAATCATTGTAACTTCAATGGTGAATAAATCTTTCATTTTTCTCGACAACCTTTCTTTATTTCGCAAAAGCTGAGTGTTTACATTAGTACGATCCATTTTTGAATGCGTTTAACTGTTTAACTGCAAAAATTTTTATTTCTTAAAATTTTACCTTGTTTACGGAAGACAATTTTTTTGTTCGATCGCTTAGTTCTTAACCCTTCTTTCGATGTGTACAGGAAATGCTTCAGTACAGCTATTTAAAGTCATCATTAATAATTATCCGTCCTATAGGCACGACACTTTAATACCTGACAGCTTCATTAGCGAACTCTGTTATGGATGACCCTGTCGTAAAAGTTTAGCATCCTCCATCGTTATCCCTTTAATGGACTATACGCTCGTTGCTTTTACGATCTGTTCGACGTTGCTGGCAAACAATAACGAATTGCCGTCACATCGTAAGTATGTCGCGCGAGCTGTGCCGTCACAAAATTGGTTTCAACGCGATTTGTTTTCCTTCGTGGCAAATGTAATATTGTTTGTCTTCTAAATATTTTAGATTGATTACATAATGACGTACGATTAAAACCTCGTAAAATTTCGTCGAAGAAATAATAAATTGCGGATTATAAAGTTATGATATACTTCTCGTTATAGTTGCGTTCAAACTTATAAAATTTTTAAAAAATATACATATAATCTTTCTCTAAAAGAAAATATCGTTACAGAGAGCTCTTTATGAGGATGGAGAATGTACATCTCTGTATCTCGTTTTCAATTTATAAGTGAAATCAATAACATTCAACCGCAAGCTAATAATTTCGTTGGGCGCGATTTAATTACCAGATCTTAATAGGCGGTTTGCCATTAAATCGAAATCGATGATCGCTAATCCTCTACAGTATAAAAGTATTAATAGCCAAATTAAACTTTTCAAAACTTATCGACGAGTTTTATGAAAATAGTTATTAGGATAATGCATATTAATAATACAAAAACTATTAATTTTAAAAAAACTAATAATTTTTGTATTATTTTTATTTCACTTATTAATTTTAGAAAGAAATTATTGAAATAAATACTTGGGTTTTGAGAAAATTGTTTCAAAAGAAAAGAATCATAACAGTTTTGCTATAAACTGATAGCAAGTTTCTGAGCACGAGTTACTATTTGTTTTGTTTAATAGAAATCGATTTTCTTTAATAATAATTCATTTAATATGTTTGCTCATGCATCAAAAGATTAAATACAAAAATAACTTGTTTCTGCAAAATCAAAGCTCGATATTGTTAGATTAAAAATAAAAATAATAAACTCTTGTTAGACGCTACTATTGTAACAATTACATTTTACTGTTGATTGGTACGGATAGGATATTTCACTGTGCATCCATTTGTTGTAGCCGACGTAAACAAAGACTGATGAGTCTCCATCAATCAGTGACATTTGTTGTATGTATGAAGCAAAATCACAACAAATTTGTTCAATTAATTTTGTAATAAAAGTACAATGCATTTGTCGTGTTAATTAATTAATTTAATTTAAAGGACTTTTAGTTTTAACATAATCCAATTAATTGCAACGTTACGTCAACAACGTGGAAGCATTTTAACGTTCTTTGACACTGTTCTCGTGTTTTTCATTTGTGTTTAGTGAAACTTATAACCCCATTGAATTAATTTAATTTTTTCATGTAGTAATCATATGTAACTGTGTCTTTACTCAGGCATGTAATTTTTACTGGCCGCAAGAGGAAACTTTCGAACTAATCTCCAGAAAAAGGAGGGGAAAGGTAATTCCCGCAAAGTGGTGGCGTATAACGAGATCTCGCGGGAGTGGAAGTCACGTTTTTCTTGGAAAGTCGCTTGGAGAAATTTGCGCCGTTTACAGAACCGCGAAAATTATTCGGCCAAGACTCGAAACCTCGCAGTTTTTAGGATTTTCTTGTGAGTAAAGTCTGAAAAATCCCTGATGCACTTATATTCGCGTAATCTCTCGCGACGTTTCCTCGTTTCGGTACGTTTTGCAGCCCCTTCGAGCGTCACGTCGTCGTGAAAACACGCTTATTCTATTCAGGAAAAATAAATCAAGAATTACTTACTCGGGTCCAATCATTATTGCACCTCTGTGGCACATCATGGCGACGGCGCCTAGCGTCGCGGCCATTTCGTCTGTTGAATAAAAAATGAGAGGGAACGGAGCATGAGGTGGAACGATGCGCGTTGTTGTGGAAGGCGTGCCCATGAGAAATTGGATTAATTCTGTATACAAGCGAGCAGTGCGCGCCTCCACCATCGTCGTCCAATGGCATCTGCAAAGCACAATACTCTAGTTAATGACATCATCAGAACTTACGCATTACAAATTAAAAAAGCTATATATTAAAGTTTTTCATGTATTAAAATCAAACGCAAATGTAAAATACATCACAGTACATTTGCATATCTATTAAATAATATTTTCTTCGCATTTATTATTACGTATTTCACGGATGGACAAGGCGTCCGATTTAGATCGTGATTTTCAGTTCGATGAATATATTTTCAATATAAATAATCTAAATGATATCAATTTTTTAAAATTTTTGGTCTGGTGCCTGGTATGAAAGCATGAAAAATATGCGTTAAGATTAAAAAATTAATCCGAGGGAATAATTTCACAATCGTACTGTTTTATGAAAAAATACACGGTTTTAATTTTTATACATCGTTATATTAATTATAGCAATATTTTCTTATGTCCTATCAAAGACGCTATCGAGGATTAAATCTGCCACTATGGATGACGCTTCGATTCTGTGAGACAACAGACGGATATCGGCGACATAGTACGCTTGGCAGCTCGTACTGTCAGATCGCCACGTATCAAACGGATGCGCACACACGCGCGACATGCTTACAGGGATGAAATCTGATATGGGATAATAGGTTTGAATCCGCTCCCGTACATAGGCAGAGACGCGCGCACGTACGACAAATCGATGCGCTGCATATGGGGACAGCTCTTGTTCGCGGAATTATAATATTGTATGTCACAGTGTAAATGTGTAATGTTGTAAATGCGCAGCAAGGCGCGACGTATCCGCATTTCCTCCTGTATATCAAGATTTTTTGCATGCAACAGAAATTTTCGCTTGACCAAGGCAAGCATCGACTCGAGAGAGATATTAGTTTTGTGATTTTTATCGAGCACATATTACGATACCGTAAGATAGAATAAGTGGAATATCGGATTAGAATTTCTGTGGGATGTACATGCTGCGTAACCATGAATCGTATATTGACATAGTAACGTCACGTTATTGCGTGATGCGTTATTTTTGTATGTGATACAAATTTATTTTTATTCCAAACAAAGACCGAGAATTTCAAACATAAATATTAATTTTAATCTCAAAAAGGTCGCGTTTATTTGTAATTTCCATTACATGCTGTTGTTGCATCTATGGAACATACACATGGTATAACATTTTCTTCACGATCACTTTTCAATCGCAATCAAATCGCTTTTAAAATTATTTAAAAAAGTTATCTGATTCAAATTAATCTATTCTATATTTGTGGTCGGTATCAAAGAAACGAAATTAATTTAATTCAATGACTTTTGTAACAGAAGTGAGAGTTCTTTTCGTTCTTTGTCAACAACGAAAATTTAACTTTTTACAGCGAGGAGAGAGGAAAAATCGGATAACAAATCGTTGACGGTCGTAGCTAGATTGATTAGATTCATTTGCTATAGTCACGGCTTCTCGGGAGAGCGAGTTTTAGGCTACGGGAATTCATCTTCTCTTGTGCTCCAAGTTCGGTAAGGACAAGAGACCAAAGTCGGTGACGCTAAAGATCACTTCGCGGAACTCTATTTCGAGTTGACACGGTCGGAGGATCGATCGCCGCTAACTTAATGTACTATTTACGAAATTTTCGAATGGTGAGCACGTACAGCGAAAAATGAGGTCACGTGTGAAAATAATAAATGTTACAGAGTGACAATGAATATATTGCTCAGAAGAATCTACTTCTTCAATTAAATAGCTCAGACCAGTGTCATTCCAGCTTTAAAGATTATCGGATTCATCAGAATAGCAATAGAATATTAAAAATATTAACATTGTTTTATATATATGTACTTGACAGTTTATTTTAAAGAACTTAATGTTTTAAAGATAAATCTTTTATACATATTTTATATAATATATTTTATATGCAAATTATTATTAATATTCGGTATTTAGTATTAATTGCATAATATTCTATTTTTATTATTCCTATATATTTATGCATGATGATAATTCATAAACATATAACACTCTTTTATAATAAACAAAAATAGAAATTATAATGCATTTCATGACAATAAATTGAAAAACGTACTGATTTATGTTTGTGATTTATATTTACTATTATTTAGAGATCTCTCTTAACACGTTCTGTGTCGGACTAATTTTACGTGATTTATCCTCTACTCCTCGTGGGTCACCGGTAACCCACGCAGTATGTTCATTATAGTTGTTAAATAAATTGTGCTCTATAATAATTATAAAACTAAAAATATTATTATTAAAAAAAAGGTCTAATGTACAAAATGCAATGCAAAACAAAGCGAATATTTTTATTAAACATTTATTTAATTATTTAGTATTAATATTTAATATATGAAAATACTTATTAATAATCAAAATATCAAACGACCTGAACAGAAAGCGTGAGTCACTGGTGACTACGCGGCACGGAACGTGTTAAATAGCAATCGAAGTGCGTACGCATCGATTGATTCTTATGAGCACAATTATGCAGCGAATACTTGCTCGTTATTTAATTAATAGAGATAGAAGTCAGAAAACGACATTGGAAGTTTCTCGCCTAGAGCTTAGTTTCTTCTGAAAAGTCATGCGCGAATACAGGCAGGGATATTCCTGAGATAAATTAAGTTTCCCCGGAAGCTAGCGTGCACTTAAATTCAACGAAGGGTAGACATAGAAGCGCTGACAAGTGAAAGAGCGTCCTATCTGATCGGCCGCAACAAGTAGAAGCAGCTAGCGTGTGAACAACCGACAAGTAGTAACAGCTAAAACTATCGGAGATTTGCTCATTCGATGTCAGCACCAATAAAAGATCATCAGTGACAAAGTTATCGTTGCGTCGCTCTTGATACAAATACTAAATTAAATTAAGATCTTAAATTGTTAAAAGAATAAATTAAAATAACGTTACTATTTTCTTGTTTGCAAAGCGTGAAATTTTCTGTTAGTTGAGCCTCTGGTATTGGTTTATTCATAGCTGTTAATTGTAATATGCGGCACAATAGCATTGTGCCGTATACATTGGTAATTAGATTTGCGATTATTTTACTCCCGACTTAGTTAGTATATATAATTTTCAAGTTTAAGTTTATTCCATCTATAATAAATACGTAAATCGCGAGGTATTGCTGTGTTTACCGTACTCAAATTATCATGTTAAGAATACACAATTTGCCGTATTTATCTAACGATAATGTAACATATTACGCGTGTTCGCTCTAATACGTATTACTAGCGTTTCAACAACAACACCATCGTGTGTACGAGAAAACCGGCAGAGCGAAACTCGCAAATCCTACATGTGGGAGCAAAATGCATATACAATAACGTAGAACGATGGCGGTCTCCGGCTAAGCGCGGTATTAAAGTATACAGTGAGCTCAACAAGTAGCCACTGGGACAAACATCGCTTTATGGGGAGGGTGAAACTAGGGGTTGCTTTGTAACCACGGTCGTTATAATCCTTACGTACAAATGAGGCCTGGATACGCGTATTATCGATTTTTCCGGCGTAACAATTTATCAAACCGTAAGAAAGTATCGCAGATGATAAACGAAGTTGTCCTTATGTTCTTAGGAAAAACCGAGTATTAAATTAAATAGAAGTCGATTAAAAATCCTTTTTCTTTTATTTCTTCCGTGAGAGCTAACTGTTGAAACTAAATACCTAATCAATGATAAATTTGTGATTATAACTTAATTATTCAAGCATTAAACGCTATGAAAGCTTATAGGATATTTAATTAATTTGTGAAACTAAGGATTACGCATATATAACTTTAAACAGAATTATCTATAAGACTTTAACATTAAAGCTTAATTTATGGCACCTACGAACTACATTAATATTTCTGTTGTTATGTTATAAAATTTTTTTGAAATAAAAAGTAACATTTTTTTTTATTTTTCACGACCTTATATTTTCAATTATTTTCCTTTTCTATTAACGAACCTCGCGTATGTTTTCAATTCATTGCAATTTAATGAAAAATAGTTTCTAGTTGTTTTATCGTATTTGTCCAATACACGTTTCTATAGTGAATGCGAATGTCTGTGTATTTGTTCGCACAATCGACTAGAGGTCCAATTGAACGCGGTCGTTTCTCGATTTCCTCTCGAGTTAACGTTTCCGGTTGGGATGTGGGCTTATTCGATATTCGAAAACGTAATGGGAGAGCCAAAAGCGCAATTGGCGAATTCCATCGCTATTTATTGCTATGGATAAATGTCCTTCTTACAATTAAACGAATTTTTGTCTGGTAAACGGATCGAATCACACATGTGAAAAACAAAATATATTTCTTGCATTATCCTGTACGCTAACATTGAACGGGATTATGGAGGAGTTTCATATAACAAAGCAAGTATCTAGAGAGCTTTGGTCTGCAAAATTTCAATAAAAAAAGTAACACAACACGCTTTACACGACAAACATAAATAAATATGCAGTACAGATAGATAGATATAGATAATGGTTTATTTGTGCCCCCTTGGGGTTTACAAAGGCGTTTTTCGCATGAACGTTCCCAAACCTTTACACAAAACGTAATACATAATCTCTCAACCTATACCTATCCATCACATGGCGTTTTAAAGGGACGTACCCAACCATTTACAAAAGTAAATAAATATTCGTACCATCTTTCGGCCTGGCCGTGAGCGACCTATACAACCTAATCACCCTCCCTCCCCTACACACGCATCCGATTCCTCTACCCCCATGCCCAGTGCCAAAATATGCAGTACAGTATTAAAACAATTATTACAACCCATAAAACTGAATTAGTAATAATTAAATTCGTTACACCGTTTAGTTTGAATATTTCTCATAAATCAAGGAGGACGATTTTAAAACAAATTGCAACATCGCTTTGAGCGACGGATTTAATTAACAACCTTGCTATACGTTGGCGCTTATGCCAACGTGATCGCTCAAAGGGTTAAAAGCGTGGCAAAATTATTGTCCGCGCTGTTACGAAAACCGGATACGCGCGTTTTCGAGCAACGACGACGATAATTCAAACGCGTATGTTCCGCGCGGAATTTCGTGCATATAAAAGAAACGTAAACCGCCAGCATGTCACGTATCCGGAAGTAGCACGGTGGCCGCATTGCAACCTAACACATCTAGTTTTATGACTTTCTTTCGATTTATCAGTTTTGATTTTGCCGCAGACGATATCATTTCAGCTGCATGTATAATATTTCAGGCAACGAAAAGTAGGTCGCTCGAAAAGTATGCGTTGGAAAAATTATATATCGATCCAATGCATATTTGATGAACTTAATAAATATAAGCGGTAAACGGCGGTAATTGGAATATATATCGCAAGAAATTGTTCGAGAAAGAAACCGTATGGTCAAATTAAAAAGTCTAAAAATTTCTAAATTAAGAACGCATATACTCTTCATCTCATATTTAACGCGAGGTATGCCGTCTCCGTATCTTTTTATTTCCCTCATGTGAAAATCGTATATTATTTCAGGTTGAATATCAGACTGCCGTATTTTATGTTAAATGTAGGATGCATAAATGTTCGCTTCAATATTCCAGACATTATATCGCATAAATTTTTAAACAGAAAGAACTTCTTTGTTCTATTGTATCTAAAGCATTTAAAACGGACGCGGCTGAAGCTCGTGTCCTTGTCCCAATCATGGTGGACTCGTTCTTGCATTCCGAGCACAGATAAGCACGACCGATCTCCTTGTCAGGTTAATTTTGTCTCCGCTTCGTACGTCATCGGAGACTATCTCGAATCGGAGTATTCGTTACACGTTGCGGGGGTGGTTTGTTTGCATTCTATGACGATCATCCATCGTGGGTATTGCATGTTGCGAACATAAGAACATAAGAATATTTACAGATGATTATTCAGTATGTATTAAATATCATGACAATAAAGATTAAAAGATTAGGTTTCTATTCTATTTCAAAATGAACGAAATATTAAATGGCAAAAATGTAAGACGCATGTCATGTATAAAGGAGAAACGAAATGACAGTTAATAATGATGTAAGATTATATTTAGACAATAAGCCACCTCCATTCGCCGTGAACACGAGAGATACGCCAGTCATTAACATCCCCATATGAACAAGCTGCCTACGCCTTCGTTAATTAACGTAGCTCGTAGAATTTAATCCTCTAATGATCTACAAAATGGCAACGTGTTATTCGATATGATCTTGGTCGTTCCTCCACGTTCTCGCAGTGCCGCCGGAGATTTTCGAGTAGCTTCGAACTTTGCACTTCGCTAACCCCGTCGATCGTGTCACCCACGCGAATATTAACTTCGGCAATTAATATAGGCGAATACCGTATCGCTTCTTGTTCCCCGTTTCTCGTCACCCGAGCGACAGAGCGCCCACGTTCGAGGGATATTATCCGTGAGCGCCACGACGGGATCATTATAAGATAAATTAATATACGCGCCGGGGTATTACGAGCGCGAGGCGCTTGAAATTCCATTCCGTTCATTGTTCCACCCCGTCCATTCGACGATATCTCCGTTTTTCTCTCGGACACCCTCTTTTTCGCGATTCCTTCCGCGTCGCTCTCATCTCTTTGATACTTCTTCGCCTTCTCCTTTCGTTTCTGAAGATTAGTATAATCGTGTCATCGCCACGTCCGATTGCGTTTTCACTCTGCCTCTAGGAGAGCTTTGTCCGTATCTTGGGCGAATATAAATTTTTCTCTTCATTTTTTTCTCTTTATTATGCCCTCTCTCTCTTGTTCTCTTTCTCGCTTTCTCTTCTCTTTTGAAAAATAATAATTGTTTCTATTTTTTGTGCACTCGCTGAAAATACTTCAATTAACAACTAACGTTTTTAATGAATATTTATCTCAATTTGCTATATTCACTTTAACGCTGCGTATATGCCAGGAGGAACCGTGCGGCAAGCAATATCACGCGAAAATCCTGGCCGCATGAGAGGCCGGTAATAACAAATTTTGGCCACAATGATGTTAGAACGACGGTGAAGCGGCAGCGTTGCGTTATCCCACCGAACGGAACGGTTAACGAAGCCATTTACATCGCAATTATTATAATTTACGTAACCATGAAACTTGGTTGTAATCGAAATTTGTCTCGTAGCGCGTTAGGTTAATTGCTTGATGCGCGAAATGCGACGTGAAAGAGAGCGGCTTCCGAAACGCATGCACATGGCGAGACAAGTTGACTGCTTCCTGCCGCTTGGAATCAGTTCCCCGCTGCACTGGGACTGCCACGAAACCAAAAGTTTGGCCAAACGACCGCAATTGTAGGAGGAGTTAATTAACGCTTGCAAAACACGGAATTTCCGGAACAATTTTTCGAATGCAATTTCGTGATATTCGCAATTGATATATCGATAAGCTGCAGTTTATTACCACTTAACTCAGAAAATGTTCATTTGTAGTACGATGTCAAATATTTCTTGTGATAAAAATATATAGTTAGTTAAATTGCTTATTTTATTTTGTTAAAAAACTTTTAATTGAGAAAACTAATAATCTTAAAGTGTTTTTGTTGAGGAAGTAATATCTACCGTTGTTTTTATATATTAACGATGTAAAAGAGAAAAGTCTCTTCTCTTCTATGGCAAAAATGTATTAATTTAAATTTATTATTTGATACTGTTAAGTATTCATAATAATCGTTCAAGATAATATAATTATAATTAGCTACGGATAAAAATACAAGAACAGAACAGGTCGATTATATAAATAATTCATTATTGTTTTTTTATTTCTAATTTAATAAAAAGCTTTTTAACACATCTAGACTTTAATTTCTTCTTTTTCTTCTTTTTAGATGAGATTATCTTTTGCTTCTATTCTTTTCTTCAAGTATTCATTGCACTATCAATGCACAAATTAACGTGTATATGAGTATGTATGATGCCTAGATGTATATGAATGCCTACAATGATGAACTCGGGTCCATGTGGGTTCGCTAAGCTAAAATGACTGTACAGATCAATCATTTTTGAGGAAACTTCATTATAAAAAAAAAAAATTGGTTACAATCACTTGAAAGCAGTGTAAAATAACGTGCACACACAAACACACGTGTGGTCTGTACAAAATTATTAGTTTAGATGTAACATCGTTATGGAGTTTGAATTCGTAATTACAGTGTACCATCGCGGTCAACTATGCCTGTGGGAATTAAGGGCCTCTAGTTGCTGCGTGGGTGATTTCCCTGATTGAAATTACAGCTAATGAGGACAAGTGCAGCGTGTTGGTATGTTGATGAAGTTCAACAAACTTATTGTTAGTCTTGTTATATCTTTTTGCAATCCTCAGTAGAAAACTATATTTTTAATAATTCACACTTGCAATTCCAAGCACATTATTCTCGTAATTACATTTTATTTTCCTCTACCACAAATTGCAGTCGCAATTTGTCAAACGAAAATGTTCGATAAACTTTCTTTACATTTTTATCAACTATAATGTACGAATGAGCGTTCGTGCTTAACTGTCGCCGGATGAAATTAATGTAAACACTAGCTTTTGTCTTAAACATGTGTTGCAATTTACGACATGTTTTATTCATGCGATTAAATGATTAACTTTGGAGACTGATATTTTCAAGCTTGCTTTTAGAATTATGTTTTCGTCGTGGGTTTGTGTATAACAATATGCGTATATGATATGATACATACGGAATTTCATAATTCAATTTCATATGAGACATAAATGAGACAAAGCAAAGTTTTGTTGATTTTATCAATGTATAACAACTATTAGTGTTCGAAGTTTTACGAGAAACTAGCGCGTCTTCAAGTAAAAATGAATTTGCACCATAATAAGATGAACGTTATTAAAAATGATAATCACATCTCAATCGTGTTATCTCTTTTTCAGCCGAATAACGTACTTTTGTGAGACGTCGGTGCTTAGAAACTAAACTATTAACGTAACAGTTTTCAGATACCTAAAATATCGGATTGTCGTTAGGAAAAGTAAGATTAATCATCTCACAACATGTGTGTATGCGCTCGCTCACAGGAACTGACATCTCGTATGCGACGAAACAAAGCCAGATTATTAATTTGCGCGCGCAAATATTTGTTTGCGTCTAAACTTTCTAACGAGGTTACGTTCAGCCAAACATTCCTCTCAAAGCAGCTAGCTAGCCCGCGAGAGAACTGTTTGCAAACTACAAAGTGGTATATGACGCGGGAATTCTAAAAACCTCAATACCACCTTTAAAGTTGAAATCTATTTACTGAGCTTGAAATAAGCCAGAAACATTTTCACGGGTGTAGACCGCTCGATGAGACGAGCCTTGATGATCACTGAATCCATTATCAAGCCTCGTAATTCCAAGCAGAAGTGGATCGAGTCCATCATTTATCACATTCATTTGAAGCATTAAGTCATATATAAGTCATATGTAAAGCGAACGTTATAAATGATGGACTTGGCCTACTTTTGCTCCGAGCTGCTCAATCGCGTGTAATTAAATACATTAATACTTTATTTTCAGAATCGCGTGACAACACATCTCAAAGCCACTTCATGTCTCTTTGAAGGCGAGTGATAATGGTCGCAGGAAATGCTTTCGCGGCAGAAGGGCGAGCCGCACGGCTCCATCTTACGCCAATTAAGATTCTGCAAATCTAAAGACATCATAGAACTGTGAGTCGAGGTCGGCGATCGCGAATCAGCAGCAATCACGGGCCTTTATGCCGGTACTCAGCATCAGGAATAAGTGACGAGAGGCGCAACTGGGATTTAGGAATCCTCTGTTTTCTCCATTGAGATTAGGCGAGATCGAAATAGAGCCGTCAGGATGGACAACGTAATGTACTTCATGAAGAAGGTAAGTGTCACACGCAAATCTCGAGATTGTAGCAAATCATTCATTTTAAATGCAAAACGATATCCAATTATTGAATGACTATAAAATTCTTCATTATACTGTTTATCCGAACTTAACACGCTGCTTCTAAACACGATTTTAATAAAAGTAACGTCGAAATTGAGCTTTTAATGCATGATTAATATAACGTTAAAAGTGATGCTGCTCCTGATGCTATCAGAGACAACTCTGCAAAACTTGAACTATAAAACGCTAATTGTCACGAATTGGACCTCGTAGAATAGTTTGATTCGATATACACCGATGATATTTCGTTCATACCTCGATCGGAATGCGAACAAAATCACATCTATTTCCGAACGAGTATTTTTAGACGTAATGAAATGTAAAACCATGCAGATACGAATTATACGCTAAAATGTTCGTAATTACATCATGGGAGCCAAACCGCGAGAGCTGCTCGGCGATCCGCATGAATCAAATCAAGATAGAAAACCCTGGTAATCGATAGATCGTGCCCGGAGTACGTAGCCGGTTATTTAACGACTGATTTTATCCTCATGGATAGTCCCGACGCATCGAATATTCAACAGTTGGCATCGATTCCCTCGAAATACGGAGCATCCGGACGGTCCCGCCAGATCTGACCTACGCCTAAGATCCGGGATCGCGTGCGATTATGTACAGCAAGATCGATCCTGAGATCAATGTCAACGGAGAGCTTTTATTCATGCAAATCGGCTGCTACGTCACGAAAGTCACATTAGAATTGTAAATTTTTCTTTAACATGATATTTCCATTCCCTTTATCAATGAAAACTCTTCATTTAATGTCAATTGTGCTACGTAATTTAAGCATTTGATATAACGAAATACCACACGCCCGCATTTTAACGTCATGATGTTACAATATACGTCATCACAGTGATATATGTGATTGAAATTGAATATTAAAATCTGCTGTTATTGGAAATTAATACCGTTACGCTGTCATGATCGCAAGTGTCACAATATTTGACATGAAAACGATGTGAGATATTTCTATACATTATCGACTATTTAATTATGTATTTTTTAGTAATAATTATAAGATCGAAAATAGAAAGAGAGAGAGACAGAAAAAAAGAAAATCTTTGATAAACCGTTGCGATTAATTAAATTTATCTTTGTATGTTTGATATTTGCTATAAAACGAATTGATTCAGCTCTGGTTAGCCAAGAATAATAACATTGCGACGGACTCGCTATTAAAGGATAAGAAGTTCACACTCACGACACGTGTACTCATGACACAAGGATTACATCCTTGATCTTCTCGCGTATAAACTTAATCGTGCATAGTCGGCGTTTCTTTACATGTACACCCCGCTTCTCTCTGTGGAAAACCTCTTTGCGCCACGTCCGCGCTTTTCCAAAGGCGGCCTGGCCTGGCCTGGCGAGGTGAAAGCTTTTGCACGCGGCGTTTCTTCCAGCCGGTGCCACTGAAAATGTTTGTACGACGGTCCTCTCTTTGCCCTCTGTGTTCTTAGCTTCACCGTAGCTTTAAAATTTCCACGCTGTATCATCTCCGCTGTTTCTTCCCGCTTTTACATCTCTATTTACATTAATACTTGAATTTATTTGATTTTTATGACTATACGTATAACTTCAATTTTAGTTAATGCTGATTGCTTAAATAATAATATTGAAAATAATTGCATTATATTTTTAATTTTCTATTTTTATTTAAATATTTGACACATGAATTTGTTTTTCTTATTTGTCGTTTCGGGTTTCGTTTCCATGCCGTCTGTTTATTTCACTCTGTGTCTTTCTCTCTCTTTTTCTGTTTGGTGTTGCCTGTTTTATTTTTACATGTCTTCTGGAATTACATCAGGCGAAATTTTGTCGTAGAGACACTTTGCTACTATTATTACATTCGCTTTAATGCTTTTTAAAACTACGCCGGCCTGCATTGTTAAATTATTCTATGCTTTATGGAAAATTCTCCACGAAGTTCTTGCAACATTACTATACAATTCAAGAGATGTGTTTCCAGTACACATATACGCTGCTTCTGTTTTTTATAATTGAAGAATTTTAATTTAAATTATAGAAGATATACTTTTAAAAGAAATATAGCAATATAACACATTTTACCCTTATATACACATATATGAACTCTCATAAGTTTGTTTAATTCATTCTTTTCATAGATTTATTTTTCAATCTTTTCAAAAAATTTTCAATTTATTGTTCCTTTATTTAGATATTGAAAAGCATCGTGTTCGAACTGCCTTGCTTTACGATCGCGTTTTTTCTTTTCATCTCACATGCGCGCGCGGATGTTCTAATCCCGGATGTCTATCGTGTGGAAGAGGATACCGGCTGTGTTTATCAAGCGATCGTTTCGAAATTTATCGAACCCACGGCGCAAGCTTATTTATTTGTTCCCCGATGGCTTCAATATTCGGCAATGGCCTTAAGGTCGATCGCGATACGGTGGGGAGGTTCGCGTTTTACACCCACGATGCCGGCAAGACTCTCTTGGCGATTCATTTCGAACTCCGCCGTTACTTTCATCGCCAACACGGGAATCGGGCGCCACCAAAGATTACAGGTCGAAGATCAGACAGGTTTCATATACATTTCGTGTGTTAATATTTATAACGCATAGAGATTCTACCCACGTATATATGTACATACATATATATATATAAGTCAATTTGAAGAGATCAATTGCTAATGCGTGACGAGTGAAATATGAAAGCATATGCATGATTTGGTATTCCATCCACGACGGGTAATTGGTAAATCATGAATTCATTTTCGGCGAATCGATAATAAAATTATTATTTTGACATTTTCCGTGCTGTATGCATTATAAACAACATAAATATTGCGGCGAAAATATTAAGCTTTATATATTTAGAGGGTGCCTTTTATTTATCAGATTATATTGGTTGATCGCGGTATATAAGAATAAAAAAACTAGCGCGATTAAAAATAAAAAGATATCAAATTAAAAAATTCTGTCTTAAAATAGAGAATGTCCGGTAATTCTATTTAGAATCATTCTTCGTATGACTTTATTTTATCATTCTCCCATAACTCTCCTTTTCAATTGCTCGCAATTTCACGACTTTATCTAAAAATTTCTTCAAAGTGCCAGGCGTACCTATATCACGGCGCGACAAAATGAGGCATAATCTCGTTAAAAGCATGCTTTGCCAGTCATCTTCATACTCGTCCTCTTATGGGACCGGAATTTTCAACTTTTCCCGCGTTTTTCATCTGCATAGCGAAGGCATGAAATCCATGTCGTCCCACTAAATCATCACCCCGCCCCTCCCTCCGCCCCCGGGCGATACCGTAAGCAAACTTTTATTAACAAACTTTCGTCATAAAGCTGTATCAGTGCTAACGACTGGAGTCCGCAAGCTTGTCATTCCCAGCGCGCAGCGCCACGAAAAGAATAAAGGCTCATCCTCTCGAGAAAAATCATAAACGCTAACGGGAGAAGTGCGAACCGATCCCCATGACGCAAACAGCCCCGACGAAATTTTCCGCTGACGCGCGTTTCCTTCCGCCGTGGGCTGATGATCGTAACGTTGGCAAAAGCAAGAAACTCTAGAAACTTGAGAACGAGGAACGAAAGGTCGGATCTCGCGCGATTTTCCACCTTCCGTCGTCGTGAAAATTGTATGGGTAAATGCGGCGCGCGCTACACCCACGCACCAGACGGCTTCTCAGTTATGATCGCGCTTTAATACAGCGTTTTCAGATAGAAATGTATTGCTACACATTATTGTAAGTAAATGCCGTAGTAATACAGTTGTCGCTGGCACGGCGCTTTCTTATTCTCTTTTGTTATTTCCCTGCGGCGCGGCGCGGTGGCCGCTCATACCTACTGTTTCCGAGTACTTCATATTTTCTATCGGCAAACTGTTCTTGTTGTATATTATATCGTTTGCATGCACATACCCGCGTTCAGTCTTGTAATAAGTAATTCACACTGTGAGCTTACAATTAGATGTATGTTTAAAGGACATTTTTATTTAACATTTATATAATGAAGAGTCATTACTGTTTTAAATACGTAATTTTTCATTGGATGTGTTCAACGATTCCCTAATTCTTATTTTATGCAATTAAATTTGTACTGAGTGTTTTCATGATAAATGTAATAGAAAAGTTGATAATTTGCAACGAATTGTAAAGCATTTTGGGAATTTCATGATATTCCCAAATGCTGCACAAATTGTTTCATAATTAAAGAAGAACTTTTGCGCTTATCTTTATCTAGAAGATATCGCATCTTTAGAAAATACTGTCGCAACTCAAAAAATTTCGATTTTGAGTTAAGCCCATAAAAAGTATGCTTAAAATGTTACCTACGTGCTATAATAGTGTCACTAATTGTAAGTCTATAGATCTGTTTTCTGTTGCTGCACTGCTGAACTCGTGCAATAAGTTAGAGTAGGACAAGTATATTTTGTTTCACTCTAACTTACTGCACCAGTGTGCACTAGTTCAGCAGTGCAGTAACAAAAAACAGACCTATCATCATGCGAAATTCGCTACACGGGGCAGAAGTGCCGTTATTCTTTTTAACCGGTTATGTTGCGGTTTTCTGGATGAATAGTGTCACAAGTGAACTGACGAGTAAATCACAGTAAACCTCTTCAAAAAACAGTATAAGTTTCGTTATAACAAAGTATCGTAATTGTAATTGCGTTAGTTAATTCACAATTCAAAAAATTGATTGTTTTTCCTCTCTCCTGAAAATTGTGAATTTTTGAATTGTGACAGTATTCTTCTAGGCGTGCGATATGTAGAATATTATCAATCTTTATTTAACTGTAAATCAACAAAGAGAACAGTAAAAATTAAGATATAATGTTGGGGTGTAAAATATACTTCACGCAAGTAATTACGTTAAAAAACAACATAATGTAGTATAGGGTTAATCTTATTTCGAAATTAATCAGATCAATATTGTTACTTGATCTTTAATTGCCGTCATTTCTAATCTTCGTAAGAGATCGTTCAACCGAGAAAATTATTCTCCAGGATAATACCCTCTTACTGAAGCGTGGAGCGCATTTTTTTGTGAGTCTAGATTCATCGGGAAAAATCTTTTACACACCATTTACGATGCTGCGTATAGTAACTATTGCTCGAATATATCCAGTGTGTTTATATCTCGCGTTATCAGGCAAATTCTAACACACTCGAAACGTTTTTTCTGCGTCCACTCAAGATTGACACGCAATTTCATTAACGGTCATTTTTTCTTTTAGCCTACAGCTTTTCTTCCTGTCTCTGTCGAGCGGGAGACAGGAAGAAAGCTGTGACCTTTTCCCTAATGTACCAAATATTTAATTATCTGTATTACATGTTTCTCTATAAACGCGAGTCGAAATAAACCTTTAGACTATCGCGTGAAAGGTGAGGTATCACGTTGCGTTTTAACACGCAATTCAACATTGTGACCAGCGAGAACGCAAAATTTTATCAAATCATTACCGGTCGATCACTTTCCAATGAATGAATTATCGTCACGCTACGAGAGCGCGATAAAGTGTGCGAAGAATGCTCAGACGGAATTAATTCGCGCCACGTGCGACAAGAACAATCCAATAAAAACTGGAAAATCCATTATTTGCATTTTTGTGACCCCGTATTTCAATTCAAGCGCGCACCTCATGGTATTAACGGCTTCTCATCGAAGTAGATCGTGCGAACTAACTTCTTAAAAAAAAAAAACGACTCAAAGGAGCACTTCATATCCGGACAGAAAAGAAATAAGAAAAGCTGTTACAGTCTGTGTATGTGTCGCAGGCTTATTGCAAAATCAGCCCTTTTGCAAAAAGACTAGCCTCTTTGCGAAAGGTCGGCATTTTGCGAAGCACTGATCGTTTCCCAATAAGACTGAACGCACTTTAGGCTTATTGGCACACATGAGCTGGTGCTAGGCTAGGCACTTTGCAAAAAGTCTAAAATACATTAGTCTTATTAAAGAAACGATCAAATGCTCTCGCAAAATGCCGGCATTTTTGCAAAAAGACTGATTTTGCAATAAGCCTGCGACATATGCACTCTTCACTCCTATGCATTTCTTTACGAGTGCATAAAAATCGATAGCTCGGCTTTGCAGGCCCGTCGCGCCGTAGGGACGCAGCTTCGTCAACTCGATGTTCGGCGGCAAACATGTTCTGACATTTAAAGGCTCAAATTATTATAACTAAATTCGAAGATCGCAAGGGCGTTTCGCGGAAAGTGCATGCTCGGCAACGATTACGTCGTAGCTTTACGAGGCTCCCGACGCCATAAAGTCGACAGGTGTCAAAGGTAGCTTAAAAGCCCGACGGTGACGTGCAATGGCTCGCGTCATTAACACGTTTACATGCTACTACCTTTGTTCTTGTGACTCATTCGGCTGTTAATTAATTTGTCGTTTGATCGTTAGGTATATCGATGGAATTAGACCTCTGTATGAATGGACAATTATCGGCTTGTTAATATAGCTCAGTATGCTTTCTGGCATAAATTGTCACGCGCATTATTATATTTTCTAGCAACATAATCTTCGAATGGTTTTGGTAAATACTGGCAATATTTGCCGGGATTTATTATTCTCTTTTTCACGGTGTATTATTATTTATTGTTTATATTATTAATAAGTTAACTTATTTTCTTTCTATGCAAATTACATTCGCATGATATGCATTTTTATGATGTGTTGTCTATTACACACGAAGTAAGTACGAATGTAAATAAAGACTGTGCGGCGAGAGAAGATGTGGAAGGTTTAAGATACTTATTCGCCGTAAATAATTCGTCGAGTTAATGTCTTGCAAAATACTGCAGTGTAAATTTTACCTTTTAAGTTTTCTTTGCGTTCCTCAGAACTGTTATTAGCAGTACAAATGAAAAATATAAAAAGAATACATTTTTTAATAATCTATTTGTAGCATTTTTGTAACCCTAAAATCTTAGAATTAGTATATAATGATTATTGCTCTATTTAATAAAATCGTGATAAAATACTATATTATTTATTATAGTTTCTATTTTAAATCGATATTTTTTCTCACGGGATGATTAGTTATCCTGTTCGCCGTAAAAAAGTTGTACTTCCAAGAAAAATTCCCCTTCAAGAAACTTCAAGTTAGAAAACATTGCACTATTATGCTGGATGGGGAGCATTTAATGGTAGCCTCGCGTAAAAATAGCGATAAA
This sequence comes from Leptothorax acervorum, assembly GCA_035220615.1. Lineage (NCBI taxonomy): Eukaryota > Metazoa > Arthropoda > Insecta > Hymenoptera > Formicidae > Leptothorax > Leptothorax acervorum. The sequence continues at coordinate 1,188,057 of JASTWQ010000005.1, forward strand.
AGCGTAGTGCCAGTGAAAGAACGCCGACTTTCGCTATTACGATCCGAAAAACTTCGCCCGTTAGTGCCAAACCCTCGACATAACATAATTAAGGTGTGTAATATCATTCCTAAACTTATGACTGCTAATTTTAAAAAGCCCCACGGTCGCTCCCATTTCAGCTCCGAAAAAATATGCCGCGGGGAATTACGCAGATAAACGTTACCGCCATTCGGTGGTCCGAAATTAAAGACCCGAGTAAAGACCGCTTATTTTCTGGTGTATTCGTGAAATATAAGCGCAACAAAGATTATTCACGCGTGCACACGACGAGCTAAGCTTTCTGTCTATCTTATCGGAATAGAGGAAACAATTTTATAGAGCCGTGCACTTTGAATACGTATAGGAAAGATTTCCAATAAATCGGAGAAAACGCCGAATGTTCAATGCTATGCGTAATCCATACACGAAATCCCATTTTTCAATGGAAACAGACCACATCATTCGTCATTCGATAGGTCCTGTTATTCTGGCATGGAAAATATATATTTGGAGCGTGTTTATTTCCCTCTCTTTTATTTATTTCGATTGTTTTTTTATGATCCGATGCGTTCCACGCTCACTAATATTATCGATACAATCATAACAAAAAGCTGCTTTTATGTTAATTTTATATTTTACTGCTGAACTGTTTACATAATTTTCAGTTGATATAAAACAGTATGATGTAACTATTGTATATTATCATTAAAACTTCCATCAAAGAGATTGCCACATAATGAAAATATAATTTTTTTAAACTAAAGATTGCTGAGTCTAACGTCTTTACATATCGTAGAGTTCAACAAAAAATGCAATAGACATTTATAATTATGCTTATTATTAGATAAATCATGAATATAAAGACTAGTTTTCTAATTAACTGAAGATAAACTTTACACTTGCGATATGACATAATTTGGAATTATATTGGCCATTGATATTGATTTGCAATTAGTATGCGATTTGTTAATTCGCTACAAAACTAAAGATACTTTCAGTAAAGCACTCGCTTTTATTTCTAATAAACATCGCCGTTAACGTACTTTCTACATGTGAATACACATTTAATTAACTCCAATTTGTGCTAGCCAGCTACGACAAAATTTAATTCTCGATGCGGGACGCAGTCCTTTTTTTTCATTCACTCTCTCATTGCGGATTTTCCTTTCGTATGCTCTCAACTTAATACGGTTATTTATCATGGCCGTGGTGACCAATAAGTCAGAAAGCGGACGCGAATGCGATAGTTTCCGCGAGTGTCTACAGTCTACACAAACACGGACACATCGCCATTTTCATCTATCATGAGATTATACTTCTCCCGATGTCATAAATTACACGCTATATGTGCAGATGCGAATCGTGACCGTCCATTAGAGTGCCGACTTGAGTTTAACTGTATATGTTAGACGCTTAGAAGTTATACGAAATATAATATTCTTAATTAAATTTAAAACAATTACATAAGTACTGCACTCAGCGATATTGGGTCATTCTATAAGTAATGTGGTTTTTTCGAAATAATTTTGAAATGAAACAAAAAACTGGACATTTTAATTTTAATATATTTTTCCAAAATATATTTTTCAGTATTATTTATAACTTCTTTCCACCTTAATCTTAAGTTTTTAATTCCCTGACGATAAAAGTTTTTCGGTTTTGTGTGTGTGAACTAAAGAATAAATGGAGTTTCCTTATATACCGCATTATTTATGAGATGACACAATATTTTCAAAATAATTTTTAATCTATTTGATATTATATGGATTTAGCGTTGTTGTGTGTGTGGAAATATTATAGAAATACATCATAAACGACAAACAATACAAAAAAGATTTTTCGATTGTAAAGTAAAAAATGTACCATATTAATCTCAAAGATAAAAAGAAGTACTTCTGAAAATGCGAGTAAAAAAGGGGGTTATCGTGCCAGTGAGAAATATTCCATGCCTACAGAAACATTAAATAAAATGGCTCAAATGTACGCGATTGTTTATCACAGGAGTGATAATACTCATGGAAGGACAATTGTTGTAATTTACGAGAGCCCGTGCGAGTTTTGTAGCCCCCTGTGTTCCGTTCTTTTCCAGCGTCATATATAGTAGCAGGATAAGGCATGTTGCCGATTAAATCCAGCTGGTAGACGATTGCGCCGAAACTGCATGCGAACCCGCGGCGCTCGAACTCGGAACTTCAGTTATGCGCGTCATAACGTTTGCAAATGCGACATCGTGTTATCGGTAACGCGGTCGCTATTCGACAACTCCCATCGCGGGAAATGTAAATGTTGAGAATTTCTGATACATAAATTTCGGAGCACGAGAATATATCGCTCCTCGTACGTGTGCTTATAAATTAGGCAATTAACAGCGCGAAACGGTAGAAAATCGGATTTGATGCATGTCTTCGCAATTTACTGCGCAATTTACAATTAATCGTGGCAATAAGATTTCAATAACGCCAAATGTAATAGATCACGCTTTTTGAAAGATATATAGAATCATGTTCGTAATATTAATACCAACAGTTGCAACTATTGCAACGCGCATTGTTGTCACAGTACGTGGCAATAAGATTTCAATAACGCCAAATGTAATAAATCACGCTTTTTGTGAAAGATAGAATCATGTTCGTAATATTAATACTAATAGTTGCAACTATTGCAACGCGCATTGTTGTCTGTAATTTCACAAGTTATAGAGTATTTATACGTATGATCAGAGTATATAGACACGCGATATAGCATTTAAAGATCAAAGTCACACAGAAATGAAATATTTTCCAAATTTCAATATATTAAGAATGGATTTATTCGCAACCGCAATCATGATTAATTGAAATATCCGAAATGTCGAACATATTACATGCCTATATTCAGAATTTCTCTTTATTTTCAGATCGAAACATTCCGATTCATAGTTTAAACAAAAAATTTATTTATAACAGTGCGACTCGGTAGTTATTGCAAATTATACGCGTTGCAATTAAACGTTGCACGTCAAACTGAATAACATAAAGGCTCCGCGTGCAAGAGCTACGCTGATCAGCAAAATGACACGCACAGGCAGAAACGAAGATGGAGCGGCCGTGGTCTGCCACGTGTTTAATATTCTCGATGTGTATGTGTATTCGCGTTGCCGCATTTCATCAGGGGCAACCTGGATCAAATCATGGCGGTGTCCCACCGGCTGTTTCCGACCGCTGGAATCGTTCCAGAAATGGAGCTAGCATTATGCCACGCTCAACGTGCCAAATAATATAGCCAGGTTATAAGGGAAGTGTGTTTGCACGTGCAGAGTAGAACGAGCGAGAGAACGGTGAGTACCTCGGACAAGAAGAGCTTGAGGCACCGAAGGCATATCACAAGCAGAAAGCAAAGTTCAATGGGGAATGAAGAGAGAGAGAGAGAGAGAAAGAGAGAGAGAGAAAGAGAAAGAGAGAGAGAGAGGGGGGGGGAGAGGAAGAGAGAGAGAGAGAGAGAGAGAGAGAGAGAGAGAGAGAGAGAGAGAGAGAGAGAGAAAGAGAGAGAGAGAGAGAGGAGAGGGAGAAAGAGAGAGAGAGAGAGAAAGAACTGGCAATCGGCCAGATGCAGTGCAATTTACATCTCGATTACGAAATTGGTTTTCGCATGGACTCGCTTGTACCTGTAAAGATATTTACTATCGTCCTACTTCAAAGGTCACTACGACATGATCGAAGCTCGGAGAGAACGTTGGTGTTCGCGGAGGAACAGAAATCCTTCGGAAGAAATAGCCGTTTTTCTCATTTTTGAAAGAAGCAGAAAAGAAAATTGAATTTTGCCGTTTTTCATACGGTATCCGTGGATTTGACCTATACGATATTTTATTTTAGTGCGGAACGTAAAACGCAATTTTTCTCGATTCTATCGATAAAGAACGAAATTCAATCGATTATACATCGAAATTGTGTCGATTTATCGTATTTTATATTGTATAATTTATTGTATTCGTTTCATTTTATAACGCAATATATATACCTAATGCCACGAGAATTAATTAAATAATTGTTGTTATTGTGGATATAACGTGAACTATTAGAATTTAAAATATAAATTAAAGAATGTCTTTCCTATAATAGAATCAGTAAATATTATCTTTTCATAATTTTTTATAAATATTTATAAAAATATTTAACACATTTTAATGATTCGATAATTTATTAATTTATATAATCACTCAAATTATTGCGTACTTATATTTATTGGACGACTTCAATTCTTATTTAATTTGATAGTAAATTGCAAATAATTGCAATTTGTCAAATAAATTACGTCTCTCAATACTAAAAAAAATGTTAGAATTTCTTGAACCTAAATAAAGAGATGATAAAATAAGAATAATGTTTCAGTCCACTTTTTCGTATACATTTTGCATAAAATAATGCTCACGTAGGCTTCTGAAAGTTTTTATCATTCTGTCGAGGGATTTGAGGAGACCATGATGTGTCTTGATTAAAATCTCCGAGGTTTGCAAGTTGTTCAAACCTACAGCGATCATTTTTGCGAAGTGTTGTAATAATATTCTGATAAAACGCGTATATACGTAAACCAAAGATATCGTATATGTAGCCTCAATTTTAGTAAGTTACTTGGTAAGTTTTCGTTTATGGCAGAAGGTATTTAACGACCACTTTTCGAGGGTCTTAACATTTCTTGTGTAATCAAACAGAGTTCGAAGATATCACACGACCCGTGAGAGATCTATGAGTTAGATGTTAATTAATGTTTACGTTCAGCGGGTCAAGGATACTCAAGTAAACGAGGATCAGATTACGAATTAGGTCATTTCATGCTTAAATATCATGCCTTGTTAGCATGCTATCGGTAGCATTGGCGGGCATATTTGATAAGCTTAATTCTGACCTGTTAATTATACTTTCTTTGAATTTACATTATACGAGAAAAAAACTGTTCAGTTCTTTACGAATTAAAAATAATATATTATAAAGATATCATTGATAAAAGATTTTACTCAAACTTTAAAGACAAATCTTTAAATGTTATATTTAAATAATGCTAAATAGATATATAGCTATTATTTATAATTACTAATTTATAATCATGAAAATTATTGATAAAAAACAGTTTGTTATAATAAAAAACGCAATGGAGGAGTAATACATGTTTCGACTTAAGATATTACTTATATTGTACAAGCAATCACGCATCAAATTGAGCATTAAAATATTGTTTATGTTACAGATGGGAATTGCAGATGGGAAGCCGCAATCAGGGCAAGTCACGACAGAAGAAAGTGGGCCCTTAAGCAAATTATTGGAAAACTGGAAAATGACGGGAAACAGTAGGTGTCTTTGCATGTTTATCTTAACTTTAATGCTTGCACATTAAACCGTACACGATTATTATAATAGTTTATAATTTCCTCAATTTCATTTATATTCGTTTAATATCAACTTTCTTCAATAACAAAATTATGCACAAGAGAAAATTTCGCATTAAGACATTATAGGATACTATAAATTGCTTTTAAGAGATTGACTCCACTTCCGTATCTCATTCCGTATTTTGCAGAAGTGCATTTCAAAGAAGCTTTAGCTTACTTTACGTACTTTCCAATTAACAGCAACGACCAAGTCATTGTCAGTACAAATCGCGTTTGAATGTCGTACGATCGAAATCGTACAATTTCTTTCCGTCCTATTCTCTTCGTAATTTCATCAAGTTACGTCACTTTAAATTCATTCATGCAGTTTTCTTCACTTGACCTGACTGTGGAAGCGTTTACTCGAGGATGATTTCGTTTCCGCGAGCATTTTTATTTCACGACAATCTCTCTCGCAGCACTCCAATCCACAGAATTTTGTGCGTAACCGTGAGTAACGTGCACACAGAGCGTTTCACGTCGGACATAACACTTGCATAAATATCAGCCCATGTTTGTCCAATTATACGGTGAGGCGCTGTGTTGGAAGATGAAAGCACGCGGCGAGAAATGTATAGCGCGGGGAGACCAATGAGGGTCGAGGACAGTCGGGCAAGGGCGTTTCCATGCTTTTCATCGGCAGCGCGCATTTTCCTTTTCCTCTCATTTTACACGCAAAGCGCCGTATACCACGTACTCTGCCGCTGCGGCAGAAATATTAAAAAGGGACGAATGCTGCACCAGGCGCAGGGTGCACCGCAGCGGTAGTAATTGTCTCGACACACTTGCGCGGCCCTACGGGCCGTACGTAACCGTCGGTTTTGTCTCGATACAATAGTATCTATTTTAATTTATATGCCGCCTGCATAAGAAGTTGAAGAAACGTCATGCGGCCATTTATCAATGTAAGATATTGTTAAGCATGTCGATCAATCGGAAGCTTTTGTCGGTCAGTTTTTGTGAATAAGCTTATTCTTCCTCCTCACGACTGAATAAAATTACTCTGTTCCACTTCGTCCTGCGTTAATAACTTTTTAATATAAATGTAATAATATTTCAGTGCCGCGTTTCACTATACCTTGTATTTTACCGTTATCGGCAAACATAATATTAATAGTCCAGTGCTTGCGTAAGACTTTAATGCTTTTTCTTCGTTAAGGATGTTCGAGCATTACTTGTGAGTCAAAAATGCGATTGAAATAAATGTCATTACAGCGATCTCGAATTATATGCAATATTAGTATAATGAATTGTGGATGCTACTTACGTGCTATATTCTTCGTAAATTATTAGTGTATAGAATATTAACAAACATATACTGGGGTATGAGAGCGTCAACGACTCGGGAATCGCTTATTTGGCCAACATTACAGGTTAGAACCTGTCACTTTGTGACAATAAGCTTTCTATACTCGAAAGCCATCGTAGAGCCTTAATTTTTTTATATGATTTACATAAACACTTTACACAAATAATCCCAAAACTTGAGCAATATTGACCGTATAGTTATTTTGTAATATTCAGAAGTTGACCACTTTTAGTCTACCCTTATGGAGAAAGTCGCTCCGAGGTAGATTATCACTGGTTTAGTACACACTTAGCCACCTGAGGACTTTGAAAAACCAGCATTTGATAGATGAAACATCAAGGATTGTGTAAGGACTTTAAAAATCGTACTTTACCGTATGGATTGAAGGCTATATTGTCACAAAGTTTAGATCCTAGCCTAGAATGTTGGATAATAAGCGATTCCCGAGTCGTTGACGCTCTCATACCCCGGAATATGTTTGTTAATATTCTATACACTAATAATTTACGAAGAATATAGCACGTAAGTAGCATCCAAAATTCATTATACATTAGTATAATATTACATATAATTCGGGATCGCTGTAATGACATTTATTTCAATCGCATTTTTAACTCACAAGTAATGCTCGAACCTCCTTAAGAGAGAAGGTACGAATTCAATTTGCATTTTTTTACATTACTCGACGTAGGAGAGTGGAATACTCGCGCGCGCACATACACATACACACATCCAGAAAATCTCAACTTACAATCGCGTTTTCACAGAGATGCCGAAAGTTTAAAGGTTACTTTGCGAGTTCAAAGGAATATACCAAACTACAGGGCACTATGCATCATTCATAGTCGATTTGACAAAAGAAATTCGATCGGAGGACATTCGCGAGCTCGATTATCAAACGATTCTATTGTCGATCGGCGATGAGAGTTGATCACGAATCTGATTTGCGCATAAAATTGCTGCGATAAAATTTTACAGGTTTATCCAAATTTTTCAAATTTCGTGGATTAACACGAAATATCGTATTTGAGGGGATATAAAGAATCCTGACAGTATAATCTGCGTAAATGCGACGCATACAATTTATCTTCATTGCTGTGCAAAACAAAGAAGCAATATTCGAAGGAAAATCCGCTAATCGAAAGAGAGAGAGAAATACTCGAGAGCAATATAGTTGAAAACCGCGAAAAAAATCTCGTCGAGCTTATTTTATTTTAATCCCAGAAAAAAAAACACTAACGAAAATAAATGGGAAGGAAGCATTGTAAAAACACTCTCTAATTGTAAGTGAGCTAAACTCGACTATGCGGGGCAGGATTTAAACGACAGAAATTCGATGGGGTGGAAAGGAAGTTTTCCCCTCCGATGGGACTTATTTTCATCGTTCCGTGACGTGAATCGTACCGCAAATTTTTCCCTTTCCATTTTGCATTACTACTTTCGCATTAAATTCTATTTAATGCCGCATAATAATAAAAAGAAGATATCTCGTGATTTATTGTTATCTGTACGATATTTCAGACAGAAATCATATACATATATAAATATTAGAATGAGACTTGCTCGATTCATCCATATAAAAAGGATATTATACAGTGTATAATATACACGTAAGCTTATGTAAGTAAATTTGTTGGACTAATTAAAAAAATAAAATTATTTTGGAGTAAACTATTTTATGTCAGAATAGTTAATCGAAACTATGAATTATACCCTAATCGCAAAAAATTTCAACTTTGGGGACAAAATTTTCATTCTGAAAAAAGATAAAAATTCTTACAATAAAACGTGCCAATTGCGAGGAGGAAAGAATACGATAAGTCTTTTGACAAGACCGGCTTTGCGAAGATCGATCTCCCATTTCCTCGGGTCTAATACACGTTTTGTTCGCCCAATCGTTAAGTAATGATGTTTAAGCCTTTAATCGCAATCACAAACGATCAGACGTAAAGAGAAGTGAGTTAACCGTTCTCGTCGTTCCACCGACGAAACGGGCAGTTCTAATTAATCCGCTTCGTCCCCCGCATTTCGGGCCTCCGCACGACGATTCGACTCCGCCTCGTCTATTGGCGGAGATTCGTAGTTTGAGAGTTTCCTGGGAATTTCGCCTATAACCTTCTGCAGACCTCGCTACACCCACTGAACCTCTTCGATCCAACCCTAAAGGGGAGAAACGGATACTTCCCAGTAAAACTCCTGTGAAACACGCTAGTTAACCCGGCGGATGTGGTAGCTTTATTTCTCAGATAATCGTGCTGATTAACGGAGTGTAGACGAATGATATCCTACTTTGTTTTCTTACGAGAAGGCCGAACCGCAAGCGGTAATTATGATAATTGATTACCGTAAAATACGCTCGGAATGCGTCATATGGATTTACAAAGCAATAAATCTGCTAAATGAATAAAGTGACTGTATGAACTGACAACGGAATCTCTTTTATGACAGCAATAATCCTAATATATATCTATAAGACTCAATTCTACATTTATATACATACATACACATATATATGTATTAGATAAATAATATTGAATTATAAATAAAAAATGGTATAAGAGCTAATATCAATAAATAATCAAAACCAAATTAATAAAAATATTTATGAAACTCTTAGGAGTAACTCTATCTGCAAAGAAATAATCAGGAATAAACGTAGGACAATTTCGAGATGTTGAAAAATATCGGGGACATTACCAGAGAAAAACCTACGTCTCTAAAAAAAATAGCCGTCGACATCCTTTTTCATTCCGCTTTCTCGCCAGAAATTTGAGCTATTTGCAAGGATGACCGGATAACACGAGGCGTCGGATAATGGAGTCGTGCAGAAGTTGACATAAACGGAAGAGCTCGAGCGAAGTCGGAAACTTTTGAAGAGAGTAGAAAGTTCGACAAAAGCGGCGTACTTTACAAGCCGGGGACTGAACGTTCCTATGAAAAATACGAACATATGTTCGGAAAGAATGGAGCACGGAGACACGTACAAACAGCCGGGTAACGATACGAGAGGGATGCGGATGCCCTCGGGGCGAGCGTAACAGAAGGGGAGCAATGGAATAGTAACTGTTATTTACACCTAGAGTACCGGCTCCATACAATATGCCCGCAACTCCCGCGAGTCCATCGGCGATGCACGTACTTTTCTTCCTGCTCTTCATGGTGCGGCTATCAATTTCGGATTTTGAAATTGTCTGTTGGGAGATTACGAGATATACGTTCGCGCTTTTCTTTGTGATTAGCATAAAATGAATTCTACTAAATTCGGATATATCAGATAAAAAATTTATAGTTATCGTTGTAATAGACAATTTTTTAAACCCATTGAAAATTTATTCTATCATATATGTTATATATATATGTATATAATTCAAATTATATAAGTATTATACATTACTCATATTTTTGAACAAAGAAATACCTGTATTATTATATATGTATATTTGCTCGTTGCAATATCAGAAATTATTAGAAAATGTTTTGTCGCTAATTAAAACGCAATAAAATCACTGTTCTAATTACATATTAAGTCAGTACCATATCGTACTTGCGAAGCTTTTATCTTCTCTAACGACGAAAAAAAGAAAACTCACCAGAAATACCATCATAGGTCCACCACTCCTCTCAGCTGGTTTCGGATTCTGTAAATAAAAACATAAAAGAATATGAGTAAAATTTTCGTTTTTTAAATATTAATCACGATTCTACCTTCTAGATTTAGTACCGTGCAAACTGTATTGTACCTAAATTGTACAGTAACGAGGGTACGTTGCACGTTTAGATTACAATAGCCGCAATTTTCTTCCTTGTACATTTCGCCCGAACAGTTCCCGAGACCCCGCAGACATCGTACGACGGAAAACTTTAGAGCGCCGATGTTGTCTCACAGATAACTGTTTTATTAGCCGATTAAGATAATAGCTGTTGCAAATCTCCGATTTAGTAACGTTTCGCCTCCTCGGAAGATCCTCCGCGGAGCCGCTTAGGATTGGCAATGACTTGTAAACCCGAATCAACCCCTCGGGGGCTTCATAGAGTCAACGCGATGGAGTATCCGCTTCTCGTGCGGCTTCGATTCCGCTCTAGTGATCGCGAGCTTGTGTACGTTATATGTAAAATTCAAATCTACACCCGCTATCTATATCGATTTTCATCCTGCTCTCCCCCTCTATCCATCTCCCCTCCAACCGCTGCCTTTCGTTTCTTTAATCCCTCCTGGCAGCGCGCTTCTTCATTGCCCTTCGAGTATGGCTACGATCTTCGATCTTTGAAGATTTACTTTCTGATCCTTCCATCTCGGTAGACCTCTTTCAAACGTTTCTTCAGAAATTCTATGCGTATTTGCCATTCGCGATGAAACGGAAAAATGAAGATAACAATCTCTCTTCTCAGAGTCGCTTCGAAATAATTCGAGTATACTGTACCTATAAAAGTACGCAATATCGCCTTCCCGTGTAGGACGTGATTAAGACCATTGAAGATTTAGTTTCATGATTTTTAATTCTATATAGGTACTTTGCTTTACACATTTCCTGTTTACAGTACAAAGTAATTTCACTAAAGACAATTTCTTCGTAAAATCTGACACACTTCAGAAGGAAGCAAAGAAACAAGAAATGCATATTTTATACTCGTCGTTTACATAAAGTACCTTTATACTGCATTTTTTTACAACTTTTACTCTTATTAGGAAAATAATGATTCATTATTTCGTAAAATAATTTTTTATTGAATGGAAAATTGATCTTGAATAAATAAAGAAGAGAGAGGGGAGGAGAAACAGAGAGAGAAACAGAGAAAAACAGAGATAAATTATCGCTAATAAGCGAAGAAGAAATTTTGTAACTATTGAAGATCCCGGTGGTGGCGAAAAATGCAAAAGCAAAAGGCACAAATGATTTGAAATCCCTGAGCCTCTTTTCTATTGAAAGTCGGATTTCGCGTTATTCGCATACATATCCGGCGAGAATGTGATGCCTTTGTTCGCGTTTGAAAGACGATGAGAAGAGGAGCGTTTTGAATGGGCCACCTTTAATGTTCAAGTCAGGCACCATCGCGATATAATTCAACGCGCGGTATAACGCACGAGAATACGACCGATTCCAATCTCGTATTTGTACCCATACCAGTTTGCTCACCAGTACCTCTCCTCTTACAGCCTTCGAATCGCTAGCATCATTATACCATATACCGTGAAATCTAATTTCGACGTTGTA